>OX451739.1:317172268-317772268 GCA_948472305.1 Vicia faba | reverse complement strand
AACGTCAACAACAACAACAACAACAATGTCAAATAAACAACAATAATAACAACGTCAACAACAACAACAATGTCAAATAAACAACAACAACAACAACGTCAAATAAACAACAACAACAATGTCAACAACAACAACAACAACGTCAAATAAACAACAACAACAACAACAACGTCAAATAAACAATAACAACAACGTCAAATAAACAACAACAACAACAACAACAACGTGAAATAAGCAACAGCAATAACAACAACGTCAAATAAGCACCAACAACAAATACAACAACAACAACAACGTCAAATAACAAAAACAACGTCAAATAAACAACAACAACAACAACGTCAAATAAACAACAACAACAACGTCAACAACAACAACAACGTCAAATAAACCACAACAACAACAACAACGTCAACAAAAACAACAACAACGTCAAATAAATAACAACAACAACGTCAAATAAACAATAACAACAACAATGTCAAATAAACAACAACAACGTCAAATAAACAACAACAACAACAACGTCAAATAAACAACAACAACAACAATAACAACAACAACAACTTCAAATAAATAACAACAACAACAACAACGTCAAATATACAACGTCAACAACAACAACGTCAAATAAACAACAACACCAACAACGTCAACAACAACAACAACAACAATGTCAAATAAACAACAACAACAACAACAATGTCAAATAAACAACAACAACAACGTCAAATAAACAACAACAACAATGTCAAATAAACAACAACAACAACGTCAAATAAACAACAACAACAACGTCAACAACAACGTCAAATAAACAACAACAAGAACTATGTCAACAACAACAACAGCGTCAAATAAACAACAACAACAACAACGTCAACAATAACAACAACGTCAAATAAACAACAACAACAACAACAACGTCAAATAAACAACAACAACACTGTCAAATAAACAACAACAACAACGTCAAATAAACAACAACAACAACGTCAAATAAACAACAACAACAACAACGTCAAATAAATAACATCAACAACAACAAAAACGTCAAATAAACAACAACAACAACATCAACAACAACAACTACGTCAAATAAACAACAACAACAATGTCAAATAAACAACAACAACAACAATGTCAACAACAACAACATCAAATAAACAACAACAACAACGTCAAATAAACAACAACAACTAAAACAACGTCAAATAAACAACAACAACTAAAACAACGTCAAATAAACAACAACAACAACAACAACAACAACAACAACGTCAAATAAACAACAACACCAACAACGTCAACAACAACAACAATGTCAAATAAACAACAACAATAACAACGTCAACAACAACAACAATGTCAAATAAACAACAACAACAACGTCAAATAAACAACGTCAACAACAACAACAACGTCAAATAAACAACAACAACAACATCAAATAAACAACAACAACAACAACAACGTCAAATAAACAACAAAAACAACGACAACAACAACGTCAAATAAACAACAACAACAACAACAACGTCAAATAAATAACAACAACAACGTCAAATAAACAACAACAACAACAATAACAACAACAACAACGTCAAATAAACAACAACAACAACAACGTCAAATAAACAACAACACCGTTAAATAAACAACAACAAAAACAACAACTACATCAACAACAACAAAAACGCCAAATAAACAACAACAACAACAACGTCAACAACAACAACTACGTCAAATAAACAACAACAACAATGTCAAAAAAACGATAACAACAACAACAACGTCAACAACAACAACGTCAAATAAACAACAACAACAACAACGTCAAATAAACAACAACAACAACAACGTCAAATAAACAACAACAACAACAACGTCAACTAAACAACAACAACAACAACATCAAATAAACAACCACAACAACAACGTCAAATAAACAACAACAACAACAACGTCAAATAAATAACAAAAACAACAACAACAATGTCACCAACATTAACAACGTCAAATAAACAACAACAATAACAACGTCAAATAAACAACAACAACAACAACTACGTCAACAACAACAACAACATCAAATAAACAACAACAACAAGAATAACAACGTTAAAAATAACAACAACAACAACGTCAAATAAACAACAACAACAACGTCAAATAAACAACAACAACAACGTCAATAACAACAACAACAACGTCAAATAAACAACAACAAGAACTATGTCAACAACAACAACAACGTCAAATAAACAACAACAACAACAACGTCAACAATAACAACAACGTCAAATAAACAACAACAACAACAACAACGTCAAATAAACAACAACAACACCGTCAAATAAACAACAACAACAACAACAACGTCAAATAAACAACAACAACAACAACGTCAAATAAATAACAAAAACAATAACAACAACGTCAAATAAACAACAACAACAACAATAACAACAACAACAACGTGAAATAAACAAGAGTAACAACAATGTCAAAAACATTAACAACGTCAAATAAACAACCACAACAACAACGATAAATAAACAACAATAACAACAACGTCAACAACAACAACAACAACGTAAATTAAACAACAACAACAACGTCAAATAAACAACAACAACAACAACGTCAAATAAACAACAACAATAACAACAACGTCAAATAAGCAACAACAACAAATACAACAACAACAATAACGTCAAATAACAAAAACAACGTCCAATAAACAACAATAACAACGTCAAATAAACAACAACAACATCAAATAAACATCAACAACAACAACAACAACATCAAATAAACAACAACAACAAACATCAACAACAACAAAAACGCCAAATAAACAACAACAACAACAACGTCAACAACAATAACTACGTCAAATAAACAACAACAACAATGTCAAATAAACAACAACAACAACAATGTCAACAACAACAACATCAAATAAACAACAACAACAACGTCAAATAAACAACAACAACTAAAACAACGTCAAATAAACAACAACAACAACAACGTCAAATAAACAACAACACCAACAACGTCAACAACAACAACAATGTCAAATAAACAACAATAATAACAACGTCAACAACAACAATGTCAAATAAACAACAACAACAACGTCAAATAAACAACGTCAACAAGAACAACAACGTCAAATAAACAACAACAACAACATCAAATAAACAACAACAACAACAACGTCAAATAAACAACAAAAACAACGACAACAACAACGTCAAATAAACAACAACAACAACAACGTCAAATAAATAACAACAACAAAAACGTCAAATAAACAACAACAACAACAACAATAACAACAACAACAACAATGTCAAATAAACAACAACAACAACGTCAAATAAATAACAACAACAACAACACCGTCAACAACAACAATAATGTCAAATAAACAACAGCAACAACGTCAAATAAACAACAACAACAACAACGTCAACAACAATAACAACGTCAAATAAACAACAACAACAACATCAAATAAACAACAACAACAACAACATCAAATAAACAACAACCACAACAACAACGACAACAACAACAACAACGTCAAATAAAGGACAACAACAACAACGTCAAACAACAACTATGTCAACAACAACAACAACGTCAAACAACAACTATGTCAACAACAACAACAACGTCGAATAAACAACAACAACAACGTCAACAACAACAACAACAATGTCAAATAAACAACAACAACAACACCGTCAACAACAACAACAATGTCAAATAAATAACAACAACAACGTCAAATAAACAAACAACAACAACGTCAACAACAATAACAACGTCAAATAAACAACAACAACAACAACGTCAAATAGACAACAACGTCAACAACAACAACAACGTGAAATAAACAACAACAACTATGTCAACAACAACAACAACATCAAATAAATAACAACAACAACAACGTCAACAACAACAACAACAACGTCAACAACAATAACAACAACAACAACGTCAAATAAACAACAACAACAACAACGTCAAATAAACAACAACAACACCGTCAAATAACAACAACAACAACAACGTCAAATAAATAACAACAACAACAGCAACAACAACGCCAAATAAATAACAACAACAACAACAATAATAACAACAACAACATGAAATAAACAACAGCGACAACAACGTCAACAACATTAACAACGTCAAATAAACAACAACGTCAACAACAACAACAATGTGAAATAAACAACAACAACTATGTCAACAACAACAACAACAACAACATCAAATAAACAACAACAACAACGTCAAATAAACAACAACAACAACAACGTCAAATAAACAACAACAACAACAACACCATCAAATAAACAACAACAACAACGTCAAATAAACAACAACAACAACAAAAACAACGTCAAATAAACAACAACAACAACAACAACATCAACAACAACAAAAACGTCAAATAAACAACAACAACAACAACAACAACAACGTCAACATCAACAACTATGTCAAATAAACAACAACAACAACTTCAAATAAACAACAACAACAACAACAACAACAATGTCAACAACAACAACGTCAAATAAACAACAACAACAATGTCAAATAAACAACAACAACTAAAACAACGTCAAATAAACAACAACAACAACAACGTCAAATAAACAACAACAACAACAACGTCAACAACAACAACAACAACAAAAATGTCAAATAAACAACAACAATAACAACGTCAACAACAACAACAATGTCAAATAAACAACAACAACAACGTCAAATAAACAACAACAACAATGTCAACAACAACGTCAAATAAACAACAACAACAACAACGTCAAATAAACAACAACAACAACGTCAACAACAACAACGTCAAATAAACAACAACAACAACAACTATGTCAACAACAACAACAACGTCAAATAAACAACAACAACAACGTCAAATAAACAACAACAACAACGTCAAATAAACAACAACAACAACAACAATGTCAAATAAATAACAATAACAACAACAACGTCAAATAAACAACAACAACAACAATAACAACAACAACTTGAAATAAACAACAGCAACAACAACAATGTCAAATAAACAACAACAACAGCCACAACGTCAACAACAACAACAATGTCAACAACAACAACAACAACAACATCAACAGCCACAACGTCAAATAAACAACAACAACAACGTCAAATAAACAACAACAACAACGTCAAATAAACAACAAAAACGTCAAATAAACAACAACAACGACAACAACAACAACGTCAACAACAACAACTACGTCAAATAAACAACAACAACAACTTCAAATAAACAACAACAACAACAATGTCAACAACAACAACGTCAAATAAACAACAACAACAGCGTCAAATAAACAACAATAACAACGTCAAATAAACAATAACAACTAAAACAACGTCAAATAAACAACAACAACAACAACAACGTCAAATAAACAACAACACCAACAACGTCAACAACAACAACAACACCGTCAAATAAACAACAACAACAACAACAACAAAGTCAAATAAACAACAAAAACAACAACAACGTCAAATAAACAACAAAAACAACAACATCAACAACAACAAAAACGTCAAATAAACAACAACAACAACAACATCAACAACAACAACTACGTCAATTAAACAAAAACAACAACGTCAAATAAACAACAACAACAACAATGTCAACAACAACAACATCAAATAAACACCAACAACAACGTCAAATAAACAACAACAACTAAAACAACGTCAAATAAACAACAACAACAACAACAACAACAACGTCAAATAAACAACAACACCAACAACGTCAACAACAACAACAACAATGTCAAATAAACAACAACAATAACAACGTCAACAACAACAACAATGTCAAATAAACAACAACAACAACGTCAAATAAACAATAACAACAACAATGTCAACAACAACAACAACGTCAAATAAACAACAACAACAACGACAAATAAAAAACAACAACAACGTCAACAACAACAACAACGTCAAATAAACAACAACAACAACTATGTCAACAACAACAACAACGTCAAATAAACAACAACAACAACAACAACGTCAACAACAACAACGTCAAATAAACAACAACAACAACGTCAAATAAACAACAACAACAACAACATCAAATAAATAACAACACCAACAACAACGTCAAATAAATAACAACAACAACAACAACAATAACAACAACAACAACAACGTGAAATAAACAACAGCAACAACAATGTCAACAACATTAACAACGTCAAATAAACAACAATAACAATAACAACATTAAATAAACAACAACAACAACAACAACATCAATAACAACTACAACGTCAAATAAACAACAACAACAACGTCAAATAAACAACAACAACGTCAAAAAAACAACAACAACAACAACAATGTGAAATAACCAACAGCAATAACAACAACGTCAAATAAGCAACAACAACAAATACAACAACAACAACAACAACAACGTCAAATAACAAAAACAACGTCAAATAAACAACAACCACAACGTCAAATAAACAACAACAACAACGTCAACAACAACAAGAACAACAAATAAACAACAAAAACAACAACAACGTCAACAACAACAACAACAACGTCAAATAAACAACAACAACGTCAAATAAACAATAACAACAACAATGTCAAATAAACAACAACAACGTCAAATAAATAATAACAACAACAACGTCAAATAAACAACAACAACAACAATGTCAAATAAATAACAACAACAACAACAACAACGTCAAATATACAACGTCAACAACAACAACGTCAAATAAACAACAACAACAACAATGTCAAATAAATAACAACAACAACAACAACAACGTCAAATATACAACGTCAACAACAACAACGTCAAATAAACAACAACACCGACAACGTCAACAACAACAACAATGTCAAATAAACAACAACAACAACAATGTCAAATAAACAACAACAACAATAACAACGTCAAATAAACAACAACAACAACAACGTCAAATAAACAACAACAATAACGTCAAATAAACAACAACAACAACGTCAACAACAACAACAACGTCAAATAAACAACAACAAGAACTATGTCAACAACAACAACAACGTCAAATAAACAACAACAACAACAACGTCAACAATAACAACAACGTCAAATAAACAACAACAACAACAACAACAACGTCAAATAAACAACAACAACACCGTCAAATAAACAACAACAACAACGTCAAATAAACAACAACAACAACGTCAAATAAACAACAACAACAACAACAACGTCAAATAAATAACAACAACAATAACAACAACGTCAAATAAACAATAACAACAACAATAACAACAAAAACAACGTGAAATAAACAAGAGTAACAACAATGTCAACAACATTAACAACGTCAAATAAACAACAACAACAACAACAACAACGATAAATAAACAACAACAACAACAACGTCAACAACAACAACAACAACGTAAATTAAACAACAACAACAACGTCAAATAAACAACAACAACAACAACAACGTCAAATAAACAACAACAATAACAACAACGTCAAATAAGCAACAACAACAAATACAACAACAACAATAACGTCAAATAACAAAAACAACGTCAAATAAACAACAATAACAACGTCAAATAAACAACAACAACAACAACAACATCAAATAAACAACAACAACAACGTCAAATAAACAACAATAACAACGTCAAATAAACAACAACAACATCAAATAAACATCAACAACAACAACAACGTCAAATAAACAACAACAACAAACATCAACAACAACAAAAACGCCAAATAAACAACAACAACAACAACAACGTCAACAACAACAACTACGTCAAATAAACAACGACAACAATGTCAAATAAACAACAACAACAACAATGTCAACAACAACAACATCAAATAAACAACAACAACAACGTCAAATAAACAACAACAACTAAAACAACGTCAAATAAACAACAACAACAACAACGTCAAATAAACAACAACACCAACAACGTCAACAACAGCAACAATGTCAAATAAACAACAACAATAACAACGTCAACAACAACAACAATGTCAAATAAATAACAACAACAACGTCAAATAAACAACGTTAACAACAACAACAACGTCAAATAAACAACAACAACAACATCAATTAAAGAACAACAACAACAACAACGTCAAATAAACAACAAGAACAACGACAACAACAACGTCAAATAAACAACAACAACAACAACAATGTCAAATAAATAACAACAACAACAACGTCAAATAAACAACAACAACAATAACAACAACAACAACAACAATGTTAAATAAACAACAACAACAACAACGTCAAATAAACAACAACAACAACAACACCGTCAACAACAACAACAATGTCAAATAAACAACAACAACAACAACGTCAAATAAACAACAACAGCAACAACGTTAACAACAATAACAACGTCAAATAAACAACAACAACAACATCAAATAAACAACAACAACAACACCAACAACGTCAAATAAACAATAACAACAACGTCAAATAAAGGACAACAACAACAACGTAAAATAAACAACAACAACAACAACACCGTCAAATAAACAACAACAACGTCAACAACGTCAAATAAACAACAAAAACAACAACAACGTCAAATAAACAACAACAACAACATCAACAACAACAAAAACGTCAAATAAACAACAACAACAACAACGTCAACAACAACAACTATGTCAAATAAACAACAACAACAACGTCAAATAAACAACAACAACAACAATGTCAACAACAACAACGTCAAATAAACAACAACAACAACGTCAAATAAACAACAACAACTAAAACAACGTCAAATAAACAACAACAACAACGTCAAATAAGCAACAACAACAACAACAACATCAACCACAACACAAACAACAATGTCAAATAAACAACAATAATAACAACGTCAACAACAACAACAACAATGTCAAATAAACAACAACAACAATGTCAAATAAACAACAACAACAATGTCAACAACAACAACAACGTCAAATAAACAACAATAACAACAACGTCAAATAAACAACAACAACAACGTCAACAACAACAACAACAACGTCAAATAAACTACAACAACAACTATGTCAACAACAACAACAATGTCAAATAAACAACAACAACAACAACAACAAGGTCAACAAAAACAACAGCGTAAAATTAACAACAACAACGTCAAATAAACAACAACAACAACAATATTAACAACAACATCAACGTGTAATAAACAACAGCAACAACAATTTCAACAACATTAAAAACGTCAAATAAACAACAACAACAATAACAACGTTAAATAAACAACAACAACAACAACGTCAACAACAACAACAACAACATCAAATAAACAACAACAACAACGTCAAATAAACAACAACAACAACAACGTGAAATAAACAACAGTAATAACAACAACATCAAATAAGCAACAACAACAACAACAACAACAACAACAACGTCAAATAACAAAAACAACGTCAAATAAACAACAATAACAACGTCAAATAAACAACAACAACAACAACAACGTCAAATAAACAATAACAACAACGTCAAATAAACAACAACAACAATGTCAACAACAACGTCAGATAAACAACAACAACAACAACGTCAAATAAACAACAACAACAAAAACAACGTCAACAAGAACAACAACAATGTCAAATAAACAACAACAACAGCAACAGCAACAACAATGTCAAATAAACAACAATAACAATGTCAAATAAACAACAACAACAACAATAACAATGTCAACAACAACAACAACGACGTCAAACAACGACGTCAAATAAACAATAACGTCAACAACAACAACAACGTCAAACAACAACTATGTCAACAACAACAAAAACATCAAAAAACAACTATGTCAACAACAACAACGTCAAATAAACAACAATAACAACGTCAATAACAACAACAACAATGTCAAATAAACAACAACAACAACACTGTCAACAACAACAACACTGTCAACAACAACAACATTGGCAAATAAACAACAACAACAACGTCAAATAAACAACAACAACAACAATAACATCGTCAAATAAACAACAACAACAACGTCAAATAAACAACAATGTCAACAACAACAACAATGTGAAATAAATAACAACAACTATGTCAACAACAACAACAACATCAAATAAACAACAACAACAACAACGTCAAATAAACAACAACAACAACAACAACGTCAAATAAACAACAACAACAACAACAACGTCAAATAAACAACAACAACAACATCAACAATAACAAAAACGTCAAATAAACAACAACAACAACAACAACAACGTCAACAACAACAACTACGTCAAATAAACAACAACAACAACAACTTCAAATAAACAACAACAACAACAACAACAATGTCAACAACAACAACGTCAAATAAACAACAACAACAACGTCAAATAAACACCAATAACAACGTCAAATAAACAATAACAACTAAAACAACGTCAAATAAACAACAACAACAACAACGTCAAATAAACAACAACACCAATAACGTCAACAACAACGACAACAATGTGAAATAAACAACAACAATAACAACGTCAACAACAACAACAATGTAAAATAAACAACAACAACGTCAAATAAACAACAACAACAAAAATGTCAACAACAACAACAATGTCAACAACAACAACAATGTCAACAAAAACAACAACAACAATGTCAACAACATTAACAACGTCAAATAAACAACAACAACAACAACAACAACGTCAAATAAACAACAACAACAACACCGTCAAATAAACAACAACAACAACAACGTCAAATAAACAACAAAAACAACAACAACGTCAAATAAACAACAAAAACAACAACATCAACAACAACAAAAACATCAAATAAACAACAACAACAACAACAACGTCAACAACAACAACTACGTCAAATTAACAAAAACAACAACGTCAAATAAACAACAACATCAACAATGTCAACAACAACAACGTCAAATAAACAACAACAACAACAACGTCAAATAAACAACAACAACTAAAACCACGTCAAATAAACAACAACAACAACAACGTCAAATAAACAACAACACCAACAACGTCAACAACAACAACAACAATGTCAAATAAACAACAACAATAACAACGTCAACAACAACAACAATGTCAAATAAACAACAACAACAACAACGTCAAATAAACAACAACAACAATGTCAACAACAACAACAACAACGTCAAATAAACAACAACAACAACAACGTCAAATAAACAACAACAACAACATCAACAACAACAACAACGTCAAATAAACAACAACAACAACTACGTCAACAACAACAACGACGTCAAATAAACAACAACAACAACAACAACAACATCAACAACAACAACAACGTCAAATAAACAACAACAACAACGTCAAATAAACAACAACAACAACAACAACGTTTAATAAATAACAACAATAACAACGTCAAATAAACAATAACAACAACAACAACAATAACAACAACAACAACGTGAAATAAACAACAGCAACAACAATGTCAACAACATTAACAACGTCAAATAAACAACAATAACAATAACAACGTTAAATAAACAACAACAACAACAACAACAACATCAATAACAACTACAATGTCAAATAAACAACAACAACAACGTCAAATAAGCAACAACAACAACAACGTCAAATAAACGACAACAACAACAACGTCAAATAAACAACAGCAATAACAACAACGTCAAAAAAGCACCAACAACAAATACAACAACAACAACAACGTCAAATAACAAAAACAACGTCAAATAAACAACAACAACAACAACAACAACGTCAAATAAACAACAATAACAATAACAACGTTAAATAAACAACAACAACAACAACAACAACAACAACAACAACAACAACAACAACAACAACAACAACAACGTCAATAACAACTACAATGTCAAATAAACAACAACAACAACGTCAAATAAACAACAACAACAACGTCAAATAAACAACAACAACAACAACAACGTCAAATAACAAAAACAACGTCAAATAAACAACAACAACAACAACGTCAAATAAACAACAACAACAACGTCAACAACAACAACAACGTCAAATAAACAACAACAACAACAACGTCAACAAAAACAACAACAACGTCAAATAAACAACAACAACAACGTCAAATAAACAATAACAACAACAATGTCAAATAAACAACAACAACGTCAAATAAACAACAACAACAACAACAACGTCAAATAAACAACAACAACAACAATAACAACAACAACAACTTCAAATAAATAATCACAACAACAACAACGTCAAATATACAACGTCAACAACAACAACGTCAAATAAACAACAACACCAACAACGTCAACAACAACAACAACAACAACAATGTCAAATAAACAACAAGAACAACAATGTCAAATAAACAACAACAACAACGTCAAGTAAAGAACAACAACAATGTCAAATAAACAACAACAACAATGTCAAATAAACAACAACAACAACAACGTCAACAACAACAACAACAACGTCTAATAAACAACAACAAGAACTATGTCAACAACAACAACAACGTCAAATAAACAACAACAACAACAACGTCAACAATAACAACAACGTCAAATAAACAACAACAACAACAACAACAACAACAACAACGTCAAATAAACAACAACAACACCGTCAAATAAACAACAACAACAACGTCAAATAAACAACAACAACAACGTCAAATAAACAACAACAACAACGTCAAATAAATAACATCAACAACAACAAAAACGTCAAATAAACAACAACAAGAACATCAACAACAACAACTACGTCAAATAAACAACAACAACAATGTCAAATAAACAACAACAACAACAATGTCAACAACAACAACATCAAATAAACAACAACAACAACGTCAAATAAACAACAACAACTAAAACAACCTCAAATAAACAACAACAACTAAAACAACGTCAAATAAACAACAACAACAACAACAACAACGTCAAATAAACAACAACACCAACAACGTCAACAACAACAACAATGTCAAATAAACAACAACAATAACAACGTCAACAACAACAATGTGAAATAAACAACAGTAATAACAACAACATCAAATAAGCAACAACAACAACTACAACAACAACAACAACGTCAAATAACAAAAACAACGTCAAATAAACAACAATAACAACGTCAAATAAACAACAACAACAACAACAACGTCAAATAAACAATAACAACAACGTCAAATAAACAACAACAACAATGTCAACAACAACGTCAGATAAACAACAACAACAACGTCAAATAAACAACAACAACAAAAACAACGTCAACAACAACAACAACAATGTCAAATAAACAACAACAACAGCAACAGCAACAACAATGTCAAATAAACAACAATAACAATGTCAAATAAACAACAACCACAACAATAACAATGTCAACAACAACAACAACAACGTCAAACAACGACGTCAAATAAACAATAACGTCAACAACAACAACAACGTCAAACAACAACTATGTCAACAACAACAAAAACATCAAAAAGCAACTATGTCAACAACAACAACAACGTCAAATAAACAACAATAACAACGTCAATAACAACAACAACAATGTCAAATAAACAACAACAACAACAACACTGTCAACAACAACAACACTGTCAACAACAACAACATTGTCAAATAAACAACAACAACAACGTCAAATAAACAACAACAACAACAATAACAACGTCAAATAAACAACAACAACAACGTCAAATAAACAACAATGTCAACAACAACAACAATGTGAAATAAATAACAACAACTATGTCAACAACAACAACAACATCAAATAAACAACAACAACAACGTCAAATAAACAACAACAACAACAACAACGTCAAATAAACAACAACAACAACAACGTCAAATAAACAACAACAACAACATCAACAATAACAAAAACGTCAAATAAACAACAACAACAACAACAACAACAACGTCAACAACAACAACTACGTCAAATAAACAACAACAACAACAACTTCAAATAAACAACAACAACAACAACAACAATGTCAACAACAACAACGTCAAATAAACAACAACAACAACGTCAAATAAACACCAATAACAACGTCAAATAAACAATAACAACTAAAACAACGTCAAATAAACAACAACAACAACAACGTCAAATAAACAACAACACCAATAACGTCAACAACAACGAAAACAATGTGAAATAAACAACAACAATGTCAAATAAACAACAATAACAATGTCAAATAAACAACAACAACAACAATAACAATGTCAACAACAACAACAACGACGTCAAACAACGACGTCAAATAAACAATAACGTCAACAACAACAACAACGTCAAACAACAACTATGTCAACAACAACAAAAACATCAAAAAACAACTATGTCAACAACAACAACAACGTCAAATAAACAACAATAACAACGTCAATAACAACAACAACAATGTCAAATAAACAACAACAACAACAACACTGTCAACAACAACAACACTGTCAACAACAACAACATTGTCAAATAAACAACAACAACAACGTCAAATAAACAACAACAACAACAACAATAACAACGTCAAATAAACAACAACAACAACGTCAAATAAACAACAATGTCAACAACAACAACAATGTGAAATAAATAACAACAACTATGTCAACAACAACAACAACATCAAATAAACAACAACAACAACAACGTCAAATAAACAACAACAACAACAACAACGTCAAATAAACAACAACAACAACAACAACGTCAAATAAACAACAACAACAACATCAACAATAACAAAAATGTCAAATAAACAACAACAACAACAACAACAACGTCAACAACAACAACTACGTCAAATAAACAACAACAACAACAACAACTTCAAATAAACAACAACAACAACAACAATGTCAACAACAACAACGTCAAATAAACAACAACAACAACGTCAAATAAACACCAATAACAACGTCAAATAAACAATAACAACTAAAACAACGTCAAATAAACAACAACAACAACAACGTCAAATAAACAACAACACCAATAACGTCAACAACAACGACAACAATGTGAAATAAACAACAACAATAACAACGTCAACAACAACAACAATGTAAAATAAACAACAACAACATCAAATAAACAACAACAACAAAAATGTCAACAACAACAACAATGTCAACAACAACAACAATGTCAACAAAAATAACAACAACAATGTCAACAACATTAACAACGTCAAATAAACAACAACAACAACAACAACAACGTCAAATAAACAACAACAACAACACCGTCAAATAAATAACAACAACAACAACGTCAAATAAACAACAAAAACAACAACAACGTCAAATAAACAACAACAACGTCAAATAAACAACAACAACAACAACAACAACATCGTCAACAACAACAACAACAACAACACCAACAACGTCAAATAAACAATAACAACAACGTCAAATAAAGGACAACAACAACAACGTAAAATAAACAACAACAACAATAACACCGTCAAATAAACAACAACAACGTCAACAACGTCAAATAAACAACAAAAACAACAACAACGTCAAATAAACAACAACAACAACATCAACAACAACAAAAACGTCAAATAAACAACAACAACAACAACGTCAACAACAACAACTATGTCAAATAAACAACAACAACAACGTCAAATAAACAACAACAACAACAATGTCAACAACAACAACGTCAAATAAACAACAACAACAACGTCAAATAAACAACAACAACTAAAACAACGTCAAATAAACAACAACAACAACGTCAAATAAACAACAACAACAACAACAACATCAACAACAACAACAACAACAATGTCAAATAAACAACAACAATAACAACGTCAACAACAACAACAACAATGTCAAATAAACAACAACAACAATGTCAAATAAACAACAACAACAATGTCAACAACAACAACAACAACGTCAAATAAACAACAATAACAACAACGTCAAATAAACAACAACAACAACGTCAACAACAACAACAACGTCAAATAAACTACAACAACAACTATGTCAACAACAACAACAATGTCAAATAAACAACAACAACAACAACAACAACAACAAGGTCAACAAAAACAACAGCGTAAAATTAACAACAACAACGTCAAATAAACAACAACAACAACAATAACAACAACAACAACAACGTGAAATAAACAACAGCAACAACAATTTCAACAACATTAAAAACGTCAAATAAACAACAACAACAATAACAACGTTAAATAAACAACAACAACAACAACGTCAACAACAACAACAACAACATCAAATAAACAACAACAACAACAACGTGAAATAAACAACAGTAATAACAACAACATCAAATAAGCAACAAAAACAACTACAACAACAACAACGTCAAATAACAAAAACAACGTCAAATAAACAACAATAACAACGTCAAATAAACAACAACAACAACAACAACAACGTCAAATAAACAATAACAACAACGTCAAATAAACAACAACAACAGTGTCAACAACAACGTCAGATAAACAACAACAACAACAACGTCAAATAAACAACAACAACAAAAACAACGTCAACAACAACAACAACAATGTCAAATAAACAACAACAACAGCAACAGCAACAACAATGTCAAATAAACAACAATAACAATGTCAAATAAAAAACAACAACAACAATAACAATGTCCACAACAACAACAACGACGTCAAACAACGACGTCAAATAAACAATAACGTCAACAACAACAACAACGTCAAACAACAACTATGTCAACAACAACAAAAACATCAAAAAACAACTATGTCAACAACAACAACAACGTCAAATAAACAACAATAACAACGTCAATAACAACAACAACAATGTCAAATAAACAACAACAACAACAACACTGTCAACAACAACAACACTGTCAACAACAACAACATTGTCAAATAAACAACAACAACAACGTCAAATAAACAACAACAACAACAATAACAACGTCAAATAAACAACAACAACGTCAAATAAACAACAATGTCAACAACAACAACAATGTGAAATAAATAACAACAACTATGTCAACAACAACAACAACATCAAATAAACAACAACAACAACAACAACGTCAAATAAACAACAACAACAACAAAAACGTCAAATAAACAACAACAACAACAACGTCAAATAAACAACAACAACAACATCAACAATAACAAAAACGTCAAATAAACAACAACAACAACAACAACAACGTCAACAACAACAAGTACGTCAAATAAACAACAACAACAACAACTTCAAATAAACAACAACAACAACAACAATGTCAACAACAACAACGTCAAATAAACAACAACAACAACGTCAAATAAACACCAATAACAACGTCAAATAAACAATAACAACTAAAACAACGTCAAATAAACAACAACAACAACAACAACGTCAAATAAACAACAACACCAATAACGTCAACAACAACGACAACAATGTGAAATAAACAACAACAATAACAACGTCAACAACAACAACAATGTAAAATAAACAACAACAACGTCAAATAAACAACAACAACAAAAATGTCAACAACAACAACAATGTCAACAACAACAATAATGTCAACAAAAACAACAACAACAATGTCAACAACATTAACAACGTCAAATAAACAACAACAACAACAACAACAACGTCAAATAAACAACAACAACAACACCGTCAAATAAACAACAACAACAACAACGTCAAATAAACAACAAAAACAACAACAACGTCAAATAAACAACAAAAACAACAACATCAACAACAACAAAAACATCAAATAAACAACAACAACAACAACAACGTCAACAACAACAACTACGTCAAATAAACAAAAACAACAACGTCAAATAAACAACAACATCAACAATGTCAACAACAACAACGTCAAATAAACAACAACAACAACAACAACAACGTCAAATAAACAACAACAACTAAAACAACGTCAAATAAATAACAACAACAACAACGTCAAATAAACAACAACACCAACAACGTCAACAACAACAACAACAACAACAATGTCAAATAAACAACAACAATAACAACGTCAACAACAACAACAATGTCAAATAAACAACAACAACAACAACGTCAAATAAACAACAACAACAATGTCAACAACAATAACAACAACGTCAAATAAACAACAACAACAACAACGTCAAATAAACAACAACAACAACATCAACAACAACAACAACGTCAAATAAACAATAACAACAACTACGTAAACAACATCAACGACGTCAAATAAACAACAACAACAACAACAACAACATCAACAACAACAACAACGTCAAATAAACAACAACAACAACGTCAAATAAACAACAACAACAACAACAACGTTTAATAAATAACAACAACAACAACGTCAAATAAACAATAACAACAACAACAACAATAACAACAACAACAACGTGAAATAAACAACAGCAACAACAATGTCAACAACATTAACAACGTCAAATAAACAACAATAACAATAACAACGTTAAATAAACAACAACAACAACAACAACAACAACATCAATAACAACTACAATGTCAAATAAACAACAACAACAACGTCAAATAAATAACAACAACAACGTCAAATAAACAACAACAACAACAACAACGTCAAATAAACAACAGCAATAACAACAACGTCAAAAAAGCACCAACAACAAATACAACAACAACAACAACGTCAAATAACAAAAACAACGTCAAATAAACAACAACAACAACAACTTCAAATAAACAACAACAACAACGTCAACAACAACAACAACGTCAAATAAACAACAACAACAACAACAACAACGTCAAATAAACAACAACAACACCGTCAAATAAACAACAACAACAACGTCAAATAAACAACAACAACAGCGTCAAATAAACAACAACAACAACGTCAAATAAACAACAACAACAACAACGTCAAATAAACAACAACAACAACAACGTCAAATAAATAACATCAACAACAACAAAAACGTCAAATAAACAACAACAAGAACATCAACAACAACAACAACGTCAAATAAACAACAACAACAATGTCAAATAAACAACAACAACAACAATGTCAACAACAACAACATCAAATAAACAACAACAACAACGTCAAATAAACAACAACAACTAAAACAACGTCAAATAAACAACAACAACTAAATCAACGTCAAATAAACAACAACAACAACAACAACAACGTCAAATAAACAACAACACCAACAACGTCAACAACAACAACAATGTCAAATAAACAACAACAATAACAACGTCAACAACAACAATGTGAAATAAACAACAGTAATAACAACAACATCAAATAAGCAACAACAACTACAACAACAACAACAACGTCAAATAACAAAAACAACGTCAAATAAACAACAATAACAACGTCAAATAAACAACAACAACAACAACAACAACGTCAAATAAACAATAACAACAACGTCAAATAAACAACAACAACAATGTCAACAACAACGTCAGATAAACAACAACAACAACAACGTCAAATAAACAACAACAACAAAAACAACGTCAACAACAACAACAACAATGTCAAATAAACAACAACAACAGCAACAGCAACAACAATGTCAAATAAACAACAATAACAATGTCAAATAAACAACAACCACAACAATAACAATGTCAACAACAACAACAACAATGTCAAACAACGACGTCAAATAAACAATAACGTCAACAACAACAACAACGTCAAACAACAACTATGTCAACAACAACAAAAACATCAAAAAGCAACTATGTCAACAACAACAACAACGTCAAATAAACAACAATAACAACGTCAATAACAACAACAACAATGTCAAATAAACAACAACAACAACAACACTGTCAACAACAACAACACTGTCAACAACAACAACATTGTCAAATAAACAACAACAACAACGTCAAATAAACAACAACAACAACAATAACAACGTCAAATAAACAACAACAACAACAACGTCAAATAAACAACAATGTCAACAACAACAACAATGTGAAATAAATAACAACAACTATGTCAACAACAACAACAACATCAAATAAACAACAACAACAACAACGTCAAATAAACAACAACAACAACAACGTCAAATAAACAACAACAACAACAACGTCAAATAAACAACAACAACAACATCAACAATAACAAAAACGTCAAATAAACAACAACAACAACAACAACAACAACAACAACGTCAACAACAACAACTACGTCAAATAAACAACAACAACAACAACTTCAAATAAACAACAACAACAACAACAACAATGTCAACAACAACAACGTCAAATAAACAACAACAACAACGTCAAATAAACAACAATAACAACGTCAAATAAACAATAACAACTAAAACAACGTCAAATAAACAACAACAACAACAACAACAACGTCAAATAAACAACAACACCAATAACGTCAACAACAACGAAAACAATGTGAAATAAACAACAACAATGTCAAATAAACAACAATAACAATGTCAAATAAACAACAACAACAACAATAACAATGTCAACAACAACAACAACGACGTCAAACAACGACGTCAAATAAACAATAACGTCAACAACAACAACAACGTCAAACAACAACTATGTCAACAACAACAAAAACATCAAAAAACAACTATGTCAACAACAACAACAACGTCAAATAAACAACAATAACAACGTCAATAACAACAACAACAATGTCAAATAAACAACAACAACAACAACAACAACACTGTCAACAACAACAACACTGTCAACAACAACAACATTGTCAAATAAACAACAACAACGTCAAATAAACAACAACAACAACAATAACAACGTCAAATAAACAATAGCAACAACGTCAAATAAACAACAATGTCAACAACAACAACAATGTGAAATAAATAACAACAACTATGTCAACAACATCAACAACATCAAATAAACAACAACAACAACAACGTCAAATAAACAACAACAACAACAACAACGTCAAATAAACAACAACAACAACAACGTCAAATAAACAACAACAACAACATCAACAATAACAAAAATGTCAAATAAACAACAACAACAACAACAACAACGTCAACAACAACAACTACGTCAAATAAACAACAACAACAACAACAACTTCAAATAAACAACAACAACAACAACAATGTCAACAACAACAACGTCAAATAAACAACAACAACAACGTCAAATAAACACCAATAACAACGTCAAATAAACAATAACAACTAAAACAACGTCACATAAACAACAACAACAACAACGTCAAATAAACAACAACACCAATAACGTCAACAACAACGACAACAATGTGAAATAAACAACAACAATAACAACGTCAACAACAACAACAATGTAAAATAAACAACAACAACGTCAAATAAACAACAACAACAAAAATGTCAACAACAACAACAATGTCAACAACAACAACAATGTCAACAAAAATAACAACAACAATGTCAACAACATTAACAACGTCAAATAAACAACAACAACAACAACAACGTCAAATAAACAACAACAACAACACCGTCAAATAAATAACAACAACAACAACATCAAATAAACAACAAAAACAACAACAACGTCAAATAAACAACAACAACAACAACAACACCGTCAACAACAACAACAACAACAACACCAACAACGTCAAATAAACAATAACAACAACGTCAAATAAAGGACAACAACAACAACGTAAAATAAACAACAACAACAATAACACCGTCAAATAAACAACAACAACGTCAACAACGTCAAATAAACAACAAAAACAACAACAACGTCAAATAAACAACAACAACAACATCAACAACAACAAAAACGTCAAATAAACAACAACAACAACAACGTCAACAACAACAACTATGTCAAATAAACAACAACAACAACGTCAAATAAACAACAACAACAACAATGTCAACAACAACAACGTCAAATAAACAACAACAACAACGTCAAATAAACAACAACAACTAAAACAACGTCAAATAAACAACAACAACAACGTCAAATAAACAACAACAACAACAACAACAACAACAACAACAACAATGTCAAATAAACAACAACAATAACAATGTCAACAACAACAACAACAATGTCAAATAAACAACAACAACAATGTCAAATAAACAACAACAACAATGTCAACAACAACAACAACAACGTCAAATAAACAACAATAACAACAACGTCAAATAAACAACAACAACAACGTCAACAACAACAACGTCAAATAAACTACAACAACAACTATGTCAACAACAACAACAATGTCAAATAAACAACAACAACAACAACAACAAGGTCAACAAAAACAACAGCGTAAAATTAACAACAACAACGTCAAATAAACAACAACAACAACAATAACAACAACAACAACAACGTGAAATAAACAACAGCAACAACAATTTCAACAACATTAAAAACGTCAAATAAACAACAACAACAATAACAACGTTAAATAAACAACAACAACAACAACGTCAACAACAACAACAACAACATCAAATAAACAACAACAACAACAACGTGAAATAAACAACAGTAATAACAACAACATCAAATAAGCAACAACAACAACTACAACAACAACAACAACGTCAAATAACAAAAACAACGTCAAATAAACAACAATAACAACGTCAAATAAACAACAACAACAACAACAACGTCAAATAAACAATAACAACAACGTCAAATAAACAACAACAACAGTGTCAACAACAACGTCAAATAAACAACAACAACAACAACGTCAAATAAACAACAACAACAAAAACAACGTCAACAACAACAACAACAATGTCAAATAAACAACAACAACAGCAACAGCAACAACAATGTCAAATAAACAACAATAACAATGTCAAATAAAAAACAACAACAACAATAACAATGTCAACAACAACAACAACAACGACGTCAAACAACGACGTCAAATAAACAATAACGTCAACAACAACAACAACGTCAAACAACAACTATGTCAACAACAACAAAAACATCAAAAAACAACTATGTCAACAACAACAACAACGTCAAATAAACAACAATAACAACGTCAATAACAACAACAACAATGTCAAATAAACAACAACAACAACAACACTGTCAACAACAACAACACTGTCAACAACAACAACATTGTCAAATAAACAACAACAACGTCAAATAAACAACAACAACAACAATAACAACGTCAAATAAACAACAACAACAACGTCAAATAAACAACAATGTCAACAACAACAACAATGTGAAATAAATAACAACAACTATGTCAACAACAACAACAACATCAAATAAAACACAACAACAACAACAACAACGTCAAATAAACAACAACAACAACAACAACGTCAAATAAACAACAACAACAACAACGTCAAATAAACAACAACAACAACATCAACAATAACAAAAACGTCAAATAAACAACAACAACAACAACAACAACGTCAACAACAACAAGTACGTCAAATAAACAACAACAACAACAACTTCAAATAAACAACAACAACAACAACAATGTCAACAACAACGACGTCAAATAAACAACAACAACAACGTCAAATAAACACCAATAACAACGTCAAATAAACAATAACAACTAAAACAACGTCAAATAAACAACAACAACAACAACAACGTCAAATAAACAACAACACCAATAACGTCAACAACAACGACAACAATGTGAAATAAACAACAACAATAACAACGTCAACAACAACAACAATGTAAAATAAACAACAACAACGTCAAATAAACAACAACAACAAAAATGTCAACAACAACAACAATGTCAACAACAACAATAATGTCAACAAAAACAACAACAACAATGTCAACAACATTAACAACGTCAAATAAACAACAACAACAACGTCAAATAAACAACAACAACAACACCGTCAAATAAACAACAACAACAACAACGTCAAATAAACAACAAAAACAACAACAACGTCAAATAAACAACAAAAACAACAACATCAACAACAACAAAAACATCAAATAAACAACAACAACAACAACAACGTCAACAACAACAACTACGTCAAATAAACAAAAACAACAACGTCAAATAAACAACAACATCAACAATGTCAACAACAACAACGTCAAATAAACAACAACAACAACAACGTCAAATAAACAACAACAATTAAAACAACGTCAAATAAATAACAACAACAACAACGTCAAATAAACAACAACACCAACAACGTCAACAACAACAACAACAACAACAATGTCAAATAAACAACAACAATAACAACGTCAACAACAACAACAATGTCAAATAAACAACAACAACAACAACGTCAAATAAACAACAACAACAATGTCAACAACAACAACAACAACGTCAAATAAACAACAACAACAACAACGTCAAATAAACAACAACAACAACATCAACAACAACAACAACGTCAAATAAACAATAACAACAACTACGTCAACAACAACAACGACGTCAAATAAACAACAACAACAACAACAACAACAACATCAACAACAACAACAACGTCAAATAAACAACAACAACAACGTCAAATAAACAACAACAACAACAACAACGTTTAATAAATAACAACAACAACAACGTCAAATAAACAATAACAACAACAACAACAATAACAACAACAACAACGTGAAATAAACAACAGCAACAACAATGTCAACAACATTAACAACGTCAAATAAACAACAATAGCAATAACAACGTTAAATAAACAACAACAACAACAACAACAACAACATCAATAACAACAACAATGTCAAATAAACAACAACAACAACGTCAAATAAACAACAACAACAACGTCAAATAAACAACAACAACAACAACAACCTCAAATAAACAACAGCAATAACAACAACGTCAAAAAAGCACCAACAACAAATACAACAACAACAACAACGTCAAATAACAAAAACAACGTCAAATAAACAACAACAACAACAACGTCAAATAAACAACAACAACAACATCAACAACAACAACAACGTCAAATAAACAACAACAACAACGTCAACAAAAACAACAACAACGTCAAATAAACAATAACAACAACAACGTCAACAACAACAACAACAACGTCAAATAAACAACAACAAGAACTATGTCAACAACAACAACAACGTCAAATAAACAACAACAACAACAACGTCAACAATAACAACAACGTCAAATAAACAACAACAACAACAACAACGTCAAATAAACAACAACAACAACGTCAAATAAACAACAACAACAACGTCAAATAAACAACAACAACAACAACGTCAAATAAATAACATCAACAACAACAAAAACGTCAAATAAACAACAACAACAACAACATCAACAACAACAACTACGTCAAATAAACAACAACAACAATGTCAAATAAACAACAACAACAACTATGTCAACAACAACAACATCAAATAAACAACAACAACAACGTCAAATAAACAACAACAACTAAAACAACGTCAAATAAACAACAACAACTAAAACAACGTCAAATAAACAACAACAACAACAACAACAACGTCAAATAAACAACAACACCAACAACGTCAACAACAACCACAATGTCAAATAAACAACAACAATAACAACGTCAACAACAACAACAATGTGAAATAAACAACAATAATAACAACAACATCAAATAAGCAACAACAACAACTACAACAACAACAACAACGTCAAATAACAAAAACAACGTCAAATAAACAACAATAACAACGTCAAATAAACAACAACAACAACAACAACAACGTCAAATAAACAATAACAACAACGTCAAATAAACAACAACAACAATGTCAACAACAACGTCAGATAAACAACAACAACAACAACGTCAAATAAACAACAACAACAAAAACAACGTCAACAACAACAACAACAATGTCAAATAAACAACAACAACAGCAACAACAACAACAATGTCAAATAAACAACAATAACAATGTCAAATAAACAACAACAACAACAATAACAATGTCAACAACAACAACAACGTCAAACAACGACGTCAAATAAACAATAACGTCAACAACAACAACAACAACGTCAAACAACAACTATGTCAACAACAACAAAAACATCAAAAAACAACTATGTCAACAACAACAACAACGTCAAATAAACAACAATAACAACGTCAATAACAACAACAACAATGTCAAATAAACAACAACAACAACAACAACAACACTGTCAACAACAACAACATTGTCAAATAAACAACAACAACAACGTCAAATAAACAATAACAACAACAATAACAACGTCAAATAAACAACAACAACAACGTCAAATAAACAACAATGTCAACAACAACAACAATGTGAAATAAATAACAACAACTATGTCAACAACAACAACAACATCAAATAAACAACAACAACAACAACGTCAAATAAACAAAAACAACAACAACAACAACGTCAAATAAACAACAACAACAACAACAACGTCAAATAAACAACAACAACAACATCAACAATAACAAAAACGTCAAATAAACAACAACAACAACAACAACAACAACGTCAACAACAACAACTACGTCAAATAAACAACAACAACAACAACTTCAAATAAACAACAACAACAACAACAACAACAATGTCAACAACAACAACGTCAAATAAACAACAACAACAACGTCAAATAAACACCAATAACAACGTCAAATAAACAATAACAACTAAAACAACGTCAAATAAACAACAACAACAACGTCAAATAAACAACAACACCAATAACGTCAACAACAACGACAACAATGTGAAATAAACAACAACAATGTCAAATAAACAACAATAACAATGTCAAATAAACAACAACAACAACAATAAAAATGTCAACAACAACAACAACGACGTCAAACAACGACGTCAAATAAACAATAATGTCAACAACAACAACAACGTCAAACAACAACTATGTCAACAACAACAAAAACATCAAAAAAACAACTATGTCAACAACAACAACAACGTCAAATAAACAACAATAACAACAACAACAATGTCAAATAAACAACAACAACAACAACACTGTCAACAACAACAACATTGTCTAATAAACAACAACAACAACGTCAAATAAACAACAACAACAACAATAACAACGTCAAATAAACAACAACAACAACGTCAAATAAACAACAATGTCAACAACAACAACAATGTGAAATAAATAACAACAACTATGTCAACAACAACAACAACATCAAATAAACAACAACAACAACAACGTCAAATAAACAACAACAACAACAACAACGTCAAATAAAAAACAACAACAACAACAACGTCAAATAAACAACAACAACAACATCAACAATAACAAAAATGTCAAATAAACAACAACAACAACAACAACAACGTCAACAACAACAACTACGTCAAATAAACAACAACAACAACAACTTCAAATAAACAACAACAACAACAATGTCAACAACAACAACGTCAAATAAACAACAACAACAACGTCAAATAAACACCAATAACAACGTCAAATAAACAATAACAACTAAAACAACGTCAAATAAACAACAACAACAACAATGTCAAATAAACAACAACACCAATAACGTCAACAACAACGACAACAATGTGAAATAAACAACAACAATAACAACGTCAACAACAACAACAATGTAAAATAAACAACAACAACGTCAAATAAACAACAACAACAAAAATGTCAACAACAACAACAATGTCAACAACAACAACAATGTCAACAAAAATAACAACAACAATGTCAACAACATTAACAACGTCAAATAAACAACAACAACAACAACAACAACGTCAAATAAACAACAACAACAACACCGTCAAATAAACAACAACAACAACAACAACGTCAAATAAACAACAAAAACAACAACAACGTCAAATAAACAACAAAAACAACAACATCAACAACAACAAAAACATCAAATAAACAACAACAACAACAACGTCAACAACAACAACTACGTCAAATAAACAAAAACAACAACGTCAAATAAACAACAACATCAACAATGTCAACAACAACAACGTCAAATAAACAACAACAACAACGTCAAATAAACAACAACAACTAAAACAACGTCAAATAAACAACAACAACAACGTCAAATAAACAACAACACCAACAACGTCAACAACAACAACAACAACAACAATGTCAAATAAACAACAACAATAACAAAGTCAACAACAACAACAATGTCAAATAAACAACAACAACAACAACGTCAAATAAAATACAACAACAATGTCAACAACAACAACAACGTCAAATAAACAACAACAACAACAACAACGTCAAATAAACAACAACAACAACATCAACAACAACAACAACGTCAAATAAACAACAACAACAACTACGTCAACAACAACAACGACGTCAAATAAACAACAACAACAACAACAACAACAACATCAACAACAACAACAACGTCAAATAAACAACAACAACAACGTCAAATAAACAACAACAACAACAACAACGTTTAATAAATAACAACAACAACAACGTCAAATAAACAATAACAACAACAACAACAATAACAACAACAACAACGTGAAATAAACAACAGCAACAACAATGTCAACAACATTAACAACGTCAAATAAACAACAATAACAATAACAACGTTAAATAAACAACAACAACAACAACAACAACAACAACAACAACAACATCAATAACAACTACAATGTCAAATAAACAACAACAACAACGTCAAATAAACAACAACAACAACGTCAAATAAACAACAACAACAACAACGTCAAATAAACAACAGCAATAACAACAACGTCAAAAAAGCACCAACAACAAATACAACAACAACAACAACGTCAAATAACAAAAACAACGTCAAATAAACAACAACAACAACAACGTCAAATAAACAACAACAACAACGTCAAATAAACAACAACAACAACAACGTCAACAAAAACAACAACAACGTCAAATAAACAACAACAACAACGTCAAATAAACAATAACAACAACAATGTCAAATAAACAACAACAACGTCAAATAAACAACAACAACAACGTCAAATAAACAACAACAACAACAATAACAACAACAACAACTTCAAATAAATAATCACAACAACAACAACGTCAAATATACAACGTCAACAACAACAACGTCAAATAAACAACAACACCAACAACGTCAACAACAACAACAATTTGAAATAAACAACAACAACAACGTCAAATAAACAACAACAACAATGTCAAATAAACAACAACAACAATGTCAAATAAACAACAACAACAACGTCAACAACAACAACAACAACGTCAAATAAACAACAACAAGAACTATGTCAACAACAACAAGAACGTCAAATAAACAACAACAACAACAACGTCAACAATAACAACAACGTCAAATAAACAACAACAACAACAACATCAAATAAACAACAACAACACCGTCAAATAAACAACAACAACAACGTCAAATAAACAACAACAACGTCAAATAAACAACAACAACAACGTCAAATAAATAACATCAACAACAACAAAAACGTCAAATAAACAACAACAACAACATCAACAACAACAACTACGTCAAATAAACAACAACAACAATGTCAAATAAACAACAACAACAACAATGTCAACAACAACAACATCAAATAAACAACAACAACAACGTCAAATAAACAACAACAACTAAAACAACGTCAAATAAACAACAACAACAACAACAACGTCAAATAAACAACAACACCAACAACGTCAACAACAACAACAATGTCAAATAAACAACAACAATAACAACGTCAACAACAACAACAATGTGAAATAAACAACAGTAATAACAACAACATCAAATAAGCAACAACAACAACTACAACAACAACAACAACGTCAAATAACAAAAACAACGTCAAATAAACAACAATAACAACGTCAAATAAACAACAACAACAACAACGTTAAATAAACAATAACAACAACGTCAAATAAACAACAACAACAATGTCAACAACAACGTCAGATAAACAACAACAACAACAACGTCAAATAAACAACAACAACAAAAACAACGTCAACAACAACAACAACAATGTCAAATAAACAACAACAACAGCAACAGCAACAACAATGTCAAATAAACAACAATAACAATGTCAAATAAACAACAACAACAACAATAACAATGTCAACAACAACAACAACAACGTCAAACAACGACGTCAAATAAACAATAACGTCAACAACAACAACAACGTCAAACAACAACTATGTCAACAACAACAAAAACATCAAAAAACAACTATGTCAACAACAACAACAACAACGTCAAATAAACAACAATAACAACGTCAATAACAACAACAACAATGTCAAATAAACAACAACAACAACAACACTGTCAACAACAACAACACTGTCAACAACAACAACATTGTCAAATAAACAACAACAACAACGTCAAATAAACAACAACAACAACAATAACAACGTCAAATAAACAACAACAACAACGTCAAATAAACAACAATGTCAACAACAACAACAATGTGAAATAAATAACAACAACTATGTCAACAACAACAACAACATCAAATAAACAACAACAACAACAACGTCAAATAAACAACAACAACAACAACGTCAAATAAACAACAACAACAACAACAACGTCAAATAAACAACAACAACAACATCAACAATAACAAAAACGTCAAATAAACAACAACAACAACAACAACAACGTCAACAACAACAACTACGTCAAATAAACAACAACAACAACAACTTCAAATAAACAACAACAACAACAACAATGTCAACAACAACAACGTCAAATAAACAACAACAACAACGTCAAATAAACACCAATAACAACGTCAAATAAACAATAACAACTAAAACAACGTCAAATAAACAACAACAACAACAACAACGTCAAATAAACAACAACACCAATAACGTCAACAACAACGACAACAATGTGAAATAAACAACAACAATGTCAAATAAACAACAATAACAATGTCAAATAAACAACAACAACAACAATAACAATGTCAACAACAACAACAACAACGTCAAACAACGACGTCAAATAAACAATAACGTCAACAACAACAACAACGTCAAACAACAACTATGTCAACAACAACAAAAACATCAAAAAACAACTATGTCAACATCAATAACAACGTCAAATAAACAACAATAACAACGTCAATAACAACAACAACAATGTCAAATAAACAACAACAACAACAACACTGTCAACAACAACAACATTGTCAACAACAACAACATTGTCAAATAAACAACAATAACAACGTCAAATAAACAACAACAACAACAATAACAACGTCAAATAAACAACAACAACAACGTCAAATAAACAACAATGTCAACAACAACAACAATGTGAAATAAATAACAACAACTATGTCAACAACAACAACAACATCAAATAAACAACAACAACAACAACGTCAAATAAACAACAACAACAACAACAACGTCAAATAAAAAACAACAACAACAACAACGTCAAATAAACAACAACAACAACAACATCAACAATAACAAAAATGTCAAATAAACAACAACAACAACAACAACAACAACGTCAACAACAACAACTACGTCAAATAAACAACAACAACAACAACTTCAAATAAACAACAACAACAAAAATGTCAACAACAACAACAATGTCAACAACAACAACAATGTCAACAAAAATAACAACAACAATGTCAACAACATTAACAACGTCAAATAAACAACAACAACAACAACAACAACAACGTCAAATAAACAACAACAACAACACCGTCAAATAAACAACAACAACAACAACGTCAAATAAACAACAAAAACAACAACAACGTCAAATAAACAACAAAAACAACAACATCAACAACAACAAACACATCAAATAAACAACAACAACAACAACAACGTCAACAACAACAACTACGTCAAATAAACAAAAACAACAACGTCAAATAAACAACAACATCAACAATGTCAACAACAACAACGTCAAATAAACAACAACAACAACGTCAAATAAACAACAACAACTAAAACAATGTCAAATAAACAACAACAACAACAACGTCAAATAAACAACAACACCAAGAACGTCAACAACAACAACAACAACAATGTCAAATAAACAATAACAATAACAAAGTCAACAACAACAACAATGTCAAATAAACAACAACAACAACAACGTCAAATAAAATACAACAACAATGTCAACAACAACAACAACAACGTCAAATAAACAACAACAACAACAACGTCAAATAAACAACAACAACAACATCAACAACAACAACAACGTCAAATAAACAACAACAACAACTACGTCAACAACAACAACGACGTCAAATAAACAACAACAACAACAACAACAACAACATCAACAACAACAACAACGTCAAATAAACAACAACAACAACGTCAAATAAACAACAACAACAACAACAACGTTTAATAAATAACAACAACAACAACGTCAAATAAACAATAACAACAACAACAACAATAACAACAACAACAACGTGAAATAAACAACAGCAACAACAATGTCAACAACATTAACAACGTCAAATAAACAACAATAACAATAACAACGTTAAATAAACAACAACAACAACAACAACAACAACAACAACAACATCAATAACAACTACAATGTCAAATAAACAACAACAACAACGTCAAATAAACAACAACAACAACGTCAAATAAACAACAACAACAACGTCAAATAAACAACAGCAATAACAACAACGTCAAAAAAGCACCAACAACAAATACAACAACAACAACAACGTCAAATAACAAAAACAACGTCAAATAAACAACAACAACAACAACGTCAAATAAACAACAACAACAACGTCAAATAAACAACAACAACAACAACGTCAACAAAAACAACAACAACGTCAAATAAACAACAACAACAATGTCAAATAAACAATAACAACAACAATGTCAAATAAACAACAACAACGTCAAATAAACAACAACAACAACGTCAAATAAACAACAACAACAACAATAACAACAACAACAACTTCAAATAAATAATCACAACAACAACAACGTCAAATATACAACGTCAACAACAACAACGTCAAATAAACAACAACACCAACAACGTCAACAACAACAACAATTTGAAATAAACAACAACAACAACGTCAAATAAACAACAACAACAATGTCAAATAAACAACAACAACAATGTCAAATAAACAACAACAACAACGTCAACAACAACAACAACAACGTCAAATAAACAACAACAAGAACTATGTCAACAACAACAAGAACGTCAAATAAACAACAACAACAACAACGTCAACAATAACAACAACGTCAAATAAACAACAACAACAACAACAACGTCAAATAAACAACAACAACACCGTCAAATAAACAACAACAACAACGTCAAATAAACAACAACAACAACGTCAAATAAACAACAACAACAACGTCAAATAAATAACATCAACAACAACAAAAACGTCAAATAAACAACAACAACAACATCAACAACAACAACTACGTCAAATAAACAACAACAACAATGTCAAATAAACAACAACAACAACAATGTCAACAACAACAACATCAAATAAACAACAACAACAACGTCAAATAAACAACAACAACTAAAACAACGTCAAATAAACAACAACAACAACAACAACAACGTCAAATAAACAACAACACCAACAACGTCAACAACAACAACAATGTCAAATAAACAACAACAATAACAACGTCAACAACAACAACAATGTGAAATAAACAACAGTAATAACAACAACATCAAATAAGCAACAACAACAACTACAACAACAACAACAACGTCAAATAACAAAAACAACGTCAAATAAACAACAATAACAACGTCAAATAAACAACAACAACAACAACAACGTCAAATAAACAATAACAACAACGTCAAATAAACAACAACAACAATGTCAACAACAACGTCAGATAAACAACAACAACAACAACGTCAAATAAACAACAACAACAAAAACAACGTCAACAACAACAACAACAACAACAACGTCAAATAAACAACAATAACAACGTCAATAACAACAACAACAATGTCAAATAAACAACAACAACAACAACACTGTCAACAACAACAACACTGTCAACAACAACAACATTGTCAAATAAACAACAATAACAACGTCAAATAAACAACAACAACAACAATAACAACGTCAAATAAACAACAACAACAACGTCAAATAAACAACAATGTCAACAACAACAACAATGTGAAATAAATAACAACAACTATGTCAACAACAACAACAACATCAAATAAACAACAACAACAACAACGTCAAATAAACAACAACAACAACAACAACGTCAAATAAAAAACAACAACAACAACAAGGTCAAATAAACAACAACAACAACATCAACAATAACAAAAATGTCAAATAAACAACAACAACAACAACAACAACAACAACAACGTCAACAACAACAACTACGTCAAATAAACAACAACAACAACAACTTCAAATAAACAACAACAACAAAAATGTCAACAACAACAACAATGTCAACAACAACAACAATGTCAACAAAAATAACAACAACAATGTCAACAACATTAACAACGTCAAATAAACAACAACAACAACAACAACAACAACGTCAAATAAACAACAACAACAACACCGTCAAATAAACAACAACAACAACAACGTCAAATAAACAACAAAAACAACAACAACGTCAAATAAACAACAAAAACAACAACATCAAGAACAACAAAAACATCAAATAAACAACAACAACAACAACAACGTCAACAACAACAACTACGTCAAATAAACAAAAACAACAACGTCAAATAAACAACAACATCAACAATGTCAACAACAACAACGTCAAATAAACAACAACAACAACGTCAAATAAACAACAACAACTAAAACAATGTCAAATAAACAACAACAACAACAACGTCAAATAAACAACAACACCAAGAACGTCAACAACAACAACAACAACAACAATGTCAAATAAACAATAACAATAACAAAGTCAACAACAACAACAATGTCAAATAAACAACAACAACAACAACGTCAAATAAAATACAACAACAATGTCAACAACAACAACAACGTCAAATAAACAACAACAACAACAACGTCAAATAAACAACAACAACAACATCAACAACAACAACAACGTCAAATAAACAACAACAACAACTACGTCAACAACAACAACGACGTCAAATAAACAACAACAACAACAACAACAACAACAACATCAACAACAACAACAACGTCAAATAAACAACAACAACAACGTCAAATAAACAACAACAACAACAACAACGTTTAATAAATAACAACAACAACAACGTCAAATAAACAATAACAACAACAACAACAGTAACAACAACAACAACGTGAAATAAACAACAGCAACAACAATGTCAACAACATTAACAACGTCAAATAAACAACAATAACAATAACAACGTTAAATAAACAACAACAACAACAACAACAACAACAACAACAACAACAATAACAACATCAATAACAACTACAATGTCAAATAAACAACAACAACAACGTCAAATAAACAACAACAACAACGTCAAATAAACAACAACAACAACGTCAAATAAACAACAACAATAACAACAACGTCAAAAAAGCACCAACAACAAATACAACAACAACAACAACGTCAAATAACAAAAACAACGTCAAATAAACAACAACAACAACAACGTCAAATAAACAACAACAACAACGTCAAATAAACAACAACAACAACAACGTCAACAAAAACAACAACAACGTCAAATAAACAACAACAACAATGTCAAATAAACAATAACAACAACAATGTCAAATAAACAACAACAACGTCAAATAAACAACAACAACAACGTCAAATAAACAACAACAACAACAATAACAACAACAACAACTTCAAATAAATAATCACAACAACAACAACGTCAAATATACAACGTCAACAACAACAACGTCAAATAAACAACAACACCAACAACGTCAACAACAACAACAATTTGAAATAAACAACAACAACAACGTCAAATAAACAACAACAATGTCAAATAAACAACAACAACAATGTCAAATAAACAACAACAACAACGTCAACAACAACAACAACAACGTCAAATAAACAACAACAAGAACTATGTCAACAACAACAAGAACGTCAAATAAACAACAACAACAACAACGTCAACAATAACAACAACGTCAAATAAACAACAACAACAACAACAACGTCAAATAAACAACAACAACACCGTCAAATAAACAACAACAACAACGTCAAATAAACAACAACAACAACGTCAAATAAACAACAACAACAACGTCAAATAAATAACATCAACAACAACAAAAACGTCAAATAAACAACAACAACAACATCAACAACAACAACTACGTCAAATAAACAACAACAACAATGTTAAATAAACAACAACAACAACAATGTCAACAACAACAACATCAAATAAACAACAACAACAACGTCAAATAAACAACAACAACTAAAACAACGTCAAATAAACAACAACAACAACAACGTCAAATAAACAACAACACCAACAACGTCAACAACAACAACAATGTCAAATAAACAACAACAATAACAACGTCAACAACAACAACAATGTGAAATAAACAACAGTAATAACAACAACATCAAATAAGCAACAACAACAACTACAACAACAACAACAACGTCAAATAACAAAAACAACGTCAAATAAACAACAATAACAACGTCAAATAAACAACAACAACAACAACAACGTCAAATAAACAATAACAACAACGTCAAATAAACAACAACAACAATGTCAACAACAACGTCAGATAAACAACAACAACAACAACGTCAAATAAACAACAACAACAAAAACAACGTCAACAACAACAACAACAATGTCAAATAAACAACAACAACAGCAACAGCAACAACAATGTCAAATAAACAACAATAACAATGTCAAATAAACAACAACAACAACAATAACAATGTCAACAACAACAACAACGTCAAACAACGACGTCAAATAAACAATAACGTCAACAACAACAACAACGTCAAACAACAACTATGTCAACAACAACAAAAACATCAAAAAACAACTATGTCAACAACAACAACAACGTCAAATAAACAACAATAACAACGTCAATAACAACAACAACAATGTCAAATAAACAACAACAACAACAACACTGTCAATAACAACAACACTGTCAACAACAACAACATTGTCAAATAAACAACAACAACAACGTCAAATAAACAACAACAACAATAACAACGTCAAATAAACAACAACAACAACGTCAAATAAACAACAATGTCAACAACAACAACAATGTGAAATAAATAACAACAACTATGTCAACAACAACAACAACATCAAATAAACAACAACAACAACAACGTCAAATAAACAACAACAACAACAACGTCAAATAAACAACAACAACAACAACAACGTCAAATAAACAACAACAACAACATCAACAATAACAAAAACGTCAAATAAACAACAACAACAACAACAACAACGTCAACAACAACAACTACGTCAAATAAACAACAACAACAACAACTTCAAATAAACAACAACAACAACAACAATGTCAACAACAACAACGTCAAATAAACAACAACAACAACGTCAAATAAACACCAATAACAACGTCAAATAAACAATAACAACTAAAACAACGTCAAATAAACAACAACAACAACAACAACGTCAAATAAACAACAACACCAATAACGTCAACAACAACGACAACAATGTGAAATAAACAACAACAATGTCAAATAAACAACAATAACAATGTCAAATAAACAACAACAACAACAATAACAATGTCAACAACAACAACAACAACGTCAAACAACGACGTCAAATAAACAATAACGTCAACAACAACAACAACTTCAAACAACAACTATGTCAACAACAACAAAAACATCAAAAAACAACTATGTCAACAACAACAACAACGTCAAATAAACAACAATAACAACGTCAATAACAACAACAACAATGTCAAATAAACAACAACAACAACAACACTGTCAACAACAACAACACTGTCAACAACAACAACATTGTCAAATAAACAACAACAACAACGTCAAATAAACAACAACAACAACAATAACAACGTCAAATAAACAACAACAACAACGTCAAATAAACAACAATGTCAACAACAACAACAATGTGAAATAAATAACAACAACTATGTCAACAACAACAACATCAAATAAACAACAACAACAACAACGTCAAATAAACAACAACAACAACAACAACGTCAAATAAAAAACAACAACAACAACAACGTCAAATAAACAACAACAACAACATCAACAATAACAAAAATGTCAAATAAACAACAACAACAACAACAACAACGTCAACAACAACAACTACGTCAAATAAACAACAACAACAACCACTTCAAATAAACAACAACAACAACAACAATGTCAACAACAACAACGTCAAATAAACAACAACAACAACGTCAAATAAACACCAATAACAACGTCAAATAAACAATAACAACTAAAACAACGTCAAATAAACATCAACAACAACAACGTCAAATAAACAACAACACCAATAACGTCAACAACAACGACAACAATGTGAAATAAACAACAACAATAACAACGTCAACAACAACAACAATGTAAAATAAACAACAACAACGTCAAATAAACAACAACAACAAAAATGTCAACAACAACAACAATGTCAACAACAACAACAATGTCAACAAAAATAACAACAACAATGTCAACAACATTAACAACGTCAAATAAACAACAACAACAACAACAACAACGTCAAATAAACAACAACAACAACACCGTCAAATAAACAACAACAACGTCAAATAAACAACAAAAACAACAACAACATCAAATAAACAACAAAAACAACAACATCAACAACAACAAAAACATCAAATAAACAACAACAACAACAACGTCAACAACAACAACTACGTCAAATAAACAAAAACAACAACGTCAAATAAACAACAACATCAACAATGTCAACAACAACAACGTCAAATAAACAACAACAACAACAACAACGTCAAATAAACAACAACAACTAAAACAACGTCAAATAAACAACAACAACAACGTCAAATAAACAACAACACCAACAACGTCAACAACAACAAGAACAACAACAATGTCAAATAAACAACAACAATAACAACGTCAACAACAACAACAATGTCAAATAAACAACAACAACAACAACGTCAAATAAAATACAACAACAATGTCAACAACAACAACAACGTCAAATAAACAACAACAACAACAACAACGTCAAATAAACAACAACAACAACATCAACAACAACAACAACGTCAAATAAACAACAACAACAACTACGTCAACAACAACAACGACGTCAAATAAACAACAACAACAACAACAACAACAACATCAACAACAACAACAACGTCAAATAAACAACAACAACAACGTCAAATAAACAACAACAACAACAACAACGTTTAATAAATAACAACAACAACAACGTCAAATAAACAATAACAACAACAACAATAACAACAACAACAACGTGAAATAAACAACAGCAACAACAATGTCAACAACATTAACAACGTCAAATAAACAACAATAACAATAACAACGTTAAATAAACAACAACAACAACAACAACAACAACAACAACAACATCAATAACAACTACAATGTCAAATAAACAACAACAACAACAACGTCAAATAAACAACAACAACAACCTCAAATAAACAACAACAACAACAACGTGAAATAAACAACAGCAATAACAACAACGTCAAAAAAGCACCAACAACAAATACAACAACAACAACAACAACGTCAAATAAACAACAACAACAACGTCAAATAAACAACAACAACAACGTCAACAACAACAACAACGTCAAATAAACAACAACAACAACAACGTCAACAAAAACAACAACAACGTCAAATAAACAACAACAACAACGTCAAATAAACAATAACAACAACAATGTCAAATAAACAACAACAACGTCAAATAAACAACAACAACAACAACGTCAAATAAACAACAACAACAACAATAACAACAACAACAACTTCAAATAAATAATCACAACAACAACAACGTCAAATATACAACGTCAACAACAACAACGTCAAATAAACAACAACACCAACAACGTCAACAACAACAACAACAATGTCAAATAAACAACAAGAACAACAATGTCAAATAAACAACAACAACAACGTCAAATAAACAACAACAACAATGTCAAATAAACAACAACAACAATGTCAAATAAACAACAACAACAACGTCAACAACAACAACAACAACGTCAAATAAACAACAACAAGAACTATGTCAACAACAACAACAGCGTCAAATAAACAACAACAACAACAACAACGTCAACAATAACAACAACGTCAAATAAACAACAACAACAACAACAACGTCAAATAAACAACAATAACACCGTCAAATAAACAACAACAACGACGTCAAATAAACAACAACAACAACGTCAAATAAACAACAACAACAACAACGTCAAATAAATAACATCAACAACAACAAAAACGTCAAATAAACAACAACAACAACATCAACAACAACAACTACGTCAAATAAACAACAACAACAATGTCAAATAAACAACAACAACAACAACAATGTCAACAACAACAACATCAAATAAACAACAACAACAACGTCAAATAAACAACAACAACTAAAACAACGTCAAATAAACAACAACAACTAAAACAACGTCAAATAAACAACAACAACAACAACAACAACAACGTCAAATAAACAACAACACCAACAACGTCAACAACAACAACAATGTCAAATAAACAACAACAATAACAACGTCAACAACAACAACAATGTCAAATAAACAACAACAACAACGTCAAATAAACAACGTCAACAACAACAACAACGTCAAATAAACAACAACAACAACATCAAATAAACAACAACAACAACAACAACGTCAAATAAACAACAAAAACAACGACAACAACAACGTCAAATAAACAACAACAACAACAACGTCAAATAAACAACAACACCGTTAAATAAACAACAACAAAAACAACAACTACATCAACAACAACAAAAACGCCAAATAAACAACAACAACAACAACGTCAACAACAACAACTACGTCAAATAAACAACAACAACAACGTCAAAAAAATAATAACAACAACAACGTCAACAACAACAACGTCAAATAAACAACAACAACAACAACGTCAAATAAACAACAACAACAACAACGTCAAATAAATAATTACAACAACAACAACAACGTCAAATAAACAACAACAACAACAACAACGTCAAATAAACAACAACAACAACGACGACAAATAAACAACAACAACAACAACAACGTCAAATAAACAACAACAACAACAACAACAATGTCAAATAAACAACAAAAACAACGACAACAACAACGTCAAATAAACAACAACAACAACAACGTCAACTAAACAACAACAACAACAACAACATCAAATAAACAACAACCACAACAACAACGTCAAATAAACAACAACAACAACAACGTCAAATAAATAACAAAAACAACAACAACAATGTCACCAACATTAACAACGTCAAATAAACAACAACAATAACAACGTCAAATAAACAACAACAACAACAACAACGTCAACAACAACAACAACATCAAATAAACAACAACAACAAGAATAACAACGTTAAAAATAACAACAACAATAACGTCAAATAAAGAACAACAATAACAACAACGTCAAATAAACAACAACAACAACAACAAATACAACAACAACAACAACGTCAAATAAGAACAACAACGTCAAATAAACAACAACAACAACGTCAAATAAACAACAACAACAACGTCAAATAAACAACAACAACAACGTCAAATAAATAACAACAACAACAACAATGTCAAATAAATAACAACAACAACGCCAAATAAACAACAACAACAACTATAACAACAACAGCAACGTGAAATAAACAACAGCAACAACAACGTCAACAACATTAACAACGTCATATAAACAACAACAACAACGCCAAATAAACAACAACAACAACAACAACGTCAACAACAATAACAACGTCAAATAAACAACAACAACAACAACGTCAAATAAACAACAACAATAATAACGTCAAATAAACAACAGCAACAACAACGTCAAATAAACAACAACAATAACAACAACGTCAAATAAGCAACAACAACAACAACAACAAATAGAACAACAACAACAACGTCAAATAAACAACAACAAAAACAACAACAACATCAACAACAATAAAAACGTCAAATAAACAACAACAACAACGTCAACAACAACAACTACGTCAAATAAACAACAACTACGTCAAATAAACAATAAAAACAACAACAACGTCGACAACAACAACGTCAAATAAACAACAACGTCAAATAAACAACAACAACGTCAAATAAACAACAACAACAACAACGTCAAATAAACAACAACAACAACAACGTCAAATAAACAACAACAACAACAACGTCAACAACAACAACAACAATGTCAAATAAACAACAACAACAACAACTTCAACAACAACAACAACAATGTCAAATAAACAACAATAACAACAACGTCAAATAAAAAACAACAACAACGTCAACAACAACAACAACGTCAAATAAACAACAACAACAACGTCAACGACAACAACAACGTCAAATAAACAACAACGTCAACAACAACAACAACGTCAAACAACAACTATGTCAACAACAACAACAACAACAACGTCAAACAACAACTATGTCAACAACAACAACAACAACGTCAAATAAACAACAACAACAATGTCAACAACAACAACAACAAAAATGCCAAATAAACAACAACAACAACACCGTCAACAACAATAACAATGTCAAATAAACAACAACAACAACAACGTCAAATAAACAACAACAACAACAACGTCAACAACAATAACAACGTCAAATAAACAACAACAACAACATCAAATAAACAACAACGTCAAGAACAACAACAACGTGAAATAAACAACAACAACTATGTCAACAACAACAACAACATCAAATAAACAACAACCACAACAACAACGTCAACAACAACAACGTCAAATAAACAACAACAACAACATTGTCAAATAAACAACAACAACAACACCGTCAAATAAACAACAACAACAACAATGTCAAATAAACAACAACAACAACAACGTCAACAACAACAACAACAATGTCAAATAAACAACAACAACAACAACAACAACTTCAACAACAACCAAAACAATGTCAAATAAACAACAATAACAACAACATCAAATAAACAACAACAACAACGTCAACAACAACAACAACGTCAAATAAACAACAACAACAACGTCAACGACAACAAATCAATGTCAAATAAACAACAACGTCAACAACAACAACAACAACAACGTCAAACAACAACTATGTCAACAATAACAACAACGTCAAACAACAACTATGTCAACAACAACAACAACTTCAAATAAACAACAACAACAACAATGTCAACAACAACAACAACAACAATGTCAAATAAAGAACAACAACAACACCGTCAACAACAAGAACAATGTCAAATAAACAACAACAACAACGTCAAATAAACAACAACAACAACAACAACGTCAACAACAATAACAACGTCAAATAAACAACAACAACAACATCAAATAAACAACAACGTCAACAATAACAACAATGTGAAATAAACAACAATAACTATGTCAACAACAACAACAACATCAAATAAACAACAACCACAACAACAACGTCAACAACAACAACAACGTCAAATAAACAACAACAACAACAACGTCAAATAAACAACAACAACAACACCGTCAAATAAACAACAACAACAACAACGTCAAATAAACAACAACAACAACAACAACAACAACAACTTCAACAACAACAACAACAATGTCAAATAAACAACAATAACAACAACGTCAAATAAACAACAACAACAACGTCAACAACAACAACAACGTCAAATAAACAACAACAACAACGTCAACGACAACAACAACGTCAAATAAACAATAACGTCAACAACAACAACAACAACGTCAAACAACAACTATGTCAACAACAACAACAACGTCAAATAACAACTATGTCAACAACAACAACAACGTCAAATAAACAACAACAACAACGTCAACAACAAAAACAACAACAATGTCAAATAAACCACAACAACAACACCGTCAACAACAATAACAATGTCAAATAAACAACAACAACAACGTAAAAAAAAACAACAACAACAACAACAACGTCAACAACAATAACAACGTCAAACAAACAACAACAACAACATCAAATAAACAACAACGTCAACAACAACAACAACGTGAAATAAACAACAACAACTATGTCAAAAACAACAACAACATCAAATAAACAACAACCACAACAACAACGTCAACAACAACAACAACGTCAAATAAACAACAACAACAACAACGTCAAATAAACAACAACAACAACACCGTCAAATAAACAACAACAACAACAACAACAACAACAACGTCAAATAAACAACAAAAACAACAACAACGTCAAATAAACAACAACAACAACAACATCAACAACAACAAAAACGTCAAATAAACAACAACAACAACAACGTCAACAAAATACAACTACGTCAAATAAACAACAACAATAACAACTTCAAATAAACAACATCAACAACAATGTCAACAACAATAACGTCAAATAAACAACAACAACAACGTCAAATAAACAACAATAACAACGTCAAATAAACAATAACAACTAAAACAACAACGTCAAATCAACAACAACACCAACAACGTCAACAACAACAACAACAATGTGAAATAAACAACAACAATAACAACGTCAACAACAACAACAATGTAAAATAAACAACAACAACGTCAAATAAACAACAATAACAACAATGTCAACAACAACAACAATGTCAACAACAACAACAATGTCAACAAAAACAACAACAACAATGTCAACAACATTAACAACGTCAAATAAACAACAACACCAACAACAACGTCAAATAAACAACAACAACAACAACGTCAAATAAACAACAACAACAACAACAACATCAAATAAACTATAAAAACAACAACAACGTCAAATAAACAACAAAAACAACAACAACAAAAACGTCAAATAAACAACAACAACAACAACGTCAACAACAACAACTACGTCAAATAAACAAAAACAACAACGTCAAATAAACAACAACAACAACAATAATGTCAACAACAACAACGTCAAATAAACAACAACAACAACGTCAAATAAACAACAACAACTAAAACAACGTCAAATAAATAACAACAACAACAACAACAACGCCAAATAAACAACAACACCAACAACGTCAACAACAACAACAACAACAATGTCAAATAAACAACAACAATAACAACGTCAACAACAACAACAATGTCAAATAAACAACAACAACAACGTCAAATAAACAACAACAACAACAACGTCAAATAAACAACAACAACAACAACACCGTCAAATAAACAACAACAACAACAACAACGTCAAATAAACAACAAAAACAACAACAACGTCAAATAAACAACAAAAACAACAACAACAAAAACGTCAAATAAACAACAACAACAACGTCAACAACAACAACTACGTCAAATAAACAAAAACAACAACGTCAAATAAACTACAACAACTAAAACAACGTCAAATAAACAACAACAACAATACTGTCAACAACAACAACAACAACAACAATGTCAAATAAACAACAACAATAACAACGTCAACAATGTAGGTGTTTAGGTGTTGGCTTGCATTTTTGGTAAATCCCAAGTGTATGTGTGAATGTCATGGCTGATGTCATAACATTCTAGTTCAGTTTGTACTGACTCATTAGGTACCTTTGCAGAAAAATATTGTAATTCAAATACTGGTGCTTATAAGTGTGTATCTGAGCAATTTTGCAAAATGATCACATTTTGCTAAATCAGTAGACAGGTTTTCTCAGATGTCATAACAGATGTTATGACATCCTGTTCTGAACTAACAGGATTGCAGGAATGGATAAGTCTGAGTTTTTTCAGGAAATAACTCAGTCCTTTCTGAACAGAATCATGCGTTTTCTGAGGGGTAACCGAGCTCAACCCTAACCTGGTTAATAAAGTCCTGTGACCTGGTCTTTAGGTCAAACGGAATTATCCCTAGGTTTTTGGAAACCCTAACTGAAGTTGCAGCTGCTATATATTCAACAGAGCTGCTGTTTTTCAAGGATCCCTGCTGATTGATTAGAAGATCAATTTGTAATCTGTATAGATTTGTTCATTGTACTCCAAGCAATTATCATTGTGATAAGTGCCTTGGAATAGGTTTCTATTTGTAAGGGTTGTGTAGCACTCAAAGCTTTGAAGCAAGAGTGTTTGAATGTTCCTTGACTAAAGCTGTGAAGCAAAGTCAAGTTAATTGTGTACATCACTCAAAGCTGTGAAGCACGAGTGATTGTGTTGCTTGATTAAAAAGTTGTGAAGCTTAATCAAGTGTGTGTTTTTTTGAAGAGTGTCTTCATCAATTCTTAAGTCAAAATTGGTTTATGTATCACTGCTGTGATTGAGGGGGAGTGAGTAGGAACTCAGGTTTAAGTTGTACTTAGATTAGAATTACATTGGGTAGGTCTTAAGTGAAGGAGATAAATTGGTTGGTTTATTCCTGAATTAACATCTCTTATAGTGGATTCTCTCCCTGGCTTGGTAGCCCCCCGAGTAGTTGTTGTTGCACACTGAACTGGGTAAACAATTGACTGTGTTCTTTATTGCTTTTGTATTTACTGTCATATAGTAAGTCAGATACGGTGTCATAACATTGAACGTGACATTGAGTATCTGCAGCCACAATTTCAATTGTTATCAGAGCAGGCACCCTGCCTGTATTACTGGGTGAGATCTAGGGATATCACTTTCTGGCACTATGGACAAAGAAGGAGTTTTTGGAAATAGACCACCCATTCTGGATGGAACTAATTATGACTACTGGAAACCTCGTATGATTGCCTTCCTAAAATCTCTGGACAAAAAAGCTTGGAGAGCTGCTGACAAAGGATGGATTCATCCCACCATAACTGAGATAGATGGGACAATCAGTCTGAAGCCTGAGGAAGATTGGAGTAAAGAAGAAGATGAGTTAGCTCTGGGAAATTCAAAAGCTTTAAATGCCTTGTTCAATGGAATTGATAGAAACATTTTCAGACTAGTACATCAATATGAACTGGCCAAGGAAGTTTGGGACACTCTCAAAACTACTCATGAGGGAACTTCCAAAGTAAAAATGTCAAGGCTTCAGATGTTGACCACCAAATTTGAGAATCTAAAAATGATGGAAGATGAAACCATTCATGAGTTTCACATGAACATCTTGGAGATTGCCAACACCTCAGGAGCACTGGGAGAAAAAATGTCAGAAGAAAAACTGGTGAGGAAGATTCTCAGATCCTTGCCTAAAAGATTTGCAATGAAGGTAACTGCCATAGAGGAAGCCCAGGACATTAGCAAGTTGAAAGTGGATGAACTTATTGGGTCTCTTCAGACTTTTGAGATGGGAATCACTGATAATGGTGTCAAAAAGAACAAGAGCATAGCACTTGTGTCCAACACTGATGTTGAAGAAAACATTTCAGAAGCTGTAGCCATGCTTGGAAGACAGTTCAACAAACTCATCAAAAGAATAGACCCAAAGTCAAGGTCTAATGTCCATAACATTCCCTCTAACATTGACAGTTCCAGCAGAAGACCAAGGTCAGAGGAGAAGGGAGTTCAAGGCAGAGGAATTCAATGCCATGGTTGTGAAGGATATGGGCATATTCGAGCTGAATGTCCTACCTTTCTTAAGAAACAAAAAGGAATGACAGTTACTTGGTCTGACTGCGATTCAGAAAGTAATTCTGAAGAAGAGACTGCCAAACGAGTTACTGCTTTGACTGGTGTTTGTACCTCTGAAAGTGACATCAGTGATGAAGAAGTGACATTTGAAGAACTGGCTGATACCTACAAGAAATTGTGTATCAGAAGTGCTGAAGTCTGTGTACAGAATGAGAAACAATCAAAACTCATTATAAAGCTGGAGGCTGAAAGAAGGGCAAATCTTGAAACTATAAGTCATCTAGAAGGAGAAGTTCAACTGCTGAACTCACAACTGAATCAAATGACCAAATCTGTCAAGATGTTGACCAATGGAACAGACAAATTGGAAGAGATCCTTCAGGTTGGACAAAATGTGGGAAATAAATCTGGACTAGGATTTATGGAAGCAAAGAAATCTGGTACTGGTAAGCAAATGTCAAAACGGATGTCTCAATACAACTCTCAACATCAGGAACAGAGACATATGAAGAAAAGGTACCAAAGATGGAAATGCCATCATTGTGGTAGATATGGCCACATAAAGCCCTTCTGCTTCAGATTACATGGATACCCTAATCAGATCTCAGGTGTCAAACCTAAGTCTAAAAAGGTACCACATGCTCCTCAATGGAAGAAAAAGGCTACTGCACTGATAGCTCACACTTCCCTGAGGGTCTCTGCAAAGGAAGACTGGTACTTTGACAGTGGATGTTCCAGACATATGACTGGAATCAAGAACCTCCTCAATAATGTTAAGCCTCACACCACCAGTTTTGTGACCTTTGGAGATGGGGCTAAAGGTGAAATCAAAGGAGTTGGTGATTTGGACTGCCCTGGAGTTCCAAGTCTGAATGAAGTACTGCTGGTGAAAGGACTGACCGCTAATCTCATTAGTATCAGTCAACTATGTGATCTAGGATTCAAGGTCAATTTCTCAAGATCTGAATGCCTTGTAATCAATGACAAACAAGAGATAGTAATGAAAGGAGTCAGATCCAAAGACAACTGTTACTTGTGGGAGGCTGAGAACACTAATTTCTCATCTGTGTGTTCCATTGCAAAAGAAGAAAAAGAGGTGAAACTGTGGCACCAAAAACTTGGCCATCTTCATCTAAGGGGTATGAAGAGGATTATCTCCTTGGAGGCAGTCAGAGGGATTCCAAAACTGCAAATTGATGAAGGAAGAGTTTGTGGTGAATGTCAGGTTGGTAAGCAGACTAGGATGTCACATCCAAAGTCAAGACATCTGACCACCTCTAAGGTTCTAGAAATCCTCCATATGGATCTGATGGGACCAATGCAAGTAGAGAGTCTTGGTGGCAAAAGATATGCCTATGTGGTTGTGGATGATTTTTCCAGATTCACCTGGATTAATTTCATTAGGGAAAAATCAGATGCATTTGAAGTTTTTAGAGAACTGTGCAAGAGAATTCAAAGAGAGAAGGAAGGATGTATTGTCAGAATCAGAAGTGATCATGGCAAGGAATTTGAAAACAGCAAGTTTGATGACTTCTGTGCTTCAGAAGGAATCAGTCATGAGTTTTCTTCTCCCATAACACCTCAGCAAAATGGAGTTGTGGAAAGAAAAAACAGGACCATACAAGAATCTGCCAGAGCAATGTTACATGCCAAAAGACTTCCTATGTATTTTTGGGCTGAAGCTATGAATACAGCTTGCTATGTTCATAACAGGGTCACCTTGAGAAAGGGAACCTCGTCCACCATATATGAACTCTGGAAAGGAAGAAAACCAACTGTGAAGTACTTCCATGTGTTTGGCAGCAAATGTTATATCCTGTCTGATCGTGAACAAAGAAGAAAACTGGACTCCAAAAGTGATGAAGGCATATTTCTAGGATACTCCTCAAACAGCAGAGCTTATAGAGTATTCAACTCCAGAACCAAAACCATGATGGAATCAATAAATGTTGTAATTGATGACTATCATGAAGAAATAGATGTTCCTAGTATTGTTGAGACATTCTTTGAGACTTCAACCCAACAGGATGATCTACCCAACTCCACCACAACAGAATCTGAATCAAAGGAAGCTAGCAAGACTCCTTCCATCAGAATTCAGAAGGATCATCCAAAAGAGCTCATCATAGGAGATCCCAATAGTGGAGTCATCACAAGATCTAGAGAAATCATCTCAAACTCTTGTTTTGTGTCCAAAGTGGAACCAAGAAATGTCAAGGAAGCCTTAACTGATGAATATTGGATTGGTGCAATGCAAGATGAACTGAACCAATTCAAGCAACATGAAGTTTGGGAACTGGTTCCTAGACCTGAAGGAACTAACATCATTGGGACAAAATGGATATTCAAGAACAAGTCAGATGCTGAAGGAGTTGTCACCAGAAATAAGGAAAGACTTGTTGCTCAAGGATACACCCAGGTTGAAGGGGTTGATTTTGATGAAACCTTTGCACCTGTAGCCAGATTGGAATCAATCAGACTCTTGTTGTCAATTGCTTGTCTTCTGAAGTTCAAGTTATTTCAGATGGATGTGAAAAGTGCCTTTCTAAATGGGTACTTAAATGAGGAAGCTTATGTGGAACAACCTAAAGGTTTTGTGGATCCAACCCATCCTGATCATGTCTACAAGTTGAGAAAAGCTCTATATGGCCTGAAACAAGCTCCTAGAGCATGGTATGACAGGTTAACAAAGTTTCTCTCAGACAAAGGCTACAGAAAAGGAGGCTTGGACAAAACTCTCTTTGTCAAAACTGAAGGAGGGAAGTTGATGGTTGCCCAAATATATGTTGATGACATAGTGTTTGGAGGAATGTCAGAACATATGGTTAAACACTTTGCTGACCAGATGCAGGCTGAATTTGAAATGAGTCTCATGGGAGAACTAACTTATTTTCTTGGACTACAAATCTCACAGATGGAGGACTCAATCTTCTTATCTCAAAGCAAGTATGCTAAGAATATTGTAAAGAAGTTTGGTATGGAGAATGCAAGTCACAAAAGGACTCCTGCTCCTACTCATCTAAAGCTTTCCAAAGATTCAAGTGGGGTTAAGGTGGATCAAAGTCTGTACAGAAGCATGATAGGAAGCTTGTTGTACTTAACTGCCAGCAGACCTGATATTGCCTTTGCAGTTGGAGTTTGTGCTAGATACCAAGCTGATCCTAAAGTCAGTCATATCAATCAAGTGAAGAGAATTTTGAAGTATGTAAGTGGTACTTACAACTATGGATTGATGTATACTCATGGCTGTGAACCAGCTCTGACTGGCTACTGTGATGCTGATTGGGCTGGTAGTGCTGATGATAGAAAAAGCACCTCTGGAGGATGTTTCTTCTTGGGAAGTAATCTGGTTTCCTGGTTCAGCAAGAAACAGAATTGTGTGTCTCTTTCCACTGCTGAAGCTGAATACATTGCAGCTGGTAGTAGCTGCTCTCAAATGATATGGATGAAACAGATGCTCACTGAGTATAATGTCACACAAGATGTTATGACATTGTACTGTGACAATCTGAGTACAATCAACATATCCAAGAATCCCATTCAGCATAGCAGGACCAAACATATTGATATACGACATCACTTTATCAGAGACCTTGTAGAAGAGAAGACAATCAAATTGGAACATGTTGCCACTGAGCTACAGCTGGCTGACATTTTTACCAAGGCTCTGGATGCAAATCAATTTGAAAACTTAAGGGGTAAGCTGGGTATTTGCCAACATGAGGAATTGTAGCAATTAATTTTGTTTAAAACAAGGATCAAAGGATTTATGTCTGTTATGATTGGGTTAAAATTGTATTTTCTCATTTCCTACAATTCTTTTAAGAAGTTGAATAGACACTCCTTTGCTTCCTTCCTCTCTCGTCTCCTCATCAAAACCCAGTCTCTCAATCAGAAATTTCTCCTCATTTGTTGTTGGTCCTTCAAAACTGACAAAATGTCTCAAACACCATCATCATCCAATACGACCATCTCAACCTCTTCCTCTGATCAAGATTCTGGGACAATCTCTTCTTGTCTGGACTCTGACGTTCTGGAGATCTCTTCTCATAGAAAAGAGGGAACTAACCCCACCAAGGTCAAAGAGTTGAGAACAAAACATGCTGGAAAGCCCCAAGCTTCTGCCTCTGGTAATCCATCTCACCCTTCCTCTTCAGTTCCCCCTGAAATTGCAAATAGGGAAGGGACAACCTATGTTAATCAAGCAATAGCAAAAATTGTTTCAAGAATTCTGAATGAGAACCACTCAGTTCCTGGCATTTCTGTTCCTCTGAACCAAGAAAGCCCAAATGCTGAAACAAATCCAGATGTCTCTAAGAATGTTGAGACATCAAACAAAGAGAAGAATGCTGATATTGCTCACAAGAAAAGAAGGAAGCCTGAATCCTCTGGATCTGATGACAGTGCTTGAAGGATGATTGATGTTTGGTGGTGTTGCTGGTTGGTGCTGAAGTGTATTCAATTGTTTGCTGCTGCTGCTCTTACTAGTTTGTTTTGGATAACTGTATAATTTTATGAACATGTATCTTTGGCCCATTTGTGGCTAAAGAGGGGGAGAATATTTTGGTACTTGCTTAATTAGTACTTGACATTCTGTGTTCTATTTTTCTGCTGTCACTTATTTCTGCTGCTATCTATCTCTGATTGTTTTAGGGTCTTTAGCCAAAAATCTGCCAAAGGGGGAGTTTGTAGGTGTTTAGGTATTGGCTTGCATTTTTGGTAAATCCCAAGTGTATGTGTGAATGTCATGACTGATGTCATAACATTCTAGTTCAGTTTGTACTGACTCATTAGGTACCTTTGCAGAAAAATATTGTAATTCAAATACTGATGCTTATAAGTGTGTATCTGAGCATTTTTGCAAAATGATCACATTTTGCTAAATCAGTAGACAGGTTTTCTCAGATGTCATAACAGATGTTATGACATCCTGTTCTGAACTAACAGGATTGCAGGATTGGATAAGTCTGAGTTTTTTCAGGAAATAACTCAGTCCTTTCTGAACAGAATCCTGCGTTTTCTGAGGGGTAACCGAGCTCAACCCTAACCTGGTTAATAAAGTCCTGTGACCTGGTCTTTAGGTCAAACGGAATTATCCCTAGGTTTTTGGAAACCCTAACTGAAGTTGCAGCTGCTATATATTCAACAGAGCTGTTGTTTTTCAAGGATCCCTGCTGATTGATTAGAAGATCAATTTGTAATCTGTATAGATTTGTTCATTGTACTCCAAGCAATTATCATTGTGATAAGTGCCTTGGAATAGGTTTCTATTTGTAAGGGTTGTGTAGCACTCAAAGCTTTGAAGCAAGAGTGTTTGAATGTTCCTTGACTAAAGCTGTGAAGCAAAGTCAAGTTAATTGTGTACATCACTCAAAGCTGTGAAGCACGAGTGATTGTGTTGCTTGATTAAAAAGCTGTGAAGCTTAATCAAGTGTGTGTTTTTTTGAAGAGTGTCTTCATCAATTCTTAAGTCAAAATTGGTTTATGTATCACTGCTGTGATTGAGGGGGAGTGAGTAGGAACTCAGGTTTAAGTTGTACTTAGATTAGAATTGCATTGGGTAGGTCTTAAGTGAAGGAGATAAACTGGTTGGTTTATTCCTGAATTAACATCTCTTATAGTGGATTCTCTCCCTGGCTTGGTAGCCCCCAGAGTAGGTGTTGTTGCACACTGAACTGGGTAAACAATTGACTGTGTTCTTTATTGCTTTTGTATTTACTGTCATATAGTAAGTCAGATACGGTGTCATAACATTGAACGTGACATTGAGTATCTGCAGCCAGAATTTCAAACAACAACAACAATGTCAAATAAACAACAATAACAACGTCAAATAAACAACAACAACAACAATGTCAACAACAACAACAACGTCAAATAAACAACAACAACAACAACAATGTCAAATAAACAACAACAACAACAACAACGTCAAATAAACAACAACAACAACGTCAACAACAACAACAACAACGTCAAATAAACAACAACAATAACTATGTTAACAACAACAACGACGTCAAATAAACAACAACAACAACAACAACAACGTCAACAACAACAACAACGCCAAATAAACAACAACAACAACGTCAAATAAACAACAACAACAACAACGTCAAATAAATAACAACAACAACAACAACGTCAATTAAACAATAACAACAACAACAACAATAACAACAACAACAACAACGTGAAATAAACAACAGCAACAACAATGTCAACAACATTAACAACGTCAAATAAACAACAATAACAATAACAACGTTAAATAAACAACAACAACAACAACAACAACAACAACGTCAATAACAACTACAACGTCAAATAAACAACAACAACAACGTCAAATAAACAACAACAACGACGTCAAATAAACAACAACAACAACAACAACGTGAAATAAACAACAGCAATAACAACAACGTCAAATAAGCAACAACAACAAATACAAGAACAACAACAACGTCAAATAACAAAAACAACGTCAAATAAACAACAATAACAACATCAAATAAACAACAACAACAACAACATAGTCAAATAAACAATAACAACAACGTCAAATAAACAACAACAACAATGTCAACAACAACGTCAGATAAACAACAACAACAACGTCAAATAAACAACAACAACAACGTCAAATAAACAACAACAACAACAACGTCAACAACAACAACAACAACAACAATGTCAAATAAACAACAACAACAGCAACAACGTCAACAACAACAACAATGTCAAATAAACAACAACAACAATGTCAAATAAACAACAACAACAACAATGTCAACAACAACAACAACGACGTCAAACAACGACGTCAAATAAACAACAACGTCAACAACAACAACAACGTAAAACAACAACTATGTCAACAACAACAACAACATCAAACAACAACTATGTCAACAACAACAACAACAACGTCAAATAAACAACAACAACAACGTCAACAACAACAACGACAACAATAATGTCAAATAAACAACAACAACAACAACAACGTCAACAACAACAACAATGTCAAATAAACAACAACAACGTCAAATAAACAACAACAACAACGTCAATAACAATAACAACGTCAAATAAACAACAACAACAATGTCAAATAAACAACAACGTCAACAACAACAACAACGTGAAATAAACAACAACAACTATGTAAACAACAACAACAACATCAAATAAACAACAACAACAACAACGTCAAATAAACAACAACAACAACACCGTCAAATAAACAACAACAACAACGTCAAATAAACAACAACAACAACAACAACAACGTCAAATAAACAACAACAACAACAACATCAACAACAACAAAAACGTCAAATAAACAACAACAACCACAACAACAACAACGTCAACATCAACAACTACGTCAAATAAACAACAACAACAACTTCAAATAAACAACAACAACAACAACAATGTCAACAACAACAACGTCAAATAAACAACAACAACAATGTCAACAACAACAACAACAACAACAACAATGTCAACAACAACAACGTCAAATAAACAACAACAAAAATGTCAAATAAAAAACAACAACTAAAACAACGTCAAATAAACAACAACAACAACAACGTCAAATAAACAACAACAACAACGTCAACAACAACAACAACAACAACAATGTCAAATAAGCAACAACAATAACAACGTCAACAACAACAACAATGTCAAATAAACAACAACAACAACGTCAAATAAACAACAACAACAATGTCAACAACAACAACAACGTCAAATAAACAACAACAACAACAACGTCAAATAAACAACAACAACAACTTCAACAACAACAACAACGTCAAATAAACAACAACAACAACAACTATGTCAACAACAACAACAACGTCAAATAAACAACAACTACAACAACGTCAGCAACAACAACAACGTCAAATAAACAACAACAACAACGTCAAATAAACAACAACAACAACAACAACGTCAAATAAATAACAACAACAACAACGTCAAATAAACAACAACAACAACAACAATAACAACAACAACAACTTGAAATAAACAACAGCAGCAACAACGATGTCAAATAAACAACAACAACAACAGCCACAACGTCAACAACAACAACAATGTAAAATAAACAACAACAACAACGTCAAATAAACAACAACAACAACAACAACTATATCAACAACAACAACAACGTCAAATAAACAACAACAACAACAACGTCAACAACAACTACGTCAAATAAACAACAACAACAACAACAACAACGTCAAATAAATAACAACAACAACAACGTCAAATAAACAACAACAACAACAACGTCAAATAAAGAACAACAACAACGTCAAATAAACAACAACAACAACGTCAAATAAACAACAACAACAACGTCAACAACAAAAACAAGGTCAAATAAACAACAACAACAACAAAAACGTCAACAACAACAACAACGTCAAATAAATAACAACAACGTCAAATAAACAATAACAACAACAATGTCAAATAAACAACAACAACGTCAAATAAACACAAACAACAACAACAACGTCAAATAAACAACAACAACAACGTCAACAACAACAACGACTACAACAATGTCAAATAAACAACAACAACAACAACAACGTCAACAACAACAACAATGTCAAATAAACAACAACAACGTCAAATAAACAACAACAACAACGTCAATAACAATAACAACGTCAAATAAACAACAACAACAATGTCAAATAAACAACAACGTCAACAACAACAACAACGTGAAATAAACAACAACAACTATGTAAACAACAACAACAACATCAAATAAACAACAACAACAACAACAACAACGTCAAATAAACAACAACAACAACACCGTCAAATAAACAACAACAACAACGTCAAATAAACAACAACAACAACAACAACAACAACGTCAAATAAACAACAACAACAACAACATCAACAACAACAAAAACGTCAAATAAACAACAACAACCACAACAACAACAACGTCAACATCAACAACTACGTCAAATAAACAACAACAACAACTTCAAATAAACAACAACAACAACAACAATGTCAACAACAACAACGTCAAATAAACAACAACAACAATGTCAAATAAAAAACAACAACTAAAACAACGTCAAATAAACAACAACAACAACAACGTCAAATAAACAACAACAACAACAACGTCAACAACAACAACAACAACAACAATGTCAAATAAACAACAACAAAAACAACGTCAACAACAACAACAATGTCAAATAAACAACAACAACAACGTCAAATAAACAACAACAACAATGTCAACAACAACAACAACGTCAAATAAACAACAACAACAACAACGTCAAATAAACAACAACAACAACGTCAACAACAACAACAACGTCAAATAAACAACAACAACAACAACTATGTCAACAACAACAACAACGTCAAATAAACAACAACAACAACAACGTCAGCAACAACAACAACGTCAAATAAACAACAACAACAACGTCAAATAAACAACAACAACAACAACAACGTCAAATAAATAACAACAACAACAACGTCAAATAAACAACAACAACAACAACAATAACAACAACAACTTGAAATAAACAACAGCAACAACAACGATGTCAAATAAACAACAACAACAACAGCCACAACGTCAACAACAACAACAATGTCAAATAAACAACAACAACAACGTCAAATAAACAACAACAACAACAACAACTATATCAACAACAACAACAACGTCAAATAAACAACAACAACAACAACGTCAACAACAACTACGTCAAATAAACAACAACAACAACAACAACGTCAAATAAATAACAACAACAACAACGTCAAATAAACAACAACAACAACAACGTCAAATAAACAAAAACAACAACGTCAAATAAACAACAACAACAACGTCAAATAAACAACAACAACAACGTCAACAACAAAAACAAGGTCAAATAAACAACAACAACAACAAAAACGTCAACAACAACAACAACGTCAAATAAATAACAACAACGTCAAATAAACAATAACAACAACAATGTCAAATAATCAACAACAACGTCAAATAAACACAAACAACAGCAACAACGTCAAATAAACAACAACAACAACAATAACAACACAAACAATGTCAAATAAATAACAACAACAACAACGTCAACAACAACAACGTCAAATAAACAACAACAACAACAACGTCAAATAAACAACAACAACAACAATAACATCAAATAAATAACAACAACAACAACAACGTCAACAACAACAACGTCAAATAAACAACAACAACAACAACAACAACGTTAAAAATAACAACAACAATAACGCCAAATAAACAACAACAACAACGTCAAATAAACAACAACAACAACAACAACAAATACAACAACAACAACGTCAAATAAACAACAACAAGAACGTCAAATAAACAACAACAACAACGTCAAATAAACAACAACAACAACAACAACGTCAACAACAACAAAAACGTCAAATAAACAACAATAACAACAACAACGTCAACAACAACAACTAAGTCAAATAAACAACAACAACAACGTCAAATAAACAACAACAACAACAATGTCAACAACAACGTCAAATAAACAACAACAACAACAACGTCAAATAAACAACAACAACTAAAACAACGTCAAATAAACAACAACAACGTCAAATAAACAACAACACCAACAATGTCAACAACAACAACAACAACAACAATGTCAAATAAACAACAACAACAACAACGTCAACAACAACAACAATGTTAAATAAACAACAACAACAACGTCAAATAAACAACAACAACAACAACGTCAAATAAACAACAACAACAACAACAACGTCAACAACAACAACGTCAAATAAACAACAACAACAACTATGTCAACAACAACAACAACGTCAAATAAACAACAACAACAACAACGTCAACAACAACAAAAACGTCAAATAAACAACAACAACAACAAGAACAACGTCAACATCAACAACTACGTCAAATAAACAACAACAACAACAACGTCAAATAAACAACAACAACAATGTCAACAACAACAACAACGTCAAATAAACAACAACAACAACGTCAAATAAACAACAACAACAGCGTCAACAACAACAACAACGTCAAATAAACAACAACAACAACAACTATGTCAACAACAACAACAACGTCAAATAAACAACAACAACAACAACGTCAACAACAACAACAACAACGTCAAATAAACAACAACAACAACAACGCCAAATAAATAACAACTACAACAACAACGTCAAATAAACAACAACAACAACAACAATAACAACAACAACAACTTGAAATAAACAATAGCAACAACAACAATGTCAAATAAACAGCAACAACAGCCACAGCGTCAACAACAACAACAATGTCAAATAAACAACAACAACAATGTCCAATAAACAACAACAACAACAACAACAATGTCAACAACAACAACAACGTCAAATAAACAACAACAACAACGTCAAATAAACAACAACGTCAAAAACATCAACAATGTCAAATAAACAACAACAACAACAACAACAACGTCAACAACAACTACATCAAATAAACAACAACAACAACAACAATAACAACGTCGAATAAATAACAACAACAACAACGTCAAATAAACAACAACAACAACAACGTCAAATAAACAACAACAACAACAACAACGTCAAATAAACAACAACAACAACAACGTCAAATAAACAACAACAACAACAACGTCAAATAAACAACAACAACAACATCAACAACAACAACAAGGTCAAATAAACAACAACAACAACAAAAACGTCAACAACAACAACGTCAAATAAACAACAACAACGTCAAATAAACAATAACAACAACAATGTCAAATAAACAACAACAACGTCAAATAAACAACAACAACAGCAACAACGTCAAATAAACAACAACAACAACAACAACAATAACAACACAAACAACGTCAAATAAATAACAACAACAACAACAACGTCAACAACAACAACAACATCAAATAAACAACAACAACAACAACGTCAAATAAACAACAACAACAACGTCAAATAAACAACAACAACAACAACGTCAACAACAACAACAACAATGTCAAATAAACAACAACAACAGCAACAACGTCAACAACAACAACAATGTCAAATAAACAACAACAACAATGTCAAATAAACAACAACAACAACAATGTCAACAACAACAACAACGACGTCAAACAACGACGTCAAATAAACAACAACGTCAACAACAACAACAACGTAAAACAACAACTATGTCAACAACAACAACAACATCAAACAACAACTATGTCAACAACAACAACAACAACAACGTCAAATAAACAACAACAACAACGTCAACAACAACAACGACAACAATAATGTCAAATAAACAACAACAACAACAACAACGTCAACAACAACAACAATGTCAAATAAACAACAACAACGTCAAATAAACAACAACAACAACGTCAATAACAATAACAACGTCAAATAAACAACAACAACAATGTCAAATAAACAACAACGTCAACAACAACAACAACGTGAAATAAACAACAACAACTATGTAAACAACAACAACAACATCAAATAAACAACAACAACAACAACGTCAAATAAACAACAACAACAACACCGTCAAATAAACAACAACAACAACGTCAAATAAACAACAACAACAACAACAACAACGTCAAATAAACAACAACAACAACAACATCAACAACAACAAAAACGTCAAATAAACAACAACAACCACAACAACAACAACGTCAACATCAACAACTACGTCAAATAAACAACAACAACAACTTCAAATAAACAACAACAACAACAACAATGTCAACAACAACAACGTCAAATAAACAACAACAACAATGTCAAATAAAAAACAACAACTAAAACAACGTCAAATAAACAACAACAACAACAACGTCAAATAAACAACAACAACAACGTCAACAACAACAACAACAACAACAATGTCAAATAAGCAACAACAATAACAACGTCAACAACAACAACAATGTCAAATAAACAACAACAACAACGTCAAATAAACAACAACAACAATGTCAACAACAACAACAACAACGTCAAATAAACAACAACAACAACGTCAACAACAACAACAACGTCAAATAAACAACAACAACAACTATGTCAACAACAACAACAACGTCAAATAAACAACAACAACAACAACAACGTCAGCAACAACAACAACGTCAAATAAATAACAACAACAACGTCAAATAAACAACAACAACAACAACAACAACGTCAAATAAATAACAACAACAACAACGTCAAATAAACAACAACAACAACAACAATAACAACAACAACAACTTGAAATAAACAACAGCAACAACAACGATGTCAAATAAACAACAACAACAACAGCCACAACGTCAACAACAACAACAATGTCAAATAAACAACAACAACAACGTCAAATAAACAACAACAACAACAACAACTATATCAACAACAACAACAACAACGTCAAATAAACAACAACAACAACAACGTCAACAACAACTACGTCAAATAAACAACAACAACAACAACAAATACAACAACAACAACGTCAAATAAACAACAACAAGAACGTCAAATAAACAACAACAACAACGTCAAATAAACAACAACAACAACAACAACGTCAACAACAACAAAAACGTCAAATAAACAACAACAACAACAACAACGTCAACAACAACAACTAAGTCAAATAAACAACAACAACAACGTCAAATAAACAACAACAACAACAATGTCAACAACAACGTCAAATAAACAACAACAACAACAACGTCAAATAAACAACAACAACTAAAACAACGTCAAATAAACAACAACAACGTCAAATAAACAACAACACCAACAACGTCAACAACAACAACAACAACAACAACAATGTCAAATAAACAACAACAACAACAACGTCAACAACAACAACAATGTTAAATAAACAACAACAACAACGTCAAATAAACAACAACAACAACAACGTCAAATAAACAACAACAACAATAACAACGTCAACAACAACAACGTCAAATAAACAACAACAACAACTATGTCAACAACAACAACAACGTCAAATAAACAACAACAACAACAACGTCAACAACAACAAAAACGTCAAATAAACAACAACAACAACAAGAACAACGTCAACATCAACAACTACGTCAAATAAACAACAACAACAACGTCAAATAAACAACAACAACAATGTCAACAACAACAACAACGTCAAATAAACAACAACAACAACGTCAAATAAACAACAACAACAGCGTCAACAACAACAACAACGTCAAATAAACAACAACAACAACAACTATGTCAACAACAACAACAACGTCAAATAAACAACAACAACAACAACGTCAACAACAAGAACAACGTCAAATAAACAACAACAACAACAACGCCAAATAAATAACAACTACAACAACAACGTCAAATAAACAACAACAACAACAACAATAACAACAACAACAACTTGAAATAAACAATAGCAACAACAACAATGTCAAATAAACAGCAACAACAGCCACAGCGTCAACAACAACAACAATGTCAAATAAACAACAACAACAATGTCCAATAAACAACAACAACAACAATGTCAACAACAACAACAACGTCAAATAAACAACAACAACAACGTCAAATAAACAACAACGTCAAAAACATCAACAATGTCAAATAAACAACAACAACAACAACAACGTCAACAACAACTACATCAAATAAACAACAACAACAACAACAATAACAACGTCGAATAAATAACAACAACAACAACGTCAAATAAACAACAACAACAACAACAACAACGTCAAATAAACAACAACAACAACAACGTCAAATAAACAACAACAACAACAACGTCAAATAAACAACAACAACAACAACGTCAAATAAACAACAACAACAACATCAACAACAACAAGGTCAAATAAACAACAACAACAACAAAAACGTCAACAACAACAACGTCAAATAAACAACAACAACGTCAAATAAACAATAACAACAACAATGTCAAATAAACAACAACAATGTCAAATAAACAACAACAACAGCAACAACGTCAAATAAACAACAACAACAGCAACAACGTCAAATAAACAACAACAATAACAACACAAACAACGTCAAATAAATAACAACAACAACAACAACGTCAACAACAACAACAACATCAAATAAACAACAACAACAACAACGTCAAATAAACAACAACAACAACAACAATAATAACATCAGATAAACAACAACAACAACAACAACAATAACAACAACAAGGTCAAATAAACAACAACAACAACAACGTCAAATAAACAACAACAACAACATCAAATAAACAGCAACAAAAACAACAACTACATCAACAACAACAAAAACGTCAAATAAACAACAACAACAACGTCAACAACAACAACTATGTCAAATAAACAACAACAACAACGTCAAATAAACAATAACAACAACAACAACGTCAACAACAAAAATGTCAAATAAACAACAACAACAACAATGTCAAATAAACAACAACAACAACGTCAAATAAACAACAACAACAACAACGTCAAATAAACAACAACAACAACATCAACAACAACAACAACAATGTCAAATAAACAACAACAACAACAATAACACCGTCAACAACAACAACAATGTCAAATAAACAACAACAACAACAACGTCAAGTAAACAACAACAACGTCAACAACAACAACAACAACAACGTCAAATAAACAACAACAACAACGTCAAATAAACAACAATGTCAACAACAACAACGTCAAATAAACAACAACAACAACAACTTCAAATAGACAACAACAACAACGTCAAATCAACAACGACAACAACAACAACGTCAAATAAACAACAAAAACAACGACAACAACAACATCAAATAAACAACAACAAAAACAACAACGTCAACTAAACAACAACAACAATAACAACAACGTAAAATAAACAACAACCACAACAACAACGTCAAATAAACAACAACAACAACAAAGTCAAATAAACAACAAAAACAACAACAACAATGTCAACAACATTAACAACGTCAAATAAACAACAACAACAACAACAACAACGTCAAATAAACAACAACAACAACAACAACGTCAACAACAACAACGTCAAATAAACAACAACAACAACAATAACAACGTTAAAAATAACAACAACAATAACCCCAAATAAACAACAACAACAACAACAACAACGTCAAATAAACAACAACAACAACAACAACAAATACAACAACAACAACGTCAAATAACAACAACAACGTCAAATAAACAACAACAACAACAACGTCAAATAAACAACAACAACAACGTCAAATAAACAACAACAACAACAACAACGTCAACAACAACAACTAAGTCAAATAAACAACAACAACAACGTCAAATAAAAAACAACAACAACAATGTCAACAACAACGTCAAATAAACAACAACAACAACGTCAAATAAACAACAACAACTAAAACAACGTCAAATAAACAACAACAACAACGTCAAATAAACAACAACACCAACAACGTCAACAATAACAACAACAATGTCAAATAAACAACAACAACAACGTCAACAACAACAATGTCAAATAAACAACAACAACAACGTCAAATAAACAACAACAACGTCAAATAAACAACAACAACGTCAACAACAACAACAACGTCAAATAAACAACAACAACAACTATGTCAACAACAACAACAACGTCAAATAAACAACAACAACAACAACGTCAACAACAACAACAACGTCAAATAAACAACAACAACAACAACGTCAAATAAACAACAACAACAACAACGTCAAATAAATAACAACAACAACAACAACGTCAAATAAACAACAACAACAACAATAACAACAATAACAACATGAAATAAACAACAGTAACAACAATGTCAACAACATTAACAACGTCAAATAAACAACAACAACAACAACAACAACAACGTTAAATAAATAACAACAACAACAACGTCAACAACAACATCGTCAATAAACAACAACAACAACAACAACAACGTCAAATAAACAACAACAACAACAACAACGTCAAATAAACAACAACAACAACAACAACAACAACAACGTCAATAACAACAACAACATCAAATAAACAACAACAACAACAACAACGTCAAATAAACAACAAAAACAATGACAAAAAAAACGTTAAATAAACAACAACAACAACGTCAAATAAACAACAACAACAACAACAACAACAATGTCAAATAAACAACAACAACAACAACGTCAAATAAACAACAACAAAAACAACAATAACAACAATAACAACAACAACAACAACGTCAAATAAACAACAACAACGTCAAATAAACAACAACAACAACAACAACGTCAAATAAACAACAACAACAACGTCAAATAAACAACAACAAAAACAACAACAACATCAACAACAACAAAAACGTCAAATAAACAACAACAACAACGTCAACAACAACAACTACATCAAATAAACAACAACAACGTCAAATAAACAATAACAACAACAACAAAGTCAACAACAACAACGTCAAATAAACAACAACAACAACAACGTCAAATAAACAACAACAACATCAAATAAACAACAACAAGAACAACGTCAAATAAACAACAACAACAACAACATCAACAACAACAACGTCAAATAAACAACAAAAACAACGACAACAACAACAACAACGTCAAATAAACAACTACCACAACAACAACGTCAAATAAACAACAACAACAACAACAACAATGTCAAATAAACAACAAAAACAACAACAACAATGTCACCAACATTAACAACGTCAAATAAACAACAACAATAACAACATCAAATAAACAACAACAACAACAACATCAACAACAACAAAAACATCAAATAAACAACAACAACAATAACAACGTTAAAAATAACAACAACAATAACGTCAAATAAACAACAACGTCAAATAAACAACAACAACAACGTCAAATAAACAACAACAACAACAACGTCAAATAAATAACATCAACAACAACAACGTCAAATAAATAACAACAACGCCAAATAAACAACAACAACAACAACAACCACAACTATAATAACAACAACAAAGTGAAATAAACAACAGCAACAACAACGTCAACAACATTAACAACGTGAAATAAACAACAACAACAACAACAACAACAACGCCAAATAAACAACAACAACAACAACGTCAACAACAATAACAACGTCAAATAAACAACAACAACAACAACAACAACAACAATGTCAAATAAACAACAACAACAACTTCAAATAAACAACAACAACAACAACAACAATTTTAACAACAACAACGTCAAATAAACAACAACAACAATGTCAAATAAAAAACAACAACTAAAACAACGTCAAATAAACAACAACAACAACAACGTCAAATAAACAACAACAACAACAACGTCAACAACAACAACAACAACAATGTCAAATAAACAACAACAATAACAACGTCAACAACAACAACAATGTCAAATAAACAACAACAACAACGTCAAATAAACAACAACAACAATGTCAACAACAACAACAACGTCAAATAAACAATAACAACAACGTCAAATAAACAACAACAACAACAACGTCAACAACAACAACAACGTCAAATAAACAACAACAACAACAACTATGTCAACAACAACAACAACGTCAAATAAACAACAACAACAACAACGTCAAATAAACAACAACAACAACGTCAAATAAACAACAACAACAACGTCAAATAAACAACAACAACAACGTCAACAACAAAAACAAGGTCAAATAAACAACAACAACAACAAAAACGTCAACAACAACAACAACGTCAAATAAATAACAACAACGTCAAATAAACAATAACAACAACAATGTCAAATAAACAACAACAACGTCAAATAAACACAAACAACAGCAGCAACGTCAAATAAACAACAACAACAACAATAACAACACAAACAATGTCAAATAAATAACAACAACAACAACGTCAACAACAACAACGTCAAATAAACAACAACAACAACAACGTCAAATAAACAACAACAACAACAATAACATCAAATAAATAACAACAACAACAACAACGTCAACAACAACAACGTCAAATAAACAACAACAACAACAACAACAACGTTAAAAATAACAACAACAATAACGCCAAATAAACAACAACAACAACAACGTCAAATAAACAACAACAACAACAACAAATACAACAACAACAACGTCAAATAAACAACAACAACAACGTCAAATAAACAACAACAACAACGTCAAATAAACAACAACAACAACAACAACGTCAACAACAACAAAAACGTCAAATAAACAACAACAACAACAACAACGTCAACAACAACAACTAAGTCAAATAAACAACAACAACAACGTCAAATAAACAACAACAACAACAATGTCAACAACAACGTCAAATAAACAACAACAACAACAACGTCAAATAAACAACAACAACTAAAACAACGTCAAATAAACAACAACAACGTCAATTAAACAACAACACCAACAACGTCAACAACAACAACAACAACAACAATGTCAAATAAACAACAACAACAACAACGTCAACAACAACAACAATGTTAAATAAACAACAACAACAACGTCAAATAAACAACAACAACAACAACGTCAAATAAACAACAACAACAACAACAACAACGTCAACAACAACAACAACGTCAAATAAACAACAACAACAACTATGTCAACAACAACAACAACGTCAAATAAACAACAACAACAACAACGTCAACAACAACAAAAACGTCAAATAAACAACAACAACAACAAGAACAACGTCAACATCAACAACTACGTCAAATAAACAACAACAACAACGTCAAATAAACAACAACAATAATGTCAACAACAACAACAACGTCAAATAAACAACAACAACAACGTCAAATAAACAACAACAACAGCGTCAACAACAACAACAACGTCAAATAAACAACAACAACAACAACTATGTCAACAACAACAACAACGTCAAATAAACAACAACAACAACAACGTCAACAACAACAACAACGTCAAATAAACAACAACAACAACAACGCCAAATAAATAACAACTACAACAACAACGTCAAATAAACAACAACAACAACAACAATAACAACAACAACAACTTGAAATAAACAATAGCAACAACAACAATGTCAAATAAACAGCAACAACAGCCACAGCGTCAACAACAACAACAATGTCAAATAAACAACAACAACAATGTCCAATAAACAACAACAACAACAACAACAACAACAATGTCAACAACAACAACAACGTCAAATAAACAACAACAACAACGTCAAATAAACAACAACGTCAAAAACATCAACAATGTCAAATAAACAACAACAACAACAACAACAACGTCAACAACAACTACATCAAATAAACAACAACAACAACAACAACAACAATAACAACGTCGAATAAATAACAACAACAACAACGTCAAATAAACAACAACAACAACAACGTCAAATAAACAACAACAACAACAACGTCAAATAAACAACAACAACAACAACGTCAAATAAACAACAACAACAACAACGTCAAATAAACAACAACAACAACGTCAACAATTGTTGTTTATTTGACGTTGTTGTTGTTGTTTATTTGACGTTGTTGTTGACATTGTTGTTGTTGTTGTTGTTTATTTGACGTTGTTGTTGTTGTTGTTTATTTGACGTTGTTGGTGTTTTGTTGTTTATTTGACGTTGTTATTGTTGTTTATTTGACGTTGTTTTTGTTGGCGTTGTTGTTGTTGTTGTTGTTGTTGTTGTTGTTTATTTGACGTTGTTGTTGTTGTTGTTGTTGTTTATTTGACGTTGTTGTTGTTGTTGTTTATTTGACGTTGTTGTTGTTGTTGTTGTTGTTTATTTGACGTTGTTGTTGTTGTTGTTAATTTGGTGGTGTTATTGTTGTTGTTGTTGTTTATTTGACGTTGTTATTGTTGTTGTTTATTTGACGTTGTTGTTGTTGACGTCGTTGTTGTTTATTTGATGTTGTTGTTGTTGTTAACATAGTTGTTTTTTATTTCACGTTATTGTTGTTGTTGACGTTGTTGTTTATTTGACGTTGTTGTTGTTGTTTATTTAACGTTGTTGTTGTTGTTGACGTTGTTGTTGTTGTTGTTGTTGTTTATTTGACGTTGTTGTTGTTTATTTGACGTTGTTGTTGTTTATTTGACATTGTTGTTGTTATTGTTTATTTGACGTTGTTGTTGTTGTTTATTTGACATTGTTGTTGTTGTTGACGTTGTTGTTGTTGTTGTTGTTGTTGTTTATTTGACGTTGTTGTTGTTGACGTTGTTGTTGTTGTTTATTTGACGTTGTTGTTGTTGTTGTTTATTTGACGTTGTTGTTGTTGTTTATTTGACGATGTTGTTGTTGTTGTTTATTTGACGGTGTTGTTGTTGTTGTTGTTTATTTGACGTTGTTGCTGTTGTTGTTTATTTGACGTAGTTTTTGTTGACGTTGTTGTTGTTGTTGTTGTTTATTTGACGTTGTTGTTGTTGTTGTTTTTTATTTGACGTTGTTGATGTTGTTGACGTTGTTGTTGTTGTTTATTTGACGTTGTTGTTGTTGTTGACATTGTTGTTGTTATTGTTGTTGTTTATTTGACATTGTTGTTGTTGTTTATTTGACATTGTTGTTGTTGACGTTGTTTCTGTTGTTGTTTATTTGACGTTGTTGTTGTTGTTTATTTGACATTGTTTTAGTTGTCATTGTTTATTTGACGTTGTTGTTGTTGTTTATTTGACGTTGTTGTTGACATTGTTGTTGTTGATGTTGTTGTTTATTTGACGTTGGTGTTGTTGTTGTTTATTTGACGTTGTTGGTGTTTTGTTGTTTATTTGACGTTGTTATTGTTGTTTATTTGTCGTTGTTTTTGTTGGCGTTGTTGTTGTTGTTGTTGTTGTTGTTGTTGTTGTTGTTGTTTATTTGACGTTGTTGTTGTTGTTGTTGTTGTTTATTTGACGTTGTTGTTGTTGTTTATTTGACGTTGTTGTTGTTGTTGTTGTTGTTGTTGTTTATTTAACGTTGTTGTTGTTGTTGTTGTTAATTTGGTGGTGTTATTGTTGTTGTTGTTGTTTATTTGACGTTGTTATTTTTGTTATTTATTTGACGTTGTTGTTGTTGACGTTGTTGTTGTTTATTTGATGTTGTTGTTGTTGTTGAAATAGTTGGTTTTTATTTCACGTTATTGTTGTTGTTGACGTTGTTGTTTATTTGACGTTGTTGTTGTTGTTTATTTAACGTTGTTGTTGTTGTTGACGTTGTTGTTGTTGTTTTTTATTTGACGTTGTTGTGGTTATTATTTATTTGACGTTGTTGTTGTTGTTTATTTGACATTGTTGTTGTTGTTCACGGTGTTGTTGTTGTTGTTGTTGTTGTTTTTTTGACATTGTTGTTGTTGTTGTTGTTGACATTGTTGTTGTTGTTGTTTATTTGACGTTGTTGTTGTTGTTTATTTGACGTTGTTGTTGTTGTTGTTGCTTATTTGACGTTGTTGTTGTTGTTGTTGACGTTGTTGTTGTTGTTGTTGTTGCTTATTTGACGTTGTTGTTATTGTTGACGTTGTTGTTGTTGTTATTGTTTATTTGATGTTGTTGTTGTTGTTTATTTGACGTAGTTGTTGTTGTTGACGTTGTTGTTGTTGTTGTTGTTGTTTATTTTAAGTTTTTGTTGTTGTTGATCAAGTTGGTGTTTTTGTTGTTGTTTATTTGACGTTGTTGTTGTTTTTGTTGTTGTTTATTTGACGTTGTTGTTGTTGTCTATTTGACGTTGTTGTTGTTGTTGTTGTTTATTTGACGTTGTTGTTGTTATTGTTGTTATTGTTGTTGTTGTTATTGTTGTTGTTGTTGTTTATTTGACGTTGTTGTTGTTGTTGTTGTTGTTATTGTTGTTGTTGTTGTTTATTAGACGTTGTTGTTGTTGTTGTTGTTGTTTATTTGACGTTGTTGTTGTTGTTGTTGTTTATTTGACGTTGTTGTGGTTGTTTATTTGACGTTGTTTTTGACGTTGTTTTTGTTGTTTATTTGACGTTCTTGTTGTTGTTGTTTATTTGACGTTGTTGTTGTTGTTTATATGACGTTGTTGTTGTTGTTGTTGACGTTGTTGTTGTTGTTGTTGTTGTTTATTTGACGTTGTTGTTGTTGTTGACGTTGTTGTTGTTGTTATTTATTTGACGTTGTTATGGTTGTTGTTATTGTTGTTGTTGTTGTTTATTTGACGTTGTTGTTGTTTATTTGACATTGGTGTTGTTATTGTTTATTTGACGTTGTTGTTGTTGTTTATTTGACATTGTTGTTGTTGTTGACGTTGTTGTTGTTTATTTTACGTTGTTGTTGTTGTTGACGTTGTTGTTGTTTATTTGACGTTGTTGTTGTTGACGTTGTTGTTGTTGTTGTTGTTGTTTATTTGACGTTGTTGTTGTTGTTGTTTATTTGACGTTGTTGTTGTTGTTTATTTGACGTTGTTGTTGTTGTTGTTTATTTGACAGTGTTGTTGTTGTTATTGTTTATTTGACGTTGTTGTTGTTGTTGTTTATTTGACGTAGTTGTTGTTGACGTTGTTGTTGTTGTTGTTTATTTGACGTTGTTGTTGTTGTTGACATAGTTGTTGTTGTTGTTGTTTATTTGACGTTGTTAACGTTGTTGTTGTTGTTTATTTGACGTTGTTGTTGTTGTTGACATTGTTGTTGTTATTGTTGTTGTTTATTTGTCATTGTTCTTGTTGTTTATTTGACATTGTTGTTGTTGTTGACGTTGTTTCTGTTGTTGTTTATTTGACGTTGTTGTTGTTGTTGTTTATTTGACGTTGTTGTTGTTGTTGTTGTTTATTTGACGTTGTTGTTGTTGTTGTTGTTAATTTGGTGGTGTTATTGTTGTTGTTGTTGTTTATTTGACGTTGTTATTGTTGTTGTTTATTTGACGTTGTTGTTGTTGACGTCGTTGTTGTTTATTTGATGTTGTTGTTGTTGTTAACATAGTTGTTTTTTATTTCACGTTATTGTTGTTGTTGACGTTGTTGTTTATTTGACGTTGTTGTTGTTGTTTATTTAACGTTGTTGTTGTTGTTGACGTTGTTGTTGTTGTTGTTGTTTATTTGACGTTGTTGTTGTTTATTTGACGTTGTTGTTGTTTATTTGACATTGTTGTTGTTATTGTTTATTTGACGTTGTTGTTGTTGTTTATTTGACATTGTTGTTGTTGACGTTGTTGTTGTTGTTGTTGTTGTTTATTTGACGTTGTTGTTGTTGACGTTGTTGTTGTTGTTTATTTGACGTTGTTGTTGTTGTTGTTTATTTGACGTTGTTGTTGTTGTTGTTTATATGACGATGTTGTTGTTGTTGTTTATTTGACGGTGTTGTTGTTGTTGTTGTTTATTTGACGTTGTTGCTGTTGTTGTTTATTTGACGTAGTTTTTGTTGACGTTGTTGTTGTTGTTGTTTATTTGACGTTGTTGTTGTTGTTGACATAGTTGTTGTTGTTGTTGTTTATTTGACGTTGTTGACGTTGTTGACGTTGTTGTTGTTGTTTATTTGACGTTGTTGTTGTTGTTGTTGACATTGTTGTTGTTATTGTTGTTGTTTATTTGACATTGTTGTTGTTGTTTATTTGACATTGTTGTTGTTGTTGTTGACGTTGTTTCTGTTGTTGTTTATTTGACGTTGTTGTTGTTGTTTATTTGACATTGTTTTAGTTGTCATTGTTTATTTGACGTTGTTGTTGTTGTTTATTTGACGTTGTTGTTGACATTGTTGTTGTTGTTGTTGTTGTTTATTTGACGTTGGTGTTGTTGTTGTTTATTTGACGTTGTTGGTGTTTTGTTGTTTATTTGACGTTGTTATTGTTGTTTATTTGTCGTTGTTTTTGTTGGCATTGTTGTTGTTGTTGTTGTTGTTGTTTATTTGACGTTGTTGTTGTTGTTGTTGTTTATTTGACGTTGTTGTTGTTGTTTATTTGACGTTGTTGTTGTTGTGGTTGTTGTTGTTGTTTATTTAACGTTGTTGTTGTTGTTGTTGTTGTTAATTTGGTGGTGTTATTGTTGTTGTTGTTGTTTATTTGACGTTGTTATTTTTGTTATTTATTTGACGTTGTTGTTGTTTATTTGATGTTGTTGTTGTTGTTGACATAGTTGTTTTTTATTTCACGTTATTGTTGTTGTTGACGTTGTTGTTTATTTGACGTTGTTGTTGTTGTTTATTTAACGTTGGTTTTGTTGTTGACGTTGTTGTTGTTGTTTTTTATTTGACGTTGTTGTGGTTATTGTTTATTTGACGTTGTTGTTGTTGTTTATTTGACATTGTTGTTGTTGTTCACGGTGTTGTTGTTGTTGTTGTTGTTGTTTTTTTGACATTGTTGTTGTTGTTGACGTTGTTGTTGTTGTTGTTTATTTGACGTTGTTGTTGTTGTTTATTTGACGTTGTTGTTGTTGTTGTTGCTTATTTGACGTTGTTGTTGTTGTTGACGTTGTTGTTGTTGTTGTTGTTGCTTATTTGACGTTGTTGTTGTTGTTGACGTTGTTGTTGTTGTTATTGTTTATTTGATGTTGTTGTTGTTGTTTATTTGACGTAGTTGTTGTTGTTGACGTTGTTGTTGTTGTTGTTGTTGTTTATTTTAAGTTTTTGTTGTTGTTGATCAAGTTGGTGTTTTTGTTGTTGTTTATTTGACGTTGTTGTTGTTTTTGTTGTTGTTTATTTGACGTTGTTGTTGTTGTCTATTTGACGTTGTTGTTGTTGTTGTTTATTTGACGTTGTTGTTGTTATTGTTGTTATTGTTGTTGTTATTGTTGTTGTTGTTGTTTATTTGACGTTGTTGTTGTTGTTGTTGTTGTTATTGTTTTTGTTGTTGTTGTTTATTTGACGTTGTTGTTGTTATTGTTGTTTATTTGACGTTGTTGTTGTTGTTGTTTATTTGACGTTGTTGTGGTTGTTTATTTGACGTTGTTTTTGTCGTTGTTTTTGTTGTTTATTTGACGTTGTTGTTGTTGTTGTTTATTTGACGTTGTTGTTGTTGTTTATATGACGTTGTTGTTGTTGTTGTTGACGTTGTTGTTGTTGTTGTTGTTGTTTATTTGACGTTGTTTTTGTTGTTGTTGTTGTTTATTTGACGTTGTTGTTGTTGTTGACGTTGTTGTTGTTGTTGTTATTTATTTGACGTTGTTATGGTTGTTGTTATTGTTGTTGTTGTTGTTTATTTGACGTTGTTGTTGTTTATTTGACATTGGTGTTGTTATTGTTTATTTGACGTTGTTGTTGTTGTTTATTTGACATTGTTGTTGTTGTTGACGTTGTTGTTGTTTATTTTACGTTGTTGTTGTTGTTGACGTTGTTGTTGTTTATTTGACGTTGTTGTTGTTGACGTTGTTGTTGTTGTTTATTTGACGTTGTTGTTGTTGTTGTTGTTGTTGTTTATTTGACGTTGTTGTTGTTGTTGTTGTTTATTTGACGTTGTTGTTGTTGTTGTTTATTTGACGTTGTTGTTGTTGTTGTTTATTTGACGGTGTTGTTGTTGTTATTGTTTATTTGACGTTGTTGTTGTTGTTGTTTATTTGACGTAGTTGTTGTTGACGTTGTTCTTGTTGTTGTTTATTTGACGTTGTTCTTGTTGTTGACATAGTTGTTGTTGTTGTTGTTTATTTGACGTTGTTAACGTTGTTGTTGTTGTTTATTTGACGTTGTTGTTGTTGTTGACATTGTTGTTGTTATTGTTGTTGTTTATTTGTCATTGTTGTTGTTGTTTATTTGACATTGTTGTTGACGTTGACGTTGTTTCTGTTGTTGTTTATTTGACGCTGTTGTTGTTGTTGTTGTTTATTTGACGTTGTTGTTGTTGTTGTTGTTGTTTATTTGACGTTGTTGTTGTTGTTGTTGTTAATTTGGTGGTGTTATTGTTGTTGTTGTTGTTTATTTGACGTTGTTATTGTTGTTGTTTATTTGACGTTGTTGTTGTTGACGTCGTTGTTGTTTATTTGATGTTGTTGTTGTTGTTAACATAGTTGTTTTTTATTTCACGTTATTGTTGTTGTTGACGTTGTTGTTTATTTGACGTTGTTGTTGTTGTTTATTTAACGTTGTTGTTGTTGTTGACGTTGTTGTTGTTGTTGTTGTTGTTTATTTGACGTTGTTGTTGTTTATTTGACGTTGTTGTTGTTTATTTGACATTGTTGTTGTTATTGTTTATTTGACGTTGTTGTTGTTGTTTATTTGACATTGTTGTTGTTGTTGACGTTGTTGTTGTTGTTGTTGTTTATTTGACGTTGTTGTTGTTGACGTTGTTGTTGTTGACGTTGTTGTTGTTGTTTATTTGACGTTGTTGTTGTTGTTGTTTATTTGACGTTGTTGTTGTTGTTTATTTGACGATGTTGTTGTTGTTGTTTTTTTGACGGTGTTGTTGTTGTTGTTGTTTATTTGACGTTGTTGCTGTTGTTGTTTATTTGACGTAGTTTTTGTTGACGTTGTTGTTGTTGTTGTTTATTTGACGTTGTTGTTGTTGACATAGTTGTTGTTGTTGTTGTTTATTTGACGTTGTTGATGTTGTTGACGTTGTTGTTGTTGTTTATTTAACGTTGTTGTTGTTGTTGACATTGTTGTTGTTATTGTTGTTGTTTATTTGACATTGTTGTTGTTGTTTATTTGACATTGTTGTTGTTGTTGACGTTGTTTCTGTTGTTGTTTATTTGACGTTGTTGTTGTTGTTTATTTGACATTGTTTTAGTTGTCATTGTTTATTTGACGTTGTTGTTGTTGTTTATTTGACGTTGTTGTTCACATTGTTGTTGTTGTTGTTGTTTATTTGACGTTGTTGTTGTTGTTGTTGTTGTTTATTTAACGTTGTTGTTGTTGTTGTTAATTTGGTGGTGTTATTGTTGTTGTTGTTGTTTATTTGACGTTGTTATTTTTGTTGTTTATTTGACGTTGTTGTTGTTGACGTTGTTGTTGTTTATTTGATGTTGTTGTTGTTATTGACATAGTTGTTTTTTATTTCACGTTATTGTTGTTGTTGACGTTGTTGTTTATTTGACGTTGTTGTTGTTGTTATTTATTTAACGTTGTTGTTGTTGTTGACGTTGTTGTTGTTGTTTTTTATTTGACGTTGTTGTGGTTATTGTTTATTTGACGTTGTTGTTGTTGTTTATTTGACATTGTTGTTGTTGTTCACGGTGTTGTTGTTGTTGTTGTTGTTGTTGTTTTTTTGACATTGTTGTTGTTGTTGTTGTTGACGTTGTTGTTGTTGTTGTTTATTTGACGTTGTTGTTGTTGTTTATTTGACGTTGTTGTTGTTGTTGCTTATTTGACGTTGTTGTTGTTGACGTTGTTGTTGTTGTTGTTGCTTATTTGACGTTGTTGTTGTTGTTGACGTTGTTGTTGTTGTTATTGTTTATTTGATGTTGTTGTTGTTGTTTATTTGACAAAGTTGTTGTTGTTGACGTTGTTGTTGTTGTTGTTGTTGTTTATTTTAAGTTTTTGTTGTTGTTGATCAAGTTGGTGTTTTTGTTGTTGTTGTTTTTGTTGTTGTTTATTTGACGTTGTTGTTGTTGTCTATTTGACGTTGTTGTTGTTGTTGTTTATTTGACGTTGTTGTTGTTATTGTTGTTATTGTTGTTGTTATTGTTGTTGTTGTTGTTTATTTGACGTTGTTGTTGTTTTGTTGTTTTTGTTATTGTTGTTGTTGTTTATTTGACGTTGTTGTTGTTGTTGTTTATTTGACGTTGTTGTTGTTGTTGTTTATTTGACGTTGTTGTGGTTGTTTATTTGACGTTGTTTTTGTCGTTGTTTTTGTTGTTTATTTGACGTTGTTGTTGTTGTTGTTTATTTGACGTTGTTGTTGTTGTTTATTTGACGTTGTTGTTGTTGTTGACGTTGTTGTTGTTGTTGTTGTTGTTTATTTGACGTTGTTTTTGTTGTTGTTGTTGTTTATTTGACGTTGTTGTTGTTGTTGTTGACGTTGTTGTTGTTGTTATTTATTTGACGTTGTTATTGTTGTTGTTATTGTTGTTGTTGTTGTTTATTTGACGTTGTTGTTGTTTATTTGACATTGGTGTTGTTATTGTTTATTTGACGTTGTTGTTGTTGTTTATTTGACATTGTTGTTGTTGTTGACGTTGTTGTTGTTTATTTGACGTTGTTGTTGTTGTTGACGTTGTTGTTGTTTATTTGACGTTGTTGTTGTTGACGTTGTTGTTGTTGTTGTTGTTTATTTGACGTTATTGTTGTTGTTGTTTATTTGACGTTGTTGTTGTTGTTGTTTATTTGATGTTGTTGTTGTTGTTGTTTATTTGACGGTGTTGTTGTTGTTGTTGTTTATTTGATGTTGTTGTTGTTGTTGTTTATTTGACGTAGTTGTTGTTGACGTTGTTGTTGTTGTTGTTTATTTGACGTTGTTGTTGTTGTTGACATAGTTGTTGTTGTTGTTGTTTATTTGACGTTGTTAACGTTGTTGTTGTTGTTTATTTGACGTTGTTGTTGTTGTTGACATTGTTGTTGTTATTGTTGTTGTTTATTTGTCATTGTTGTTGTTGTTTATTTGACATTGTTGTTGTTGTTGACGTTGTTTCTGTTGTTGTTTATTTGACGTTGTTGTTGTTGTTGTTTATTTGACGTTGTTTTAGTTGTTATTGTTTATTTGACGTTGTTGTTGTTGTTTATTTGACGTTGTTGTTGACATTGTTGTTGTTGTTGTTGTTTATTTGACGTTGTTGTTGTTGTTGTTTATTTGACGTTGTTGGTGTTTTGTTGTTTATTTGACGTTGTTATTGTTAGTTATTTGACGTTGTTTTTGTTATTTGACGTTGTTGTTGTTGTTGTATTCGTAGTTGTTGCTTATTTGACGTTGTTGTTATTGTTGTTGTTTATTTGACGTTGTTGTTGTTGTTTATTTGACGTTGCTGTTGTTGTTTATTTGACGATGTTGTTGTTATTTATATGACGTTGTTGTTGTTGTTGACGTTGTTGTTGTTGTTGTTTTTATTTGACGTTGTTTTTGTTGTTGTTGTTTATTTGACATTGTTGTTGTTGTTGACGTTGTTGTTGTTGTTATTTATTTGACGTTGTTATTGTTGTTGTTGTTGTTTATTTGACGTTGTTGTTGTTTATTTGACATTGTTGTTGTTATTGTTTATTTGACGTTGTTGTTGTTGTTTATTTGACATTGTTGTTGTTGTTGACGTTGTTGTTGTTGTTGTTGTTTATTTGACGTTGTTGTTGTTGACGTTGTTGTTGTTGTTTATTTGACGTTGTTGTTGTTGTTTATTTGACGTTGTTGTTGTTGTTGTTTATTTGACGATGTTGTTGTTGTTGTTTATTTGACGGTGTTGTTGTTGTTGTTGTTTATTTGACGTTGTTGCTGTTGTTGTTTATTTGACGTAGTTTTTGTTGACGTTGTTGTTGTTGTTATTTATTTGACGTTGTTGTTGTTGTTGACATAGTTGTTGTTGTTGTTGTTTATTTGACGTTGTTGATGTTGTTGACGTTGTTGTTGTTGTTTATTTGACGTTGTTGTTGTTGTTGACATTGTTGTTGTTATTGTTGTTGTTTATTTGACATCGTTGTTGTTGTTTATTTGACATTGTTGTTGTTGTTGACGTTGTTTCTGTTGTTGTTTATTTGACGTTGTTGTTGTTGTTTATTTGACATTGTTTTAGTTGTCATTGTTTATTTGACGTTGTTGTTGTTGTTTATTTGACGTTGTTGTTGACATTGTTGTTGTTGTTGTTGTTGTTTATTTGACGTTGTTGTTGTTGTTGTTTATTTGACGTTGTTGGTGTTTTGTTGTTTATTTGACGTTGTTATTGTTGTTTATTTGACGTTGTTTTTGTTGGCGTTGTTGTTGTTGTTGTTGTTGTTGTTTATTTGACGTTGTTGTTGTTGTTGTTGTTTATTTGACGTTGTTGTTGTTGTTGTTTATTTGACGTTGTTGTTGTTGTTGTTGTTGTTGTTTATTTGACGTTGTTGTTGTTGTTGTTAATTTGGTGGTGTTATTGTTGTTGTTGTTGTTTATTTGACGTTGTTATTGTTGTTGTTTATTTGACGTTGTTGTTGTTGACGTTGTTGTTGTTTATTTGATGTTGTTGTTGTTGTTAACATAGTTGTTTTTTATTTCACGTTATTGATGTTGTTGACGTTGTTGTTTATTTGACGTTGTTGTTGTTGTTGTTTATTTAACGTTGTTGTTGTTGTTGACGTTGTTGTTGTTGTTGTTTATTTGACGTTGTTGTTGTTGTTTATTTGACGATGTTGTTGTTGTTTATATGACGTTGTTGTTGTTGTTGACGTTGTTGTTGTTGTTGTTGTTTATTTGACATTGTTGTTGTTGTTGACGTTGTTGTTGTTGTTGTTGTTGTTTATTTGACGTTGTTGTTGTTGACGTTGTTGTTGTTGTTTATTTGACGTTGTTATTGTTGTTGTTTATTTGACGTTGTTGTTGTTGTTGTTGTTTATTTGACGATGTTGTTGTTGTTGTTTATTTGACGGTGTTGTTGTTGTTGTTGTTTATTTGACGTTGTTGCTGTTGTTGTTTATTTGACGTAGTTTTTGTTGACGTTGTTGTTGTTGTTGTTTATTTGACGTTGTTGTTGTTGTTGACATAGTTGTTGTTGTTGTTGTTGTTTATTTGACGTTGTTGATGTTGTTGACGTTGTTGTTGTTGTTTATTTGACGTTGTTGTTATTGTTGACATTGTTGTTGTTATTGTTGTTGTTTATTTGACATTGTTGTTGTTGTTTATTTGACATTGTTGTTGTTGTTGACGTTGTTTCTGTTGTTGTTTATTTGACGTTGTTGTTGTTGTTTATTTGACATTGTTTTAGTTGTCATTGTTTATTTGACGTTGTTGTTGTTGTTTATTTGACGTTGTTGTTGACATTGTTGTTGTTGTTGTTGTTTATTTGACGTTGGTGTTGTTGTTGTTTATTTGACGTTGTTGGTGTTTTGTTGTTTATTTGACGTTGTTATTGTTGTTTATTTGTCGTTGTTTTTGTTGGCGTTGTTGTTGTTGTTGTTTATTTGACGTTGTTGTTGTTGTTGTTGTTGTTGTTGTTTATTTGACATTGTTGTTGTTGTTTATTTGATGTTGTTGTTGTTGTTGTTTATTTAACGTTGTTGTTGTTGTTGTTGTTGTTAATTTGGTGGTGTTATTGTTGTTGTTGTTGTTGTTTATTTGACGTTGTTATTTTTGTTGTTTATTTGACGTTGTTGTTGTTGACGTTGTTGTTGTTTATTTGATGTTGTTGTTGTTGTTGACATAGTTGTTTTTTATTTCACGTTATTGTTGTTGTTGACGTTGTTGTTTATTTGACGTTATTGTTGTTGTTGTTTATTTAACGTTGTTGTTGTTGTTGACGTTGTTGTTGTTGTTTTTTATTTGACGTTGTTGTGGTTATTGTTTATTTGACGTTGTTCTTGTTGTTTATTTGACATTGATGTTGTTGTTCACGGTGTTGTTGTTGTTGTTGTTGTTGTTTTTTTGACATTGTTGTTGTTGTTGTTGTTGACGTTGTTGTTGTTGTTGTTGTTTATTTGACGTTGTTGTTGTTGTTTATTTGACGTTGTTGTTGTTGTTGTTGCTTATTTGACGTTGTTGTTGTTGTTGACGTTGTTGTTGTTGTTGTTGTTGCTTATTTGACGTTGTTGTTGTTGTTGACGTTGTTGTTGTTGTTATTGTTTATTTGATGTTGTTGTTGTTGTTTATTTGACGTAGTTGTTGTTGTTGACGTTGTTGTTGTTGTTGTTGTTTATTTTAAGTTTTTGTTGTTGTTGATCAAGTTGATGTTTTTGTTGTTGTTTATTTGACGTTGTTGTTGTTTTTGTTGTTGTTTATTTGACGTTGTTGTTGTTGTCTATTTGACGTTGTTGTTGTTGTTGTTTATTTGACGTTGTTGTTGTTATTGTTGTTATTGTTGTTGTTATTGTTGTTGTTGTTGTTGTTTATTTGACGTTGTTGTTGTTGTTGTTGTTATTGTTGTTGTTGTTGTTGTTTATTTGACGTTGTTGTTGTTGTTGTTTATTTGACGTTGTTGTTGTTGTTGTTGTTTATTTGACGTTGTTGTGGTTGTTTATTTGACGTTGTTTTTGTCGTTGTTTTTGTTGTTTATTTTACGTTGTTGTTGTTGTTGTTTATTTGACGTTGTTGTTGTTGTTTATATGACGTTGTTGTTGTTGTTGACGTTGTTGTTGTTGTTGTTGTTTATTTGACGTTGTTTTTGTTGGTGTTGTTGTTTATTTGACGTTGTTGTTGTTGTTGACGTTGTTGTTGTTGTTATTTATTTGACATTGTTATTGTTGTTGTTATTGTTTATTTGATGTTGTTGTTGTTGTTTATTTGACGTAGTTGTTGTTGTTGACGTTGTTGTTGTTGTTGTTGTTGTTTATTTTAAGTTTTTGTTGTTGTTGATCAAGTTGGTGTTTTTGTTGTTGTTGTTTTTGTTGTTGTTTATTTGACGTTGTTGTTGTTGTCTATTTGACGTTGTTGTTGTTGTTTATTTGACGTTGTTGTTGTTATTGTTGTTATTGTTGTTGTTATTGTTGTTGTTGTTGTTTATTTGACGTTGTTGTTGTTTTGTTGTTTTTGTTATTGTTGTTGTTGTTGTTGTTTATTTGACGTTGTTGTTGTTGTTGTTGTTTATTTGACGTTGTTGTTGTTGTTGTTTATTTGACGTTGTTGTGGTTGTTTATTTGACGTTGTTTTTGTCGTTGTTTTTGTTGTTTATTTGACGTTGTTGTTGTTGTTGTTTATTTGACGTTGTTGTTGTTGTTTATTTGACGTTGTTGTTGTTGTTGACGTTGTTGTTGTTGTTGTTGTTGTTGTTTATTTGACGTTGTTTTTGTTGTTGTTGTTGTTTATTTGACGTTGTTGTTGTTGTTGTTGACGTTGTTGTTGTTGTTATTTATTTGACGTTGTTATTGTTGTTGTTATTGTTGTTGTTGTTGTTTATTTGACGTTGTTGTTGTTTATTTGACATTGGTGTTGTTATTGTTTATTTGACGTTGTTGTTGTTGTTTATTTGACATTGTTGTTGTTGTTGACGTTGTTGTTGTTTATTTGACGTTGTTGTTGTTGTTGACGTTGTTGTTGTTTATTTGACGTTGTTGTTGTTGACGTTGTTGTTGTTGTTGTTTATTTGACGTTGTTGTTGTTGTTGTTTATTTGACGTTGTTGTTGTTGTTGTTTATTTGACGTTGTTGTTGTTGTTGTTTATTTGACGGTGTTGTTGTTGTTGTTGTTTATTTGATGTTGTTGTTGTTGTTGTTTATTTGACGTAGTTGTTGTTGACGTTGTTGTTGTTGTTGTTTATTTGACGTTGTTGTTGTTGTTGACATAGTTGTTGTTGTTGTTGTTTATTTGACGTTGTTAACGTTGTTGTTGTTGTTTATTTGACGTTGTTGTTGTTGTTGACATTGTTGTTGTTATTGTTGTTGTTTATTTGTCATTGTTGTTGTTGTTTATTTGACATTGTTGTTGTTGTTGACGTTGTTTCTGTTGTTGTTTATTTGACGTTGTTGTTGTTGTTGTTTATTTGACGTTGTTTTAGTTGTTATTGTTTATTTGACGTTGTTGTTGTTGTTTATTTGACGTTGTTGTTGACATTGTTGTTGTTGTTGTTGTTTATTTGACGTTGTTGTTGTTGTTGTTTATTTGACGTTGTTGGTGTTTTGTTGTTTATTTGACGTTGTTATTGTTAGTTATTTGACGTTGTTTTTGTTATTTGACGTTGTTGTTGTTGTTGTTGTATTCGTAGTTGTTGCTTATTTGACGTTGTTGTTATTGTTGTTGTTTATTTGACGTTGTTGTTGTTGTTTATTTGACGTTGTTGTTGTTGTTTATTTGACGATGTTGTTGTTATTTATATGACGTTGTTGTTGTTGTTGACGTTGTTGTTGTTGTTGTTTTTATTTGACGTTGTTTTTGTTGTTGTTGTTTATTTGACATTGTTGTTGTTGTTGACGTTGTTGTTGTTGTTGTTTATTTGACGTTGTTATTGTTGTTGTTGTTGTTTATTTGACGTTGTTGTTTATTTGACGTTGTTGTTGTTTATTTGACATTGTTGTTGTTATTGTTTATTTGACGTTGTTGTTGTTGTTTATTTGACATTGTTGTTGTTGTTGACGTTGTTGTTGTTGTTGTTGTTTATTTGACGTTGTTGTTGTTGACGTTGTTGTTGTTGTTTATTTGACGTTGTTGTTGTTGTTTATTTGACGTTGTTGTTGTTGTTGTTTATTTGACGATGTTGTTGTTGTTGTTTATTTGACGGTGTTGTTGTTGTTGTTGTTTATTTGACGTTGTTGCTGTTGTTGTTTATTTGACGTAGTTTTTGTTGACGTTGTTGTTGTTGTTATTTATTTGACGTTGTTGTTGTTGTTGACATAGTTGTTGTTGTTGTTGTTGTTTATTTGACGTTGTTGATGTTGTTGACGTTGTTGTTGTTGTTTATTTGACGTTGTTGTTGTTGTTGACATTGTTGTTGTTATTGTTGTTGTTTATTTGACATCGTTGTTGTTGTTTATTTGACATTGTTGTTGTTGTTGACGTTGTTTCTGTTGTTGTTTATTTGACGTTGTTGTTGTTGTTTATTTGACATTGTTTTAGTTGTTATTGTTTATTTGACGTTGTTGTTGTTGTTTATTTGACGTTGTTGTTGACATTGTTGTTGTTGTTGTTGTTGTTTATTTGACGTTGTTGTTGTTGTTGTTTATTTGACGTTGTTGGTGTTTTGTTGTTTATTTGACGTTGTTATTGTTGTTTATTTGACGTTGTTTTTGTTGGCGTTGTGGTTGTTGTTGTTGTTGTTTATTTGACGTTGTTGTTGTTGTTGTTGTTTATTTGACGTTGTTGTTGTTGTTGTTTATTTGACGTTATTGTTGTTGTTGTTGTTGTTGTTTATTTGACGTTGTTGTTGTTGTTGTTAATTTGGTGGTGTTATTGTTGTTGTTGTTGTTTATTTGACGTTGTTATTATTTTTGTTTATTTGACGTTGTTGTTGTTGACGTTGTTGTTGTTTATTTGATGTTGTTGTTGTTGTTAACATAGTTGTTTTTTATTTCACGTTATTGATGTTGTTGACGTTGTTGTTTATTTGACGTTGTTGTTGTTGTTGTTTATTTAACGTTGTTGTTGTTGTTGACGTTGTTGTTGTTGTTGTTTATTTGACGTTGTTGTTGTTGTTTATTTGACATTGTTGTTGTTGTTTATATGACGTTGTTGTTGTTGTTGACGTTGTTGTTGTTGTTGTTGTTTATTTGACATTGTTGTTGTTGTTGACGTTGTTGTTGTTGTTGTTGTTGTTTATTTGACGTTGTTGTTGTTGACGTTGTTGTTGTTGTTTATTTGACGTTGTTATTGTTGTTGTTTATTTGACGTTGTTGTTGTTGTTGTTGTTTATTTGACGATGTTGTTGTTGTTGTTTATTTGACGGTGTTGTTGTTGTTGTTGTTTATTTGACGTTGTTGCTGTTGTTGTTTATTTGACGTAGTTTTTGTTGACGTTGTTGTTGTTGTTGTTTATTTGACGTTGTTGTTGTTGTTGACATAGTTGTTGTTGTTGTTGTTGTTTATTTGACGTTGTTGATGTTGTTGACGTTGTTGTTGTTGTTTATTTGACGTTGTTGTTATTGTTGACATTGTTGTTGTTATTGTTGTTGTTTATTTGACATTGTTGTTGTTGTTTATTTGACATTGTTGTTGTTGTTGACGTTGTTTCTGTTGTTGTTTATTTGACGTTGTTGTTGTTGTTTATTTGACATTGTTTTAGTTGTCATTGTTTATTTGACGTTGTTGTTGTTGTTTATTTGACGTTGTTGTTGACATTGTTGTTGTTGTTGTTGTTTATTTGACGTTGGTGTTGTTGTTGTTTATTTGACGTTGTTGGTGTTTTGTTGTTTATTTGACGTTGTTATTGTTGTTTATTTGTCGTTGTTTTTGTTGGCGTTGTTGTTGTTGTTGTTTATTTGACGTTGTTGTTGTTGTTGTTGTTGTTGTTGTTTATTTGACATTGTTGTTGTTGTTTATTTGACGTTGTTGTTGTTGTTGTTTATTTAACGTTGTTGTTGTTGTTGTTGTTGTTAATTTGGTGGTGTTATTGTTGTTGTTGTTGTTGTTTATTTGACGTTGTTATTTTTGTTGTTTATTTGACGTTGTTGTTGTTGACGTTGTTGTTGTTTATTTGATGTTGTTGTTGTTGTTGACATAGTTGTTTTTTATTTCACGTTATTGTTGTTGTTGACGTTGTTGTTTATTTGACGTTATTGTTGTTGTTGTTTATTTAACGTTGTTGTTGTTGTTGACGTTGTTGTTGTTGTTTTTTATTTGACGTTGTTGTGGTTATTGTTTATTTGACGTTGTTGTTGTTGTTTATTTGACATTGATGTTGTTGTTCACGGTGTTGTTGTTGTTGTTGTTGTTGTTTTTTTGACATTGTTGTTGTTGTTGTTGTTGACGTTGTTGTTGTTGTTGTTGTTTATTTGACGTTGTTGTTGTTGTTTATTTGACGTTGTTGTTGTTGTTGTTGCTTATTTGACGTTGTTGTTGTTGTTGACGTTGTTGTTGTTGTTGTTGTTGCTTATTTGACGTTGTTGTTGTTGTTGACGTTGTTGTTGTTGTTATTGTTTATTTGATGTTGTTGTTGTTGTTTATTTGACGTAGTTGTTGTTGTTGACGTTGTTGTTGTTGTTGTTGTTTATTTTAAGTTTTTGTTGTTGTTGATCAAGTTGGTGTTTTTGTTGTTGTTTATTTGACGTTGTTGTTGTTTTTGTTGTTGTTTATTTGACGTTGTTGTTGTTGTCTATTTGACGTTGTTGTTGTTGTTTATTTGACGTTGTTGTTGTTATTGTTGTTATTGTTGTTGTTATTGTTGTTGTTGTTGTTGTTTATTTGACGTTGTTGTTGTTGTTGTTGTTATTGTTGTTGTTGTTGTTGTTTATTCGACGTTGTTGTTGTTGTTGTTTATTTGACGTTGTTGTTGTTGTTGTTGTTTATTTGACGTTGTTGTGGTTGTTTATTTGACGTTGTTTTTGTCGTTGTTTTTGTTGTTTATTTTACGTTGTTGTTGTTGTTGTTTATTTGACGTTGTTGTTGTTGTTTATATGACGTTGTTGTTGTTGTTGACGTTGTTGTTGTTGTTGTTGTTGTTTATTTGACGTTGTTTTTGTTGGTGTTGTTGTTTATTTGACGTTGTTGTTGTTGTTGACGTTGTTGTTGTTGTTATTTATTTGACATTGTTATTGTTGTTGTTATTGTTGTTGTTGTTGTTTATTTGACGTTGTTGTTGTTTATTTGACATTGGTGTTGTTATTGTTTATTTGACGTTGTTGTTGTTGTTTATTTGACATTGTTGTTGTTGTTGACGTTGTTGTTGTTTATTTGACGTTGTTGTTGTTGTTGACGTTGTTGTTGTTTATTTGACGTTGTTGTTGTTTATTTGACGTTGTTGTTGTTGTTGACGTTGTTGTTGTTTATTTGACGTTGTTGTTGTTGACGTTGTTGTTGTTGTTTATTTGACGTTGTTGTTGTTGTTGTTGTTGTTGTTGTTGTTTATTTGACGTTGTTGTTGTTGTTGTTTATTTGACGTTGTTATTGTTGTTGTTTATTTGACGTTGTTGTTGTTGTTGTTTATTTGACGGTGTTGTTATTGTTGTTGTTTATTTGACGTTGTTGTTGTTTATTTGACGTAGTTGTTGTTGACGTTGTTGTTGTTGTTGTTGTTTATTTGACGTTGTTGTTGTTGTTGACATAGTTGTTGTTGTTGTTGTTTATTTGATGTTGTTAACGTTGTTGTTGTTGTTTATTTGACGTTGTTGTTGTTGTTGACATTGTTGTTGTTATTGTTGTTGTTTATTTGTCATTGTTGTTGTTGTTTATTTGACATTGTTGTTGTTGTTGACGTTGTTTCTGTTGTTGTTTATTTGACGTTGTTGTTGTTGTTGTTGTTTATTTGACGTTGTTTTAGTTGTTATTGTTTATTTGACGTTGTTGTTGTTGTTTATTTGACGTTGTTGTTGACATTGTTGTTGTTGTTGTTGTTGTTTATTTGACGTTGTTGTTGTTGTTGTTTATTTGACGTTGTTGGTGTTTTGTTGTTTATTTGACGTTGTTATTGTTGTTTATTTGACGTTGTTTTTGTTATTTGACGTTGTTGTTGTTGTTGTATTCGTAGTTGTTGCTTATTTGACGTTGTTGTTATTGTTGTTGTTTATTTGACGTTGTTGTTGCTGTTGTTTATTTGATGTTGTTGTTGTTGTTGTTGTTGTTTATTTGACGTTGTTGTTGTTGTTTATTTGACGTTGTTGTTTTTGTTGACGTTGTTGTTGTTGTTGTTGTTTATTTAACGTTGTTGTTGTTGTTGTTGTTTATTTGACATTGTTAATGTTGTTGACATTGTTGTTACTGTTGTTTATTTCACGTTGTTGTTGTTGTTGTTTATTTGACGTTTTTATTGTTGTTGTTGTTGTTATTTATTTGACGTTGTTGTTGTTGTTTAATTGACGTTGTTGTTATTGTGGTTTATTTGACGTTGTTGTTGTTGTTGTTTATTTGACGTTGTTGTTGCTGTTGACATAGTTGTTGTTGTTGATGTTATTGTTGTTTATTTGACGTTGTTGTTGTTGTTGTTTATTTGACGTTGTTGTTGTTGTTGACATTGTTTTTGTTGTTTATTTAACGTTGTTGTTGTTGTTGTTGACGTTGTTGTTGTTGTTTATTTGACGTTGTTGTGGTTATTGTTTATTTGACGTTGTTGTTGTTGTTTATTTGACATTGTTGTTGTTGTTGACGGTGTTGTTGTTGTTGTTTTTTTTTTGACATTGTTGTTGTTGTTGTTGACGTTGTTGTTGTTGTTTATTTGACGTTGTTGTTGTGGTTTATTTGACGTTGTTGTTGTTGTTTATTTGACGTTGTTGTTATTGACGTTGTTGTTGTTGTTGTTTATTTTACTTTTTTGTTGTTGTTGATGTAGTTGGTGTTTTTGTTGTTGTTTATTTGACGTTGTTGTTGTTTTTGTTGTTGTTTATTTGACGTTGTTGTTGTTGTCTATTTGACGTTGTTGTTGTTGTTTACTTGACGTTGTTGTTGTTGTTGTTTTTGTTGTTGTTGTTATTGTTTATTTGACGTTGTTGTTGTTGTTGTTTATTTGACGTTGTTGTTGTTGTTGTTTATTTGACGTAGTTGTTGTTGACGTTGTTGTTGTTGTTGTTGTTTATTTGACGTTGTTGTTGTTGTTGTTGACATAGTTGTTGTTGTTGTTGTTTATTTGACGTTGTTAACGTTGTTGTTGTTGTTTATTTGACTTTGTTGTTGTTGTTGACATTTTTGTTGTTATTGTTGTTGTTTATTTGACATTGTTGTTGTTGTTTATTTGACGTTATTGTTGTTGTTGACGTTGTTGTTTATTTGACGTTGTTGTTGTTGTTGTTGTTTATTTAACGTTGTTGTTGTTGTTGACGTTGTTGTTGTTGTTTTTTATTTGACGTTGTTGTGGTTATTGTTTATTTGACGTTGTTGTTGTTGTTTATTTGACATTGTTGTTGTTGTTCACGGTGTTGTTGTTGTTGTTGTTGTTGTTTTTTTGACATTGTTGTTGTTGTTGTTGTTGACGTTGTTGTTGTTGTTGTTTATTTGACGTTGTTGTTGTTTATTTGACGTTGTTGTTGTTGTTGTTGCTTATTTGACGTTGTTGTTGTTGTTGACGTTGTTTTTGTTGTTGTTGTTGCTTATTTGACGTTGTTGTTGTTGTTGACGTTGTTGTTGTTGTTATTATTTATTTGATGTTGTTGTTGTTGTTTATTTGACGTAGTTGTTGTTGTTGACGTTGTTGTTGTTGTTGTTTATTTTAAGTTTTTGTTGTTGTTGATCAAGTTGGTGTTTTTGTTGTTGTTTATTTGACGTTGTTGTTGTTTTTGTTGTTGTTTATTTGACGTTGTTGTTGTTGTTGTTTATTTGACGTTGTTGTTGTTATTGTTGTTATTGTTGTTGTTATTGTTGTTGTTGTTGTTGTTGTTTATTTGACGTTGTTGTTGTTGTTGTTGTTATTGTTGTTGTTGTTGTTGTTTATTTGACGTTGTTGTTGTTGTTGTTTATTTGACGTTGTTGTTGTTGTTGTTGTTTATTTGACGTTGTTGTGGTTGTTTATTTGACGTTGTTTTTGTTGTTGTTTTTGTTGTTTATTTTACGTTGTTGTTGTTGTTGTTTATTTGACGTTGTTGTTGTTGTTTATATGACGTTGTTGTTGTTGTTGACGTTGTTGTTGTTGTTGTTGTTGTTTATTTGACGTTGTTTTTGTTGGTGTTGTTGTTTATTTGACGCTGTTATTGTTGTTGACGTTGTTGTTGATGTTATTTATTTGACGTTGTTATTGTTGTTGTTATTGTTGTTGTTGTTGTTGTTTATTTGACATTGTTGTTGTTTATTTGACATTGGTGTTGTTATTGTTTATTTGACGTTGTTGTTGTTGTTTATTTGACATTGTTGTTGTTGTTGACGTTGTTGTTATTTATTTGACGTTGTTGTTGTTGTTGACGTTGTTGTTGTTTATTTGATGTTGTTGTTGTTGACGTTGTTGTTGTTGTTTATTTGACGTTGTTGTTGTTGTTGTTGTTGTTGTTTATTTGACGTTGTTGTTGTTGTTGTTTATTTGACGTTGTTATTGTTGTTGTTTATTTGACGTTGTTGTTGTTGTTTTTTATTTGACGGTGTTGTTGTTGTTGTTGTTGTTTATTTGACGTTGTTGTTGTTGTTTATTTGACGTAGTTGTTGTTGACGTTGTTGTTGTTGTTGTTTATTTGACGTTGTTGTTGTTGTTGACATAGTTGTTGTTGTTGTTGTTTATTTGATGTTGTTAACGTTGTTGTTGTTGTTTATTTGACGTTGTTGTTGTTGTTGACGTTGTTGTTGTTATTGTTGTTGTTTATTTGTCATTGTTGTTGTTGTTTATTTGACATTGTTGTTGTTGTTGACGTTGTTTCTGTTGTTGTTTATTTGACGTTGTTGTTGTTGTTGTTGTTTATTTGACGTTGTTTTAGTTGTTATTGTTTATTTGACGTTGTTGTTGTTGTTTATTTGACGTTGTTGTTGACATTGTTGTTGTTGTTGTTGTTGTTGTTTATTTGACGTTGTTGTTGTTGTTGTTTATTTGACGTTGTTGGTGTTTTGTTGTTTATTTGACGTTGTTGTTGTTTTGTTGTTTTTGTTATTGTTGTTGTTGTTGTTGTTTATTTGACGTTGTTGTTGTTTATTTGACGTTGTTGTTGTTGTTGTTTATTTGACGTTGTTGTGGTTGTTTATTTGACGTTGTTTTTGTCGTTGTTTTTGTTGTTTATTTGACGTTGTTGTTGTTGTTGTTTATTTGACGTTGTTGTTGTTGTTTATTTGACGTTGTTGTTGTTGTTGACGTTGTTGTTGTTGTTGTTGTTTATTTGACGTTGTTTTTGTTGTTGTTGTTGTTTATTTGACGTTGTTGTTGTTGTTGTTGACGTTGTTGTTGTTGTTATTTATTTGACGTTGTTATTGTTGTTGTTATTGTTGTTGTTGTTGTTTATTTGACGTTGTTGTTGTTTATTTGACATTGGTGTTGTTATTGTTTATTTGACGTTGTTGTTGTTGTTTATTTGACATTGTTGTTGTTGTTGACGTTGTTGTTGTTTATTTGACGTTGTTGTTGTTGTTGACGTTGTTGTTGTTTATTTGACGTTGTTGTTGTTGACGTTGTTGTTGTTGTTGTTGTTGTTTATTTGACGTTGTTGTTGTTGTTGTTTATTTGACGTTGTTGTTGTTGTTGTTTATTTGACGTTGTTGTTGTTGTTTATTTGACGGTGTTGTTGTTGTTGTTGTTTATTTGATGTTGTTGTTGTTGTTGTTTATTTGACGTAGTTGTTGTTGACGTTGTTGTTGTTGTTGTTTATTTGACGTTGTTGTTGTTGTTGACATAGTTGTTGTTGTTGTTTATTTGACGTTGTTAACGTTGTTGTTGTTGTTTATTTGACGTTGTTGTTGTTGTTGACATTGTTGTTGTTATTGTTGTTGTTTATTTGTCATTGTTGTTGTTGTTTATTTGACATTGTTGTTGTTGTTGACGTTGTTTCTGTTGTTGTTTATTTGACGTTGTTGTTGTTGTTGTTTATTTGACGTTGTTTTAGTTGTTATTGTTTATTTGACGTTGTTGTTGTTGTTTATTTGACGTTGTTGTTGACATTGTTGTTGTTGTTGTTGTTTATTTGACGTTGTTGTTGTTGTTGTTTATTTGACGTTGTTGGTGTTTTGTTGTTTATTTGACGTTGTTATTGTTAGTTATTTGACGTTGTTTTTGTTATTTGACGTTGTTGTTGTTGTTGTATTCGTAGTTGTTGCTTATTTGACGTTGTTGTTATTGTTGTTGTTTATTTGACGTTGTTGTTGTTGTTTATTTGACGTTGTTGTTGTTGTTTATTTGACGATGTTGTTGTTATTTATATGACGTTGTTGTTGTTGTTGACGTTGTTGTTGTTGTTGTTTTTATTTGACGTTGTTTTTGTTGTTGTTGTTTATTTGACATTGTTGTTGTTGTTGACGTTGTTGTTGTTGTTATTTATTTGACGTTGTTATTGTTGTTGTTGTTGTTTATTTGACGTTGTTGTTTATTTGACGTTGTTGTTGTTTATTTGACATTGTTGTTGTTATTGTTTATTTGACGTTGTTGTTGTTGTTTATTTGACATTGTTGTTGTTGTTGACGTTGTTGTTGTTGTTGTTGTTTATTTGACGTTGTTGTTGTTGACGTTGTTGTTGTTGTTTATTTGACGTTGTTGTTGTTGTTTATTTGACGTTGTTGTTGTTGTTGTTTATTTGACGATGTTGTTGTTGTTGTTTATTTGACGGTGTTGTTGTTGTTGTTGTTTATTTGACGTTGTTGCTGTTGTTGTTTATTTGACGTAGTTTTTGTTGACGTTGTTGTTGTTGTTATTTATTTGACGTTGTTGTTGTTGTTGACATAGTTGTTGTTGTTGTTGTTTATTTGACGTTGTTGATGTTGTTGACGTTGTTGTTGTTGTTTATTTGACGTTGTTGTTGTTGTTGACATTGTTGTTGTTATTGTTGTTGTTTATTTGACATCGTTGTTGTTGTTTATTTGACATTGTTGTTGTTGTTGACGTTGTTTCTGTTGTTGTTTATTTGACGTTGTTGTTGTTGTTTATTTGACATTGTTTTAGTTGTCATTGTTTATTTGACGTTGTTGTTGTTGTTTATTTGACGTTGTTGTTGACATTGTTGTTGTTGTTGTTGTTGTTTATTTGACGTTGTTGTTGTTGTTGTTTATTTGACGTTGTTGGTGTTTTGTTGTTTATTTGACGTTGTTATTGTTGTTTATTTGACGTTGTTTTTGTTGGCGTTGTTGTTGTTGTTGTTGTTGTTGTTGTTTATTTGACGTTGTTGTTGTTGTTGTTGTTTATTTGACGTTGTTGTTGTTGTTGTTTATTTGACGTTGTTGTTGTTGTTGTTGTTGTTGTTTATTTGACGTTGTTGTTGTTGTTGTTAATTTGGTGGTGTTATTGTTGTTGTTGTTGTTTATTTGACGTTATTATTGTTGTTGTTTATTTGACGTTGTTGTTGTTGACGTTGTTGTTGTTTATTTGATGTTGTTGTTGTTGTTAACATAGTTGTTTTTTATTTCACGTTATTGATGTTGTTGACGTTGTTGTTTATTTGACGTTGTTGTTGTTGTTGTTTATTTAACGTTGTTGTTGTTGTTGACGTTGTTGTTGTTGTTTATTTGACGTTGTTGTTGTTGTTTATTTGACGATGTTGTTGTTGTTTATATGACGTTGTTGTTGTTGTTGACGTTGTTGTTGTTGTTGTTGTTTATTTGACATTGTTGTTGTTGTTGACGTTGTTGTTGTTGTTGTTGTTGTTTATTTGACGTTGTTGTTGTTGACGTTGTTGTTGTTGTTTATTTGACGTTGTTATTGTTGTTGTTTATTTGACGTTGTTGTTGTTGTTGTTGTTTATTTGACGATGTTGTTGTTGTTGTTTATTTGACAGTGTTGTTGTTGTTGTTGTTTATTTGACGTTGTTGCTGTTGTTGTTTATTTGACGTAGTTTTTGTTGACGTTGTTGTTGTTGTTGTTTATTTGACGTTGTTGTTGTTGTTGACATAGTTGTTGTTGTTGTTGTTGTTTATTTGACGTTGTTGATGTTGTTGACGTTGTTGTTGTTGTTTATTTGACGTTGTTGTTATTGTTGACATTGTTGTTGTTATTGTTGTTGTTTATTTGACATTGTTTTTGTTGTTTATTTGACATTGTTGTTGTTGTTGACGTTGTTTCTGTTGTTGTTTATTTGACGTTGTTGTTGTTGTTTATTTGACATTGTTTTAGTTGTCATTGTTTATTTGACGTTGTTGTTGTTGTTTATTTGACGTTGTTGTTGACATTGTTGTTGTTGTTGTTGTTTATTTGACGTTGGTGTTGTTGTTGTTTATTTGACGTTGTTGGTGTTTTGTTGTTTATTTGACGTTGTTATTGTTGTTTATTTGTCGTTGTTTTTGTTGGCGTTGTTGTTGTTGTTGTTTATTTGACGTTGTTGTTGTTGTTGTTGTTGTTGTTGTTTATTTGACATTGTTGTTGTTGTTTATTTGACGTTGTTGTTATTGTTGTTTATTTAACGTTGTTGTTGTTGTTGTTGTTGTTAATTTGGTGGTGTTATTGTTGTTGTTGTTGTTGTTTATTTGACGTTGTTATTTTTGTTGTTTATTTGACGTTGTTGTTGTTGACGTTGTTGTTGTTTATTTGATGTTGTTGTTGTTGTTGACATAGTTGTTTTTTATTTCACGTTATTGTTGTTGTTGACGTTGTTGTTTATTTGACGTTATTGTTGTTGTTGTTTATTTAACGTTGTTGTTGTTGTTGACGTTGTTGTTGTTGTTTTTTATTTGACGTTGTTGTGGTTATTGTTTATTTGACGTTGTTGTTGTTGTTTATTTGACATTGATGTTGTTGTTCACGGTGTTGTTGTTGTTGTTGTTGTTGTTTTTTTGACATTGTTGTTGTTGTTGTTGTTGTTTATTTGACGTTGTTGTTGTTGTTTATTTGACGTTGTTGTTGTTGTTGTTGCTTATTTGACGTTGTTGTTGTTGTTGACGTTGTTGTTGTTGTTGTTGTTGCTTATTTGACGTTGTTGTTGTTGTTGACGTTGTTGTTGTTGTTATTGTTTATTTGATGTTGTTGTTGTTGTTTATTTGACGTAGTTGTTGTTGTTGACGTTGTTGTTGTTGTTGTTGTTTATTTTAAGTTTTTGTTGTTGTTGATCAAGTTGGTGTTTTTGTTGTTGTTTATTTGACGTTGTTGTTGTTGTTGTTTATTTGACGTAGTTGTTGTTGACGTTGTTGTTGTTGTTGTTGTTTATTTGACGTTGTTGTTGTTGTTGTTGACATAGTTGTTGTTGTTGTTGTTTATTTGACGTTGTTAACGTTGTTGTTGTTGTTTATTTGACTTTGTTGTTGTTGTTGACATTTTTGTTGTTATTGTTGTTGTTTATTTGACATTGTTGTTGTTGTTTATTTGACGTTATTGTTGTTGTTGACGTTGTTGTTTATTTGACGTTGTTGTTGTTGTTGTTGTTTATTTAACGTTGTTGTTGTTGTTGACGTTGTTGTTGTTGTTTTTTATTTGACGTTGTTGTGGTTATTGTTTATTTGACGTTGTTGTTGTTGTTTATTTGACATTGTTGTTGTTGTTCACGGTGTTGTTGTTGTTGTTGTTGTTGTTTTTTTGACATTGTTGTTGTTGTTGTTGTTGACGTTGTTGTTGTTGTTGTTTATTTGACGTTGTTGTTGTTTATTTGACGTTGTTGTTGTTGTTGTTGTTATTGTTGTTGTTGTTGTTGTTTATTTGACGTTGTTGTTGTTGTTGTTTATTTGACGTTGTTGTTGTTGTTGTTGTTTATTTGACGTTGTTGTGGTTGTTTATTTGACGTTGTTTTTGTCGTTGTTTTTGTTGTTTATTTTACGTTGTTGTTGTTGTTGTTTATTTGACGTTGTTGTTGTTGTTTATATGACGTTGTTGTTGTTGTTGACGTTGTTGTTGTTGTTGTTGTTGTTTATTTGACGTTGTTTTTGTTGGTGTTGTTGTTTATTTGACGTTGTTGTTGTTGTTGACGTTGTTGTTGTTGTTATTTATTTGACATTGTTATTGTTGTTGTTATTGTTGTTGTTGTTGTTTATTTGACGTTGTTGTTGTTTATTTGACATTGGTGTTGTTATTGTTTATTTGACGTTGTTGTTGTTGTTTATTTGACATTGTTGTTGTTGTTGACGTTGTTGTTGTTTATTTGACGTTGTTGTTGTTGTTGACGTTGTTGTTGTTTATTTGACGTTGTTGTTGTTTATTTGACGTTGTTGTTGTTGTTGACGTTGTTGTTGTTTATTTGACGTTGTTGTTGTTGACGTTGTTGTTGTTGTTTATTTGACGTTGTTGTTGTTGTTTATTTGACGTTGTTGTTGTTGTTGTTTATTTGACGTTGTTATTGTTGTTGTTTATTTGACGTTGTTGTTGTTGTTGTTTATTTGACGGTGTTGTTATTGTTGTTGTTTATTTGACGTTGTTGTTGTTGTTTATTTGACGTAGTTGTTGTTGACGTTGTTGTTGTTGTTGTTGTTTATTTGACGTTGTTGTTGTTGTTGACATAGTTGTTGTTGTTGTTGTTTATTTGATGTTGTTAACGTTGTTGTTGTTGTTTATTTGACGTTGTTGTTGTTGTTGACATTGTTGTTGTTATTGTTGTTGTTTATTTGTCATTGTTGTTGTTGTTTATTTGACATTGTTGTTGTTGTTGACGTTGTTTCTGTTGTTGTTTATTTGACGTTGTTGTTGTTGTTGTTGTTTATTTGACGTTGTTTTAGTTGTTATTGTTTATTTGACGTTGTTGTTGTTGTTTATTTGACGTTGTTGTTGACATTGTTGTTGTTGTTGTTGTTGTTTATTTGACGTTGTTGTTGTTGTTGTTTATTTGACGTTGTTGGTGTTTTGTTGTTTATTTGACGTTGTTATTGTTGTTTATTTGACGTTGTTTTTGTTATTTGACGTTGTTGTTGTTGTTGTATTCGTAGTTGTTGCTTATTTGACGTTGTTGTTATTGTTGTTGTTTATTTGACGTTGTTGTTGCTGTTGTTTATTTGACGTTGTTGTTGTTGTTGTTGTTGTTGTTGTTTATTTGACGTTGTTGTTGTTGTTTATTTGACGTTGTTGTTTTTGTTGACGTTGTTGTTGTTGTTGTTTATTTAACGTTGTTGTTGTTGTTGTTGTTTATTTGACATTGTTAATGTTGTTGACATTGTTGTTACTGTTGTTTATTTCACGTTGTTGTTGTTGTTGTTTATTTGACGTTTTTATTGTTGTTGTTGTTGTTATTTATTTGACGTTGTTGTTGTTGTTTAATTGACGTTGTTGTTATTGTGGTTTATTTGACGTTGTTGTTGTTGTTGTTTATTTGACGTTGTTGTTGCTGTTGACATAGTTGTTGTTGTTGATGTTATTATTGTTTATTTGACGTTGTTGTTGTTGTTTATTTGACGTTGTTGTTGTTGTTGACATTGTTTTTGTTGTTTATTTAACGTTGTTGTTGTTGTTGTTGACGTTGTTGTTGTTGTTTATTTGACGTTGTTGTGGTTATTGTTTATTTGACGTTGTTGTTGTTGTTTATTTGACATTGTTGTTGTTGTTGACGGTGTTGTTGTTGTTGTTTTTTTTTTGACATTGTTGTTGTTGTTGTTGACGTTGTTGTTGTTGTTTATTTGACGTTGTTGTTGTGGTTTATTTGACGTTGTTGTTGTTGTTTATTTGACGTTGTTGTTATTGACGTTGTTGTTGTTGTTGTTTATTTTACTTTTTTGTTGTTGTTGATGTAGTTGGTGTTTTTGTTGTTGTTTATTTGACGTTGTTGTTGTTTTTGTTGTTGTTTATTTGACGTTGTTGTTGTTGTCTATTTGACGTTGTTGTTGTTGTTTACTTGACGTTGTTGTTGTTGTTGTTTTTGTTGTTGTTGTTATTGTTTATTTGACGTTGTTGTTGTTGTTGTTTATTTGACGTTGTTGTTGTTGTTGTTTATTTGACGTAGTTGTTGTTGACGTTGTTGTTGTTGTTGTTGTTTATTTGACGTTGTTGTTGTTGTTGACATAGTTGTTGTTGTTGTTGTTTATTTGACGTTGTTAACGTTGTTGTTGTTGTTTATTTGACTTTGTTGTTGTTGTTGACATTTTTGTTGTTATTGTTGTTGTTTATTTGACATTGTTGTTGTTGTTTATTTGACGTTATTGTTGTTGTTGACGTTGTTGTTTATTTGACGTTGTTGTTGTTGTTGTTGTTGTTTATTTAACGTTGTTGTTGTTGTTGACGTTGTTGTTGTTGTTTTTTATTTGACGTTGTTGTGGTTATTGTTTATTTGACGTTGTTGTTGTTGTTTATTTGACATTGTTGTTGTTGTTCACGGTGTTGTTGTTGTTGTTGTTGTTGTTTTTTTGACATTGTTGTTGTTGTTGTTGTTGACGTTGTTGTTGTTGTTGTTTATTTGACGTTGTTGTTGTTTATTTGACGTTGTTGTTGTTGTTGTTGCTTATTTGACGTTGTTGTTGTTGTTGACGTTGTTTTTGTTGTTGTTGTTGCTTATTTGACGTTGTTGTTGTTGTTGACGTTGTTGTTGTTGTTATTATTTATTTGATGTTGTTGTTGTTGTTTATTTGACGTAGTTGTTGTTGTTGACGTTGTTGTTGTTGTTGTTGTTGTTTATTTTAAGTTTTTGTTGTTGTTGATCAAGTTGGTGTTTTTGTTGTTGTTTATTTGACGTTGTTGTTGTTTTTGTTGTTGTTTATTTGACGTTGTTGTTGTTGTTGTTTATTTGACGTTGTTGTTGTTATTGTTGTTATTGTTGTTGTTATTGTTGTTGTTGTTGTTGTTGTTTATTTGACGTTGTTGTTGTTGTTGTTGTTATTGTTGTTGTTGTTGTTGTTTATTTGACGTTGTTGTTGTTGTTGTTTATTTGACGTTGTTGTTGTTGTTGTTTATTTGACGTTGTTGTGGTTGTTTATTTGACGTTGTTTTTGTCGTTGTTTTTGTTGTTTATTTTACGTTGTTGTTGTTGTTGTTTATTTGACGTTGTTGTTGTTGTTTATATGACGTTGTTGTTGTTGTTGACGTTGTTGTTGTTGTTGTTGTTGTTTATTTGACGTTGTTTTTGTTGGTGTTGTTGTTTATTTGACGCTGTTATTGTTGTTGACGTTGTTGTTGATGTTATTTATTTGACGTTGTTATTGTTGTTGTTATTGTTGTTGTTGTTGTTGTTTATTTGACGTTGTTGTTGTTTATTTGACATTGGTGTTGTTATTGTTTATTTGACGTTGTTGTTGTTGTTTATTTGACATTGTTGTTGTTGTTGACGTTGTTGTTATTTATTTGACGTTGTTGTTGTTGTTGACGTTGTTGTTGTTTATTTGATGTTGTTGTTGTTGACGTTGTTGTTGTTGTTTATTTGACGTTGTTGTTGTTGTTGTTGTTGTTTATTTGACGTTGTTGTTGTTGTTGTTTATTTGACGTTGTTATTGTTGTTGTTTATTTGACGTTGTTGTTGTTGTTTTTTATTTGACGGTGTTGTTGTTGTTGTTGTTGTTTATTTGACGTTGTTGTTGTTGTTTATTTGACGTAGTTGTTGTTGACGTTGTTGTTGTTGTTGTTTATTTGACGTTGTTGTTGTTGTTGACATAGTTGTTGTTGTTGTTGTTTATTTGATGTTGTTAACGTTGTTGTTGTTGTTTATTTGACGTTGTTGTTGTTGTTGACATTGTTGTTGTTATTGTTGTTGTTTATTTGTCATTGTTGTTGTTGTTTATTTGACATTGTTGTTGTTGTTGACGTTGTTTCTGTTGTTGTTTATTTGACGTTGTTGTTGTTGTTGTTGTTTATTTGACGTTGTTTTAGTTGTTATTGTTTATTTGACGTTGTTGTTGTTGTTTATTTGACGTTGTTGTTGACATTGTTGTTGTTGTTGTTGTTGTTGTTTATTTGACGTTGTTGTTGTTGTTTATTTGACGTTGTTGGTGTTTTGTTGTTTATTTGACGTTGTTATTGTTGTTTATTTGACGTTGTTTTTGTTATTTGACGTTGTTGTTGTTGTTGTATTCGTAGTTGTTGCTTATTTAACGTTGTTGTTATTGTTGTTGTTTATTTGACGTTGTTGTTGCTGTTGTTTATTTGACGTTGTTGTTGTTGTTGTTGTTGTTGTTGTTGTTTATTTGACGTTGTTGTTGTGGTTTATTTGACGTTGTTGTTTTTGTTGACGTTGTTGTTGTTGTTGTTGTTTATTTAATGTTGTTGTTGTTGTTGTTTATTTGACGTTGTTAATGTTGTTGACATTGTTGTTACTGTTGTTTATTTCACGTTGTTGTTGTTGTTGTTTATTTGACGTTTTTATTGTTGTTGTTGTTGTTATTTATTTGACGTTGTTGTTGTTGTTTATTTGACGTTGTTGTTATTGTGGTTTATTTGACGTTGTTGTTGTTGTTGTTTATTTGACGTTGTTGTTGCTGTTGACATAGTTGTTGTTGTTGATGTTGTTGTTGTTTATTTGACGTTGTTGTTGTTGTTTATTTGACGTTGTTGTTGTTGTTGACATTGTTTTTGTTGTTTATTTAACGTTGTTGTTGTTGTTGTTGTTGACGTTGTTGTTGTTGTTTATTTGACGTTGTTGTGGTTATTGTTTATTTGACGTTGTTGTTGTTGTTTATTTGACATTGTTGTTGTTGTTGACGGTGTTGTTGTTGTTGTTGTTTTTTTTTTGACATTGTTGTTGTTGTTGTTGACGTTGTTGTTGTTGTTTATTTGACGTTGTTGTTGTGGTTTATTTGACGTTGTTGTTGTTGTTGTTTATTTGACGTTGTTGTTATTGACGTTGTTGTTGTTGTTGTTTATTTTACTTTTTTGTTGTTGTTGATGTAGTTGGTGTTTTTGTTGTTGTTTATTTGACGTTGTTGTTGTTTTTGTTGTTGTTTATTTGACGTTGTTGTTGTTGTCTATTTGACGTTGTTGTTGTTGTTTACTTGACGTTGTTGTTGTTGTTGTTTTTGTTGTTGTTGTTATTGTTTATTTGACGTTGTTGTTGTTGTTGTTTATTTGACGTTGTTGTTGTTGTTGTTTATTTGACGTAGTTGTTGTTGACGTTGTTGTTGTTGTTGTTGTTTATTTGACGTTGTTGTTGTTGTTGACATAGTTGTTGTTGTTGTTGTTGTTTATTTGACGTTGTTAACGTTGTTGTTGTTGTTTATTTGACGTTGTTGTTGTTGTTGACATTGTTGTTGTTATTGTTGTTGTTTATTTGACATTGTTGTTGTTGTTTATTTGACATTGTTGTTGTTGTTGACGTTGTTTCTATTGTTGTTTATTTGACGTTGTTGTTGTTCTTGTTTATTTGACGTTGTTTTAGTTGTTATTGTTTATTTGACGTTGTTGTTGTTTATTTGACGTTGTTGTTGACATTGTTGTTGTTGTTGTTGTTGTTTATTTGACGTTGTTGTCGTTGTTGTTTATTTGACGTTGTTGGTGTTTTGTTGTTTATTTGACGTTGTTATTGTTGTTTATTTGACGTTGTTTTTGTTATTTGACGTTGTTGTTGTTGTTGTATTCGTAGTTGTTGCTTATTTGACGTTGTTGTTACTGTTGTTCTTTATTTGACGTTGTTGTTGCTGTTGTTTATTTGACGTTGTTGTTGTTTTTGTTGTTGTTGTTTATTTGACGTTGTTGTTGTTGTTTATTTGACGTTGTTGTTTTTGTTGACGTTGTTGTTGTTGTTGTTGTTTATTTAACGTTGTTGTTGTTGTTGTTTATTTAACGTTGTTAATGTTGTTGACATTGTTGTTACTGTTGTTTATTTCACGTTGTTGTTGTTGTTGTTTATTTGACGTTTTTGTTGTTGTTGTTGTTGTTATTTATTTGACGTTGTTGTTGTTGTTTATTTGACGTTGTTGTTATTGTGGTTTATTTGACGTTGTTGTTATTGTTGACGTTGTTGTTGTTGTTGTTTATTTGACGTTGTTGTTGCTGTTGACATAGTTGTTGTTGTTGATGTTGTTGTTGTTTATTTGACGTTGTTGTTGTTTATTTGACGTTGTTGTTGTTGTTGACATTGTTGTTGTTGTTTATTTAACGTTGTTGTTGTTGTTGTTGTTGACGTTGTTGTTGTTGTTTATTTGACGTTGTTGTGGTTATTGTTTATTTGACGTTGTTGTTGTTGTTTATTTGACATTGTTGTTGTTGTTGACGGTGTTGTTGTTGTTGTTGTTGTTTTTTGACATTATTGTTATTGTTGTTGACGTTGTTGTTGTTGTTTATTTGACGTTGTTGTTGTGGTTTATTTGACGTTGTTGTTGTTGTTATTGACGGTGTTGTTGTTGTTGTTATTGTTTATTTGACGTTATTGTTGTTTTTTATTTGACATAATTGTTGTTGTTGACGTTGTTGTTGTTGTTGTTGTTTATTTTACTTTTATGTTGTTATTGATGTAGTTGGTGTTTTTGTTATTGTTTATTTGACGTTGTTGTTGTTTTTGTTGTTGTTTATTTGACGTTGTTGTTGTTGTCTATTTGACGTTGTTGTTGTTGTTTACTTGACGTTGTTGTTGTTGTTGTTATTGTTGTTGTTGTTATTGTGTATTTGACGTTGTTGTTGTTGTTGTTTATTTTACGTTGTTGTTGTTGTTGATTATTTGACGTTGTTGTTGTTGTTTATTTGACATTGTTTTTGTCGTTGTTTTTGTTGTTTATTTGACGTTGTTGTTGTTGTTGTTGTTTATTTGACGTTGTTGTTGTTGTTTATATGACGTTGTTGTTGTTGTTGACGTTGTTGTTGTTTTTGTTTATATGACGTTGTTGTTGTTGTTTATTTGACGTTGTTGTTGTTGTCGACGTTGTTGTTGTTGTTGTTATTTATTTGACGTTGTTGTTGTTGTTGTTTATTTGACATTGTTGTTGTTTATTTGACGTTGTTGTTGTTGTTGACGTTGTTGTTGTTGTTTATTTGACGTTGTTGTTGTTGTTGTTTATTTGACATTGTTGTTGTTAATTTTACGTTGTTGTGGTTATTGTTTATTTGACGTTGTTGTTGTTGTTTATTTGACATTGTTGTTGTTGTTGACGGTGTTGTTGTTGTTGTTGTTGTTTTTTTGACATTGTTGTTGTTGTTGTTGTTGACGTTGTTGTTGTTGTTGTTTATTTGACGTTGTGGTTGTTGTTTATTTGACGTTGTTGTTGTTGTTGCTTATTTGACGTTGTTGTTGTTGTTGACGTTGTTGTTGTTGTTATTGTTTATTTGACGTTTTTGTTGTTGTTTATTTGACGTAGTTGTTGTTGTTGACATTGTTGTTGTTGTTGTTGTTGTTGTTTATTTTACGTTTTTGTTGTTGTTGATGTAGTTGGTGTTTTTGTTGTTGTTTATTTGACGTTGTTGTTGTTTTTGTTGTTGTTTATTTGACGTTGTTGTTGTAGTCTATTTGACGTTGTTGTTGTTGTTGTTGTTTATTTGACGTTGTTGTTGTTGTTGTTATTGTTGTTGTTATTGTTGTTGTTGTTGTTGTTTATTTGACGTTGTTGTTGTTGTTATTGTTGTTGTTGTTGTTGTTGTTTATTTGACGTTGTTGTTATTGTTGTTGTTTATTTGACGTTGTTGTTGTTGTTGTTGTTGTTTATTTGACGTTGTTGTTGTTGTTATTGTTGTTGTTGTTGTTGTTTATTTGACGTTGTTGTTATTGTTGTTGTTTATTTGACGTTGTTGTTGTTGTTGTTGTTGTTGTTTATTTGACGTTGTTGTTGCTGTTGTTTATTTGACGTTGTTGTTGTTTATTTGACGTTGTTGTTGTTGTTTATTTGACGTTGTTGTTTTTGTTAACGTTGTTGTTGTTGTTGTTGTTGTTTATTTAACGTTGTTGTTGTTGTTGTTGTTGTTGTTGTTTATTTGACGTTGTTAATGTTGTTGACATTGTTGTTACTGTTGTTTATTTCACGTTGTTGTTGTTGTTATTGATGTTGTTGTTTATTTGACGTTTTTGTTGTTATTTATTTGACGTTGTTGTTGTTGTTTATTTGACGTTGTTGTTGTTGTGGTTTATTTGACGTTGTTGTTGTTGTTGTTGTTGTTTATTTGACGTTGTTGTTGTTGTTGACATAGTTATTGTTGTTGATGTTGTTGTTGTTTATTTGACGTTGTTGTTGTTGTTTATTTGACGTTGTTGTTATTGTTGTTGACATTGTTGTTGTTGTTTATTTAACGTTGTTGTTGTTGTTGACGTTGTTGTTGTTGTTGTTTATTTGACGTTGTTGTGGTTATTGTTTATTTGACGTTGTTGTTGTTGTTTATTTGACATTGTTGTCGTTGTTAACGGTGTTGTTGTTGTTGTTGTTGTTTTTTGACATTGTTGTTGTTGTTGTTGACGTTGTTGTTGTTGTTTATTTGACGTTGTTGTTGTGGTTTATTTGACGTTGTTGTTGTTGTTGTTTATTTGACGTTGTTATTATTGACGTTGTTGTTGTTGTTATTGTTTATTTGACGTTGTTGTTGTTGTTTATTTGACGTAATTGTTGTTGTTGACGTTGTTGTTATTGTTTATTTGACGTTGTTGTTGTTGTTGTTATTGTTGTTGTTATTGTTGTTGTTGTTGTTGTTTATTTGACGTTGTTGTTGTTGTTATTGTTGTTGTTGTTGTTGTTGTTTATTTGACGTTGTTGTTATTGTTGTTGTTTATTTGACGTTGTTGTTGTTGTTGTTGTTGTTTATTTGACGTTGTTGTTGTTGTTATTGTTGTTGTTGTTGTTGTTTATTTGACGTTGTTGTTATTGTTGTTGTTTATTTGACGTTGTTGTTGTTGTTGTTGTTGTTGTTTATTTGACGTTGTTGTTGCTGTTGTTTATTTGACGTTGTTGTTGTTTATTTGACGTTGTTGTTGTTGTTTATTTGACGTTGTTGTTTTTGTTAACGTTGTTGTTGTTGTTGTTGTTGTTTATTTAACGTTGTTGTTGTTGTTGTTGTTGTTGTTGTTTATTTGACGTTGTTAATGTTGTTGACATTGTTGTTACTGTTGTTTATTTCACGTTGTTGTTGTTGTTATTGATGTTGTTGTTTATTTGACGTTTTTGTTGTTATTTATTTGACGTTGTTGTTGTTGTTTATTTGACGTTGTTGTTGTTGTGGTTTATTTGACGTTGTTGTTGTAGTTGACGTTGTTGTTGTTGTTGTTTATTTGACGTTGTTGTTGTTGTTGACATAGTTGTTGTTGTTGATGTTGTTGTTGTTTATTTGACGTTGTTGTTGTTGTTTATTTGACGTTGTTGTTATTGTTGTTGACATTGTTGTTGTTGTTTATTTAACGTTGTTGTTGTTGTTGACGTTGTTGTTGTTGTTGTTTATTTGACGTTGTTGTGGTTATTGTTTATTTGACGTTGTTGTTGTTGTTTATTTGACATTGTTGTCGTTGTTAACGGTGTTGTTGTTGTTGTTGTTGTTTTTTGACATTGTTGTTGTTGTTGTTGACGTTGTTGTTGTTGTTTATTTGACGTTGTTGTTGTGGTTTATTTGACGTTGTTGTTGTTGTTGTTTATTTGACGTTGTTGTTATTGACGTTGTTGTTGTTGTTATTGTTTATTTGACGTTGTTGTTGTTGTTTATTTGACGTAATTGTTGTTGTTGACGTTGTTGTTGTTGTTTATTTTACTTTTTTGTTGTTGTTGATGTAGTTGGTGTTTTTGTTGTTGTTTATTTGACGTTGTTGTTGTTTTTGTTGTTGTTTATTTGACGTTGTTGTTGTTGTTGTTGTTGTCTATTAGACGTTGTTGTTGTTGTTTACTTGACGTTGTTGTTGTTGTTGTTGTTGTTGTTATTGTTGTTGTTGTTATTGTTTATTTGACGTTGTTGTTGTTGTTTATTTGACGTTGTTGTTGTTGTTTATTTGATGTTGTTGTTGTTGTTTATTTGACGTTGTTTTTGTCGTTGTTTTTGTTGTTTATTTGACGTTGTTGTTGTTTATTTGACGTTGTTGTTGTTGTTGTTTATATTACGTTGTTGTTGTTGTTGACGTTGTTGTTGTTGTTGTTTATTTGACGTTGTTGTTGTTGTTGTTTATTTGACGTTGTTGTTGTTGTTGACGTTGTTGTTGTTGTTGACGTTGTTGTTATTGTTGTTATTTATTTGACGTTGTTGTTGTTGTTTATTTGACATTGTTGTTGTTTATTTGACGTAGTTGTTGTTGTTGACGTTGTTGTTGTTGTTTATTTGACGTTGTTGTTGTTTATTTGACATTGTTGTTGTTATTGTTTATTTGACGTTGTTGTTGTTGTTTATTTGACGTTGTAGTTGTTGTTGACGTTGTTGTTGTTGTTGTTGTTGTTTATTTGACGTTGTTGCTGTTGTTGTTTATTTGACGTTGTTGTTGTTGTTGTTGTTTATTTGACGTTGTTGTTGTTGTTGTTTATTTGACATTGTTGTTGTTGTTGTTTATTTGACGGTGTTGTTGTTGATGTTGTTTATTTGATGTTGTTGTTGTTGTTGTTGTTTATTTGACGTAGTTGTTGTTGACGTTATTGTTGTTGTTGTTGTTTATTTGACGTTGTTGTTGTTGTTGACATAGTTGTTGTTGTTGTTGTTGTTTATTTGACGTTGTTGATGTTGTTGACGTTGTTGTTGTTGTTTATTTGACGTTGTTGTTGTTGTTGACATTGTTGTTGTTATTGTTGTTGTTTATTTGACATTGTTGTTGTTGTTGTTTATTTGACATTGTTGTTGTTGTTGACGTTGTTTCTGTTGTTGTTTATTTGACGTTGTTGTTGTTGTTTATTTGACGTTGTTTTAGTTGTTATTGTTTATTTGACGTTGTTGTTGTTGTTTATTTGACGTTGTTGTTGACATTATTGTTGTTGTTGTTGTTGTTTATTTGACGTTGTTGTTGTTGTTGTTTATTTGACGTTGTTGGTATTTTGATGTTTATTTGACGTTGTTATTGTTGTTTATTTGACGTTGTTTTTGTTGACGTTGTTGTTGTTGTTGTTTATTTGACGTTGTTGTTGTTGTTGTTGTTTATTTGACGTTGTTGTTGTTGTTGTTGACGTTATTGTTGTTGTTTATTTGACGTTGTTGTGGTTATTGTTTATTTGACGTTGTTGTTGTTGTTTATTTGACATTGTTGTTGTTGTTGACGGTGCTGTTGTTGTTGTTTTTTTGACATTGTTGTTGTTGTTGTTGACGTTGTTGTTGTTGTTTATTTGACGTTGTTGATGTTGTTTATTTGACGTTGTTGTTGTTGTTGCTTATTTGACGTTGTTGTTGTTGTTGACGTTGTTGTTGTTGTTGTTATTGTTTATTTGACGTTGTTGTTGTTGTTTATTTGACGTAGTTGTTGTTGTTGACGTTGTTGTTGTTGTTGTTTATTTTACGTTTTTGTTGTTGTTGATGTAGTTGGTGTTTTTGTTGTTGTTTATTTGACATTGTTGTTGTTTTTGTTGTTGTTTATTTGACGGTGTTGTTGTTGTCTATTTGACGTTGTTGTTGTTGTTGTTGTTTATTAGACGTTGTTGTTGTTGTTGTTATTGTTGTTGTTGTTGTTGTTTATTTGACGTTGTTGTTGTTGTTGTTATTGTTGTTGTTGTTGTTGTTTATTTGACGTTGTTGTTGTTGTTGTTGTTTATTTGACGTTGTTGTTGTTGTTGTTGTTATTTATTTGACGTTGTTGTTGTTGTTTGACGTTGTTTTTGTCGTTGTTTTTGTTGTTTATTTGACGTTGTTGTTGTTGTTTATTTGACGTTGTTGTTGTTGTTTATATGACGTTGTTGTTGTTGTTGACGTTGTTGTTGTTGTTGTTGTTTATTTGACGTCTTTTTTGTAGTTGTTGTTTATTTGACGTTGTTGTTGTTGTTGACGTTGTTGTTGTTGTTATTTACTTGACGTTGTTATTGTTGTTGTTATTGTTGTTGTTGTTGTTGTTGTTTATTTGACGTTGTTGTTGTTTATTTGACGTTGTTGTTGTTTATTTGACATTGTTGTTGTTATTGTTTATTTGACGTTGTTGTTGTTGTTTATTTGACGTTGTTGTTGTTGACGTTGTTGTTGTTGTTGTTTATTTGACGTTGTTGTTGTTGACGTTGATGTTGTTGTTTATTTGACGTTGTTGTTGTTGTTGTTTATTTGACGTTGTTGTTGTTGTTTATTTGACGTTGTTGTTGTTGTTGTTGTTTATTTGACGGTGTTGTTGTTGTTGTTGTTTATTTGACGTTGTTGTTGTTGTTGTTTATTTGACGTAGTTGTTGTTGACGTTGTTGTTGTTGTTGTTGTTGTTGTTTATTTGACGTTGTTGTTGTTGACATAGTTGTTGTTGTTGTTGTTTATTTGACGTTGTTGACGTTGTTGTTGTTGTTTATTTGACGTTTTTGTTGTTGTTGTTGTTGACATTGTTGTTGTTATTGTTGTTGTTTATTTGACATTGCTGTTGTTGTTTATTTGACATTGTTGTTGTTGTTGACGTTGTTTTTGTTGTTGTTGTTTATTTGACATTGTTGTTGTTGTTGTTGACGTTGTTGGTGTTGTTTTTTATTTGAAGTTGTTGTTGTTGTTGTTTATTTGACGTTGTTTTAGTTGTTATTGTTTATTTGACGTTGTTGTTGACATTGTTGTTGTTGTTTATTTGACATTGTTGTTGTTCTTGTTGACGTTGTTGTTGTTGTTTATTTGACATTGTTGTTGTTGTTGTTGATGTTGTTGGTGTTGTTGTTTATTTGACGTTGTTGTTGTTGTTGTTGTTGTTTATTTGACGTTGTTTTAGTTGTTGTTGTTTATTTGACGTTGTTGTTGTTGTTTATTTGACGTTGTTGTTGTTGACATTGTTGTTGTTGTTGTTTTTTTGACGTTGTTATTGATTATTTGACGTAGTTGTTGTTGTTGACGTTGTTGTTGCTGTTGTTGTTTATTTGACGTTTTTGTTGTTGTTGTTGTCGTTGTTGTTGTTGTTGTTGTTGTTGTTGTCGTTGTTGTTGTTGTTGTTGTTGTTGTTTATTTGACGTTGTTGTTGTTGTTGTTTATTTGACTTTGTTGTTGTTGTTGTTGTTTATTTGACGTTGTTGTTGTTTATTTGACGATGTTGTTGTTATTTGACGTTGTTATTGTTGTATTTATTGTTGTTGTTGTTGTTTATTTGACGTTGTTGTTGTTGTTTATTTGACGTTATTGTTGTTGTTATTTTTAACGTTGTTATTGTTGTTGTTTATTTGACGTTGTTGTTGTTGACGTTGTTGTTGTTGTTGTTTATTTGACGTTGTTGTTGTTATTGTTGTTGTTGTTGTTTATTTGACGTTGTTAATGTTGTTGACATTGTTGTTGTTGTTTTTGTTGTTTATTTGACGTTGTTATTGTTGTTGACGTTGTTGTTGTTACGTTGTTATTGTTGTTGTTGTTTATTTGACGTTGTTGTTGTTGTTGTTTATTTGACGTTGTTGTTGTTGTTTATTTGACGTTGTTGTTGTTGTTATATATTTGACGGTGTTGTTGTTGTTGTTGTTGTTTATTTGACGTTGTTGTTGTTGTTGTTGTTTATTTGACGTAGTTGTTGTTGACATTGTTGTTGTTTATTTGACGTTGTTGTTGTAGACATAGTTGTTGTTGTTGTTGTTGTTTATTTGACGTTGTTGATGTTGTTGACGTTGTTGTTTATTTGACGTTGTTGTTGACATTGTTGTTGTTGTTGTTTATTTGACATTGTTGTTGTTGTTTATTTGACATTGTTGTTTTTGTTGACATTGTTGTTGTTGTTGTTGTTGTTGACGTTGTTGTTGTCGTTGTTTTTGTTGTTTATTTGATGTTGTTGTTGTTGAGGTTGTTGTTGTTGTTTATTTGACGTTGTTGTTGTTGTTGTTGTTGTTTATTTGACGTTGTTGTTGTTGTTGTTGTTTATTTGACGTTGTTGTTGTTGTTGTTTATTTGGCGGTGTTATTGTTGTTGTTGTTTATTTGACGTTGTTATTGTTGTTGTTTATTTGACGTTGTTGTTGTTGTTGTTGACGTTGTTGTTGTTGTTGACGTTGTTGTTGTTTATTTGATGTTGTTGTTGTTAGTGACATAGTTGTTGTTGTTTATTTCACGTTGTTGTTGTTGTTGACGTTGTTGTTTATTTGACGTTGTTATTGTTGTTTATTTAACGTTGTTGTTGTTGTTGACGTTGTTGTTGTTGTTGACGTTGTTGTGGTTATTGTTTATTTGACGTTGTTGTTGTTGTTTATTTGACATTGTTGTTGTTGTTGACGGTGTTGTTGTTTATTTGACGTTGTTGTTGTTGACGTTGTTGTTGTTGTTGTTGTTGTTGTTTATTTGACGTTGTTGTTGTTGTTGTTTATTTGACGTTGTTGTTGTTGTTGTTTATTTGACGTTGTTGTTGTTGTTGTTTATTTGACGGTGTTGTTGTTGTTGTTGTTTATTTGACGTTGTTGTTGTTGTTGTTTATTTGACGTAGTTGTTGTTGACGTTGTTGTTGTTGTTGTTTATTTGACGTTGTTGTTGTTGTTGACATAGTTGTTGTTGTTGTTGTTTATTTGACATTGTTAACGTTATTGTTGTTGTTTATTTGACGTTGTTGTTGTTGTTGACATTGTTGTTGTTATTGTTGTTGTTTATTTGTCATTGTTGTTGTTGTTTATTTGACATTGTTGTTGTTGTTGACGTTGTTTCTGTTGTTGTTTATTTGACGTTGTTGTTGTTGTTGTTTATTTGACGTTGTTTTAGTTGTTATTGTTTATTTGACGTTGTTGTTGTTGTTTATTTGACGTTGTTGTTGACATTGTTGTTGTTGTTGTTGTTTATTTGACGTTGTTGTTGTTGTTGTTTATTTGACGTTGTTGGTGTTTTGTTGTTTATTTGACGTTGTTATTGTTGTTTATTTGATGTTGTTTTTGTTATTTGACGTTGTTGTTGTTGTTGTATTCGTAGTTGTTGCTTATTTGACGTTGTTGTTATTGTTGTTGTTTATTTGACGTTGTTGTTGTTGTTTATTTGACGATGTTGTTGTTATTTATATGACGTTGTTGTTGTTGTTGACGTTGTTGTTGTTGTTGTTTTTATTTGACGTTGTTTTTGTTGTTGTTGTTTATTTGACATTGTTGTTGTTGTTGACGTTGTTGTTGTTGTTGTTATTTATTTGACGTTGTTATTGTTGTTGTTGTTGTTTATTTGACGTTGTTGTTGTTTATTTGACGTTGTTGTTGTTTATTTGACATTGTTGTTGTTATTGTTTATTTGACGTTGTTGTTGTTGTTTATTTGACATTGTTGTTGTTGTTGACGTTGTTGTTGTTGTTGTTTATTTGACGTTGTTGTTGTTGACGTTGTTGTTGTTGTTGTTTATTTGACGTTGTTGTTGTTGTTTATTTGACGTTGTTGTTGTTGTTGTTTATTTGACGTTGATGTTGTTGTTGTTGACGTTGTTGTTGTTGTTGTTTATTTGACGTTGTTGTTGTTGACGTTGTTGTTGTTGTTTATTTGACGTTGTTGTTGTTGTTGTTGTTTATTTGACGTTGTTGTTGTTGTTATTTTTAACGTTGTTATTGTTGTTGTTTATTTGACGTTGTTGTTGTTGACGTTGTTGTTGTTGTTGTTTATTTGACGTTGTTGTTGTTATTGTTGTTGTTGTTGTTTATTTGACGTTGTTAATGTTGTTGACATTGTTGTTGTTGTTTTTGTTGTTTATTTGACGTTGTTATTGTTGTTGACGTTGTTGTTGTTACGTTGTTATTGTTGTTGTTGTTTATTTGACGTTGTTGTTGTTGTTGTTTATTTGACGTTGTTGTTGTTGTTTATTTGACGTTGTTGTTGTTGTTATATATTTGACGGTGTTGTTGTTGTTGTTGTTTATTTGACGTTGTTGTTGTTGTTGTTGTTTATTTGACGTAGTTGTTGTTGACATTGTTGTTGTTTATTTGACGTTGTTGTTGTTGACATAGTTGTTGTTGTTGTTGTTGTTTATTTGACGTTGTTGATGTTGTTGACGTTGTTGTTTATTTGACGTTGTTGTTGACATTGTTGTTGTTGTTGTTTATTTGACATTGTTGTTGTTGTTTATTTGACATTGTTGTTTTTGTTGACATTGTTGTTGTTGTTGTTGTTGTTGACGTTGTTGTTGTCGTTGTTTTTGTTGTTTATTTGATGTTGTTGTTGTTGAGGTTGTTGTTGTTGTTTATTTGACGTTGTTGTTGTTGTTGTTGTTGTTTATTTGACGTTGTTGTTGTTGTTGTTGTTTATTTGACGTTGTTGTTGTTGTTGTTTATTTGGCGGTGTTATTGTTGTTGTTGTTTATTTGACGTTGTTATTGTTGTTGTTTATTTGACGTTGTTGTTGTTGTTGTTGACGTTGTTGTTGTTGTTGACGTTGTTGTTGTTTATTTGATGTTGTTGTTGTTAGTGACATAGTTGTTGTTGTTTATTTCACGTTGTTGTTGTTGACGTTGTTGTTTATTTGACGTTGTTATTGTTGTTTATTTAACGTTGTTGTTGTTGTTGTTGTTGTTGACGTTGTTGTTGTTGTTGACGTTGTTGTGGTTATTGTTTATTTGACGTTGTTGTTGTTGTTTATTTGACATTGTTGTTGTTGTTGACGGTGTTGTTGTTTATTTGACGTTGTTGTTGTTGACGTTGTTGTTGTTGTTGTTGTTGTTGTTTATTTGACGTTGTTGTTGTTGTTGTTTATTTGACGTTGTTGTTGTTGTTGTTTATTTGACGTTGTTGTTGTTGTTGTTTATTTGACGGTGTTGTTGTTGTTGTTGTTTATTTGACGTTGTTGTTGTTGTTGTTTATTTGACGTAGTTGTTGTTGACGTTGTTGTTGTTGTTGTTTATTTGACGTTGTTGTTGTTGTTGACATAGTTGTTGTTGTTGTTGTTTATTTGACATTGTTAACGTTGTTGTTGTTGTTTATTTGACGTTGTTGTTGTTGTTGACATTGTTGTTGTTATTGTTGTTGTTTATTTGTCATTGTTGTTGTTGTTTATTTGACATTGTTGTTGTTGTTGACGTTGTTTCTGTTGTTGTTTATTTGACGTTGTTGTTGTTGTTGTTTATTTGACGTTGTTTTAGTTGTTATTGTTTATTTGACGTTGTTGTTGTTGTTTATTTGACGTTGTTGTTGACATTGTTGTTGTTGTTGTTGTTTATTTGACGTTGTTGTTGTTGTTGTTTATTTGACGTTGTTGGTGTTTTGTTGTTTATTTGACGTTGTTATTGTTGTTTATTTGATGTTGTTTTTGTTATTTGACGTTGTTGTTGTTGTTGTATTCGTAGTTGTTGCTTATTTGACGTTGTTGTTATTGTTGTTGTTTATTTGACGTTGTTGTTGTTGTTTATTTGACGATGTTGTTGTTATTTATATGACGTTGTTGTTGTTGTTGACGTTGTTGTTGTTGTTGTTTTTATTTGACGTTGTTTTTGTTGTTGTTGTTTATTTGACATTGTTGTTGTTGTTGACGTTGTTGTTGTTGTTGTTATTTATTTGACGTTGTTATTGTTGTTGTTGTTGTTTATTTGACGTTGTTGTTGTTTATTTGACGTTGTTGTTGTTTATTTGACATTGTTGTTGTTATTGTTTATTTGACGTTGTTGTTGTTGTTTATTTGACATTGTTGTTGTTGTTGACGTTGTTGTTGTTGTTGTTTATTTGACGTTGTTGTTGTTGACGTTGTTGTTGTTGTTGTTTATTTGACGTTGTTGTTGTTGTTTATTTGACGTTGTTGTTGTTGTTGTTTATTTGACGATGTTGTTGTTGTTGTTTATTTGACGGTGTTGTTGTTGTTGTTGTTTATTTGACGTTGTTGCTGTTGTTGTTTATTTGACGTAGTTTTTGTTGACGTTGTTGTTGTTGTTGTTGTTTATTTGACGTTGTTGTTCTTGTTGACATAGTTGTTGTTATTGTTGTTTATTTGACGTTGTTGATGTTGTTGACGTTGTTGTTGTTGTTTATTTGACGTTGTTGTTGTTGTTGACATTGTTGTTGTTATTGTTGTTGTTTATTTGACATCGTTGTTGTTGTTTATTTGACATTGTTGTTGTTGTTGACGTTGTTTCTGTTGTTGTTTATTTGACGTTGTTGTTGTTGTTTATTTGACATTGTTTTAGTTGTCATTGTTTATTTGACGTTGTTGTTGTTGTTTATTTGACGTTGTTGTTGTTGTTGTTTATTTGACGTTGTTGGTGTTTTGTTGTTTATTTGACGTTGTTATTGTTGTTTATTTGACGTTGTTTTTGTTGGCGTTGTTGTTGTTGTTGTTGTTGTTGTTGTTTATTTGACGTTGTTGTTGTTGTTTATTTGACGTTGTTGTTGTTGTTGTTTATTTGACGTTGTTGTTGTTGTTGTTGTTGTTTATTTGACGTTGTTGTTGTTGTTGTTAATTTGGTGGTGTTATTGTTGTTGTTGTTGTTTATTTGACATTGTTATTGTTGTTGTTTATTTGACGTTGTTGTTGTTGACGTTGTTGTTGTTTATTTGATGTTGTTGTTGTTGTTAACATAGTTGTTTTTTATTTCACGTTATTGTTGTTGTTGACGTTGTTGTTTATTTGACGTTGTTGTTGTTGTTGTTTTTTTAACGTTGTTGTTGTTGTTGACGTTGTTGTTGTTGTTGTTTATTTGACGTTGTTGTTGTTGTTTATTTGACGATGTTGTTGTTGTTTATATGACGTTGTTGTTGTTGTTGACGTTGTTGTTGTTGTTGTTGTTTATTTGACATTGTTGTTGTTGACGTTGTTGTTGTTGTTGTTGTTGTTTATTTGACGTTGTTGTTGTTGACGTTGTTGTTGTTGTTTATTTGACGTTGTTATTGTTGTTGTTTATTTGATGTTGTTGTTGTTGTTGTTTATTTGACGATGTTGTTGTTGTTGTTTATTTGACGGTGTTGTTGTTGTTGTTGTTTATTTGACGTTGTTGCTGTTGTTGTTTATTTGACGTAGTTTTTGTTGACTTTGTTGTTGTTGTTGTTTATTTGACGTTGTTGTTGTTGTTGACATAGTTGTTGTTGTTGTTGTTGTTTATTTGACGTTGTTGATGTTGTTGACGTTGTTGTTGTTGTTTATTTGACGTTGTTGTTATTGTTGACATTGTTGTTGTTATTGTTAGTGTTTATTTGACATTGTTGTTGTTGTTTATTTGACATTGTTGTTGTTGTTGACGTTGTTTCTGTTGTTGTTTATTTGACGTTGTTGTTGTTGTTTATTTGACATTGTTTTAGTTGTCATTGTTTATTTGACGTTGTTGTTGTTGTTTATTTGACGTTGTTGTTGACATTGTTGTTGTTGTTGTTGTTGTTGTTTATTTGACGTTGGTGTTGTTGTTGTTTATTTGACGTTCTTGGTGTTTTGTTGTTTATTTGACGTTGTTATTGTTGTTTATTTGTCGTTGTTTTTGTTGGCGTTGTTGTTGTTGTTTATTTGACGTTGTTGTTGTTGTTGTTGTTGTTGTTTATTTGACATTGTTGTTGTTGTTTATTTGACGTTGTTGTTGTTGTTGTTTATTTAACGTTATTTGACGTTGTTATTGTTGTTTATTTGTCGTTGTTTTTGTTGGCGTTGTTGTTGTTGTTTATTTGACGTAGTTGTTGTTGACGTTGTTGTTGTTGTTGTTGTTGTTTATTTGACGTTGTTGTTGTTGACATAGTTGTTGTTGTTGTTGTTTATTTGACGTTGTTGACGTTGTTGTTGTTATTTATTTAACGTTTTTGTTGTTGTTGTTGTTGACATTGTTGTTGTTATTGTTGTTGTTTATTTGACATTGTTGTTGTTGTTTATTTGACATTGTTGTTGTTGTTGACGTTGTTTTTGTTGTTGTTGTTTATTTGACATTGTTGTTGTTGTTGTTGACGTTGTTGGTGTTGTTTTTTATTTGACGTTGTTGTTGTTGTTGTTTATTTGACGTTGTTTTAGTTGTTATTGTTTATTTGACGTTGTTGTTGACATTGTTGTTGTTGTTTATTTGACATTGTTGTTGTTCTTGTTGACGTTGTTGTTGTTGTTTATTTGACATTGTTGTTGTTGTTGTTGATGTTGGTGGTGTTGTTGTTTATTTGACGTTGTTGTTGTTGTTGTTGTTGTTTATTTGACGTTGTTTTAGTTGTTGTTGTTTATTTGACGTTGTTGTTGTTGTTTATTTGACGTTGTTGTTGTTGACATTGTTGTTGTTATTGTTTTTTTGACGTTGTTATTGATTATTTGACGTAGTTGTTGTTGTTGACGTTGTTGTTGCTGTTGTTGTTTATTTGACGTTTTTGTTGTTGTTGTTGTCGTTGTTGTTGTTGTTGTTGTTGTTGTTGTTTATTTGACGTTGTTGTTGTTGTTGTTTATTTGACTTTGTTGTTGTTGTTGTTGTTGTTTATTTGACGTTGTTGTTGTTGTTTATTTGACGTTGTTGTTGTTTATTTGACGATGTTGTTGTTATTTGACGTTGTTATTGTTGTATTTATTATTGTTGTTGTTGTTTATTTGACGTTGTTGTTGTTGTTGTTTATTTGACGTTATTGTTGTTGTTATTTTTAACGTTGTTATTGTTGTTGTTTATTTGACGTTGTTGTTGTTGACGTTGTTGTTGTTGTTGTTGTTTATTTGACGTTGTTGTTGTTATTGTTGTTGTTGTTGTTTATTTGACGTTGTTAATGTTGTTGACATTGTTGTTGTTGTTTTTGTTGTTTATTTGACGTTGTTATTGTTGTTGACGTTGTTGTTGTTACGTTGTTATTGTTGTTGTTGTTTATTTGACGTTGTTGTTGTTGTTTATTTGACGTTGTTGTTGTTGTTTATTTGACGTTGTTGTTGTTGTTATATATTTGACGGTGTTGTTGTTGTTGTTGTTGTTTATTTGACGTTGTTGTTGTTGTTGTTGTTTATTTGACGTAGTTGTTGTTGACGTTGTTGTTGTTTATTTGACGTTGTTGTTGTTGACATAGTTGTTGTTGTTGTTGTTTATTTGACGTTGTTGATGTTGTTGACGTTGTTGTTTATTTGACGTTGTTGTTGACATTGTTGTTGTTGTTGTTTATTTGACATTGTTGTTGTTGTTTATTTGACATTGTTGTTTTTGTTGACATTGTTGTTGTTGTTGTTGTTGTTGACGTTGTTGTTGTCGTTGTTTTTGTTGTTTATTTGATGTTGTTGTTGTTGAGGTTGTTGTTGTTGTTTATTTGACGTTGTTGTTGTTGTTGTTGTTTATTTGACGTTGTTGTTGTTGTTGTTGTTGTTTATTTGACGTTGTTGTTGTTGTTGTTTATTTGGCGGTGTTATTGTTGTTGTTGTTTATTTGACGTTGTTATTGTTGTTGTTTATTTGACGTTGTTGTTGTTGTTGTTGACGTTGTTGTTGTTGTTGACGTTGTTGTTGTTTATTTGATGTTGTTGTTGTTAGTGACATAGTTGTTGTTGTTTATTTCACGTTGTTGTTGTTGTTGACGTTGTTGTTTATTTGACGTTGTTATTGTTGTTTATTTAACGTTGTTGTTGTTGTTGTTGTTGACGTTGTTGTTGTTGTTGACGTTGTTGTGGTTATTGTTTATTTGACGTTGTTGTTGTTGTTTATTTGACATTGTTGTTGTTGTTGACGGTGTTGTTGTTTATTTGACGCTGTTGTTGTTGACGTTGTTGTTGTTGTTGTTGTTGTTGTTGTTTATTTGACGTTGTTGTTGTTGTTGTTTATTTGACGTTGTTGTTGTTGTTGTTTATTTGACGTTGTTGTTGTTGTTGTTTATTTGACGGTGTTGTTGTTGTTGTTGTTTATTTGACGTTGTTGTTGTTGTTGTTGTTTATTTGACGTAGTTGTTGTTGACGTTGTTGTTGTTGTTGTTTATTTGACGTTGTTGTTGTGGTTGACATAGTTGTTGTTGTTGTTGTTTATTTGACGTTGTTAACGTTGTTGTTGTTGTTTATTTGACGTTGTTGTTGTTGTTGACATTGTTGTTGTTATTGTTGTTGTTTATTTGTCATTGTTGTTGTTGTTTATTTGACATTGTTGTTGTTATTGACGTTGTTTCTGTTGTTGTTTATTTGACGTTGTTGTTGTTGTTGTTTATTTGACGTTGTTTTAGTTGTTATTGTTTATTTGACGTTGTTGTTGTTGTTTATTTGACGTTGTTGTTGACATTGTTGTTGTTGTTGTTTATTTGACGTTGTTGTTGTTGTTGTTTATTTGACGTTGTTGGTGTTTTGTTGTTTATTTGACGTTGTTATTGTTGTTTATTTGACGTTGTTTTTGTTATTTGACGTTGTTGTTGTTGTATTCGTAGTTGTTGCTTATTTGACGTTGTTGTTATTGTTGTTGTTTATTTGACGTTGTTGTTGTTGTTTATTTGACGTTGTTGTTGTTGTTTATTTGACGATGTTGTTGTTATTTATATGACGTTGTTGTTGTTGTTGACGTTGTTGTTGTTGTTGTTTTTATTTGACGTTGTTTTTGTTGTTGTTGTTTATTTGACATTGTTGTTGTTGTTGACGTTGTTTATGTTGTTGTTATTTATTTGACGTTGTTATTGTTGTTGTTGTTGTTTATTTGACGTTGTTGTTGTTTATTTGACGTTGTTGTTGTTTATTTGACATTGTTGTTGTTATTGTTTATTTGACGTTGTTGTTGTTGTTTATTTGACATTGTTGTTGTTGTTGACGTTGTTGTTGTTGTTGTTGTTTATTTGACGTTGTTGTTGTTGACGTTGTTGTTGTTGTTGTTTATTTGACGTTGTTGTTGTTGTTTATTTGACGTTGTTGTTGTTGTTGTTTATTTGACGATGTTGTTGTTGTTGTTTATTTGACGGTGTTGTTGTTGTTGTTGTTGTTTATTTGACGTTGTTGCTGTTGTTGTTTATTTGACGTAGTTTTTGTTGACGTTGTTGTTGTTGTTGTTGTTTATTTGACGTTGTTGTTGTTGTTGACATAGTTGTTGTTATTGTTGTTTATTTGACGTTGTTGATGTTGTTGACGTTGTTGTTGTTGTTTATTTGACGTTGTTGTTGTTGTTGACATTGTTGTTGTTATTGTTGTTGTTTATTTGACATCGTTGTTGTTGTTTATTTGACATTGTTGTTGTTGTTGACGTTGTTTCTGTTGTTGTTTATTTGACGTTGTTGTTGTTGTTGTTGTTTATTTGACATTGTTTTAGTTGTCATTGTTTATTTGACGTTGTTGTTGTTGTTTATTTGACGTTGTTGTTGTTGTTGTTTATTTGACGTTGTTGGTGTTTTGTTGTTTATTTGACGTTGTTATTGTTGTTTATTTGACGTTGTTTTTGTTGGCGTTGTTGTTGTTGTTGTTGTTGTTTATTTGACGTTGTTGTTGTTGTTGTTGTTGTTTATTTGACGTTGTTGTTGTTATTGTTTATTTGACGTTGTTGTTGTTGTTGTTGTTGTTTATTTGACGTTGTTGTTGTTGTTGTTAATTTGGTGGTGTTATTGTTGTTGTTGTTGTTTATTTGACGTTGTTATTGTTGTTGTTTATTTGACGTTGTTGTTGTTGACGTTGTTGTTGTTTATTTGATGTTGTTGTTGTTGTTAACATAGTTGTTTTTTATTTCACGTTATTGTTGTTGTTGACGTTGTTGTTTATTTGACGTTGTTGTTGTTTGTGTTTATTTAACGTTGTGGTTGTTGTTGACGTTGTTGTTGTTGTTGTTTATTTGACGTTGTTGTTGTTGTTTATTTGACGATGTTGTTGTTGTTTATATGACGTTGTTGTTGTTGTTGACGTTGTTGTTGTTGTTGTTGTTGTTTATTTGACATTGTTGTTGTTGTTGACGTTGTTGTTGTTGTTGTTGTTTATTTGACGTTGTTGTTGTTGACGTTGTTGTTGTTGTTTATTTGACGTTGTTATTGTTGTTGTTTATTTGATGTTGTTGTTGTTGTTGTTTATTTGACGATGTTGTTGTTGTTGTTTATTTGACGATGTTGTTGTTGTTGTTGTTTATTTGACGTTGTTGCTGTTGTTGTTTATTTGACGTAGTTTTTGTTGACGTTGTTGTTGTTGTTGTTGTTTATTTGACGTTGTTGTTGTTGTTGACATAGTTGTTGTTGTTGTTGTTGTTTATTTGACGTTGTTGATGTTGTTGACGTTGTTGTTGTTGTTTATTTGACGTTGTTGTTATTGTTGACATTGTTGTTGTTATTGTTGTTGTTTATTTGACATTGTTGTTGTTGTTTATTTGACATTGTTGTTGTTGTTGACGTTGTTTCTGTTGTTGTTTATTTGACGTTGTTGTTGTTGTTGTTTATTTGACATTGTTTTAGTTGTCATTGTTTATTTGACGTTGTTGTTGTTGTTTATTTGACGTTGTTGTTGACATTGTTGTTGTTGTTATTGTTGTTTATTTGACGTTGGTGTTGTTGTTGTTTATTTGACGTTGTTGGTGTTTTGTTGTTTATTTGACGTTGTTATTGTTGTTTATTTGTCGTTGTTTTTGTTGGCGTTGTTGTTGTTGTTTATTTGACGTTGTTGTTGTTGTTGTTGTTGTTGTTTATTTGACATTGTTGTTGTTGTTTATTTGACGTTGTTGTTGTTGTTGTTGTTTATTTAACGTTGTTGTTGTTGTTGTTGTTAATTTGGTGGTGTTAATGTTGTTGTTGTTGTTGTTTATTTGACGTTGTTATTTTTGTTGTTTATTTGACGTTGTTGTTGTTGACGTTGTTGTTGTTTATTTGATGTTGTTGTTGTTGTTGACATAGTTGTTTTTTATTTCACGTTATTGTTGTTGTTGACGTTGTTGTTTATTTGACGTTGTTGTTGTTGTTGTTTATTTAACGTTGTTGTTGTTGTTGACGTTGTTGTTGTTGTTTTTTATTTGACGTTGTTGTGGTTATTGTTTATTTGACGTTGTTGTTGTTGTTTATTTGACATTGTTGTTGTTGTTGTTGTTTTTTTGACATTGTTGTTGTTGTTGTTGTTGACGTTGTTGTTGTTGTTGTTTATTTGACATTGTTGTTGTTGTTTATTTGACGTTGTTGTTGTTGTTGACGTTGTTGTTGTTATTGTTGCTTATTTGACGTTGTTGTTGTTGTTGTTGTTGCTTATTTGACGTTGTTGTTGTTGTTGACGTTGTTGTTGTTGTTATTGTTTATTTGATGTTGTTGTTGTTGTTTATTTGACGTAGTTGTTGTTGTTGACGTTGTTGTTGTTGTTGTTGTTTATTTTATGTTTTTGTTGTTGTTGATCAAGTTGGTGTTTTTGTTGTTGTTTATTTGACGTTGTTGTTGTTTTTGTTGTTGTTTATTTGACGTTGTTGTTGTTGTCTATTTGACGTTGTTGTTGTTGTTGTTTATTTGACGTTGTTGTTGTTATTGTTGTTATTGTTGTTGTTATTGTTGTTGTTGTTGTTGTTTATTTGACGTTGTTGTTGTTGTTGTTGTTATTGTTGTTGTTGTTGTTTATTTGACGTTGTTGTGGTTGTTTATTTGACGTTGTTTTTGTCGTTGTTTTTGCTGTTTATTTTACGTTGTTGTTGTTGTTGTTGATTATTTGACGTTGTTGTTGTTGTTTATTTGACGTTGTTGTTGTTGTTGACGTTGTTGTTGTTGTTGTTGTTGTTGTTTATTTGACGTTGTTTTTGTTGGTGTTGTTGTTTATTTGACGTTGTTGTTGTTGTTGACGTTGTTGTTGTTGTTATTTATTTGACGTTGTTATTGTTGTTGTTATTGTTGTTGTTGTTGTTTATTTGACGTTGTTGTTGTTTATTTGACATTGGTGTTGTTATTGTTTATTTGACGTTGTTGTTGTTGTTTATTTGACATTGTTGTTGTTGTTGACGTTGTTGTTGTTTATTTGACGTTGTTGTTGTTGTTGACGTTGTTGTTGTTTATTTGACGTTGTTGTTGTTGACGTTGTTGTTGTTGTTTATTTGACGTTGTTGTTGTTGTTGTTGTTGTTGTTGTTTATTTGACGTTGTTGTTGTTGTTGTTTATTTGACGTTGTTATTGTTGTTGTTTATTTGACGTTGTTGTTGTTGTTGTTTATTTGACGGTGTTGTTGTTGTTGTTGTTTATTTGACGTTGTTGTTGTTGTTTATTTGACGTAGTTGTTGTTGACGTTGTTGTTGTTGTTGTTTATTTGACGTTGTTACTGTTGTTGACATAGTTGTTGTTGTTGTTGTTTATTTGATGTTGTTAACGTTGTTGTTGTTGTTTATTTGACGTTGTTGTTGTTGTTGACATTGTTGTTGTTATTGTTGTTGTTTATTTGTCATTGTTGTTGTTGTTTATTTGACATTGTTGTTGTTGTTGACGTTGTTTCTGTTGTTGTTTATTTGACGTTGTTGTTGTTGTTGTTGTTTATTTGACGTTGTTTTAGTTGTTATTGTTTATTTGACGTTGTTGTTGTTGTTGTTTATTTGACGTTGTTGTTGACATTGTTGTTGTTGTTGTTGTTGTTGTTGTTTATTTGACGTTGTTGTTGTTGTTGTTTATTTGACGTTGTTGGTGTTTTGTTGTTTATTTGACATTGTTATTGTTGTTTATTTGACGTTGTTTTTGTTATTTGACGTTGTTGTTGTTGTTGTATTCGTCGTTGTTGCTTATTTGACGTTGTTGTTATTGTTGTTGTTTATTTGACGTTGTTGTTGCTGTTGTTTATTTGACGTTGTTGTTGTTGTTGTTGTTGTTGTTGTTGTTTATTTGACGTTGTTGTTTTTGTTTATTTGACGTTGTTGTTTTTGTTGACGTTGTTGTTGTTGTTGTTGTTTATTTAACGTTGTTGTTGTTGTTGTTGTTTATTTGACGTTGTTAATGTTGTTGACATTGTTGTTACTGTTGTTTATTTCACGTTGTTGTTGTTGTTGTTGTTTATTTGACGTTTTTATTATTGTTGTTGTTGTTATTTATTTGACGTTGTTGTTGTTGTTTATTTGACGTTGTTGTTATTGTGGTTTATTTGACGTTGTTGTTGTTGTTGTTTATTTGACGTTGTTGTTGCTGTTGACATAGTTGTTGTTGTTGATGTTGTTGTTGTTTATTTGACGTTGTTGTTGTTGTTTATTTGACGTTGTTGTTGTTGACATTGTTTTTGTTGTTTATTTAACGTTGTTGTTGTTGTTGTTGACGTTGTTGTTGTTGTTTATTTGACGTTGTTGTGGTTATTGTTTATTTGACGTTGTTGTTGTTGTTTATTTGACATTGTTGTTGTTGTTGACGGTGTTGTTGTTGTTGTTGTTTTTTTTTGACATTGTTGTTGTTGTTGTTGACGTTGTTGTTGTTGTTTATTTGACGTTGTTGTTGTGGTTTATTTGACGTTGTTGTTGTTGTTGTTTATTTGACGTTGTTGTTATTGACGTTGTTAATGTTGTTGTTTATTTTACTTTTTTGTTGTTGTTGATGTAGTTGGTGTTTTTGTTGTTGTTTATTTGACGTTGTTGTTGTTTTTGTTGTTGTTTATTTGACGTTGTTGTTGTTGTCTATTTGACGTTGTTGTTGTTGTTTACTTGACGTTGTTGTTGTTGTTGTTTTTGTTGTTGTTGTTATTGTTTATTTGACGTTGTTGTTGTTGTTGTTTATTTGACGTTGTTGTTGTTGTTGTTTATTTGACATAGTTGTTGTTGACGTTGTTGTTGTTGTTGTTGTTTATTTGACGTTGTTGTTGTTGTTTACATAGTTGTTGTTGTTGTTGTTTATTTGACGTTGTTAACGTTGTTGTTGTTGTTGTTTATTTGACGTTGTTGTTGTTGTTGACATTGTTGTTGTTATTGTTGTTGTTTATTTGACATTGTTGTTGTTGTTTATTTGACGTTATTGTTGTTGTTGACGTTGTTGTTTATTTGACGTTGTTGTTGTTGTTGTTGTTTATTTAACGTTGTTGTTGTTGTTGACGTTGTTGTTGTTGTTTTTTATTTGACGTTGTTGTGGTTATTGTTTATTTGACGTTGTTGTTGTTGTTTATTTGACATTGTTGTTGTTGTTCACGGTGTTGTTGTTGTTGTTGTTGTTGTTTTTTTGACATTGTTGTTGTTGTTGTTGTTGACGTTGTTGTTGTTGTTGTTGACGTTGTTGTTGTTGTTGTTTATTTGACGTTGTTGTTGTTGTTTATTTGTTGTTGTTGTTGTTGTTGCTTATTTGACGTTGTTGTTGTTGTTGACGTTGTTGTTGTTGTTGTTGTTGCTTATTTGACGTTGTTGTTGTTGTTGACGTTGTTGTTGTTGTTATTGTTTATTTGATGTTGTTGTTGTTGTTTATTTGACGTAGTTGTTGTTGTTGACGTTGTTGTTGTTGTTGTTGTTGTTTATTTTAAGTTTTTGTTGTTGTTGATCAAGTTGGTGTTTTTGTTGTTGTTTATTTGACGTTGTTGTTGTTTTTGTTGTTGTTTATTTGACGTTGTTGTTGTTGTCTATTTGACGTTGTTGTTGTTGTTGTTTATTTGACGTTGTTGTTGTTATTGTTGTTATTGTTGTTGTTATTGTTGTTGTTGTTGTTTATTTGACGTTGTTGTTGTTGTTGTTATTGTTGTTGTTGTTGTTGTTTATTTGACGTTGTTGTTGTTGTTGTTGTTTATTTGACGTTGTTGTTGTTGTTGTTGTTGTTTATTTGACGTTGTTGTGGTTGTTTATTTGACGTTGTTTTTGTCGTTGTTTTTGTTGTTTATTTTACGTTGTTGTTGTTGTTGTTTATTTGACGTTGTTGTTGTTGTTTATATGACGTTGTTGTTGTTGTTGACGTTGTTGTTGTTGTTGTTGTTGTTTATTTGACGTTGTTTTTGTTGGTGTTGTTGTTTATTTGACGTTGTTGTTGTTGTTGACGTTGTTGTTGATGTTATTTATTTGACGTTGTTATTGTTGTTGTTATTGTTGTTGTTGTTGTTTATTTGACGTTGTTGTTGTTTATTTGACATTGGTGTTGTTATTGTTTATTTGACGTTGTTGTTGTTGTTTATTTGACATTGTTGTTGTTGTTGACGTTGTTGTTGTTTATTTGACGTTGTTGTTGTTGTTGACGTTGTTGTTGTTTATTTGACGTTGTTGTTGTTGACGTTGTTGTTGTTGTTTATTTGACGTTGTTGTTGTTGTTGTTGTTGTTTATTTGACGTTGTTGTTGTTGTTGTTTATTTGACGTTGTTATTGTTGTTGTTTATTTGACGTTGTTGTTGTTGTTTATTTGACGGTGTTGTTGTTGTTGTTGTTGTTTATTTGACGTTGTTGTTGTTGTTTATTTGACGTAGTTGTTGTTGACGTTGTTGTTGTTGTTTATTTGACGTTGTTGTTGTTGTTTATTTGACGTTGTTGTTGTTGTTGACATAGTTGTTGTTGTTGTTGTTTATTTGATGTTGTTGTTGTTGTTGTTGTTTATTTGACGTTGTTGTTGTTGTTGACATTGTTGTTGTTATTGTTGTTGTTTATTTGTCATTGTTGTTGTTGTTTATTTGACATTGTTGTTGTTGTTGACGTTGTTTCTGTTGTTGTTTATTTGACGTTGTTGTTGTTGTTGTTTATTTGACGTTGTTTTAGTTGTTATTGTTTATTTGACGTTGTTGTTGTTGTTTATTTGACGTTGTTGTTGACATTGTTGTTGTTGTTGTTGTTGTTGTTTATTTGACGTTATTGTTGTTGTTGTTGTTTATTTGACGTTGTTGGTGTTTTGTTGTTTATTTGACGTTGTTATTGTTGTTTATTTGACGTTGTTTTTGTTATTTGACGTTGTTGTTGTTGTTGTATTCGTAGTTGTTGCTTATTTGACGTTGTTGTTATTGTTGTTGTTTATTTGACGTTGTTGTTGCTGTTGTTTATTTGACGTTTTTGTTGTTGTTGTTGTTGTTGTTGTTTATTTGACGTTGTTGTTGTTGTTTATTTGACGTTGTTGTTTTTGTTGACGTTGTTGTTGTTGTTGTTGTTGTTTATTTAACGTTGTTGTTGTTGTTGTTTATTTGACGTTGTTAATGTTGTTGACATTGTTGTTACTGTTGTTTATTTCACGTTGTTGTTGTTGTTTATTTGACGTTTTTATTGTTGTTGTTGTTGTTATTTATTTGACGTTGTTGTTGTTGTTTATTTGACGTTGTTGTTATTGTGGTTTATTTGACGTTGTTGTTGTTGTTGTTTATTTGACGTTGTTGTTGCTGTTGACATAGTTGTTGTTGTTGATGTTGTTGTTGTTTATTTGACGTTGTTGTTGTTGTTTATTTGACGTTGTTGTTGTTGTTGACATTGTTTTTGTTGTTTATTTAACGTTGTTGTTGTTGTTGTTGACGTTGTTGTTGTTGTTTATTTGATGTTGTTGTGGTTATTGTTTATTTGACGTTGTTCTTGTTGTTTATTTGACATTGTTGTTGTTGTTGACGGTGTTGTTGTTGTTGTTGTTTTTTTTTGACATTGTTGTTGTTGTTGTTGACGTTGTTGTTGTTGTTTATTTGACGTTGTTGTTGTGGTTTATTTGACGTTGTTGTTGTTGTTGTTTATTTGACGTTGTTGTTATTGACGTTGTTGTTGTTGTTGTTTATTTTACTTTTTTGTTGTTGTTGATGTAGTTGGTGTTTTTGTTGTTGTTTATTTGACGTTGTTGTTGTTTTTGTTGTTGTTTACTTGACGTTGTTGTTGTTGTCTATTTGACGTTGTTGTTGTTGTTTACTTGACGTTGTTGTTGTTGTTGTTTTTGTTGTTGTTGTTATTGTTTATTTGACGTTGTTGTTGTTGTTGTTGTTTATTTGACGTTGTTGTTGTTGTTGTTTATTTGACGTAGTTGTTGTTGACGTTGTTGTTGTTGTTGTTGTTGTTTATTTGACGTTGTTGTTGTTGTTGACATAGTTGTTGTTGTTGTTGTTTATTTGACGTTGTTAACGTTGTTGTTGTTGTTTATTTGACGTTGTTGTTGTTGTTGACATTGTTGTTGTTATTGTTGTTGTTTATTTGACATTGTTGTTGTTGTTTATTTGACATTGTTGTTGTTGTTGACGTTGTTTCTGTTGTTGTTTATTTGACGTTGTTGTTGTTCTTGTTTATTTGACGTTGTTTTAGTTGTTATTGTTTATTTGACGTTGTTGTTGTTTATTTGACGTTGTTGTTGACATTGTTGTTGTTGTTGTTGTTGTTTATTTGACGTTGTTGTCGTTGTTGTTTATTTGACGTTGTTGGTGTTTTGTTGTTTATTTGACGTTGTTATTGTTGTTTATTTGACGTTGTTTTTGTTATTTGACGTTGTTGTTGTTGTTGTTGTATTCGTAGTTGTTGCTTATTTGACGTTGTTGTTATTGTTGTTGTTTATTTGACGTTGTTGTTGCTGTTGTTTATTTGACGTTGTTGTTGTTGTTGTTGTTGTTTATTTGACGTTGTTGTTGTTGTTTATTTGACGTTGTTGTTTTTGTTGACGTTGTTGTTGTTGTTGTTGTTTATTTAACGTTGTTGTTGTTGTTGTTTATTTAACGTTGTTAATGTTGTTGACATTGTTGTTACTGTTGTTTATTTCACGTTGTTGTTGTTGTTGTTTATTTGACGTTTTTGTTGTTGTTGTTGTTGTTATTTATTTGACGTTGTTGTTGTTGTTTATTTGACGTTGTTGTTATTGTGGTTTATTTGACGTTGTTGTTATTGTTGACGTTGTTGTTGTTGTTGTTTATTTGACGTTGTTGTTGCTGTTGACATAGTTGTTGTTGTTGATGTTGTTGTTGTTTATTTGACGTTGTTGTTGTTTATTTGACGTTGTTGTTGTTGTTGACATTGTTGTTGTTGTTTATTTAACGTTGTTGTTGTTGTTGTTGACGTTGTTGTTGTTGTTTATTTGACGTTGTTGTGGTTATTGTTTATTTGACGTTGTTGTTGTTGTTTATTTGACATTGTTGTTGTTGTTGACGGTGTTGTTGTTGTTGTTGTTGTTTTTTGACATTGTTGTTATTGTTGTTGACGTTGTTGTTGTTGTTTATTTGACGTTGTTGTTGTGGTTTATTTGACGTTGTTGTTGTTGTTATTGACGTTGTTGTTGTTGTTGTTATTGTTTATTTGACGTTGTTGTTGTTTTTTATTTGACATAATTGTTGTTGTTGACGTTGTTGTTGTTGTTGTTGTTTATTTTACTTTTATGTTGTTATTGATGTAGTTGGTGTTTTTGTTATTGTTTATTTGACTTTGTTGTTGTTTTTGTTGTTGTTTATTTGACGTTGTTGTTGTTGTCTATTTGACGTTGTTGTTGTTGTTTACTTGACGTTGTTGTTGTTGTTGTTGTTATTGTTGTTGTTGTTATTGTGTATTTGACGTTGTTGTTGTTGTTTATTTGACGTTGTTGTTGTTGTTGATTATTTGACGTTGTTGTTGTTGTTTATTTGACATTGTTTTTGTCGTTGTTTTTGTTGTTTATTTGACGTTGTTGTGGTTGTTGTTTATTTGACGTTGTTGTTGTTGTTGTTTATATGACGTTGTTGTTGTTGTTGACGTTGTTGTTGTTTTTGTTTATTTGACGTTGTTGTTGTTGTTTATTTGACGTTGTTATTGTTGTTGACGTTGTTGTTGTTGTTGTTATTTATTTGACGTTGTTATTGTTGTTGTTTATTTGACATTGTTGTTGTTTATTTGACGTTGTTGTTGTTGTTGACGTTGTTGTTGTTGTTTATTTGACGTTGTTGTTGTTGTTTATTTGACATTGTTGTTGTTAATTTTACGTTGTTGTGGTTATTGTTTATTTGACGTTGTTGTTGTTGTTTATTTGACATTGTTGTTGTTGTTGACGGTGTTGTTGTTGTTGTTGTTGTTTTTTTGACATTGTTGTTGTTGTTGTTGTTGACGTTGTTGTTGTTGTTGTTTATTTGACGTTGTGGTTGTTGTTTATTTGACGTTGTTGTAGTTGTTGCTTATTTGACGTTGTTGTTGTTGTTGACGTTGTTGTTGTTGTTATTGTTTATTTGACGTTTTTGTTGTTGTTTATTTGACGTAGTTGTTGTTGTTGACGTTGTTGTTGTTGTTGTTGTTGTTGTTTATTTTACGTTTTTGTTGTTGTTGATGTAGTTGGTGTTTTTGTTGTTGTTTATTTGACGTTGTTGTTGTTTTTGTTGTTGTTTATTTGACGTTGTTGTTGTAGTCTATTTGACGTTGTTGTTGTTGTTGTTGTTTATTTGACGTTGTTGTTGTTGTTGTTATTGTTGTTGTTATTGTTGTTATTGTTGTTGTTTATTTGACGTTGTTGTTGTTGTTATTGTTGTTGTTGTTGTTGTTTATTTGACGTTGTTGTTATTGTTGTTGTTTATTTGACGTTGTTGTTGTTGTTGTTGTTGTTTATTTGACGTTGTTGTTGTTGTTATTGTTGTTGTTGTTGTTGTTTATTTGACGTTGTTGTTATTGTTGTTGTTTATTTGACGTTGTTGTTGTTGTTGTTGTTGTTTATTTGACGTTGTTGTTGCTGTTGTTTATTTGACGTTGTTGTTGTTGTTTATTTGACGTTGTTGTTTTTGTTAACGTTGTTGTTGTTGTTGTTGTTGTTGTTTATTTAACGTTGTTGTTGTTGTTGTTGTTGTTGTTGTTGTTGTTGTTGTTTATTTGACGTTGTTAATGTTGTTGACATTGTTGTTACTGTTATTTATTTCACGTTGTTGTTGTTGTTATTGATGTTGTTGTTTATTTGACGTTTTTGTTGTTATTTATTTGACGTTGTTGTTGTTGACATAGTTGTTGTTGTTGATGTTGTTGTTGTTTATTTGACGTTGTTGTTGTTGTTTATTTGACGTTGTTGTTATTGTTGTTGACATTGTTGTTGTTGTTTATTTAACGTTGTTGTTGTTGTTGACGTTGTTGTTGTTGTTGTTTATTTGACGTTGTTGTGGTTATTGTTTATTTGACGTTGTTGTTGTTGTTTATTTGACATTGTTGTCGTTGTTAACGGTGTTGTTGTTGTTGTTGTTTTTTTTTGACATTGTTGTTGTTGTTGTTGACGTTGTTGTTGTTGTTTATTTGACGTTGTTGTTGTGGTTTATTTGACGTTGTTGTTGTTGTTGTTTATTTGACGTTGTTGTTATTGACGTTGTTGTTGTTGTTATTGTTTATTTGACGTTGTTGTTGTTGTTTATTTGACGTAATTGTTGTTGTTGACGTTGTTGTTGTTTATTTTACTTTTTTGTTGTTGTTGATGTAGTTGGTGTTTTTGTTGTTGTTTATTTGACGTTGTTGTTGTTTTTGTTGTTGTTTATTTGACGTTGTTGTTGTTGTTGTTGTCTATTTGACGTTGTTGTTGTTGTTTACTTGACGTTGTTGTTGTTGTTGTTATTGTTGTTGTTGTTATTGTTTATTTGACGTTGTTGTTGTTGTTGTTTATTTGACGTTGTTGTTGTTGTTTATTTGATGTTGTTGTTGTTGTTTATTTGACGTTGTTTTTGTCGTTGTTTTTGTTGTTTATTTGACGTTGTTGTTGTTTATTTGACGTTGTTGTTGTTGTTGTTTATATGACGTTGTTGTTGTTGTTGACGTTGTTGTTGTTGTTGTTTATTTGACGTTGTTGTTGTTGTTGTTTATTTGACGTTGTTGTTGTTGTTGACGTTGTTGTTGTTGTTGTTATTTATTTGACGTTGTTGTTGTTGTTTATTTGACATTGTTGTTGTTTATTTGACGTTGTTGTTGTTGTTGACGTTGTTGTTGTTTATTTGACGTTGTTGTTATTGTTTATTTGACGTTGTTGTTGTTGTTTATTTGACGTTGTAGTTGTTGTTGACGTTGTTGTTGTTGTTGTTGTTGTTTATTTGACGTTGTTGCTGTTGTTGTTTATTTGACATTGTTGTTGTTGTTGTTTATTTGACGTTGTTGTTGTTGTTGTTTATTTGACATTGTTATTGTTGTTGTTTATTTGACGGTGTTGTTGTTGATGTTGTTTATTTGATGTTGTTGTTGTTGTTGTTTATTTGACGTAGTTGTTGTTGACGTTATTGTTGTTGTTGTTGTTTATTTGACGTTGTTGTTGTTGTTGACATAGTTGTTGTTGTTGTTGTTTATTTGACGTTGTTGATGTTGTTGACGTTGTTGTTGTTGTTTATTTGACGTTGTTGTTGTTGTTGACATTGTTGTTGTTATTGTTGTTGTTTATTTGACATTGTTATTGTTGTTTATTTGACATTGTTGTTGTTGTTGACGTTGTTTCTGTTGTTGTTTATTTGACGTTGTTGTTGTTGTTTATTTGACGTTGTTTTAGTTGTTATTGTTTATTTGACGTTGTTGTTGTTGTTTATTTGACGTTGTTGTTGACATTATTGTTGTTGTTGTTGTTGTTTATTTGACGTCGGTGTTGTTGTTGTTTATTTGACGTTGTTGGTATTTTGATGTTTATTTGACGTTGTTATTGTTGTTTATTTGACGTTGTTTTTGTTGACGTTGTTGTTGTTATTTATTTGACGTTGTTGTTGTTGTTGTTGTTGTTTATTTGACGTTGTTGTTGTTGTTGTTGACGTTATTGTTGTTGTTTATTTGACGTTGTTGTGGTTATTGTTTATTTGACGTTGTTGTTGTTGTTTATTTGACATTGTTGTTGTTGTTGACGGTGCTTTTGTTGTTGTTGTTTTTTTGACATTGTTGTTGTTGTTGTTGACGTTGTTGTTGTTGTTTATTTGATGTTGTTTATTTGACGTTGTTGTTGTTGTTGTTGTTGTTGTTGCTTATTTGACGTTGTTGTTGTTGTTGACGTTGTTGTTGTTGTTGTTATTGTTTATTTGACGTTGTTGTTGTTGTTTATTTGACGTAGTTGTTGTTGTTGACGTTGTTGTTGTTGTTGTTTATTTTACGTTTTTGTTGTTGTTGATGTAGTTGGTGTTTTTGTTGTTGTTTATTTGACATTGTTGTTGTTTTTGTTGTTGTTTATTTGACGGTGTTGTTGTTGTCTATTTGACGTTGTTGTTGTTGTTGTTTATTAGACGTTGTTGTTGTTGTTGTTGTTATTGTTGTTGTTGTTGTTGTTTATTTGACGTTGTTGTTGTTGTTGTTATTGTTGTTGTTGTTGTTATTTATTTGACGTTGTTGTTGTTGTTGTTGTTGTTTATTTGACGTTGTTGTTGTTGTTTTTGTTATTTATTTGACGTTGTTGTTGTTGTTTGACGTTGTTTTTGTCGTTGTTTTTGTTGTTTATTTGACGTTGTTGTTGTTGTTGTTTATTTGACGTTGTTGTTGTTGTTTATATGACGTTGTTGTTGTTGTTATTGTTTATTTGATGTTGTTGTTGTTGTTTATTTAACGTTGTTGTTGTTGTTGTTGTTAATTTGGTGGTGTTATTGTTGTTGTTGTTGTTGTTTATTTGACGTTGTTATTTTTGTTGTTTATTTGACGTTGTTGTTGTTGACGTTGTTGTTGTTTATTTGATGTTGTTGTTGTTGTTGACATAGTTGTTTTTTATTTCACGTTATTGTTGTTGTTGACGTTGTTGTTTATTTGACGTTGTTGTTGTTGTTGTTTATTTAACGTTGTTGTTGTTGTTGACGTTGTTGTTGTTGTTTTTTATTTGACGTTGTTGTGGTTATTGTTTATTTGACGTTGTTGTTGTTGTTTATTTGACATTGTTGTTGTTGTTGTTGTTTTTTTGACATTGTTGTTGTTGTTGTTGTTGACGTTGTTGTTGTTGTTGTTTATTTGACGTTGTTGTTGTTGTTTATTTGACGTTGTTGTTGTTGTTGACGTTGTTGTTGTTGTTGTTGCTTATTTGACGTTGTTGTTGTTGTTGTTGCTTATTTGACGTTGTTGTTGTTGTTGACGTTGTTGTTGTTGTTATTGTTTATTTGATGTTGTTGTTGTTGTTTATTTGACGTAGTTGTTGTTGTTGACGTTGTTGTTGTTGTTGTTTATTTTAAGTTTTTGTTGTTGTTGATCAAGTTGGTGTTTTTGTTGTTGTTTATTTGACGTTGTTGTTGTTTTTGTTGTTGTTTATTTGACGTTGTTGTTGTTGTCTATTTGACGTTGTTGTTGTTGTTGTTTATATGACGTTGTTGTTGTTATTGTTGTTATTGTTGTTGTTATTGTTGTTGTTGTTGTTGTTTATTTGACGTTGTTGTTGTTGTTGTTGTTATTGTTGTTGTTGTTGTTGTTTATTTGACGTTGTTGTTGTTGTTGTTTATTTGACGTTGTTGTTGTTGTTGTTGTTGTTTATTTGACGTTGTTGTGGTTGTTTATTTGACGTTGTTTTTGTCGTTGTTTTTGTTGTTTATTTTACGTTGTTGTTGTTGTTGTTGTTTATTTGACGTTGTTGTTGTTGTTTATATGACGTTGTTGTGGTTGTTGACGTTGTTGTTGTTGTTGTTGTTGTTGTTTATTTGACGTTGTTTTTGTTGGTGTTGTTGTTTATTTGACGTTGTTGTTGTTGTTGACGTTGTTTCTGTTGTTGTTTATTTGACGTTGTTGTTGTTGTTTATTTGACGTTGTTTTAGTTGTTATTGTTTATTTGACGTTGTTGTTGTTGTTTATTTGACGTTGTTGTTGACATTATTGTTGTTGTTGTTGTTGTTTATTTGACGTCGGTGTTGTTGTTGTTTATTTGACGTTGTTGGTATTTTGATGTTTATTTGACGTTGTTATTGTTGTTTATTTGACGTTGTTTTTGTTGACGTTGTTGTTGTTGTTATTTATTTGACGTTGTTGTTGTTGTTGTTGTTGTTTATTTGACGTTGTTGTTGTTGTTGTTGACGTTATTGTTGTTGTTTATTTGACGTTGTTGTGGTTATTGTTTATTTGACGTTGTTGTTGTTGTTTATTTGACATTGTTGTTGTTGTTGACGGTGCTGTTGTTGTTGTTGTTTTTTTGACATTGTTGTTGTTGTTGTTGACGTTGTTGTTGTTGTTTATTTGATGTTGTTTATTTGACGTTGTTGTTGTTGTTGTTGTTGTTGCTTATTTGACGTTGTTGTTGTTGTTGACGTTGTTGTTGTTGTTGTTATTGTTTATTTGACGTTGTTGTTGTTGTTTATTTGACGTAGTTGTTGTTGTTGACGTTGTTGTTGTTGTTGTTTATTTTACGTTTTTGTTGTTGTTGATGTAGTTGGTGTTTTTGTTGTTGTTTATTTGACATTGTTGTTGTTTTTGTTGTTGTTTATTTGACGGTGTTGTTGTTGTCTATTTGACGTTGTTGTTGTTGTTGTTGTTTATTAGACGTTGTTGTTGTTGTTGTTGTTGTTGTTATTGTTGTTGTTGTTGTTGTTTATTTGACGTTGTTGTTGTTGTTGTTATTGTTGTTGTTGTTGTTATTTATTTGACGTTGTTGTTGTTGTTGTTGTTGTTTATTTGACGTTGTTGTTGTTGTTTTTGTTATTTATTTGACGTTGTTGTTGTTGTTTGACGTTGTTTTTGTCGTTGTTTTTGTCGTTGTTTTTGTTGTTTATTTGACGTTGTTGTTGTTGTTGTTGTTTATTTGACGTTGTTGTTGTTGTTTATATGACGTTGTTGTTGTTGTTATTGTTTATTTGATGTTGTTGTTGTTGTTTATTTAACGTTGTTGTTGTTGTTGTTGTTAATTTGGTGGTGTTATTGTTGTTGTTGTTGTTTATTTGACGTTGTTATTTTTGTTGTTTATTTGACGTTGTTGTTGTTGACGTTGTTGTTGTTTATTTGATGTTGTTGTTGTTGTTGACATAGTTGTTTTTTATTTCACGTTATTGTTGTTGTTGACGTTGTTGTTTATTTGGCGTTGTTGTTGTTGTTGTTTATTTAACGTTGTTGTTGTTGTTGACGTTGTTGTTGTTGTTTTTTATTTGACGTTGTTGTGGTTATTGTTTATTTGACGTTGTTGTTGTTGTTTATTTGACATTGTTGTTGTTGTTGTTGTTTTTTTGACATTGTTGTTGTTGTTGTTGTTGACGTTGTTGTTGTTGTTGTTTATTTGACGTTGTTGTTGTTGTTTATTTGACGTTGTTGTTGTTGTTGACGTTGTTGTTGTTGTTGTTGCTTATTTGACGTTGTTGTTGTTGTTGTTGCTTATTTGACGTTGTTGTTGTTGTTGACGTTGTTGTTGTTGTTATTGTTTATTTGATGTTGTTGTTGTTGTTTATTTGACGTAGTTGTTGTTGTTGACGTTGTTGTTGTTGTTGTTTATTTTAAGTTTTTGTTGTTGTTGATCAAGTTGGTGTTTTTGTTGTTGTTTATTTGACGTTGTTGTTGTTTTTGTTGTTGTTTATTTGACGTTGTTGTTGTTGTCTATTTGACGTTGTTGTTGTTGTTGTTTATATGACGTTGTTGTTGTTATTGTTGTTATTGTTGTTGTTATTGTTGTTGTTGTTGTTGTTTATTTGACGTTGTTGTTGTTGTTGTTGTTATTGTTGTTGTTGTTGTTGTTTATTTGACGTTGTTGTTGTTGTTGTTTATTTGACGTTGTTGTTGTTGTTGTTGTTGTTTATTTGACGTTGTTGTGGTTGTTTATTTGACGTTGTTTTTGTCGTTGTTTTTGTTGTTTATTTTACGTTGTTGTTGTTGTTGTTGTTTATTTGACGTTGTTGTTGTTGTTTATATGACGTTGTTGTTGTTGTTGACGTTGTTGTTGTTGTTTTTGTTGTTGTTGTTTATTTGACGTTGTTTTTGTTGGTGTTGTTGTTTATTTGACGTTGTTGTTGTTGACGTTGTTGTTGTTGTTATTTATTTGACGTTGTTATTGTTGTTGTTATTATTGTTGTTGTTGTTTATTTGACGTTGTTGTTGTTTATTTGACATTGGTGTTGTTATTGTTTATTTGACGTTGTTGTTGTTGTTTATTTGACATTGTTGTTGTTGTTGACGTTGTTGTTGTTTATTTGACGTTGTTGTTGTTGTTGACGTTGTTGTTGTTTATTTGACGTTGTTGTTGTTGACGTTGTTGTTGTTGTTTATTTGACGTTGTTGTTGTTGTTGTTGTTGTTTATTTGACGTTGTTGTTGTTGTTGTTTATTTGACGTTGTTATTGTTGTTGTTTATTTGACGTTGTTGTTGTTGTTGTTTATTTGACGGTGTTGTTGTTGTTGTTGTTTATTTGACGTTGTTGTTGTTGTTTATTTGACGTAGTTGTTGTTGACGTTGTTGTTGTTGATGTTTATTTGACGTTGTTGTTGTTGTTGACATAGTTGTTGTTGTTGTTGTTTATTTGATGTTGTTAACGTTGTTGTTGTTGTTTATTTGACGTTGTTGTTGTTGTTGACATTGTTGTTGTTATTGTTGTTGTTTATTTGTCATTGTTGTTGTTGTTTATTTGACATTGTTGTTGTTGTTGACGTTGTTTCTGTTGTTGTTTATTTGACGTTGTTGTTGTTGTTGTTGTTTATTTGACGTTGTTTTAGTTGTTATTGTTTATTTGACGTTGTTGTTGTTGTTTATTTGACGTTGTTGTTGACATTGTTGTTGTTGTTGTTGTTGTTGTTTATTTGACGTTGTTGTTGTTGTTGTTTATTTGACGTTGTTGGTGTTTTGTTGTTTATTTGACGTTGTTATTGTTGTTTATTTGACGTTGTTTTTGTTATTTGACGTTGTTGTTGTTGTTGTATTCGTAGTTGTTGCTTATTTGACGTTGTTGTTATTGTTGTTGTTTATTTGACGTTGTTGTTGCTGTTGTTTATTTGACGTTGTTGTTGTTGTTGTTGTTGTTGTTGTTTATTTGACGTTGTTGTTTTTGTTTATTTGACGTTGTTGGTTTTGTTGACGTTGTTGTTGTTGTTGTTGTTTATTTAACGTTGTTGTTGTTGTTGTTGTTTATTTGACGTTGTTAATGTTGTTGACATTGTTGTTACTGTTGTTTATTTCACGTTGTTGTTGTTGTTGTTGTTGTTTATTTGACGTTTTTATTATTGTTGTTGTTGTTATTTATTTGACGTTGTTGTTGTTGTTTATTTGACGTTGTTGTTATTGTGGTTTATTTGACGTTGTTGTTGTTGTTGTTTATTTGACGTTGTTGTTGCTGTTGACATAGTTGTTGTTGTTGATGTTGTTGTTGTTTATTTGACGTTGTTGTTGTTGTTTATTTGACGTTGTTGTTGTTGACATTGTTTTTGTTGTTTATTTAACGTTGTTGTTGTTGTTGTTGACGTTGTTGTTGTTGTTTATTTGACGTTGTTGTGGTTATTGTTTATTTGACGTTGTTGTTGTTGTTTATTTGACATTGTTGTTGTTGTTGACGGTGTTGTTGTTGTTGTTGTTTTTTTTTGACATTGTTGTTGTTGTTGTTGACGTTGTTGTTGTTGTTTATTTGACGTTGTTGTTGTGGTTTATTTGACGTTGTTGTTGTTGTTGTTGTTTATTTGACGTTGTTGTTATTGACGTTGTTGTTGTTGTTGTTTATTTTACTTTTTTGTTGTTGTTGATGTAGTTGATGTTTTTGTTGTTGTTTATTTGACGTTGTTGTTGTTTTTGTTGTTGTTTATTTGACGTTGTTGTTGTTGTCTATTTGACGTTGTTGTTGTTGTTTACTTGACGTTGTTGTTGGTGTTGTTTTTGTTGTTGTTGTTATTGTTTATTTGACGTTGTTGTTGTTGTTGTTTATTTGACGTTGTTGTTGTTGTTGTTTATTTGACGTAGTTGTTGTTGACGTTGTTGTTGTTGTTGTTGTTTATTTGACGTTGTTGTTGTTGTTGACATAGTTGTTGTTGTTGTTGTTTATTTGACGTTGTTAACGTTGTTGTTGTTGTTTATTTGACGTTGTTGTTGTTGTTGACATTGTTGTTGTTATTGTTGTTGTTTATTTGACATTGTTGTTGTTGTTTATTTGACGTTATTGTTGTTGTTGACGTTGTTGTTTATTTGACGTTGTTGTTGTTGTTGTTTATTTAACGTTGTTGTTGTTGTTGACGTTGTTGTTGTTGTTTTTTATTTGACGTTGTTGTGGTTATTGTTTATTTGACGTTGTTGTTGTTGTTTATTTGACATTGTTGTTGTTGTTCACGGTGTTGTTGTTGTTGTTGTTGTTGTTTTTTTGACATTGTTGTTGTTGTTGTTGACGTTGTTGTTGTTGTTGTTTATTTGACGTTGTTGTTGTTGTTTATTTGACGTTGTTGTTGTTGTTGTTGCTTATTTGACGTTGTTGTTGTTGTTGACGTTGTTGTTGTTGTTGTTGTTGCTTATTTGACGTTGTTGTTGTTGTTGACGTTGTTGTTGTTGTTATTGTTTATTTGATGTTGTTGTTGTTGTTTATTTGACGTAGTTGTTGTTGTTGACGTTGTTGTTGTTGTTGTTGTTGTTTATTTTAAGTTTTTGTTGTTGTTGATCAAGTTGGTGTTTTTGTTGTTGTTTATTTGACGTTGTTGTTGTTTTTGTTGTTGTTTATTTGACGTTGTTGTTGTTGTCTATTTGACGTTGTTGTTGTTGTTGTTTATTTGACGTTGTTGTTGTTATTGTTGTTATTGTTGTTGTTGTTATTGTTGTTGTTGTTGTTGTTTATTTGACGTTGTTGTTGTTGTTGTTGTTATTGTTGTTGTTGTTGTTGTTTATTTGACGTTGTTGTTGTTGTTTATTTGACGTTGTTGTTGTTGTTGTTGTTTATTTGACGTTGTTGTGGTTGTTTATTTGACGTTGTTTTTGTCGTTGTTTTTGTTGTTTATTTTTAGTTGTTGTTGTTGTTGTTTATTTGACGTTGTTGTTGTTGTTTATATGACGTTGTTGTTGTTGTTGACGTTGTTGTTGTTGTTGTTGTTGTTTATTTGACGTTGTTTTTGTTGGTGTTGTTGTTTATTTGACGTTGTTGTTGTTGTTGACGTTGTTGTTGATGTTATTTATTTGACGTTGTTATTGTTGTTGTTATTGTTGTTGTTGTTGTTTATTTGACGTTGTTGTTGTTTATTTGACATTGGTGTTGTTATTGTTTATTTGACGTTGTTGTTGTTGTTTATTTGACATTGTTGTTGTTGTTGACGTTGTTGTTGTTTATTTGACGTTGTTGTTGTTGTTGACGTTGTTGTTGTTTATTTGACGTTGTTGTTGTTGACGTTGTTGTTGTTGTTTATTTGACGTTGTTGTTGTTGTTGTTGTTGTTGTTGTTTATTTGACATTGTTGTTGTTGTTGTTTATTTGACGTTGTTATTGTTGTTGTTTATTTGACGTTGTTGTTGTTGTTGTTTATTTGACGGTGTTGTTGTTGTTGTTGTTGTTTATTTGACGTTGTTGTTGTTGTTTATTTGACGTAGTTGTTGTTGACGTTGTTGTTGTTGTTGTTTATTTGACGTTGTTGTTGTTGTTGACATAGTTGTTGTTGTTGTTGTTTATTTGATGTTGTTAACGTTGTTGTTGTTGTTTATTTGACGTTGTTGTTGTTGTTGACATTGTTGTTGTTATTGTTGTTGTTTATTTGTCATTGTTGTTGTTGTTTATTTGACATTGTTGTTGTTGTTGACGTTGTTTCTGTTGTTGTTTATTTGACGTTGTTGTTGTTGTTGTTGTTTATTTGACGTTGTTTTAGTTGTTATTGTTTATTTGACGTTGTTGTTGTTGTTTATTTGACGTTGTTGTTGACATTGTTGTTGTTGTTGTTGTTTATTTGACGTTGTTGTTGTTGTTGTTTATTTGACGTTGTTGGTGTTTTGTTGTTTATTTGACGTTGTTATTGTTGTTTATTTGATGTTGTTTTTGTTATTTGACATTGTTGTTGTTGTTGTATTCGTAGTTGTTGCTTATTTGATGTTGTTGTTATTGTTGTTGTTTATTTGACGTTGTTGTTGTTGTTGTTTATTTGACGTTTTTGTTGTTGTTGTTGTTGTTGTTGTTGTTTATTTGACGTTGTTGTTGTTGTTTATTTGACGTTGTTGTTTTTGTTGACGTTGTTGTTGTTGTTGTTTATTTAACGTTGTTGTTGTTGTTGTTTATTTGACGTTGTTAATGTTGTTGACATTGTTGTTACTGTTGTTTATTTCACGTTGTTGTTGTTGTTGTTTATTTGACGTTTTTATTGTTGTTGTTGTTGTTATTTATTTGACGTTGTTGTTGTTGTTTATTTGACGTTGTTGTTATTGTGGTTTATTTGACGTTGTTGTTGTTGTTGTTTATTTGACGTTGTTGTTGCTGTTGACATAGTTGTTGTTGTTGATGTTGTTGTTGTTTATTTGACGTTGTTGTTGTTGTTTATTTGACGTTGTTGTTGTTGTTGACATTGTTTTTGTGGTTTATTTAACGTTGTTGTTGTTGTTGTTGACGTTGTTGTTGTTGTTTATTTGACGTTGTTGTGGTTATTGTTTATTTGACGTTGTTGTTGTTGTTTATTTGACATTGTTGTTGTTGTTGACGGTGTTGTTGTTGTTGTTGTTTTTTTTTGACATTGTTGTTGTTGTTGTTGACGTTGTTGTTGTTGTTTATTTGACGTTGTTGTTGTGGTTTATTTGACGTTGTTGTTGTTGTTGTTTATTTGACGTTGTTGTTATTGACGTTGTTGTTGTTGTTGTTTATTTTACTTTTTTGTTGTTGTTGATGTAGTTGGTGTTTTTGTTGTTGTTTATTTGACGTTGTTGTTGTTTTTGTTGTTGTTTACTTGACGTTGTTGTTGTTGTCTATTTGACGTTGTTGTTGTTGTTTACTTGACGTTGTTGTTGTTGTTGTTTTTGTTGTTGTTGTTATTGTTTATTTGACGTTGTTGTTGTTGTTGTTGTTTATTTGACGTTATTGTTGTTGTTGTTTATTTGACGTAGTTGTTGTTGACGTTGTTGTTGTTGTTGTTGTTTATTTGACGTTGTTGTTGTTGTTGACATAGTTGTTGTTGTTGTTGTTTATTTGACGTTGTTAACGTTGTTGTTGTTGTTTATTTGACGTTGTTGTTGTTGTTGACATTGTTGTTGTTATTGTTGTTGTTTATTTGACATTGTTGTTGTTGTTTATTTGACATTGTTGTTATTGTTGACGTTGTTTCTGTTGTTGTTTATTTGACGTTGTTGTTGTTCTTGTTTATTTGACGTTGTTTTAGTTGTTATTGTTTATTTGACGTTGTTGTTGTTTATTTGACGTTGTTGTTGACATTGTTGTTGTTGTTGTTGTTTATTTGACGTTGTTGTCGTTGTTGTTTATTTGACGTTGTTGGTGTTTTGTTGTTTATTTGACGTTGTTATTGTTGTTTATTTGACGTTGTTTTTGTTATTTGACGTTGTTGTTGTTGTTGTATTCGTAGTTGTTGCTTATTTGACGTTGTTGTTATTGTTGTTGTTTATTTGACGTTGTTGTTGCTGTTGTTTATTTGACGTTGTTGTTGTTGTTGTTGTTGTTGTTTATTTGACGTTGTTGTTGTTGTTTATTTGACGTTGTTGTTTTTGTTGACGTTGTTGTTGTTGTTGTTGTTTATTTAACGTTGTTGTTGTTGTTGTTTATTTAACGTTGTTAATGTTGTTGACATTGTTGTTACTGTTGTTTATTTCACGTTGTTGTTGTTGTTGTTTATTTGACGTTTTTGTTGTTGTTGTTGTTGTTATTTATTTGACGTTGTTGTTGTTGTTTATTTGACGTTGTTGTTATTGTGGTTTATTTGACGTTGTTGTTATTGTTGACGTTGTTGTTGTTGTTGTTGTTTATTTGACGTTGTTGTTGCTGTTGACATAGTTGTTGTTGTTGATGTTGTTGTTGTTTATTTGACGTTGTTGTTGTTTTTTATTTGACATAATTGTTGTTGTTGACGTTGTTGTTGTTGTTGTTTATTTTACTTTTATGTTGTTATTGATGTAGTTGGTGTTTTTGTTATTGTTTATTTGACTTTGTTGTTGTTTTTGTTGTTGTTTATTTGACGTTGTTGTTGTTGTCTATTTGACGTTGTTGTTGTTGTTTACTTGACGTTGTTGTTGTTGTTGTTATTGTTGTTGTTGTTATTGTGTATTTGACGTTGTTGTTGTTGTTGTTTATTTGACGTTGTTGTTGTTGTTGATTATTTGACGTTGTTGTTGTTGTTTATTTGACATTGTTTTTGTCGTTGTTTTTGGTATTTATTTGACGTTGTTGTTGTTGTTGTTTATTTGACGTTGTTGTTGTTGTTTATATGACGTTGTTGTTGTTGTTGACGTTGTTGTTGTTTTTGTTTATTTGACGTTGTTGTTGTTGTTTATTTGACGTTGTTATTGTTGTTGACGTTGTTGTTGTTGTTGTTATTTATTTGACGTTGTTGTTGTTGTTGTTTATTTGACATTGTTGTTGTTTATTTGACGTTGTTGTTGTTGTTGACGTTGTTGTTGTTGTTTATTTGACGTTGTTGTTGTTGTTTATTTGACATTGTTGTTGTTAATTTTACGTTGTTGTGGTTATTGTTTATTTGACGTTGTTGTTGTTGTTTATTTGACATTGTTGTTGTTGTTGACGGTGTTGTTGTTGTTGTTGTTTTTTTGACATTGTTGTTGTTGTTGTTGTTGACGTTGTTGTTGTTGTTGTTTATTTGACGTTGTGGTTGTTGTTTATTTAACGTCGTTGTAGTTGTTGCTTATTTGACGTTGTTGTTGTTGTTGACGTTGTTGTTGTTGTTATTGTTTATTTGACGTTTTTGTTGTTGTTTATTTCACGTAGTTGTTGTTGTTGACGTTGTTGTTGTTGTTGTTGTTGTTTATTTTACGTTTTTGTTGTTGTTGATGTAGTTGGTGTTTTTGTTGTTGTTTATTTGACGTTGTTGTTGTTTTTGTTGTTGTTTATTTGACGTTGTTGTTGTAGTCTATTTGACGTTGTTGTTGTTGTTGTTGTTTATTTGACGTTGTTGATGTTGTTGTTATTGTTGTTGTTATTGTTGTTATTGTTGTTGTTTATTTGACGTTGTTGTTGTTGTTATTGTTGTTGTTGTTGTTGTTTATTTGACGTTGTTGTTATTGTTGTTGTTTATTTGACGTTGTTGTTGTTGTTGTTGTTTATTTGACGTTGTTGTTGTTGTTATTGTTGTTGTTGTTGTTGTTTATTTGACGTTGTTGTTATTGTTGTTGTTTATTTGACGTTGTTGTTGTTGTTGTTGTTGTTTATTTGACGTTGTTGTTGCTGTTGTTTATTTGACGTTGTTGTTGTTGTTTATTTGACGTTGTTGTTGTTGTTTATTTGACGTTGTTGTTTTTGTTAACGTTGTTGTTGTTGTTGTTGTTGTTTATTTAACGTTGTTGTTGTTGTTGTTGTTGTTGTTGTTGTTTATTTGACGTTGTTAATGTTGTTGACATTGTTGTTACTGTTGTTTATTTCACGTTGTTGTTGTTGTTATTGATGTTGTTGTTTATTTGACGTTTTTGTTGTTATTTATTTGACGTTGTTGTTGTTGACATAGTTGTTGTTGTTGATGTTGTTGTTGTTTATTTGACGTTGTTGTTGTTGTTTATTTGACGTTGTTGTTATTGTTGTTGACATTGTTGTTGTTGTTTATTTAACGTTGTTGTTGTTGTTGACGTTGTTGTTGTTGTTGTTTATTTGACGTTGTTGTGGTTATTGTTTATTTGACGTTGTTGTTGTTGTTTATTTGACATTGTTGTCGTTGTTAACGGTGTTGTTGTTGTTGTTGTTTTTTTTTGACATTGTTGTTGTTGTTGTTGACGTTGTTGTTGTTGTTTATTTGACGTTGTTGTTGTGGTTTATTTGACGTTGTTGTTGTTGTTGTTTATTTGACGTTGTTGTTATTGACGTTGTTGTTGTTGTTATTGTTTATTTGACGTTGTTGTTGTTGTTTATTTGACGTAATTGTTGTTGTTGACGTTGTTGTTGTTTATTTTACTTTTTTGTTGTTGTTGATGTAGTTGGTGTTTTTGTTGTTGTTTATTTGACGTTGTTGTTGTTTTTGTTGTTGTTTATTTGACGTTGTTGTTGTTGTTGTTGTCTATTTGACGTTGTTGTTGTTGTTTACTTGACGTTGTTGTTGTTGTTGTTATTGTTGTTGTTGTTATTGTTTATTTGACGTTGTTGTTGTTGTTGTTTATTTGACGTTGTTGTTGTTGTTTATTTGATGTTGTTGTTGTTGTTTATTTGACGTTGTTTTTGTCGTTGTTTTTGTTGTTTATTTGACGTTGTTGTTGTTTATTTGACGTTGTTGTTGTTGTTGTTTATATGACGTTGTTGTTGTTGTTGACGTTGTTGTTGTTGTTGTTTATTTGACGTTGTTGTTGTTGTTGTTTATTTGACGTTGTTGTTGTTGTTGACGTTGTTGTTGTTGTTGTTATTTATTTGACGTTGTTGTTGTTGTTTATTTGACATTGTTGTTGTTTATTTGACGTTGTTGTTGTTGTTGACGTTGTTGTTGTTGTTTATTTGACGTTGTTGTTGTTTATTTGACATTGTTGTTGTTATTGTTTATTTGACGTTGTTGTTGTTGTTTATTTGACGTTGTAGTTGTTGTTGACGTTGTTGTTGTTGTTGTTGTTGTTTATTTGACGTTGTTGCTGTTGTTGTTTATTTGACGTTGTTGTTGTTGTTGTTTATTTGACGTTGTTGTTGTTGTTGTTTATTTGACATTGTTGTTGTTGTAGTTTATTTGACGGTGTTGTTGTTGATGTTGTTTATTTGATGTTGCTGTTGTTGTTGTTTATTTGACGTAGTTGTTGTTGACGTTATTGTTGTTGTTGTTGTTTATTTAACGTTGTTGTTGTTGTTGACATAGTTGTTGTTGTTGTTGTTTATTTGACGTTGTTGATGTTGTTGACGTTGTTGTTGATGTTTATTTGACGTTGTTGTTGTTGTTGACATTGTTGTTGTTATTGTTGTTGTTTATTTGACATTGTTATTGTTGTTTATTTGACATTGTTGTTGTTGTTGACGTTGTTTCTGTTGTTGTTTATTTGACGTTGTTGTTGTTGTTTATTTGACGTTGTTTTAGTTGTTATTGTTTATTTGACGTTGTTGTTGTTGTTTATTTGACGTTGTTGTTGACATTATTGTTGTTGTTGTTGTTGTTTATTTGACGTCGGTGTTGTTGTTGTTTATTTGACGTTGTTGGTATTTTGATGTTTATTTGACGTTGTTATTGTTGTTTATTTGACGTTGTTTTTGTTGACGTTGTTGTTGTTGTTGTTTATTTGACGTTGTTGTTGTTGTTGTTGTTTATTTGACGTTGTTGTTGTTGTTGTTGACGTTATTGTTATTGTTTATTTGACGTTGTTGTGGTTATTGTTTATTTGACGTTGTTGTTGTTGTTTATTTGACATTGTTGTTGTTGTTGACGGTGCTGTTGTTGTTGTTTTTTTGACATTGTTGTTGTTGTTGTTGACGTTGTTGTTGTTGTTTATTTGATGTTGTTTATTTGACGTTGTTGTTGTTGTTGTTGTTGCTTATTTGACGTTGTTGTTGTTGTTGACGTTGTTGTTGTTGTTGTTATTGTTTATTTGACGTTGTTGTTGTTGTTTATTTGACGTAGTTGTTGTTGTTGACGTTGTTGTTGTTGTTGTTGTTTATTTTACGTTTTTGTTGTTGTTGATGTAGTTGGTGTTTTTGTTGTTGTTTATTTGACATTGTTGTTGTTTTTGTTGTTGTTTATTTGACGGTGTTGTTGTTGTCTATTTGACGTTGTTGTTGTTGTTGTTGTTTATTAGACGTTGTTGTTGTTGTTGTTGCTGTTGTTGTTGTTGTTGTTTATTTGACGTTGTTGTTGTTGTTGTTATTGTTGTTGTTGTTGTTGTTTATTTGACATTGTTGTTGTTGTTGTTGTTGTTGTTTATTTGACGTTGTTGTTGTTGTTGTTGTTATTTATTTGACGTTGTTGTTGTTGTTTGACGTTGTTTTTGTCGTTGTTTTTGTTGTTTATTTGACGTTGTTGTTGTTGTTGTTTATTTGACGTTGTTGTTGTTGTTTATATGACGTTGTTGTTGTTGTTGACGTTGTTGTTGTTGTTGTTTATTTGACGTTGTTTTTGTAGTTGTTGTTTATTTGACGTTGTTGTTGTTGTTGACGTTGTTGTTGTTGTTATTTACTTGACGTTGTTATTGTTGTTGTTATTGTTGTTGTTGTTGTTGTTGTTTATTTGACGCTGTTGTTGTTTATTTGACGTTGTTGTTGTTTATTTGACATTGTTGTTGTTATTGTTTATTTGACGTTGTTATTGTTGTTTATTTGACGTTGTTGTTGTTGACGTTGTTGTTGTTGTTGTTGTTTATTTGACGTTGTTGTTGTTGACGTTGATGTTGTTGTTTATTTGACGTTGTTGTTGTTGTTGTTTATTTAACGTTGTTGTTGTTTATTTGACGTTGTTGTTGTTGTTGTTGTTTATTTGACGGTGTTGTTGTTGTTGTTGTTTATTTGACATTGTTGTTGTTGTTGACGTTGTTTCTGTTGTTGTTTATTTGACGTTGTTGTTGTTGTTTATTTGACGTTGTTTTAGTTGTTATTGTTTATTTGACGTTGTTGTTGTTGTTTATTTGACGTTGTTGTTGACATTATTGTTGTTGTTGTTGTTGTTTATTTGACGTTGTTGTTGTTGTTGTTTATTTGACGTTGTTGGTATTTTGATGTTTATTTGACGTTGTTTTTGTTGACGTTGTTGTTGTTGTTGTTTATTTGACGTTGTTGTTGTTGTTGTTGTTTATTTGACGTTGTTGTTGTTGTTGTTGACGTTATTGTTGTTGTTTATTTGACGTTGTTGTGGTTATTGTTTATTTGACGTTGTTGTTGTTGTTTATTTGACATTGTTGTTGTTGTTGACGGTGCTGTTGTTGTTGTTTTTTTGACATTGTTGTTGTTGTTGTTGACGTTGTTGTTGTTGTTTATTTGATGTTGTTTATTTGACGTTGTTGTTGTTGTTGTTGTTGTTGCTTATTTGACGTTGTTGTTGTTGTTGACGTTGTTGTTGTTGTTGTTATTGTTTATTTGACGTTGTTGTTATTGTTGTTTATTTGACGTAGTTGTTGTTGTTGACGTTGTTGTTGTTGTTGTTTATTTTACGTTTTTGTTGTTGTTGATGTAGTTGGTGTTTTTGTTGTTGTTTATTTGACATTGTTGTTGTTTTTGTTGTTGTTTATTTGACGGTGTTGTTGTTGTCTATTTGACGTTGTTGTTGTTGTTGTTGTTTATTAGACGTTGTTGTTGTTGTTGTTATTGTTGTTGTTGTTGTTGTTTATTTGACGTTGTTGTTGTTGTTGTTATTGTTGTTGTTGTTGTTGTTTATTTGACGTTGTTGTTGTTGTTGTTGTTGTTTATTTGACGTTGTTGTTGTTGTTGTTGTTGTTATTTATTTGACGTTGTTGTTGTTTGACGTTGTTTTTGTCGTTGTTTTTGTTGTTTATTTGACGTTGTTGTTGTTGTTGTTTATTTGACGTTGTTGTTGTTGTTTATATGACGTTGTTGTTGTTGACGTTGTTGTTGTTGTTGTTTATTTGACGTTGTTTCTGTAGTTGTTGTTTATTTGACGTTGTTGTTGTTGTTGACGTTGTTGTTGTTATTATTTACTTGACGTTGTTATTGTTGTTGTTATTGTTGTTGTTGTTGTTGTTGTTTATTTGACGTTGTTGTTGTTTATTTGACGTTGTTGTTGTTTATTTGACATTGTTGTTGTTATTGTTTATTTGACGTTGTTGTTGTTGTTTATTTGACGTTGTTGTTGTTGACGTTGTTGTTGTTGTTGTTTATTTGACGTTGTTGTTGTTGACGTTGATGTTGTTGTTTATTTGACGTTGTTGTTGTTGTTGTTTATTTAACGTTGTTGTTGTTGTTTATTTGACGTTGTTGTTGTTGTTGTTGTTTATTTGACGGTGTTGTTGTTGTTGTTTATTTGACGTTGTTGTTGTTGTTGTTGTTTATTTGACGTAGTTGTTGTTGACGTTGTTGTTGTTGTGGTTGTTGTTTATTTGACGTTGTTGTTGTTGACATAGTTGTTGTTGTTGTTGTTTATTTGACGTTGTTGACGTTGTTGTTGTTGTTTATTTGACGTTTTTGTTGTTGTTGTTGTTGACATTGTTGTTGTTATTGTTGTTGTTTATTTGACATTGTTGTTGTTGTTTATTTGACATTGTTGTTGTTGTTGACGTTGTTTTTGTTGTTGTTGTTTATTTGACATTGTTGTTGTTGTTGTTGACGTTGTTGGTGTTGTTTTTTATTTGACGTTGTTGTTGTTTATTTGACGTTGTTTTAGTTGTTATTGTTTATTTGACGTTGTTGTTGACATTGTTGTTGTTGTTTATTTGACATTGTTGTTGTTCTTGTTGACGTTGTTGTTGTTGTTTATTTGACATTGTTGTTGTTGTTGTTGATGTTGTTGGTGTTGTTGTTTATTTGACGTTGTTGTTGTTGTTGTTGTTGTTTATTTGACGTTGTTTTAGTTGTTGTTGTTTATTTGACGTTGTTGTTGTTGTTTATTTGACGTTGTTGTTGTTGACATTGTTGTTGTTGTTGTTTTTTTGACGTTGTTATTGATTATTTGACGTAGTTGTTGTTGTTGACGTTGTTGTTGTTGTTGTTGTTTATTTGACGTTTTTGTTGTTGTTGTTGTCGTTGTTGTTGTTGTTGTTGTTGTTTATTTGACGTTGTTGTTGTTGTTGTTGTTTATTTGACTTTGTTGTTGTTGTTGTTTATTTGACGTTGTTGTTGTTGTTTATTTGACGTTGTTGTTGTTTATTTGACGATGTTGTTGTTATTTGACGTTGTTATTGTTGTATTTATTGTTGTTGTTGTTGTTTATTTGACGTTGTTGTTGTTGTTTATTTGACGTTATTGTTGTTGTTATTTTTAACGTTGTTATTGTTGTTGTTTATTTGACGTTGTTGTTGTTGACGTTGTTGTTGTTGTTGTTTATTTGACGTTGTTGTTGTTATTGTTGTTGTTGTTGTTTATTTGACGTTGTTAATGTTGTTGACATTGTTGTTGTTGTTTTTGTTGTTTATTTGACGTTGTTATTGTTGTTGACGTTGTTGTTGTTACGTTGTTATTGTTGTTGTTGTTTATTTGACGTTGTTGTTGTTGTTTATTTGACGTTGTTGTTGTTGTTTATTTGACGTTGTTGTTGTTGTTATATATTTGACGGTGTTGTTGTTGTTGTTGTTTATTTGACGTTGTTGTTGTTGTTGTTTTTTATTTGACGTAGTTGTTGTTGACGTTGTTGTTGTTTATTTGACGTTGTTGTTGTTGTTGACATAGTTGTTGTTGTTGTTGTTTATTTGACGTTGTTGATGTTGTTGACGTTGTTGTTTATTTGACGTTGTTGTTGACATTGTTGTTGTTGTTGTTTATTTGACATTGTTGTTGTTGTTTATTTGACATTGTTGTTTTTGTTGACATTGTTGTTGTTGTTGTTGTTGACGTTGTTGTTGTCGTTGTTTTTGTTGTTTATATGATGTTGTTGTTGTTGAGGTTGTTGTTGTTGTTTATTTGACGTTGTTGTTGTTGTTGTTGTTGTTGTTTATTTGACGTTGTTGTTGTTGTTGTTATTTATTTGACGTTGTTGTTGTTGTTGTTTATTTGGCGGTGTTATTGTTGTTGTTGTTTATTTGACGTTGTTATTGTTGTTGTTTATTTGACGTTGTTGTTGTTGTTGTTGACGTTGTTGTTGTTGTTGACGTTGTTGTTGTTTATTTGATGTTGTTGTTGTTAGTGACATAGTTGTTGTTGTTTATTTCACGTTGTTGTTGTTGTTGACGTTGTTGTTTATTTGACGTTGTTATTGTTGTTTATTTAACGTTGTTGTTGTTGTTGTTGTTGTTGACGTTGTTGTTGTTGTTGACGTTGTTGTGGTTATTGTTTATTTGACGTTGTTGTTGTTGTTTATTTGACATTGTTGTTGTTGTTGACGGTGTTGTTGTTGTTGTTGTTGTTTTGACATTGTTGTTGTTGTTGTTGTTGTTGAAATTTTTGTTGTTGTTTATTTGACGTTGTTGTTGTTATTTATTTGACGTTGTTGTTGTTGTTGTTGTTGTTGTTTATTTGACGTTGTTGTTGTTGTTGACGTTGTTGTTGTTGTTATTGTTTATTTCACGTTGTTGTTGTTGTTTATTTGACGTAGTTGTTGTTGTTGACGTCGTTGTTGTTGTTGTTTATTTTACGTTTTTGTTGTTGTTGATGTAGTTGGTGTTTTTGTTGTTGTTTATTTGACGTTGTTGTTGTTTTTGTTGTTGTTTATTTGACATTGTTGTTGTTGTCTATTTGACGTTGTTGTTGTTGTTGTTTATTTGACGTTGTTGTTGTTGTTGTTATTGTTGTTGTTGTTGTTGTTTATTTGACGTTGTTGTTGTTGCTGTTGTTTATTTGACGTTGTTGTTGTTGTTGTTGTTGTTGTTTATTTGACGTTGTTGTTGTTGTTTATTTAACTTTGTTTTTGTCGTTGTTTTTGTTGTTTATTTGACGTTGTTGTTGTTGTTGTTGTTTATTTGACGTTGTTGTTGTTGTTTATATGACGTTGTTGTTGTTGTTGACGTTGTTGTTGTTGTTGTTTATTTGACGTTGTTGTTGTTGTTTATATGACGTTGTTGTTGTTGTTGACGTTGTTGTTGTTGTTGTTATTTATTTGACGTTGTTATTGTTGTTGTTATTGTTGTTGTTGTTTATTCGACGTTGTTGTTGTTTATTCGACGTTGTTGTTGTTTATTTGACGTTGTTGTTGTTTATTTGACATTGTTGTTGTTATTGTTTATTTGACGTTGTTGTTGTTGTTGTTGTTTATTTGACGTTGTTGTTGTTGTTGACGTTGTTGTTGTTGTTTATTTGTTGTTGTTGTTGTTGACGTTGTTGTTGTTGTTTATTTGACGTTGTTGTTGTTGTTGTTGTTGTTTATTTGACGTTGTTGTTGTTGTTTATTTGACGTAGTTGTTGTTGACGTTGTTGTTTATTGGACATTGTTGTTGTTGTTGACATAGTTGTTGTTGTTGTTTATTTGACGTTGTTGATGTTGTTGACGTTGTTGTTGTTGTTTATTTGACGTTGTTGTTGTTGTTAACATTGTTGTTGTTATTGTTGTTGTTTATTTGACATTGTTGTTGTTGTTTATTTGACATTGTTGTTGTTGTTGATGTTGTTTTTGTTGTTGTTGTTTATTTGACATTGTTGTTGTTGTTGTTGACGTTGTTGGTGTTGTTTTTTATTTGACGTTGTTGTTGTTGTTTATTTGACGTTGTTTTAGTTGTTATTGTTTATTTGACGTTGTTGTTGACATTGTTGTTGTTGTTTATTTGACATTGTTGTTGTTCTTGTTGACGTTGTTGTTGTTGTTTATTTGACATTGTTGTTGTTGTTGTTGACGTTGTTGGTGTTGTTGTTTATTTGACGTTGTTGTTGTTGTTGTTGTTGTTGTTTATTTGACGTTGTTTTAGTTGTTGTTGTTTATTTGACGTTGTTGTTGTTGTTTATTTGACGTTGTTGTTGTTGACATTGTTGTTGTTGTTATTTTTTTGACGTTGTTGTTGATTATTTGACGTAGTTGTTGTTGTTGACGTTGTTGTTGTTGTTGTTGTTGTTTATTTGACGTTTTTGTTGTTGTTGTTGTCGTTGTTGTTGTTGTTGTTGTTGTTTATTTGACGTTGTTGTTGTTGTTGTTGTTTATTTGACTTTGTTGTTGTTGTTGTTTATTTGACGTTGTTGTTGTTGTTTATTTGACGTTGTTGTTGTTTATTTGACGATGTTGTTGTTATTTGACGTTGTTATTGTTGTATTTATTGTTGTTGTTGTTGTTTATTTGACGTTGTTGTTGTTGTTGTTTATTTGACGTTATTGTTGTTGTTATTTTTAACGTTGTTATTGTTGTTGTTTATTTGACGTTGTTGTTGTTGACGTTGTTGTTGTTGTTGTTTATTTGACGTTGTTGTTGTTATTGTTGTTGTTGTTGTTTATTTGACGTTGTTAATGTTGTTGACATTGTTGTTGTTGTTTTTGTTGTTTATTTGACGTTGTTATTGTTGTTGACGTTGTTGTTGTTACGTTGTTATTGTTGTTGTTGTTTATTTGACGTTGTTGTTGTTGTTTATTTGACGTTGTTGTTGTTGTTTATTTGACGTTGTTGTTGTTGTTATATATTTGACGGTGTTGTTGTTGTTGTTGTTTATTTGACGTTGTTGTTGTTGTTGTTTATTTGACGTAGTTGTTGTTGACGTTGTTGTTGTTTATTTGACGTTGTTGTTGTTGTTGACATAGTTGTTGTTGTTGTTGTTTATTTGACGTTGTTGATGTTGTTGACGTTGTTGTTTATTTGACGTTGTTGTTGACATTGTTGTTGTTGTTGTTTATTTGACATTGTTGTTGTTGTTTATTTGACATTGTTGTTTTTGTTGACATTGTTGTTGTTGTTGTTGTTGACGTTGTTGTTGTCGTTGTTTTTGTTGTTTATTTGATGTTGTTGTTGTTGAGGTTGTTGTTGTTGTTTATTTGACGTTGTTGTTGTTGTTGTTGTTGTTTATTTGACGTTGTTGTTGTTGTTTATTTGACGTTGTTGTTGTTGTTGTTTATTTGGCGGTGTTATTGTTGTTGTTGTTTATTTGACGTTGTTATTGTTGTTGTTTATTTGACGTTGTTGTTGTTGTTGTTGACGTTGTTGTTGTTGTTGACGTTGTTGTTGTTTATTTGATGTTGTTGTTGTTAGTGACATAGTTGTTGTTGTTTATTTCACGTTGTTGTTGTTGTTGACGTTGTTGTTTATTTGACGTTGTTATTGTTGTTTATTTAACGTTGTTGTTGTTGTTGTTGACGTTGTTGTTGTTGTTGACGTTGTTGTGGTTATTGTTTATTTGACGTTGTTGTTGTTGTTTATTTGACATTGTTGTTGTTGTTGACGGTGTTGTTGTTGTTGTTTATTTGACATTGTTGTTGTTGTTGACGGTGTTGTTGTTGTTGTTGTTGTTTTGACATTGTTGTTGTTGTTGTTGTTGTTGAAATTTTTGTTGTTGTTTATTTGACGTTGTTGTTGTTATTTATTTGACGTTGTTGTTGTTGTTGTTGTTGTTGTTGTTTATTTGACGTTGTTGTTGTTGTTGACGTTGTTGTTGTTGTTATTGTTTATTTCACGTTGTTGTTGTTGTTTATTTGACGTAGTTGTTGTTGTTGACGTCGTTGTTGTTGTTGTTGTTTATTTTACGTTTTTGTTGTTGTTGATGTAGTTGGTATTTTTGTTGTTGTTTATTTGACGTTGTTGTTGTTTTTGTTGTTGTTTATTTGACATTGTTGTTGTTGTCTATTTGACGTTGTTGTTGTTGTTGTTTATTTGACGTTGTTGTTGTTGTTGTTATTGTTGTTGTTGTTGTTGTTTATTTGACGTTGTTGTTGTTGCTGTTGTTTATTTGACGTTGTTGTTGTTGTTGTTGTTGTTGTTTATTTGACGTTGTTGTTGTTGTTTATTTAACTTTGTTTTTGTCGTTGTTTTTGTTGTTTATTTGACGTTGTTGTTGTTGTTGTTTATTTGACGTTGTTGTTGTTGTTTATATGACGTTGTTGTTGTTGTTGACGTTGTTGTTGTTGTTGTTATTTATTTGACGTTGTTATTGTTGTTGTTATTGTTGTTGTTGTTTATTCGACGTTGTTGTTGTTTATTTGACGTTGTTGTTGTTTATTTGACATTGTTGTTGTTATTGTTTATTTGACGTTGTTGTTGTTGTTGTTGTTTATTTGACGTTGTTGTTGTTGTTGACGTTGTTGTTGTTGTTTATTTGTTGTTGATGTTGTTGACGTTGTTGTTGTTGTTTATTTGACGTTGTTGTTGTTGTTGTTGTTTATTTGACGTTGTTGTTGTTGTTGTTTATTTGACGTAGTTGTTGTTGACGTTGTTGTTTATTGGACATTGTTGTTGTTGTTGACATAGTTGTTGTTGTTGTTTATTTGACGTTGTTGATGTTGTTGACGTTGTTGTTGTTGTTAACATTGTTGTTGTTATTGTTGTTGTTTATTTGACATTGTTGTTGTTGTTTATTTGACATTGTTGTTGTTGTTGACGTTGTTTTTGTTGTTGTTGTTTATTTGACATTGTTGTTGTTGTTGTTGACGTTGTTGGTGTTGTTTTTTATTTGACGTTGTTGTTGTTGTTGTTGTTTATTTGATGTTGTTTTAGTTGTTATTGTTTATTTGACGTTGTTGTTGACATTGTTGTTGTTGTTTATTTGACATTGTTGTTGTTCTTGTTGACGTTGTTGTTGTTGTTTATTTGACATTGTTGTTGTTGTTTATTTGACGTTGTTTTAGTTGTTGTTGTTTATTTGACGTTGTTGTTGTTGTTTATTTGACGTTGTTGTTGTTGACATTGTTGTTGTTGTTATTTTCTTGACGTTGTTGTTGATTATTTGACGTAGTTGTTGTTGTTGACGTTGTTGTTGTTGTGGTTTATTTGACGTTTTTGTTGTTGTTGTCGTTGTTGTTGTTGTTGTTGTTGTTGTTTATTTGACGTTGTTGTTGTTGTTGTTGTTTATTTGACGTTGTTGTTGTTGTTGTTATTTATTTGACGTTGTTGTTGTTTATTTGACGATGTTGTTGTTATTTGACGTTGTTATTGTTGTATTTATTGTTGTTGTTGTTGTTTATTTGACGTTGTTGTTGTTGTTGTTTATTTGACGTTATTGTTGTTGTTATTTTTAACGTTGTTATTGTTGTTGTTTATTTGACATTGTTGTTGTTGACGTTGTTGTTGTTGTTGTTGTTGTTTATTTGACGTTGTTGTTGTTATTGTTGTTGTTGTTGTTTATTTGACGTTGTTAATGTTGTTGACATTGTTGTTGTTGTTTTTGTTTTTTATTTGACGTTGTTATTGTTGTTGACGTTGTTGTTGTTACGTTGTTATGGTTGTTGTTGTTTTTGTTGTTGTTTATTTGACGTTGTTGTTGTAGTCTATTTGACGTTGTTGTTGTTGTTGTTTATTTGACGTTGTTGTTGTTGTTGTTATTGTTGTTGTTATTGTTGTTATTGTTGTTGTTTATTTGACGTTGTTGTTGTTGTTATTGTTGTTGTTGTTGTTGTTTATTTGACGTTGTTGTTATTGTTGTTGTTTATTTGACGTTGTTGTTGTTGTTGTTGTTTATTTGACGTTGTTGTTGTTGTTATTGTTGTTGTTGTTGTTGTTTATTTGACGTTGTTGTTATTGTTGTTGTTTATTTGACGTTGTTGTTGTTGTTGTTGTTGTTTATTTGACGTTGTTGTTACTGTTGTTTATTTGACGTTGTTGTTATTGTTTATTTGACGTTGTTGTTGTTGTTTATTTGACGTTGTTGTTTTTGTTAACGTTGTTGTTGTTGTTGTTGTTGTTGTTGTTTATTTAACGTTGTTGTTGTTGTTGTTGTTGTTGTTGTTGTTGTTGTTGTTGTTTATTTGACGTTGTTAATGTTGTTGACATTGTTGTTACTGTTGTTTATTTCACGTTGTTGTTGTTGTTATTGATGTTGTTGTTTATTTGACGTTTTTGTTGTTATTTATTTGACGTTGTTGTTGTTGTTTATTTGACGTTGTTGTTGTTGTGGTTTATTTGACGTTGTTGTTGTAGTTGACGTTGTTGTTGTTGTTTATTTGACGTTGTTGTTGTTGTTGACATAGTTGTTGTTGTTGATGTTGTTGTTGTTTATTTGACGTTGTTGTTGTTGTTTATTTGACGTTGTTGTTATTGTTGTTGACATTGTTGTTGTTGTTTATTTAACGTTGTTGTTGTTGTTGACGTTGTTGTTGTTGTTGTTTGTTTGACGTTGTTGTGGTTATTGTTTATTTGACGTTGTTGTTGTTGTTTATTTGACATTGTTGTCGTTGTTAACGGTGTTGTTGTTGTTGTTGTTTTTTTTTGACATTGTTGTTGTTGTTGTTGACGTTTTTGTAGTTGTTTATTTGACGTTGTTGTTGTGGTTTATTTGACGTTGTTGTTGTTGTTGTTTATTTGACGTTGTTGTTATTGACGTTGTTGTTGTTGTTATTGTTTATTTGACGTTGTTGTTGTTGTTTATTTGACGTAATTGTTGTTGTTGACGTTGTTGTTGTTGTTGTTTATTTTACTTTTTTGTTGTTGTTGATGTAGTTGGTGTTTTTGTTGTTGTTTATTTGACGTTGTTGTTGTTTTTGTTGTTGTTTATTTGACATTGTTGTTGTTGTCTATTTGACGTTGTTGTTGTTGTTGTTTATTTGACGTTGTTGTTGTTGTTGTTATTGTTGTTGTTGTTGTTGTTTATTTGACGTTGTTGTTGTTGCTGTTGTTTATTTGACGTTGTTGTTGTTGTTGTTGTTGTTGTTTATTTGACGTTGTTGTTGTTGTTTATTTAACTTTGTTTTTGTCGTTGTTTTTGTTGTTTATTTGACGTTGTTGTTGTTGTTGTTTATTTGACGTTGTTGTTGTTGTTTATATGACGTTGTTGTTGTTGTTGACGTTGTTGTTGTTGTTGTTATTTATTTGACGTTGTTATTGTTGTTGTTATTGTTGTTGTTGTTTATTCGACGTTGTTGTTGTTTATTTGACGTTGTTGTTGTTTATTTGACATTGTTGTTGTTATTGTTTATTTGACGTTGTTGTTGTTGTTGTTGTTTATTTGACGTTGTTGTTGTTGTTGACGTTGTTGTTGTTGTTTATTTGTTGTTGATGTTGTTGACGTTGTTGTTGTTGTTTATTTGACGTTGTTGTTGTTGTTGTTGTTTATTTGACGTTGTTGTTGTTGTTGTTTATTTGACGTAGTTGTTGTTGACGTTGTTGTTTATTGGACATTGTTGTTGTTGTTGACATAGTTGTTGTTGTTGTTTATTTGACGTTGTTGATGTTGTTGACGTTGTTGTTGTTGTTAACATTGTTGTTGTTATTGTTGTTGTTTATTTGACATTGTTGTTGTTGTTTATTTGACATTGTTGTTGTTGTTGACGTTGTTTTTGTTGTTGTTGTTTATTTGACATTGTTGTTGTTGTTGTTGACGTTGTTGGTGTTGTTTTTTATTTGACGTTGTTGTTGTTGTTGTTGTTTATTTGATGTTGTTTTAGTTGTTATTGTTTATTTGACGTTGTTGTTGACATTGTTGTTGTTGTTTATTTGACATTGTTGTTGTTCTTGTTGACGTTGTTGTTGTTGTTTATTTGACATTGTTGTTGTTGTTTATTTGACGTTGTTTTAGTTGTTGTTGTTTATTTGACGTTGTTGTTGTTGTTTATTTGACGTTGTTGTTGTTGACATTGTTGTTGTTGTTATTTTCTTGACGTTGTTGTTGATTATTTGACGTAGTTGTTGTTGTTGACGTTGTTGTTGTTGTGGTTTATTTGACGTTTTTGTTGTTGTTGTCGTTGTTGTTGTTGTTGTTGTTGTTGTTTATTTGACGTTGTTGTTGTTGTTGTTGTTTATTTGACGTTGTTGTTGTTGTTGTTATTTATTTGACGTTGTTGTTGTTTATTTGACGATGTTGTTGTTATTTGACGTTGTTATTGTTGTATTTATTGTTGTTGTTGTTGTTTATTTGACGTTGTTGTTGTTGTTGTTTATTTGACGTTATTGTTGTTGTTATTTTTAACGTTGTTATTGTTGTTGTTTATTTGACATTGTTGTTGTTGACGTTGTTGTTGTTGTTGTTGTTGTTTATTTGACGTTGTTGTTGTTATTGTTGTTGTTGTTGTTTATTTGACGTTGTTAATGTTGTTGACATTGTTGTTGTTGTTTTTGTTTTTTATTTGACGTTGTTATTGTTGTTGACGTTGTTGTTGTTACGTTGTTATGGTTGTTGTTGTTTTTGTTGTTGTTTATTTGACGTTGTTGTTGTAGTCTATTTGACGTTGTTGTTGTTGTTGTTTATTTGACGTTGTTGTTGTTGTTGTTATTGTTGTTGTTATTGTTGTTATTGTTGTTGTTTATTTGACGTTGTTGTTGTTGTTATTGTTGTTGTTGTTGTTGTTTATTTGACGTTGTTGTTATTGTTGTTGTTTATTTGACGTTGTTGTTGTTGTTGTTGTTTATTTGACGTTGTTGTTGTTGTTATTGTTGTTGTTGTTGTTGTTTATTTGACGTTGTTGTTATTGTTGTTGTTTATTTGACGTTGTTGTTGTTGTTGTTGTTGTTTATTTGACGTTGTTGTTACTGTTGTTTATTTGACGTTGTTGTTATTGTTTATTTGACGTTGTTGTTGTTGTTTATTTGACGTTGTTGTTTTTGTTAACGTTGTTGTTGTTGTTGTTGTTGTTGTTGTTTATTTAACGTTGTTGTTGTTGTTGTTGTTGTTGTTGTTGTTGTTGTTGTTGTTTATTTGACGTTGTTAATGTTGTTGACATTGTTGTTACTGTTGTTTATTTCACGTTGTTGTTGTTGTTATTGATGTTGTTGTTTATTTGACGTTTTTGTTGTTATTTATTTGACGTTGTTGTTGTTGTTTATTTGACGTTGTTGTTGTTGTGGTTTATTTGACGTTGTTGTTGTAGTTGACGTTGTTGTTGTTGTTTATTTGACGTTGTTGTTGTTGTTGACATAGTTGTTGTTGTTGATGTTGTTGTTGTTTATTTGACGTTGTTGTTGTTGTTTATTTGACGTTGTTGTTATTGTTGTTGACATTGTTGTTGTTGTTTATTTAACGTTGTTGTTGTTGTTGACGTTGTTGTTGTTGTTGTTTGTTTGACGTTGTTGTGGTTATTGTTTATTTGACGTTGTTGTTGTTGTTTATTTGACATTGTTGTCGTTGTTAACGGTGTTGTTGTTGTTGTTGTTTTTTTTTGACATTGTTGTTGTTGTTGTTGACGTTTTTGTAGTTGTTTATTTGACGTTGTTGTTGTGGTTTATTTGACGTTGTTGTTGTTGTTGTTTATTTGACGTTGTTGTTATTGACGTTGTTGTTGTTGTTATTGTTTATTTGACGTTGTTGTTGTTGTTTATTTGACGTAATTGTTGTTGTTGACGTTGTTGTTGTTGTTGTTTATTTTACTTTTTTGTTGTTGTTGATGTAGTTGGTGTTTTTGTTGTTGTTTATTTGACGTTGTTGTTGTTTTTGTTGTTGTTTATTTGACATTGTTGTTGTTGTCTATTTGACGTTGTTGTTGTTGTTGTTTATTTGACGTTGTTGTTGTTGTTGTTATTGTTGTTGTTGTTGTTGTTTATTTGACGTTGTTGTTGTTGCTGTTGTTTATTTGACGTTGTTGTTGTTGTTGTTGTTGTTGTTTATTTGACGTTGTTGTTGTTGTTTATTTAACTTTGTTTTTGTCGTTGTTTTTGTTGTTTATTTGACGTTGTTGTTGTTGTTGTTTATTTGACGTTGTTGTTGTTGTTTATATGACGTTGTTGTTGTTGTTGACGTTGTTGTTGTTGTTGTTATTTATTTGACGTTGTTATTGTTGTTGTTATTGTTGTTGTTGTTTATTCGACGTTGTTGTTGTTTATTTGACGTTGTTGTTGTTTATTTGACATTGTTGTTGTTATTGTTTATTTGACGTTGTTGTTGTTGTTGTTGTTTATTTGACGTTGTTGTTGTTGTTGTTGACGTTGTTGTTGTTGTTTATTTGTTGTTGATGTTGTTGACGTTGTTGTTGTTGTTTATTTGACGTTGTTGTTGTTGTTGTTGTTTATTTGACGTTGTTGTTGTTGTTGTTTATTTGACGTAGTTGTTGTTGACGTTGTTGTTTATTGGACATTGTTGTTGTTGTTGACATAGTTGTTGTTGTTGTTTATTTGACGTTGTTGATGTTGTTGACGTTGTTGTTGTTGTTAACATTGTTGTTGTTATTGTTGTTGTTTATTTGACATTGTTGTTGTTGTTTATTTGACATTGTTGTTGTTGTTGACGTTGTTTTTGTTGTTGTTGTTTATTTGACATTGTTGTTGTTGTTGTTGACGTTGTTGGTGTTGTTTTTTATTTGACGTTGTTGTTGTTGTTGTTGTTTATTTGATGTTGTTTTAGTTGTTATTGTTTATTTGACGTTGTTGTTGACATTGTTGTTGTTGTTTATTTGACATTGTTGTTGTTCTTGTTGACGTTGTTGTTGTTGTTTATTTGACATTGTTGTTGTTGTTTATTTGACGTTGTTTTAGTTGTTGTTGTTTATTTGACGTTGTTGTTGTTGTTTATTTGACGTTGTTGTTGTTGACATTGTTGTTGTTGTTATTTTCTTGACGTTGTTGTTGATTATTTGACGTAGTTGTTGTTGTTGACGTTGTTGTTGTTGTGGTTTATTTGACGTTTTTGTTGTTGTTGTCGTTGTTGTTGTTGTTGTTGTTGTTGTTTATTTGACGTTGTTGTTGTTGTTGTTGTTTATTTGACGTTGTTGTTGTTGTTGTTATTTATTTGACGTTGTTGTTGTTTATTTGACGATGTTGTTGTTATTTGACGTTGTTATTGTTGTATTTATTGTTGTTGTTGTTGTTTATTTGACGTTGTTGTTGTTGTTGTTTATTTGACGTTATTGTTGTTGTTATTTTTAACGTTGTTATTGTTGTTGTTTATTTGACATTGTTGTTGTTGACGTTGTTGTTGTTGTTGTTGTTGTTTATTTGACGTTGTTGTTGTTATTGTTGTTGTTGTTGTTTATTTGACGTTGTTAATGTTGTTGACATTGTTGTTGTTGTTTTTGTTTTTTATTTGACGTTGTTATTGTTGTTGACGTTGTTGTTGTTACGTTGTTATGGTTGTTGTTGTTTTTGTTGTTGTTTATTTGACGTTGTTGTTGTAGTCTATTTGACGTTGTTGTTGTTGTTGTTTATTTGACGTTGTTGTTATTGTTGTTATTGTTGTTGTTATTGTTGTTATTGTTGTTGTTTATTTGACGTTGTTGTTGTTGTTATTGTTGTTGTTGTTGTTGTTTATTTGACGTTGTTGTTATTGTTGTTGTTTATTTGACGTTGTTGTTGTTGTTGTTGTTTATTTGACGTTGTTGTTGTTGTTATTGTTGTTGTTGTTGTTGTTTATTTGACGTTGTTGTTATTGTTGTTGTTTATTTGACGTTGTTGTTGTTGTTGTTGTTGTTTATTTGACGTTGTTGTTACTGTTGTTTATTTGACGTTGTTGTTATTGTTTATTTGACGTTGTTGTTGTTGTTTATTTGACGTTGTTGTTTTTGTTAACGTTGTTGTTGTTGTTGTTGTTGTTGTTGTTTATTTAACGTTGTTGTTGTTGTTGTTGTTGTTGTTGTTGTTGTTGTTGTTTATTTGACGTTGTTAATGTTGTTGACATTGTTGTTACTGTTGTTTATTTCACGTTGTTGTTGTTGTTATTGATGTTGTTGTTTATTTGACGTTTTTGTTGTTATTTATTTGACGTTGTTGTTGTTGTTTATTTGACGTTGTTGTTGTTGTGGTTTATTTGACGTTGTTGTTGTAGTTGACGTTGTTGTTGTTGTTTATTTGACGTTGTTGTTGTTGTTGACATAGTTGTTGTTGTTGATGTTGTTGTTGTTTATTTGACGTTGTTGTTGTTGTTTATTTGACGTTGTTGTTATTGTTGTTGACATTGTTGTTGTTGTTTATTTAACGTTGTTGTTGTTGTTGACGTTGTTGTTGTTGTTGTTTGTTTGACGTTGTTGTGGTTATTGTTTATTTGACGTTGTTGTTGTTGTTTATTTGACATTGTTGTCGTTGTTAACGGTGTTGTTGTTGTTGTTGTTTTTTTTTGACATTGTTGTTGTTGTTGTTGACGTTTTTGTAGTTGTTTATTTGACGTTGTTGTTGTGGTTTATTTGACGTTGTTGTTGTTGTTGTTTATTTGACGTTGTTGTTATTGACGTTGTTGTTGTTGTTATTGTTTATTTGACGTTGTTGTTGTTGTTTATTTGACGTAATTGTTGTTGTTGACGTTGTTGTTGTTGTTGTTTATTTTACTTTTTTGTTGTTGTTGATGTAGTTGGTGTTTTTGTTGTTGTTTATTTGACGTTGTTGTTGTTTTTGTTGTTGTTTATTTGACGTTGTTGTTGTTGTTGTTGTTGTCTATTTGACGTTGTTGTTGTTGTTTACTTGACGTTGTTGTTGTTGTTGTTATTGTTGTTGTTGTTATTGTTTATTTGACGTTGTTGTTGTTGTTGTTTATTTGACGTTGTTGTTGTTGTTTATTTGATGTTGTTGTTGTTGTTTATTTGACGTTGTTTTTGTCGTTGTTTTTGTTGTTTATTTGACGTTGTTGTTGTTTATTTGACGTTGTTGTTGTTGTTGTTTATATGACGTTGTTGTTGTTGTTGACGTTGTTGTTGTTGTTGTTTATTTGACGTTGTTGTTGTTGTTGTTGTTTATTTGACGTTGTTGTTGTTGTTGACGTTGTTGTTGTTGTTGTTATTTATTTGACGTTGTTGTTGTTGTTGTTTATTTGACATTGTTGTTGTTTATTTGACGTTGTTGTTGTTGTTGACGTTGTTGTTGTTGTTTATTTGACGTTGTTGTTGTTTATTTGACATTGTTGTTGTTATTGTTTATTTGACGTTGTTGTTGTTGTTTATTTGACGTTGTAGTTGTTGTTGACGTTGTTGTTGTTGTTATTGTTGTTGTTTATTTGACGTTGTTGCTGTTGTTGTTTATTTGACGTTGTTGTTGTTGTTGTTTATTTGACGTTGTTGTTGTTGTTGTTTATTTGACATTGTTGTTGTTGTTGTTTATTTGACGGTGTTGTTGTTGATGTTGTTTATTTGATGTTGTTGTTGTTGTTGTTTATTTGACGTAGTTGTTGTTGACGTTATTGTTGTTGTTGTTGTTTATTTGACGTTGTTGTTGTTGTTGACATAGTTGTTGTTGTTGTTGTTTATTTGACGTTGTTGATGTTGTTGACGTTGTTGTTGTTGTTTATTTGACGTTGTTGTTGTTGTTGACATTGTTGTTGTTATTGTTGTTGTTTATTTGACATTGTTATTGTTGTTTATTTGACATTGTTGTTGTTGTTGACGTTGTTTCTGTTGTTGTTTATTTGACGTTGTTGTTGTTGTTTATTTGACGTTGTTTTAGTTGTTATTGTTTATTTGACGTTGTTGTTGTTGTTTATTTGACGTTGTTGTTGACATTATTGTTGTTGTTGTTGTTGTTTATTTGACGTTGTTGTTGTTGTTGTTTATTTGACGTTGTTGGTATTTTGATGTTTATTTGACGTTGTTATTGTTGTTTATTTGACGTTGTTTTTGTTGACGTTGTTGTTGTTGTTGTTTATTTGACGTTGTTGTTGTTGTTGTTGTTGTTTATTTGACGTTGTTGTTGTTGTTGTTGACGTTATTGTTGTTGTTTATTTGACGTTGTTGTGGTTATTGTTTATTTGACGTTGTTGTTGTTGTTTATTTGACATTGTTGTTGTTGTTGACGGTGCTGTTGTTGTTGTTTTTTTGACATTGTTGTTGTTGTTGTTGACGTTGTTGTTGTTGTTTATTTGATGTTGTTTATTTGACGTTGTTGTTGTTGTTGTTGTTGTTGCTTATTTGACGTTGTTGTTGTTGTTGACGTTGTTGTTGTTGTTGTTATTGTTTATTTGACGTTGTTGTTGTTGTTTATTTGACGTTGTTGTTGTTGTTGACGTTGATGTTGTTGTTGTTTATTTTACGTTTTTGTTGTTGTTGATGTAGTTGGTGTTTTTGTTGTTGTTTATTTGACATTGTTGTTGTTTTTGTTGTTGTTTATTTGACGGTGTTGTTGTTGTCTATTTGACGTTGTTGTTGTTGTTGTTGTTTATTAGACGTTGTTGTTGTTGTTGTTATTGTTGTTGTTGTTGTTGTTTATTTGACGTTGTTGTTGTTGTTGTTATTGTTGTTGTTGTTGTTGTTTATTTGACGTTGTTGTTGTTGTTGTTGTTGTTGTTTATTTGACGTTGTTGTTGTTGTTGTTGTTATTTATTTGACGTTGTTGTTGTTGTTTGACGTTGTTTTTGTCGTTGTTTTTGTTGTTTATTTGACGTTGTTGTTGTTGTTGTTTATTTGACGTTGTTGTTGTTGTTTATATGACGTTGTTGTTGTTGTTGACGTTGTTGTTGTTGTTGTTTATTTGACGTTGTTTTTGTAGTTGTTGTTTATTTGACGTTGTTGTTGTTGTTGACGTTTTTGTTGTTGTTATTTACTTGACGTTGTTATTGTTGTTGTTATTGTTGTTGTTGTTGTTGTTGTTTATTTGACGCTGTTGTTGTTTATTTGACGTTGTTGTTGTTTATTTGACATTGTTGTTGTTATTGTTTATTTGACGTTGTTGTTGTTGTTTATTTGACGTTTTTGTTGTTGACGTTGTTGTTGTTGTTGTTGTTTATTTGACGTTGTTGTTGTTGACGTTGATGTTGTTGTTTATTTGACGTTGTTGTTGTTGTTGTTTATTTAACGTTGTTGTTGTTGTTTATTTGACGTTGTTGTTGTTGTTGTTGTTTATTTGACGGTGTTGTTGTTGTTGTTGTTTATTTGACGTTGTTGTTGTTGTTGTTGTTTATTTGACGTAGTTGTTGTTGACATTGTTGTTGTTGTTGTTGTTGTTTATTTGACGTTGTTGTTGTTGACATAGTTGTTGTTGTTGTTGTTTATTTGACGTTGTTGACGTTGTTGTTGTTGTTTATTTGACGTTTTTGTTGTTGTTGTTGTTGACATTGTTGTTGTTATTGTTGTTGTTTATTTGACATTGTTGTTGTTGTTTATTTGACATTGTTGTTGTTGTTGACGTTGTTTTTGTTGTTGTTGTTTATTTGACATTGTTGTTGTTGTTGTTGACGTTGTTGGTGTTGTTTTTTATTTGACGTTGTTGTTGTTGTTGTTTATTTGACGTTGTTTTAGTTGTTATTGTTTATTTGACGTTGTTGTTGACATTGTTGTTGTTGTTTATTTGACATTGTTGTTGTTGTTGACGGTGCTGTTGTTGTTGTTTTTTTGACATTGTTGTTGTTGTTGTTGACGTTGTTGTTGTTGTTTATTTGATGTTGTTTATTTGACGTTGTTGTTGTTGTTGTTGTTGTTGCTTATTTGACGTTGTTGTTGTTGTTGACGTTGTTGTTGTTGTTGTTATTGTTTATTTGACGTTGTTGTTGTTGTTTATTTGACGTTGTTGTTGTTGTTGACGTTGATGTTGTTGTTGTTTATTTTACGTTTTTGTTGTTGTTGATGTAGTTGGTGTTTTTGTTGTTGTTTATTTGACATTGTTGTTGTTTTTGTTGTTGTTTATTTGACGGTGTTGTTGTTGTCTATTTGACGTTGTTGTTGTTGTTGTTGTTTATTAGACGTTGTTGTTGTTGTTGTTATTGTTGTTGTTGTTGTTGTTTATTTGACGTTGTTGTTGTTGTTGTTATTGTTGTTGTTGTTGTTGTTTATTTGACGTTGTTGTTGTTGTTGTTGTTGTTTATTTGACGTTGTTGTTGTTGTTGTTGTTATTTATTTGACGTTGTTGTTGTTGTTTGACGTTGTTTTTGTCGTTGTTTTTGTTGTTTATTTGACGTTGTTGTTGTTGTTGTTTATTTGACGTTGTTGTTGTTGTTTATATGACGTTGTTGTTGTTGTTGACGTTGTTGTTGTTGTTGTTTATTTGACGTTGTTTTTGTAGTTGTTGTTTATTTGACGTTGTTGTTGTTGTTGACGTTTTTGTTGTTGTTATTTACTTGACGTTGTTATTGTTGTTGTTATTGTTGTTGTTGTTGTTGTTGTTTATTTGACGCTGTTGTTGTTTATTTGACGTTGTTGTTGTTTATTTGACATTGTTGTTGTTATTGTTTATTTGACGTTGTTGTTGTTGTTTATTTGACGTTTTTGTTGTTGACGTTGTTGTTGTTGTTGTTTATTTGACGTTGTTGTTGTTGACGTTGATGTTGTTGTTTATTTGACGTTGTTGTTGTTGTTGTTTATTTAACGTTGTTGTTGTTGTTTATTTGACGTTGTTGTTGTTGTTGTTGTTTATTTGACGGTGTTGTTGTTGTTGTTGTTTATTTGACGTTGTTGTTGTTGTTGTTGTTTATTTGACGTAGTTGTTGTTGACATTGTTGTTGTTGTTGTTGTTGTTTATTTGACGTTGTTGTTGTTGACATAGTTGTTGTTGTTGTTGTTTATTTGACGTTGTTGACGTTGTTGTTGTTGTTTATTTGACGTTTTTGTTGTTGTTGTTGTTGACATTGTTGTTGTTATTGTTGTTGTTTATTTGACATTGTTGTTGTTGTTTATTTGACATTGTTGTTGTTGTTGACGTTGTTTTTGTTGTTGTTGTTTATTTGACATTGTTGTTGTTGTTGTTGACGTTGTTGGTGTTGTTTTTTATTTGACGTTGTTGTTGTTGTTGTTTATTTGACGTTGTTTTAGTTGTTATTGTTTATTTGACGTTGTTGTTGACATTGTTGTTGTTGTTTATTTGACATTGTTGTTGTTCTTGTTGACGTTGTTGTTGTTGTTTATTTGACATTGTTGTTGTTGTTGTTGATGTTGTTGGTGTTGTTGTTTATTTGACGTTGTTGTTGTTGTTGTTGTTGTTTATTTGACGTTGTTTTAGTTGTTGTTGTTTATTTGACGTTGTTGTTGTTGTTTATTTGACGTTGTTGTTGTTGACATTGTTGTTGTTGTTGTTTTTTTGACGTTGTTATTGATTATTTGACGTAGTTGTTGTTGTTGACGTTGTTGTTGTTGTTGTTGTTGTTGTTTATTTGACGTTTTTGTTGTTGTTGTTGTCGTTGTTGTTGTTGTTGTTGTTGTTTATTTGACGTTGTTGTTGTTGTTGTTTATTTGACTTTGTTGTTGTTGTTTATTTGACGTTGTTGTTGTTGTTTATTTGACGTTGTTGTTGTTTATTTGACGATGTTGTTGTTATTTGACGTTGTTATTGTTGTATTTATTGTTGTTGTTGTTGTTTATTTGACATTGTTGTTGTTGTTTATTTGACGTTATTGTTGTTGTTATTTTTAACGTTGTTATTGTTGTTGTTTATTTGACGTTGTTGTTGTTGACGTTGTTGTTGTTGTTTATTTGACGTTGTTGTTGTTATTGTTGTTGTTGTTGTTTATTTGACGTTGTTAATGTTGTTGACATTGTTGTTGTTGTTTTTGTTGTTTATTTGACGTTGTTATTGTTGTTGACGTTGTTGTTGTTACGTTGTTATTGTTGTTGTTGTTTATTTGACGTTGATGTTGTTGTTTATTTGACGTTGTTGTTGTTGTTTATTTGACGTTGTTGTTGTTGTTATATATTTGACGGTGTTGTTGTTGTTGTTGTTTATTTGACGTTGTTGTTGTTGTTGTTTTTTATTTGACGTAGTTGTTGTTGACGTTGTTGTTGTTTATTTGACGTTGTTGTTGTTGTTGACATAGTTGTTGTTGTTGTTGTTTATTTGACGTTGTTGATGTTGTTGACGTTGTTGTTTATTTGACGTTGTTGTTGACATTGTTGTTGTTGTTGTTTATTTGACATTGTTGTTGTTGTTTATTTGACATTGTTGTTTTTGTTGACATTGTTGTTGTTGTTGTTGTTGACGTTGTTGTTGTCGTTGTTTTTGTTGTTTATATGATGTTGTTGTTGTTGAGGTTGTTGTTGTTGTTTATTTGACGTTGTTGTTGTTGTTGTTGTTGTTGTTTATTTGACGTTGTTGTTGTTGTTGTTTATTTGACGTTGTTGTTGTTGTTGTTTATTTGGCGGTGTTATTGTTGTTGTTGTTTATTTGACGTTGTTATTGTTGTTGTTTATTTGACGTTGTTGTTGTTGTTGTTGACGTTGTTGTTGTTGTTGACGTTGTTGTTGTTTATTTGATGTTGTTGTTGTTAGTGACATAGTTGTTGTTGTTTATTTCACGTTGTTGTTGTTGTTGACGTTGTTGTTTATTTGACGTTGTTATTGTTGTTTATTTAACGTTGTTGTTGTTGTTGTTGTTGTTGACGTTGTTGTTGTTGTTGACGTTGTTGTGGTTATTGTTTATTTGACGTTGTTGTTGTTGTTTATTTGACATTGTTGTTGTTGTTGACGGTGTTGTTGTTGTTGTTGTTGTTTTGACATTGTTGTTGTTGTTGTTGTTGTTGTTGAAATTTTTGTTGTTGTTTATTTGACGTTGTTGTTGTTATTTATTTGACGTTGTTGTTGTTGTTGTTGTTGTTTATTTGACGTTGTTGTTGTTGTTGACGTTGTTGTTGTTGTTATTGTTTATTTCACGTTGTTGTTGTTGTTTATTTGACGTAGTTGTTGTTGTTGACGTCGTTGTTGTTGTTGTTTATTTTACGTTTTTGTTGTTGTTGATGTAGTTGGTGTTTTTGTTGTTCTTTATTTGACGTTGTTGTTGTTTTTGTTGTTGTTTATTTGACATTGTTGTTGTTGTCTATTTGACGTTGTTGTTGTTGTTGTTTATTTGACGTTGTTGTTGTTGTTGTTATTGTTGTTGTTGTTGTTGTTTATTTGACGTTGTTGTTGTTGCTGTTGTTTATTTGACGTTGTTGTTGTTGTTGTTGTTGTTTATTTGACGTTGTTGTTGTTGTTTATTTAACTTTGTTTTTGTCGTTGTTTTTGTTGTTTATTTGACGTTGTTGTTGTTGTTGTTGTTTATTTGACGTTGTTGTTGTTGTTTATATGACGTTGTTGTTGTTGTTGTTGTTTATTTGACGTTGTTGTTGTTGTTTATATGACGTTGTTGTTGTTGTTGACGTTGTTGTTGTTGTTGTTATTTATTTGACGTTGTTATTGTTGTTGTTATTGTTGTTGTTGTTTATTCGACGTTGTTGTTGTTTATTCGACGTTGTTGTTGTTTATTTGACGTTGTTGTTGTTTATTTGACATTGTTGTTGTTATTGTTTATTTGACGTTGTTGTTGTTGTTGTTGTTTATTTGACGTTGTTGTTGTTGTTGACGTTGTTGTTGTTGTTTATTTGTTGTTGTTGTTGTTGACGTTGTTGTTGTTGTTTATTTGACGTTGTTGTTGTTGTTGTTGTTGTTTATTTGACGTTGTTGTTGTTGTTTATTTGACGTAGTTGTTGTTGACGTTGTTGTTTATTGGACATTGTTGTTGTTGTTGACATAGTTGTTGTTGTTGTTTATTTGACGTTGTTGATGTTGTTGACGTTGTTGTTGTTGTTTATTTGACGTTGTTGTTGTTGTTGTTATTGTTGTTGTTTATTTGACATTGTTGTTGTTGTTTATTTGACATTGTTGTTGTTGTTGATGTTGTTTTTGTTGTTGTTGTTTATTTGACATTGTTGTTGTTGTTGTTGACGTTGTTGGTGTTGTTTTTTATTTGACGTTGTTGTTGTTGTTTATTTGACGTTGTTTTAGTTGTTATTATTTATTTGACGTTGTTGTTGACATTGTTGTTGTTGTTTATTTGACATTGTTGTTGTTCTTGTTGACGTTGTTGTTGTTGTTTATTTGACATTGTTGTTGTTGTTGTTGACGTTGTTGGTGTTGTTGTTTATTTGACGTTGTTGTTGTTGTTGTTGTTGTTGTTGTTTATTTGACGTTGTTTTAGTTGTTGTTGTTTATTTGACGTTGTTGTTGTTGTTTATTTGACGTTGTTGTTGTTGACATTGTTGTTGTTGTTATTTTTTTGACGTTGTTGTTGATTATTTGACGTAGTTGTTGTTGTTGACGTTGTTGTCGTTGTGGTTTATTTGACGTTTTTGTTGTTGTTGTCGTTGTTGTTGTTGTTGTTATTTATTTGACGTTGTTATTGTTGTTGTTATTGTTGTTGTTGTTTATTCGACGTTGTTGTTGTTTATTCGACGTTGTTGTTGTTTATTTGACGTTGTTGTTGTTTATTTGACATTGTTGTTGTTATTGTTTATTTGACGTTGTTGTTGTTGTTGTTGTTTATTTGACGTTGTTGTTGTTGTTGACGTTGTTGTTGTTGTTTATTTGTTGTTGTTGTTGTTGACGTTGTTGTTGTTGTTTATTTGACGTTGTTGTTGTTGTTGTTGTTGTTTATTTGACGTTGTTGTTGTTGTTTATTTGACGTAGTTGTTGTTGACGTTGTTGTTTATTGGACATTGTTGTTGTTGTTGACATAGTTGTTGTTGTTGTTTATTTGACGTTGTTGATGTTGTTGACGTTGTTGTTGTTGTTTATTTGACGTTGTTGTTGTTGTTGTTATTGTTGTTGTTTATTTGACATTGTTGTTGTTGTTTATTTGACATTGTTGTTGTTGTTGATGTTGTTTTTGTTGTTGTTGTTTATTTGACATTGTTGTTGTTGTTGTTGACGTTGTTGGTGTTGTTTTTTATTTGACGTTGTTGTTGTTGTTTATTTGACGTTGTTTTAGTTGTTATTGTTTATTTGACGTTGTTGTTGACATTGTTGTTGTTGTTTATTTGACATTGTTGTTGTTCTTGTTGACGTTGTTGTTGTTGTTTATTTGACATTGTTGTTGTTGTTGTTGACGTTGTTGGTGTTGTTGTTTATTTGACGTTGTTGTTGTTGTTGTTGTTGTTGTTTATTTGACGTTGTTTTAGTTGTTGTTGTTTATTTGACGTTGTTGTTGTTGTTTATTTGACGTTGTTGTTGTTGACATTGTTGTTGTTGTTATTTTTTTGACGTTGTTGTTGATTATTTGACGTAGTTGTTGTTGTTGACGTTGTTGTTGTTGTGGTTTATTTGACGTTTTTGTTGTTGTTGTCGTTGTTGTTGTTGTTGTTGTTGTTGTTGTTTATTTGACGTTGTTGTTGTTGTTGTTGTTGTTTATTTGACGTTGTTGTTGTTGTTGTTATTTATTTGACGTTGTTGTTGTTTATTTGACGATGTTGTTGTTATTTGACGTTGTTATTGTTGTATTTATTGTTGTTGTTGTTGTTTATTTGACGTTGTTGTTGTTTTTGTTGTTGTTTATTTGACATTGTTGCTGTTGTCTATTTGACGTTGTTGTTGTTGTTGTTTATTTGACGTTGTTGTTGTTGTTGTTGTTATTGTGGTTGTTGTTGTTGTTGTTTATTTGACGTTGTTGTTGTTGCTGTTGTTTATTTGACGTTGTTGTTGTTGTTGTTGTTGTTGTTTATTTGACGTTGTTGTTGTTGTTTATTTAACTTTGTTTTTGTTGTTTATTTGACGTTGTTGTTGTTGTTGTTGTTTATTTGACGTTGTTGTTGTTGTTTATATGACGTTGTTGTTGTTGTTGACGTTGTTGTTGTTGTTGTTGTTTATTTGACGTTGTTGTTGTTGTTTATATGACGTTGTTGTTGTTGTTGACGTTGTTGTTGTTGTTGTTATTTATTTGACGTTGTTATTGTTGTTGTTATTGTTGTTGTTGTTTATTCGACGTTGTTGTTGTTTATTCGACGTTGTTGTTGTTTATTTGACGTTGTTGTTGTTTATTTGACATTGTTGTTGTTATTGTTTATTTGACGTTGTTGTTGTTGTTGTTGTTTATTTGACGTTGTTGTTGTTGTTGACGTTGTTGTTGTTGTTTATTTGTTGTTGTTGTTGTTGACGTTGTTGTTGTTGTTTATTTGACGTTGTTGTTGTTGTTGTTGTTTATTTGACGTTGTTGTTGTTGTTTATTTGACGTAGTTGTTGTTGACGTTGTTGTTTATTGGACATTGGTGTTGTTGTTGACATAGTTGTTGTTGTTGTTTATTTGACGTTGTTGATGTTGTTGACGTTGTTGTTGTTGTTTATTTGACGTTGTTGTTGTTGTTAACATTGTTGTTGTTATTGTTGTTGTTTATTTGACATTGTTGTTGTTGTTTATTTGACATTGTTGTTGTTGTTGATGTTGTTTTTGTTGTTGTTGTTTATTTGACATTGTTGTTGTTGTTGTTGACGTTGTTGGTGTTGTTTTTTATTTGACGTTGTTGTTGTTGTTTATTTGACGTTGTTTTAGTTGTTATTGTTTATTTGACGTTGTTGTTGACATTGTTGTTGTTGTTTATTTGACATTGTTGTTGTTCTTGTTGACGTTGTTGTTGTTGTTTATTTGACATTGTTGTTGTTGTTGTTGACGTTGTTGGTGTTGTTGTTTATTTGACGTTGTTGTTGTTGTTGTTGTTGTTGTTTATTTGACGTTGTTTTAGTTGTTGTTGTTTATTTGACGTTGTTGTTGTTGTTTATTTGACGTTGTTGTTGTTGACATTGTTGTTGTTGTTATTTTTTTGACGTTGTTGTTGATTATTTGACGTAGTTGTTGTTGTTGACGTTGTTGTTGTTGTGGTTTATTTGACGTTTTTGTTGTTGTTGTCGTTGTTGTTGTTGTTGTTGTTGTTGTTTATTTGACGTTGTTGTTGTTGTTGTTGTTGTTGTTTATTTGACGTTGTTGTTGTTGTTGTTGTTATTTATTTGACGTTGTTGTTGTTTATTTGACGATGTTGTTGTTATTTGACGTTGTTATTGTTGTATTTATTGTTGTTGTTGTTGTTTATTTGACGTTGTTGTTGTTGTTGTTTATTTGACGTTATTGTTGTTGTTATTTTTAACGTTGTTATTGTTGTTGTTTATTTGACATTGTTGTTGTTGACGTTGTTGTTGTTGTTGTTGTTGTTTATTTGACGTTGTTGTTGTTATTGTTGTTGTTGTTGTTTATTTGACGTTGTTAATGTTGTTGACATTGTTGTTGTTGTTTTTGTTTTTTATTTGACATTGTTATTGTTGTTGACGTTGTTGTTGTTACGTTGTTATTGTTGTTGTTGTTTATTTGACGTTGTTGTTGTTGTTTATTTGACGTTGTTGTTGTTGTTTATTTGACGTTGTTGTTTTTGTTGTTTATTTGACGGTGTTGTTGTTGTTGTTGTTGTTTATTTGACGTTGTTGTTGTTGTTGTTGTTTATTTGACGTAGTTGTTGTTGACGTTGTTGTTGTTTATTTGACGTTGTTGTTGTTGTTGACATAGTTGTTGTTGTTGTTGTTTATTTGACGTTGTTGATGTTGTTGACGTTGTTGTTTATTTGACGTTGTTGTTGACATTGTTGTTGTTGTTGTTGTTTATTTGACATTGTTGTTTTTGTTGACATTGTTGCTGTTGTTGTTGTTGACGTTGTTGTTGTCGTTGTTTTTGTTGTTTATTTGATGTTGTTGTTGTTGAGGTTGTTGTTGTTGTTTATTTGACGTTGTTGTTGTTGTTGTTGTTTATTTGACGTTGTTGTTGTTGTTGTTTATTTGACGTTGTTGTTGTTGTTGTTTATTTGACGTTGTTGTTGTTGTTGTTGTTTATTTGGCGGTGTTATTGTTGTTGTTGTTTATTTGACGTTGTTATTGTTGTTGTTTATTTGACGTTGTTGTTGTTGTTGAAGTTGTTGTTGTTTATTTGATGTAGTTGTTGTTGACATAGTTGTTGTTGTTTATTTCACATTGTTGTTGTTGTTGACGTTGTTGTTTATTTGACGTTGTTGTTGTTGTTTATTTAACGTTGTTGTTGTTGTTGTTGTTGTTGACGTTGTTGTTGTTGTTGACGTTGTTGTGGTTATTGTTTATTTGACGTTGTTGTTGTTGTTTATTTGACATTGTTGTTGTTGTTGACGGTGTATTTGTTGTTGTTGTTGTTGTTGTTTCGACATTGTTGTTGTTGTTGTTGTTTATTTGACGTTGTTGTTGTTGTTTATTTGACGTTGTTGTTGTTATTTATTTGACGTTGTTGTTGTTGTTGTTGTTGTTGTTTATTTGACGTTGTTGTTGTTGTTGACGTTGTTGTTGTTGTTATTGTTTATTTCACGTTGTTGTTGTTGTTTATTTGACGTAGTTGTTGTTGTTGACGTCGTTGTTGTTGTTGTTTATTTTACGTTTTTGTTGTTGTTGATGTAGTTGGTGTTTTTGTTGTTGTTTATTTGACGTTGTTGTTGTTTTTGTTGTTGTTTATTTGACATTGTTGTTGTTGTCTATTTGACGTTGTTGTTGTTGTTGTTTATTTGACGTTGTTGTTGTTGTTGTTGTTATTGTTGTTGTTGTTGTTGTTTATTTGACGTTGTTGTTGTTGTTGTTGTTTATTTGACGTTGTTGTTGTTGTTGTTGTTGTTTATTTGACGTTGTTGTTGTTGTTGTTGTTGTTTATTTGACGTTGTTGTTGTTGTTTATTTGACTTTGTTTTTGTCGTTGTTTTTGTTGTTTATTTGACGTTGTTGTTGTTGTTGTTTATTTGACGTTGTTGTTGTTGTTCATATGACGTTGTTGTTGTTGATGACGTTGTTGTTGTTGTTGTTGTTGTTGTTGTTTATTTGACGTTGTTTTTGTTGTTGTTGTTTATTTGACGTTGTTGTTGTTGTTGACGTTGTTGTTGTTGTTGTTATTTATTTGACGTTGTTATTGTTGTTGTTATTGTTTTTGTTGTTTATTTGACGTTGTTGTTGTTTATTTGACGTTGTTGTTGTTTATTTGACATTGTTGTTGTTATTGTTTATTTGACGTTGTTGTTGTTGTTGTTTATTTGACGTTGTTGTTGTTGTTGACGTTGTTGTTGTTGTTTATTTGATGTTGTTGTTGTTGACGTTGTTGTTGTTGTTTATTTGACGTTGTTGTTGTTGTTTATTTGACGTTGTTGTTGTTGTTGTTTATTTGACGGTGTTGTTGTTGTTGTTTATTTGACGTTGTTGTTGTTGTTGTTTATTTGACGTAGTTGTTGTTGACGTGGTTGTTGTTGTTGTTTATTTGACGTTGTTGTTGTTGTTGACATAGTTGTTGTTGTTGTTGTTGTTTATTTGACGTTGTTGATGTTGTTGACGTTGTTGTTGTTGTTTATTTGACGTTGTTGTTGTTGTTGACATAGTTGTTGTTGTTGTTGTTTATTTGACGTTGTTGATGTTGTTGAGATTGTTGTTGTTGTTTATTTGACGTTGTTGTTGTTGTTGACATTGTTGTTGTTTATTTGACATTGTTGTTGTTGACGTTGTTTCTGTTGTTGTTGTTGTTTATTTGACATTGTTGTTGTTGTTGTTGTTGACGTTGTTGGTGTTGTTGTTTATTTGACGTTGTTGTTGTTGTTGTTTATTTGACGTTGTTTTGGTTGTTATTGTTTATTTGACGTTGTTGTTGACATTGTTGTTGTTGTTGTTGTTGTTGTTTATTTGCCGTTGTTGTTGACATTGTTGTTGTTGTTGTTATTTATTTGACGTTGTTTTTGTTGTTGTTGATTTGACGTTGTTGGTGTTTTATTGTTTATTTAACGTTGTTGTTGTTCTTATTGACGTTGTTGTTGTTGTTTATTTGACATTGTTGTTGTTGTTGTTGACGTTGTTGGTGTTGTTATTTATTTGACGTTGTTGTTGTTGTTGTTGTTTATTTGACGTTGTTTTAGTTGTTGTTGTTTATTTGACGTTGTTGTTGTTGACATTGTTGTTGTTGTTGTTTATTTGACGTTGTTGTTATTGATTATTTGAAGTAGTTGTTGTTGTTGACGTTGTTGTTGTTGTTGTTTATTTGACGTTTTTGTTGTTGTCGTTGTTGTTGTTGTTTATTTGACGTTGTTGTTGTTGTTTATTTGCCGTTGTTGTTGTTGTTGTTGTTTATTTGACGATGTTGTTGTTATTTTACGTTGTTGTTGTTGTCTTTATTGTTGTTGTTGTTGTTTATTTGACGTTGTTGTTGTTGTTGTTTATTTGACGTTATTGTTGTTGTTATTTTTAACGTTGTTATTGTTGACGTTGTTGTTGTTGTTGCTGTTGTGGTTGTTTATTTGACGTTGTTGTTGTTATTGTTGTTGTTGTTTATTTGACGTTATTGTTGTTTATTTGACGTTGTTGTTGTTGTTTATTTGACGATGTTTTAGTTGTTGTTGTTTATTTGACGTTGTTGTTGTTGTTTATTTGACGTTGTTATTGTTGACATTGTTGTTGTTGTTATTTTTTTGACGTTGTTGTTGATTATTTGACGTAGTTGTTGTTGTTGACGTTGTTGTTGTTGTTGTTTATTTGACGTTTTTGTTGTTGTTGTCGTTGTTGTTGTTGTTGTTGTTTATTTGACGTTGTTGTTGTTGTTGTTGTTGTTTATTTGATGTTGTTGTTGTTGTTGTTGTTTATTTGACGTTGTTGTTGTTTATTTGACGATGTTGTTGTTATTTGACGTTGTTATTGTTGTATTTATTGTTGTTGTTGTTTATTTGACGTTGTTGTTGTTGTTGTTTATTTGACGTTATTGTTGTTGTTATTTTTAACGTTGTTATTGTTGTTGTTTATTTATCATTGTTGTTGTTGACGTTGTTGTTGTTGTTGTTGTTGTTTATTTGACGTTATTGTTGTTATTGTTGTTGTTGTTGTTTATTTGACGTTGTTAATGTTGTTAACATTGTTGTTGTTGTTTTTGTTTTTTATTTGACGTTGTTATTGTTGTTGACGTTGTTGTTGTTACGTTGTTATTGTTGTTGTTGTTTATTTGACGTTGTTGTTGTTGTTTATTTGACGTTGTTGTTTTTGTTGTTTATTTGACGGTGTTGTTGTTGTTGTTGTTTATTTGACGTTGTTGTTGTTGTTGTTGTTGTTTATTTGACGTAGTTTTTGTTGACGTTGTTGTTGTTTATTTGACGTTGTTGTTGTTGTTGACATAGTTGTTGTTGTTGTTTATTTGACGTTGTTGATGTTGTTGACGTTGTTGTTTATTTGACGTTGTTGTTGACATTGTTGTTGTTGTTGTTTATTTGACATTGTTGTTGTTGTTTATTTGACATTGTTGTTTTTGTTGACATTGTTGCTGTTATTGTTGTTGACGTTGTTGTTGTCGTTGTTTTTGTTGTTTATTTGATGTTGTTGTTGTTGAGGTTGTTGTTGTTGTTTATTTGACGTTGTTGTTGTTGTTGTTGTTGTTGTTTATTTGACGTTGTTGTTGTTGTTGTTTATTTGACGTTGTTGTTGTTGTTGTTGTTGTTTATTTGACATTGTTGTTGTTGTTTATTTGGCGGTGTTATTGTTGTTGTTGTTTATTTGACGTTGTTATTGTTGTTGTTTATTTGACGTTGTTGTTGTTGTTGAAGTTGTTGTTGTTTATTTGATGTTGTTGTTGTTGACATAGTTGTTGTTGTTTATTTCACATTGTTGTTGTTGTTGACGTTGTTGTTTATTTAACGTTGTTGTTGTTGTTTATTTAACGTTGTTGTTGTTGTTGTTGTTGTTGTTGTTGTTGTTGACGTTGTTGTTGTTGTTGACGTTGTTGTGGTTATTGTTTATTTGACGTTGTTGTTGTTTATTTGACATTGTTGTTGTTGTTGACGGTGTATTTGTTGTTGTTGTTGTTTTGACATTGTTGTTGTTGTTGTTGTTGTTGACGTTTTTGTTGTTGTTTATTTGACGTTGTTGTTGTTATTTATTTGACGTTGTTGTTGTTGTTGACAATTTAACGTTGTTGTTGTTGTTGACGTTGTTGTGGTTATTGTTTATTTGACGTTGTTGTTGTTTATTTGACATTGTTGTTGTTGTTGACGGTGTATTTGTTGTTGTTGTTGTTTTGACATTGTTGTTGTTGTTGTTGTTGTTGACGTTTTTGTTGTTGTTTATTTGACGTTGTTGTTGTTATTTATTTGACGTTGTTGTTGTTGTTGTTTATTTGACGTTGTTGTTGTTGTTGACAATGTTGTTGTTGTTATTGTTTATTTCACGTTGTTGTTGTTGTTTATTTGACGTAGTTGTTGTTGTTGACGTCGTTGTTGTTGTTGTTTATTTTACGTTTTTGTTGTTGTTGATGTAGTTGGTGTTTTTGTTGTTGTTTATTTGACGTTGTTGTTGTTTTTGTTGTTGTTTATTTGACATTGTTGTTTTTGTCTATTTGACGTTGTTGTTGTTTTTGTTTATTTGACGTTGTTGTTGTTGTTGTTATTGTTGTTGTTGTTGTTGTTTATTTGACGTTGTTGTTGTTGTTGTTGTTTATTTGATGTTGTTGTTGTTGTTGTTGTTTATTTGACGTTGTTGTTGTTGTTGTTTATTTGACTTTGTTTTTGTCGTTGTTTTTGTTGTTTATTTGACGTTGTTGTTGTTGTTGTTTATTTGACGTTGTTGTTGTTGTTTATATGACGTTGTTGTTGTTGATGACGTTGTTGTTGTTGTTTATTTGACGTTGTTTTTGTTGTTGTTGTTTATTTGACGTTGTTGTTGTTGTTGACGTTGTTGTTGTTGTTGTTATTTATTTGACGTTGTTATTGTTGTTGTTATTGTTGTTGTTGTTTATTTGACGTTGTTGTTGTTTATTTGACGTTGTTGTTGTTTATTTGACATTATTGTTGTTATTGTTTATTTGACGTTGTTGTTGTTGTTGTTTATTTGACGTTGTTGTTGTTGTTGACATTGTTGTTGTTGTTGTTTATTTGATGTTGTTGTTGTTGACGTTGTTGTTGTTGTTTATTTGACGTTGTTGTTGTTGTTTATTTGACGTTGTTGTTGTTATTTATTTGACGTTGTTGTTGTTGTTTATTTGACATTGTTGTTGTTGTGGTTTATTTGACGTTGTTGTTGTAGTTGACGTTGTTGTTGTTGTTGTTTATTTGACGTTGTTGTTGTTGTTGACATAGTTGTTGTTGTTGTTGTTTATTTGACGTTGTTGATGTTGTTGACGTTGTTGTTGTTGTTTATTTGACGTTGTTGTTGTTGTTGACATTGTTGTTGTTATTGTTGTTGTTTATTTGACATTGTTGTTGTTGTTTATTTGACATTGTTGTTGTTGTTGTTTATTTGATGTTGTTGTTGTTGACATAGTTGTTGTTGTTGTTGTTTATTTGACGTTGTTGATGTTGTTGTTTATTTGACGTTGTTATTGTTGTTGACATTGTTGTTGTTGTTTATTTGACATTGTTGTTGTTGTTGACGTTGTTGTTGTTGTTATTGTTTATTTCACGTTGTTGTTGTTGTTGTTTATTTGACGTAGTTGTTGTTGTTGACGTCGTTGTTGTTGTTGTTTATTTTACGTTTTTGTTGTTGTTGATGTAGTTGGTGTTTTTGTTGTTGTTTATTTGACGTTGTTGTTGTTTTTGTTGTTGTTTATTTGACATTGTTGTTGTTGTCTATTTGACGTTGTTGTTGTTGTTGTTCATTTGACGTTGTTGTTGTTGTTGTTGTTATTGTTGTTGTTGTTGTTGTTGTTTATTTGACGTTGTTGTTGTTGTTGTTGTTTATTTGACGTTGTTGTTGTTGTTGTTTATTTGACGTTGTTGTTGTTGTTGTTTATTTGACGTTGTTGTTGTTGTTTATTTGACTTTGTTTTTGTCGTTGTTTTTGTTGTTTATTTAACGTTGTTGTTGTTGTTGTTTATTTGACGTTGTTGTTGTTGTTTATATGACGTTGTTGTTGTTGATGACGTTGTTGTTGTGGTTGTTTATTTGACGTTGTTTTTGTTGTTGTTGTTTATTTGACGTTGTTATTGTTGTTGACGTTGTTGTTGTTGTTGTTATTTATTTGACGTTGTTATTGTTGTTGTTATTGTTGTTGTTGTTTATTTGACGTTGTTGTTGTTTATTTGACGTTGTTGTTGTTTATTTGACATTGTTGTTGTTATTGTTTATTTGACGTTGTTGTTGTTGTTGTTTATTTGACGTTGTTGTTGTTGTTGACGTTGTTGTTGTTGTTTATTTGATGTTGTTGTTGTTGACGTTGTTGTTGTTGTTGTTTATTTGACGTTGTTGTTGTTGTTTATTTGACGTTGTTGTTGTTGTTGTTGTTTATTTGACGGTGTTGTTGTTGTTGTTGTTGTTTATTTGACGTTGTTGTTGTTGTTGTTTATTTGACGTAGTTGTTGTTGACGTGGTTGTTGTTGTTGTTTATTTGACGTTGTTGTTGTTGTTGACATAGTTGTTGTTGTTGTTGTTGTTTATTTGACGTTGTTGATGTTGTTGACGTTGTTGTTGTTGTTTATTTGACGTTGTTGTTGTTGTTGACATTGTTTTTGTTATTGTTGTTGTTTATTTGACATTGTTGTTGTTGTTTATTTGACATTGTTGTTGTTGTTGTTTATTTGACGTTGTTGTTGTTGTTGACATAGTTGTTGTTGTTGTTGTTTATTTGACGTTGTTGATGTTGTTGACATTGTTGTTGTTGTTTATTTGACGTTGTTGTTGTTGTTGACATTGTTGTTGTTGTTTATTTGACATTGTTGTTGTTGTTGACGTTGTTTCTGTTGTTGTTGTTGTTTATTTGACATTGTTGTTGTTGTTGTTGTTGACGTTGTTGGTGTTGTTGTTTATTTGACGTTGTTGTTGTTGTTGTTTATTTGACGTTGTTTTGGTTGTTATTGTTTATTTGACGTTGTTGTTGACATTGTTGTTGTTGTTGTTGTTGTTGTTTATTTGCCGTTGTTGTTGACATTGTTGTTGTTGTTGTTGTTATTTATTTGACGTTGTTGTTGTTGTTGTTGATTTGACGTTGTTGGTGTTTTATTGTTTAATTAACGTTGTTGTTGTTCTTATTGACGTTGTTGTTGTTGTTTATTTGACATTGTTGTTGTTGTTGTTGACGTTGTTGGTGTTGTTATTTATTTGACGTTGTTGTTGTTGTTGTTTATTTGACGTTGTTTTAGTTGTTGTTGTTTATTTGACGTTGTTGTTGTTGACATTGTTGTTGTTGTTGTTTATTTGACGTTGTTGTCATTGATTATTTGAAGTAGTTGTTGTTGTTGACGTTGTTGTTGTTGTTGTTTATTTGACGTTTTTGTTGTTGTCGTTGTTGTTGTTGTTTATTTGACGTTGTTGTTGTTTTTTATTTGCCGTTATTGTTGTTGTTGTTGTTGTTGTTTATTTGACGATGTTGTTGTTATTTTACGTTGTTGTTGTTGTCTTTATTGTTGTTGTTGTTGTTTATTTGACGTTGTTGTTGTTGTTGTTGTTTATTTGACGTTATTGTTGTTGTTATTTTTAACGTTGTTATTGTTGTTGTTTATTTGACGTTGTTGTTGTTGACGTTGTTGTTGTTGTTGTTGTTGTGGTTGTTTATTTGACGTTGTTGTTGTTATTGTTGTTGTTGTTGTTTATTTGACGTTGTTGTTGTTTATTTGACGTTGTTGTTGTTGTTTATTTGACGTTGTTTTAGTTGTTGTTGTTTATTTGACGTTGTTGTTGTTGTTGTTTATTTGACGTTGTTATTGTTGACATTGTTGTTGTTGTTATTTTTTTGACGTTGTTGTTGATTATTTGACGTAGTTGTTGTTGTTGACGTTGTTGTTGTTGTTGTTTATTTGACGTTTTTGTTGTTGTTGTCGTTGTTGTTGTTGTTGTTGTTGTTGTTTATTTGACGTTGTTGTTGTTGTTGTTGTTGTTGTTTATTTGATGTTGTTGTTGTTGTTGTTGTTTATTTGACGTTGTTGTTGTTTATTTGACGATGTTGTTGTTATTTGACGTTGTTATTGTTGTATTTATTGTTGTTGTTGTTTATTTGACGTTGTTGTTGTTGTTGTTTATTTGACGTTATTGTTGTTGTTATTTTTAACGTTGTTATTGTTGTTGTTTATTTGACATTGTTGTTGTTGACGTTGTTGTTGTTGTTGTTTATTTGACGTTGTTGTTGTTATTGTTGTTGTTGTTGTTTATTTGACGTTGTTAATGTTGTTGACATTGTTGTTGTTGTTTTTGTTTTTTATTTGACGTTGTTATTGTTGTTGACGTTGTTGTTGTTACGTTGTTATTGTTGTTGTTGTTTATTTGACGTTGTTGTTGTTGTTTATTTGACGTTGTTGTTGTTGTTGTTGTTGTTGTTGTTTATTTGACGTAGTTTTTGTTGACGTTGTTGTTGTTTATTTGACGTTGTTGTTGTTGTTGACATAGTTGTTGTTGTTGTTGTTTATTTGACGTTGTTGATGTTGTTGACGTTGTTGTTTATTTGACGTTGTTGTTGACATTGTTGTTGTTGTTGTTTATTTGACATTGTTGTTGTTGTTTATTTGACATTGTTGTTTTTGTTGACATTGTTGCTGTTATTGTTGTTAACGTTGTTGTTGTCGTTGTTTTTGTTGTTTATTTGATGTTGTTGTTGTTGAGGTTGTTGTTGTTGTTTATTTGACGTTGTTGTTGTTGTTGTTGTTTATTTGACGTTGTTGTTGTTGTTGTTTATTTGACGTTGTTGTTGTTGTTGTTGTTGTTGTTTATTTGACGTTGTTGTTGTTGTTTATTTGGCGGTGTTATTGTTGTTGTTGTTTATTTGACGTTGTTATTGTTGTTGTTTATTTGACGTTATTGTTGTTGTTGAAGTTGTTGTTGTTTATTTGATGTTGTTGTTGTTGACATAGTTGTTGTTGTTTATTTCACATTGTTGTTGTTGTTGACGTTGTTGTTTATTTAACGTTGTTGTTGTTGTTTATTTAACGTTGTTGTTGTTGTTGTTGTTGTTGTTGACGTTGTTGTTGTTGTTGACGTTGTTGTGGTTATTGTTTATTTGACGTTGTTGTTGTTGTTTATTTGACATTGTTGTTGTTGTTGACGGTGTATTTGTTGTTGTTGTTGTTTTGACATTGTTGTTGTTGTTGTTGTTGTTGACGTTTTTGTTGTTGTTTATTTGACGTTGTTGTTGTTATTTATTTGACGTTGTTGTTGTTGTTGTTTATTTGACGTTGTTGTTGTTGTTGACAATGTTGTTGTTGTTATTGTTTATTTCACGTTGTTGTTGTTGTTTATTTGACGTAGTTGTTGTTGTTGACGTCGTTGTTGTTGTTGTTTATTTTACGTTTTTGTTGTTGTTGATGTAGTTGGTGTTTTTGTTGTTGTTTATTTGACGTTGTTGTTGTTTTTGTTGTTGTTTATTTGACATTGTTGTTTTTGTCTATTTGACGTTGTTGTTGTTTTTGTTTATTTGACGTTGTTGTTGTTGTTGTTGTTATTGTTGTTGTTGTTGTTGTTTATTTGACGTTGTTGTTGTTGTTGTTGTTTATTTGACGTTGTTGTTGTTGTTGTTGTTTATTTGACGTTGTTGTTGTTGTTGTTTATTTGACTTTGTTTTTGTCGTTGTTTTTGTTGTTTATTTAACGTTGTTGTTGTTGTTGTTTATATGACGTTGTTGTTGTTGATGACGTTGTTGTTGTTGTTGTTTATTTGACGTTGTTTTTGTTGTTGTTGTTTATTTGACGTTGTTGTTGTTGTTGAGGTTGTTGTTGTTGTTGTTATTTATTTGACGTTGTAATTGTTGTTGTTATTGTTGTTGTTATTGTTGTTGTTGTTTATTTGACGTTGTTGTTGTTTATTTGACGTTGTTGTTGTTTATTTGACATTGTTGTTGTTATTGTTTATTTGACGTTGTTGTTGTTGTTGTTTATTTGACGTTGTTGTTGTTGTTGACGTTGTTGTTGTTGTTGTTTATTTGATGTTGTTGTTGTTGACGTTGTTGTTGTTGTTTATTTGACGTTGTTGTTGTTGTTTATTTGACGTTGTTGTTGTTATTTATTTGACGTTGTTGTTGTTGTTTATTTGACATTGTTGTTGTTGTGGTTTATTTGACGTTGTTGTTGTAGTTGACGTTGTTGTTGTTGTTGTTTATTTGACGTTGTTGTTGTTGTTGACATAGTTGTTGTTGTTGTTGTTTATTTGACGTTGTTGATGTTGTTGACGTTGTTGTTGTTGTTTATTTGACGTTGTTGTTGTTGTTGACATTGTTGTTGTTATTGTTGTTGTTTATTTGACATTGTTGTTGTTGTTTATTTGACATTGTTGTTGTTGTTGTTTATTTGACGTTGTTGTTGTTGACATAGTTGTTGTTTTTTTGTTTATTTGACGTTGTTGATGTTGTTGTTTATTTGACGTTGTTATTGTTGTTGACATTGTTGTTGTTGTTTATTTGACATTGTTGTTGTTGTTGACGTTGTTGTTGTTGTTATTGTTTATTTCACGTTGTTGTTGTTGTTGTTTATTTAACGTAGTTGTTGTTGTTGACGTCGTTGTTGTTGTTGTTTATTTTACGTTTTTGTTGTTGTTGATGAAGTTGGTGTTTTTGTTGTTGTTTATTTGACGTTGTTGTTGTTTTTGTTGTTGTTTATTTGACATTGTTGTTGTTGTCTATTTGACGTTGTTGTTGTTGTTGTTTATTTGACGTTGTTGTTGTTGTTGTTGTTATTGTTGTTGTTGTTGTTTATTTGACGTTGTTGTTGTTGTTGTTGTTTATTTGACGTTGTTGTTGTTGTTGTTGTTTATTTGACGTTGTTGTTGTTTATTTGACGTTGTTGTTGTTGTTTATTTGACTTTGTTTTTGTCGTTGTTTTTGTTGTTTATTTGACGTTGTTGTTGTTGTTGTTTATTTGACGTTGTTGTTGTTGTTTATATGACGTTGTTGTTGTTGATGACGTTGTTGTTGTTGTTGTTGTTGTTGTTTATTTGACGTTGTTGTTGTTGTTGACGTTGTTGTTGTTGTTGTTATTTATTTGACGTTGTTATTGTTGTTGTTATTGTTGTTGTTGTTTATTTGACGTTGTTGTTGTTTATTTGACGTTGTTGTTGTTTATTTGACATTGTTGTTGTTATTGTTTATTTGACGTTGTTGTTGTTGTTGTTTATTTGACGTTGTTGTTGTTGTTGACGTTGTTGTTGTTGTTGTTTATTTGATGTTGTTGTTGTTGACGTTGTTGTTGTTGTTTATTTGACGTTGTTGTTGTTGTTTATTTGACGTTGTTGTTGTTGTTGTTTATTTGACGGTGTTGTTGTTGTTGTTGTTTATTTGACGTTGTTGTTGTTGTTGTTTATTTGACGTAGTTGTTGTTGACGTGGTTGTTGTTGTTGTTTATTTGACGTTGTTGTTGTTGTTGACATAGTTGTTGTTGTTGTTGTTGTTTATTTGACGTTGTTGATGTTGTTGACGTTGTTGTTGTTGTTTATTTGACGTTGTTGTTGTTGTTGACATTGTTTTTGTTATTGTTGTTGTTTATTTGACATTGTTGTTGTTGTTTATTTGACATTGTTGTTGTTGTTGTTTATTTGACGTTGTTGTTGTTGTTGACATAGTTGTTGTTGTTGTTGTTTATTTGACGTTGTTGATGTTGTTGACATTGTTGTTGTTGTTTATTTGACGTTGTTGTTGTTGTTGACATTGTTGTTGTTGTTTATTTGACATTGTTGTTGTTGTTGACGTTGTTTCTGTTGTTGTTGTTGTTGTTTATTTGACATTGTTGTTGTTGTTGTTGACGTTGTTGGTGTTGTTGTTTATTTGACGTTGTTGTTGTTGTTGTTTATTTGACGTTGTTTTGGTTGTTATTGTTTATTTGACGTTGTTGTTGACATTGTTGTTGTTGTTGTTGTTGTTGTTTATTTGCCGTTGTTGTTGACATTGTTGTTGTTGTTGTTGTTATTTATTTGACGTTGTTGTTGTTGTTGTTGTTGTTCATTTGACGTTGTTGGTGTTTTATTGTTTATTTAACGTTGTTGTTGTTCTTATTGACGTTGTTGTTGTTGTTTATTTGACATTGTTGTTGTTGTTGTTGTTGACGTTGTTGGTGTTGTTATTTATTTGACGTTGTTGTTGTTGTTGTTGTTGTTTATTTGACGTTGTTTTAGTTGTTGTTGTTTATTTGACGTTGTTGTTGTTGACATTGTTGTTGTTGTTGTTTATTTGACGTTGTTGTCATTGATTATTTGAAGTAGTTGTTGTTGTTGACGTTGTTGTTGTTGTTGTTTATTTGACGTTTTTGTTGTTGTCGTTGTTGTTGTTGTTTATTTGACGTTGTTGTTGTTGTTTATTTGCCGTTATTGTTGTTGTTGTTGTTGTTGTTGTTTATTTGACGATGTTGTTGTTATTTTACGTTGTTGTTGTTGTCTTTATTGTTGTTGTTGTTGTTTATTTGACGTTGTTGTTGTTGTTGTTGTTTATTTGACGTTATTGTTGTTGTTATTTTTAACGTTGTTATTGTTGTTGTTTATTTGACGTTGTTGTTGTTGACGTTGTTGTTGGTGTTGTTGTTGTGGTTGTTTATTTGACGTTGTTGTTGTTATTGTTGTTGTTGTTGTTTATTTGACGTTGTTGTTGTTTATTTGACGTTGTTGTTGTTGTTGTTTATTTGACGTTGTTTTAGTTGTTGTTGTTTATTTGACGTTGTTGTTGTTGTTTATTTGACGTTGTTATTGTTGACATTGTTGTTGTTGTTATTTTTTTGACGTTGTTGTTGATTATTTGACGTAGTTGTTGTTGTTGACGTTGTTGTTGTTGTTGTTTATTTGACGTTTTTGTTGTTGTTGTCGTTGTTGTTGTTGTTGTTGTTGTTTATTTGACGTTGTTGTTGTTGTTGTTGTTGTTGTTGTTGTTGTTTATTTGATGTTGTTGTTGTTGTTGTTGTTTATTTGACGTTGTTGTTGTTTATTAGACGATGTTGTTGTTATTTAACGTTGTTATTGTTGTATTTATTGTTGTTGTTGTTTATTTGACGTTGTTGTTGTTGTTGTTTATTTGACGTTATTGTTGTTGTTATTTTTAACGTTGTTATTGTTGTTGTTTATTTGACATTGTTGTTGTTGACGTTGTTGTTGTTGTTGTTTATTTGACGTTGTTGTTGTTATTGTTGTTGTTGTTGTTTATTTGACGTTGTTAATGTTGTTGACATTGTTGTTGTTGTTTTTGTTTTTTATTTGACGTTGTTATTGTTGTTGACGTTGTTGTTGTTACATTGTTATTGTTGTTGTTGTTTATTTGACGTTGTTGTTGTTGTTTATTTGACGTTGTTGTTTTTGTTGTTTATTTGACGGTGTTGTTGTTGTTGTTGTTGTTTATTTGACGTTGTTGTTGTTGTTGTTGTTTATTTGACGTAGTTTTTGTTGACGTTGTTGTTGTTGTTGACATAGTTGTTGTTGTTGTTGTTTATTTGACGTTGTTGATGTTGTTGACGTTGTTGTTTATTTGACGTTGTTGTTGACATTGTTGTTGTTGTTGTTTATTTGACATTGTTGTTGTTGTTTATTTGACATTGTTGTTTTTGTTGACATTGTTGCTGTTATTGTTGTTGACGTTGTTGTTGTCGTTGTTTTTGTTGTTTATTTGATGTTGTTGTTGTTGAGGTTGTTGTTGTTGTTTATTTGACGTTGTTGTTGTTGTTGTTGTTTATTTGACGTTGTTGTTGTTGTTGTTGTTTATTTGACGTTGTTGTTGTTGTTGTTGTTTATTTGACGTTGTTGTTGTTGTTTATTTGGCGGTGTTATTGTTGTTGTTGTTTATTTGACGTTGTTATTGTTGTTGTTAATTTGACGTTGTTGTTGTTGTTGAAGTTGTTGTTGTTTATTTGATGTTGTTGTTGCTGACATAGTTGTTGTTGTTTATTTCACATTGTTGTTGTTGTTGACGTTGTTGTTTATTTAACGTTGTTGTTGTTGTTGTTTATTTAACGTTGTTGTTGTTGTTGTTGTTGTTGTTGACGTTGTTGTTGTTGTTGACGTTGTTGTGGTTATTGTTTATTTGACGTTGTTGTTGTTGTTTATTTGACATTGTTGTTGTTGTTGACGGTGTATTTGTTGTTGTTGTTGTTTTGACATTGTTGTTGTTGTTGTTGTTGTTGTTGACGTTTTTGTTGTTGTTTATTTGACGTTGTTGTTGTTATTTATTTGACGTTGTTGTTGTTGTTGTTGTTTATTTGACGTTGTTGTTGTTGTTGACAATGTTGTTGTTGTTATTGTTTATTTCACGTTGTTGTTGTTGTTTATTTGACGTAGTTGTTGTTGTTGACGTCGTTGTTGTTGTTGTTTATTTTACGTTTTTGTTGTTGTTGATGTAGTTGGTGTTTTTGTTGTTGTTTATTTGACGTTGTTGTTGTTTTTGTTGTTGTTTATTTGACATTGTTGTTTTTGTCTATTTGACGTTGTTGTTGTTTTTGTTTATTTGACGTTGTTGTTGTTGTTGTTGTTATTGTTGTTGTTGTTGTTTATTTGACGTTGTTGTTGTTGTTGTTGTTTATTTGACGTTGTTGTTGTTGTTGTTGTTTATTTGACATTGTTGTTGTTGTTGTTTATTTGACTTTGTTTTTGTCGTTGTTTTTGTTGTTTATTTGACGTTGTTGTTGTTGTTGTTTATTTGACGTTGTTGTTGTTGTTTATATGACGTTGTTGTTGTTGATGACGTTGTTGTTGTTGTTGTTGTTTATTTGACATTGTTTTTGTTGTTGTTGTTTATTTGACGTTGTTGTTGTTGTTGACGTTGTTGTTGTTGTTGTTATTTATTTGACGTTGTTATTGTTGTTGTTATTGTTGTTGTTGTTTATTTGACGTTGTTGTTGTTTATTTGATGTTGTTGTTGTTTATTTGACATTGTTGTTGTTATTGTTTATTTGACGTTGTTGTTGTTGTTTTTTATTTGACGTTGTTGTTGTTGTTGACGTTGTTGTTGTTGTTGTTGTTTATTTGATGTTGTTGTTGTCGACGTTGTTGTTGTTGTTGTTTATTTGACGTTGTTGTTGTTGTTTATTTGACGTTGTTGTTGTTGTTATTTATTTGACGTTGTTGTTGTTGTTTATTTGACATTGTTGTTGTTGTGGTTTATTTGACGTTGTTGTTGTAGTTGACGTTGTTGTTGTTGTTGTTTATTTGACGTTGTTGTTGTTGTTGACATAGTTGTTGTTGTTGTTGTTTATTTGACGTTGTTGTTGTTGTTTATTTGACGTTGTTGTTGTTGTTGACATTGTTGTTGTTATTGTTGTTGTTTATTTGACATTGTTGTTGTTGTTTATTTGACATTGTTGTTGTTGTTGTTTATTTGACGTTGTTGTTGTTGACATAGTTGTTGTTGTTGTTGTTTATTTGACGTTGTTGATGTTGTTGTTTATTTGACGTTGTTATTGTTGTTGACATTATTGTTGTTGTTTATTTGACATTGTTGTTGTTGTTGACGTTGTTTCTGTTGTTGTTGTTGTTTATTTGACATTGTTGTTGTTGTTGTTGTTGTTGACGTTGTTGGTGTTGTTGTTTATTTGACGTTGTTGTTGTTGTTGTTTATTTGACGTTGTTTTGGTTGTTATTGTTTATTTGACGTTGTTGTTGACATTGTTGTTGTTGTTGTTGTTGTTGTTGTTGTTTATTTGCCATTGTTGTTGACATTGTTGTTGTTGTTGTTATTTATTTGACGTTGTTGTTGTTGTTGTTTATTTGACGTTGTTGGTGTTTTAATGTTTATTTGACGTTGTTGTTGTTCTTATTGACGTTGTTGTTGTTGTTTATTTGACATTGTTGTTGTTGTTGTTGACGTTGTTGGTGTTGTTATTTATTTGACGTTGTTGTTGTTGTTGTTGTTTATTTGACGTTGTTTTAGTTGTTGTTGTTTATTTGACGTTGTTGTTGTTGACATTGTTGTTGTTGTTGTTTATTTGACGTTGTTGTTATTGATTATTTGAAGTAGTTGTTGTTGTTGACGTTGTTGTTGTTGTTGTTGTTTATTTGACGTTTTTGTTGTTGTTGTTGTCGTTGTTGTTTATTTGCCGTTGTTGTTGTTGTTTATTTGCCGTTGTTGTTGTTGTTGTTGTTTATTTGACGTTGTTGTTGTTTATTTGACGTTGTTGTTGTTTATTTGACGATGTTGTTGTTATTTTACGTTGTTGTTGTTGTTGTCTTTATTGTTGTTGTTGTTGTTTATTTGACGTTGTTGTTGTTGTTGTTGTTTATTTGATGTTATTGTTGTTGTTATTTTTAACGTTGTTATTGTTGTTGTTTATTTGACGTTGTTGTTGTTAACGTTGTTGTTGTTGTTGTTGTGGTTGTTTATTTGACGTTGTTGTTGTTATTGTTGTTGTTGTTGTTTATTTGACGTTGTTAATGTTGTTGACATTGTTGTTGTTGTTTTTGTTGTTTATTTGACGTTGTTGTTGTTGTTGTTGACGCTGTTGTTGTTACGTTGTTGTTGTTGTTGTTTATTTGACGTTGTTGTTGTTTATTTGACGTTGTTGTTGTTGTTTATTTGATGTTGTTGTTGTTGTTGTTTATTTGACGGTGTTGTGGTTGTTGTTGTTTATTTGACGTCGTTGTTGTTGTTGTTTATTTGACGTAGTTGTTGTTGGCGTTGTTGTTGTTGTTGTTTATTTGACGTTGTTGTTGTTGTTGACATAGTTGTTGTTGTTGTTTTTGTTTATTTGACATTGTTGATGTTGTTGACGTTGTTGTTTATTTGACGTTGTTGTTGACATTGTTGTTGTTGTTGTTGTTTATTTGACATTGTTGTTGTTGTTTATTTGACATTGTTGTTTTTGTTGACATTGTTGTTGTTGTTGTTGACGTTGTTGTTGTCGTTTTTGTTGTTGTTTATTTGACGTTGTTGTTGTTGTTGTTGTTTATTTGACGTTGTTGTTGTTGTTTATTTGACGTTGTTGTTGTTGTTTATTTGAGGTTGTTGTTGTTGTTGTTTATTTGACGTTGTTGTTGTTGTTGTTTATTTGGCGGTGTTATTGTTGTTGTTGTTTATTTGACGTTGTTATTGTTGTTGTTTATTTGATGTTGTTGTTGTTTATTTGATGTTGTTGTTGTTGTTGACAAAGTTGTTGTTGTTTATTTCACGTTGTTGTTGTTGTTGACGTTGTTATTTATTTGACGTTGTTGTTGTTATTTATTTAACGTTGTTGTTGTTGTTGACGTTGTTATTTATTTGACGTTGTTGTTGTTATTTATTTAACGTTGTTGTTGTTTATTTGATGTTGTTGTGGTTATTATTTTTTTGACGTTGTTGTTGTTGTTTATTTGACATTGTTGTTGTTGTTGTTTTTTTGACATTGTTATTGTTGTTGTTGTTGTTGACGTTGTTGTTGTTGTTTATTTGACGTTAGTGTTGTTGTTGACGTTGTTGTTGTTGTTATTGTTTATTTGACGTTGCTGTTGTTTATTTGACGTAGTAGTTGTTGTTGACGTTGTTGTTGTTTTTGTTGTTTATTTTACGTTTTTGTTGTTGTTGATGTAGTTGGTGTTTATGTTGTTGTTTATTTGACGTTGTTGTTGTTTTTGTTGTTGTTTATTTGACGTTGTTGTTGTTGTCTATATGATGTTGTTGTTGTTGTTGTTGTTGTTTATTTGACGTTGTTGTTGTTGTTGTTATTGTTGTTGTTGTTGTTGTTGTTTATTTGACGTTGTTGTTGTTGTTGTTATTGTTGTTGTTGTTGTTTATTTGACGTTATTGTTGTTGTTGTTGTTTATTTGACGTTGTTGTTGTTGTTGTTGTCGTTGTTTATTTGACGTTGTTGTTGTTGTTTATTTGACGTTGTTTTTGTCGTTGTTTTTGTTGCTTAATTGACGTTGTTGTTGTTGTTTTTATTTATTTGACGTTGTTGTTGTTGTTTATATGATGTTGTCGTTGTTGTTGACGTTGTTGTTGTTGTTGTTGTTGTTGTTTATTTGACGTTGTTTTTGTTGTTGTTGTTTATTTGATGTTGTTATTGTTGTTGACGTTGTTGTTGTTGTTGTTGTTTATTTGACGTTGTTTTTGTTGTTGTTGTTTATTTGATGTTGTTATTGTTGTTGACGTTGTTGTTGTTGTTATTATTTATTTGACGTTGTTATTGTTGTTGTTATTGTTGTTCTTGTTGTTGTTTATTTGACGTTGTTCTTGTTTATTTGACGTTGTTGTTGTTTATTTGACATTGTTGTTGTTATTGTTTATTTGACGTTGTTGTTGTTGTTTATTTGACGTTTTTGTTGTTGTTGACGTTGTTGTTGTTGTTGTTGTTGTTGTTTATTTGACGTTGTTGTTGTTGACGTTGTTGTTGTTGTTTATTTGACGTTGTTGTTGTTGTTGTTTATTTGATGTTGTTATTGTTGTTGACATAGTTGTTGTTGTTGTTGTTTATTTGACGTTGTTGATGTTGTTGACGTTGTTGTTTATTTGACGTTGTTGTTGACATTGTTGTTGTTGTTGTTGTTTATTTGACATTGTTGTTGTTGTTTATTTGACATTGTTGTTTTTGTTGACATTGTTGCTGTTGTTGTTGTTGACGTTGTTGTTGTCGTTGTTTTTGTTGTTTATTTGATGTTGTTGTTGTTGAGGTTGTTGTTGTTGTTGTTGTTTATTTGACGTTGTTGTTGTTGTTGTTTATTTGACGTTGTTGTTGTTGTTGTTTATTTGACGTGGTTGTTGTTGTTGTTGTTTATTTGACGTTGTTGTTGTTGTTGTTTATTTGGCGGTGTTATTGTTGTTGTTGTTTATTTGACGTTGTTATTGTTGTTGTTTATTTGACATTGTTGTTGTTGTTGACGTTGTTGTTGTTTATTTGATGTTGTTGTTGTTGTTGACATAGTTGTTGTTGATTATTTCACGTTGTTGTTGTTGTTGACGTTGTTGTTTATTTGACGTTGTTGTTGTTGTTTATTTAACGTTGTTGTTGTTGTTGTTGTTGTTGTTGTTGTTGTTGACGTTGTTGTTGTTGTTGACGTTGTTGTGGTTATTGTTTATTTGACGTTGTTGTTGTTGTTTATTTGACATTGTTGTTGTTGTTTATTTAACGTTGTTGTTGTTGTTGTTGTTGTTGACGTTGTTGTTGTTGTTGACGTTGTTGTGGTTATTGTTTATTTGACGTTGTTGTTGTTGTTGTTTATTTGACATTGTTGTTGTTGTTGACGGTGTTGTTGTTGTTGTTGTTGTTGTTGTTTTGACATTGTTGTTGTTGTTGTTGACGTTGTTGTTGTTGTTTATTTGATGTTGTTGTTGTTATTTATTTGACGTTGTTGTTGTTGTTGTTTATTTGACGTTGTTGTTGTTGTTGACGTTGTTGTTGTTGTTGTTATTGTTTATTTCACGTTGTTGTTGTTGTTTATTTGACGTAGTTGTTGTTGTTGACGTCGTTGTTGTTGTTGTTGTTTATTTTACGTTTTTGTTGTTGTTGATGTAGTTGGTGTTTTTGTTGTTGTTTATTTGACGTTGTATTTGTTTTTGTTGTTGTTTATTTGACTTTGTTGTTGTTGTCTATTTGACGTTGTTGTTGTTGTTGTTTATTTGACGTTGTTGTTGTTGTTGTTATTGTTGTTGTTGTTGTTTATTTGACGTTGTTGTTGTTGTTGTTTATTTGACGTTGTTGTTGTTGTTGTTGTTTATTTGACGTTGTTGTTGTTGTTTATTTGACTTTGTTTTTGTCGTTCTTTTTGTTGTTTATTTGACGTTGTTGTTGTTGTTGTTTATTTGACGTTGTTGTTGTTGTTTATATGACGTTGTTGTTGTTGATGATGTTTTTATATGACGTTGTTGTTGTTGTTTATTTGACGTTGTTTTTGTTGTTGTTGTTTATTTGACGTTGTTGTTGTTGTTTACGTTGTTGTTATTGTTGTTATTTATTTGACGTTGTTGTTGTTGTTGACGTTGTTGTTGTTGTTGTTTATTTGATGTTGTTGTTGTTGACGTTGTTGTTGTTGTTTATTTGACGTTGTTGTTGTTGTTTATTTGACGTTGTTGTTGTTATTTATTTGACGTTGTTGTTGTTGTTTATTTGACATTGTTGTTGTTGTGGTTTATTTGACGTTGTTGTTGTAGTTGACGTTGTTGTTGTTGTTGTTTATTTGACGTTGTTGTTGTTGTTGACATAGTTGTTGTTGTTGTTGTTTATTTGACGTTGTTGATGTTGTTGACGTTGTTGTTGTTGTTTATTTGACGTTGTTGTTGTTGTTGACATTGTTGTTGTTATTGTTGTTGTTTATTTGACATTGTTGTTGTTGTTTATTTGACATTGTTGTTGTTGTTGTTTATTTGATGTTGTTGTTGTTGACATAGTTGTTGTTGTTGTTGTTTATTTGACGTTGTTGATGTTGTTGTTTATTTGACGTTGTTATTGTTGTTGACATTGTTGTTGTTGTTTATTTGACATTGTTGTTGTTGTTGACGTTGTTGTTGTTGTTATTGTTTATTTCACGTTGTTGTTGTTGTTGTTTATTTGACGTAGTTGTTGTTGTTGTTTATTTGACTTTGTTTTTGTCGTTGTTTTTGTTGTTTATTTAACGTTGTTGTTGTTGTTGTTTATTTGACGTTGTTGTTGTTGTTTATATGACGTTGTTGTTGTTGATGACGTTGTTGTTGTTGTTGTTGTTTATTTGACGTTGTTTTTGTTGTTGTTGTTTATTTGACGTTGTTGTTGTTGTTGAGGTTGTTGTTGTTGTTGTTATTGATTTGACGTTGTTATTGTTGTTGTTATTGTTGTTGTTGTTTATTTGACGTTGTTGTTGTTTATTTGACGTTGTTGTTGTTTATTTGACATTGTTGTTGTTATTGTTTATTTGACGTTGTTGTTGTTGTTTATTTGACGTTGTTGTTGTTGTTGACGTTGTTGTTGTTGTTGTTGTTTATTTGATGTTGTTGTTGTTGACGTTGTTGTTGTTGTTTATTTGACGTTGTTGTTGTTGTTTATTTGACGTTGTTGTTGTTATTTATTTGACGTTGTTGTTGTTGTTTATTTGACATTGTTGTTGTTGTGGTTTATTTGACGTTGTTGTTGTAGTTGACGTTGTTGTTGTTGTTGTTTATTTGACGTTGTTGTTGTTGTTGACATAGTTGTTGTTGTTGTTGTTTATTTGACGTTGTTGATGTTGTTGACGTTGTTGTTGTTGTTTATTTGACGTTGTTGTTGTTGTTGTTGACATTGTTGTTGTTATTGTTGTTGTTTATTTGACATTGTTGTTGTTGTTTATTTGACATTGTTGTTGTTGTTTATTTGACGTTGTTGTTGTTGACATAGTTGTTGTTTTTTTGTTTATTTGACGTTGTTGATGTTGTTGTTTATTTGACGTTGTTATTGTTGTTGACATTGTTGTTGTTGTTTATTTGACATTGTTGTTGTTGTTGACGTTGTTGTTGTTGTTATTGTTTATTTCACGTTGTTGTTGTTGTTTATTTAACGTAGTTGTTGTTGTTGACGTCGTTGTTGTTGTTGTTTATTTTACGTTTTTGTTGTTGTTGATGAAGTTGGTGTTTTTGTTGTTGTTTATTTGACGTTGTTGTTGTTTTTGTTGTTGTTTATTTGACATTGTTGTTGTTGTCTATTTGACGTTGTTGTTGTTGTTGTTTATTTGACGTTGTTGTTGTTGTTGTTGTTATTGTTGTTGTTGTTGTTTATTTGACGTTGTTGTTGTTGTTGTTTATTTGACGTTGTTGTTGTTGTTGTTGTTTATTTGACGTTGTTGTTGTTGTTGTTGTTGTTTATTTGACGTTGTTGTTGTTGTTTATTTGACTTTGTTTTTGTCGTTGTTTTTGTTGTTTATTTGACGTTGTTGTTGTTGTTGTTTATTTGACGTTGTTGTTGTTGTTTATATGACGTTGTTGTTGTTGATGACGTTGTTGTTGTTGTTGTTGTTTATTTGACGTTGTTTTTGTTGTTGTTGTTTATTTGACGTTGTTGTTGTTGTTGACGTTGTTGTTGTTGTTGTTGTTATTTATTTGACGTTGTTATTGTTGTTGTTATTGTTGTTGTTGTTTATTTGACGTTGTTGTTGTTTATTTGACGTTGTTGTTGTTTATTTGACATTGTTGTTGTTATTGTTTATTTGACGTTGTTGTTGTTGTTGTTTATTTGACGTTGTTGTTGTTGTTGACGTTGTTGTTGTTGTTTATTTGATGTTGTTGTTGTTGACGTTGTTGTTGTTGTTTATTTGACGTTGTTGTTGTTGTTTATTTGACGTTGTTGTTGTTGTTGTTTATTTGACGGTGTTGTTGTTGTTGTTGTTTATTTGACGTTGTTGTTGTTGTTGTTTATTTGACGTAGTTGTTGTTGACGTGGTTGTTGTTGTTGTTTATTTGACGTTGTTGTTGTTGTTGACATAGTTGTTGTTGTTGTTGTTGTTTATTTGACGTTGTTGATGTTGTTGACGTTGTTGTTGTTGTTTATTTGACGTTGTTGTTGTTGTTGACATTGTTTTTGTTATTGTTGTTGTTTATTTGACATTGTTGTTGTTGTTTATTTGACATTGTTGTTGTTGTTGTTTATTTGACGTTGTTGTTGTTGTTGACATAGTTGTTGTTGTTGTTGTTTATTTGACGTTGTTGATGTTGTTGACATTGTTGTTGTTGTTTATTTGACGTTGTTGTTGTTGTTGACATTGTTGTTGTTGTTTATTTGACATTGTTGTTGTTGTTGACGTTGTTTCTGTTGTTGTTGTTGTTTATTTGACATTGTTGTTGTTGTTGTTGACGTTGTTGGTGTTGTTGTTTATTTGACGTTGTTGTTGTTGTTGTTTATTTGACGTTGTTTTGGTTGTTATTGTTTATTTGACGTTGTTGTTGACATTGTTGTTGTTGTTGTTGTTGTTGTTTATTTGCCGTTGTTGTTGACATTGTTGTTGTTGTTGTTGTTATTTATTTGACGTTGTTGTTGTTGTTGTTGTTGTTCATTTGACGTTGTTGGTGTTTTATTGTTTATTTAACGTTGTTGTTGTTCTTATTGACGTTGTTGTTGTTGTTTATTTGACATTGTTGTTGTTGTTGTTGTTGACGTTGTTGGTGTTGTTATTTATTTGACGTTGTTGTTGTTGTTGTTGTTGTTTATTTGACGTTGTTTTAGTTGTTGTTGTTTATTTGACGTTGTTGTTGTTGACATTGTTGTTGTTGTTGTTTATTTGACGTTGTTGTCATTGATTATTTGAAGTAGTTGTTGTTGTTGACGTTGTTGTTGTTGTTGTTGTTTATTTGACGTTTTTGTTGTTGTCGTTGTTGTTGTTGTTTATTTGACGTTGTTGTTGTTGTTTATTTGCCGTTATTGTTGTTGTTGTTGTTGTTGTTTATTTGACGATGTTGTTGTTATTTTACGTTGTTGTTGTTGTCTTTATTGTTGTTGTTGTTGTTTATTTGACGTTGTTGTTGTTGTTGTTTATTTGACGTTATTGTTGTTGTTATTTTTAACGTTGTTATTGTTGTTGTTTATTTGACGTTGTTGTTGTTGACGTTGTTGTTGGTGTTGTTGTTGTGGTTGTTTATTTGACGTTGTTGTTGTTATTGTTGTTGTTGTTGTTTATTTGACGTTGTTGTTGTTTATTTGACGTTGTTGTTGTTGTTTATTTGACGTTGTTTTAGTTGTTGTTGTTTATTTGACGTTGTTGTTGTTGTTTATTTGACGTTGTTATTGTTGACATTGTTGTTGTTGTTATTTTTTTGACGTTGTTGTTGATTATTTGACGTAGTTGTTGTTGTTGACGTTGTTGTTGTTGTTGTTTATTTGACGTTTTTGTTGTTGTTGTCGTTGTTGTTGTTGTTGTTGTTGTTTATTTGACGTTGTTGTTGTTGTTGTTGTTGTTGTTGTTGTTTATTTGATGTTGTTGTTGTTGTTGTTGTTGTTTATTTGACGTTGTTGTTGTTTATTTGACGATGTTGTTGTTATTTAACGTTGTTATTGTTGTATTTATTATTGTTGTTGTTTATTTGACGTTGTTGTTGTTGTTGTTTATTTGACGTTATTGTTGTTGTTATTTTTAACGTTGTTATTGTTGTTGTTTATTTGACATTGTTGTTGTTGACGTTGTTGTTGTTGTTGTTGTTTATTTGACGTTGTTGTTGTTATTGTTGTTGTTGTTGTTTATTTGACGTTGTTAATGTTGTTGACATTGTTGTTGTTGTTTTTGTTTTTTATTTGACGTTGTTATTGTTGTTGACGTTGTTGTTGTTACGTTGTTATTGTTGTTGTTGTATATTTGACGTTGTTGTTGTTGTTTATTTGACGTTGTTGTTTTTGTTGTTTATTTGACGGTTTGTTGTTGTTGTTGTTGTTTATTTGACGTTGTTGTTGTTGTTGTTGTTGTTGTTTATTTGACGTAGTTTTTGTTGACGTTGTTGTTGTTGTTGACATAGTTGTTGTTGTTGTTGTTTATTTGACGTTGTTGATGTTGTTGACGTTGTTGTTTATTTGACGTTGTTGTTGACATTGTTGTTGTTGTTTATTTGACATTGTTGTTGTTGTTTATTTGACATTGTTGTTTTTGTTGACATTGTTGCTGTTATTGTTGTTGACGTTGTTGTTGTCGTTGTTTTTGTTGTTTATTTGATGTTGTTGTTGTTGAGGTTGTTGTTGTTGTTTATTTGACGTTGTTGTTGTTGTTGTTGTTTATTTGACGTTGTTGTTGTTGTTGTTGTTTATTTGACGTTGTTGTTGTTGTTGTTGTTTATTTGACGTTGTTGTTGTTGTTTATTTGGCGGTGTTATTGTTGTTGTTGTTTATTTGACGTTGTTATTGTTGTTGTTAATTTGACGTTGTTGTTGTTGTTGAAGTTGTTGTTGTTTATTTGATGTTGTTGTTGCTGACATAGTTGTTGTTGTTTATTTCACATTGTTGTTGTTGTTGACGTTGTTGTTTATTTAACGTTGTTGTTGTTGTTTATTTAACGTTGTTGTTGTTGTTGTTGTTGTTGTTGACGTTGTTGTTGTTGTTGACGTTGTTGTGGTTATTGTTTATTTGACGTTGTTGTTGTTGTTTATTTGACATTGTTGTTGTTGTTGACGGTGTATTTGTTGTTGTTGTTGTTTTGACATTGTTGTTGTTGTTGTTGTTGTTGACGTTTTTGTTGTTGTTTATTTGACGTTGTTGTTGTTATTTATTTGACGTTGTTGTTGTTGTTGTTGTTTATTTGACGTTGTTGTTGTCATTGTTGTTGTTGTTGTTGTTGTTTATTTGACATTGTTGTTGTTGTTTATTTGACATTGTTGTTTTTGTTGACATTGCTGTTGTTGTTGTTGACGTTGTTGTTGTCGTTTTTTTTGTTGTTTATTTGACGTTGTTGTTGTTGTTGTTTATTTGACGTTGTTGTTGTTGTTTATTTGACGTTGTTGTTGTTGTTTATTTGAGGTTGTTGTTGTTGTTGTTGTTTATTTGACGTTGTTGTTGTTGTTGTTTATTTGGCGGTGTTATTGTTGTTGTTGTTTATTTGACGTTGTTATTGTTGTTGTTTATTTGATGTTGTTGTTGTTTATTTGATGTTGTTGTTGTTGTTGACAAAGTTGTTGTTGTTTATTTCACGTTGTTGTTGTTGTTGACGTTGTTATTTATTTGACGTTGTTGTTGTTATTTATTTAACGTTGTTGTTGTTGTTGACGTTGTTATTTATTTGACGTTGTTGTTGTTATTTATTTAACGTTGTTGTTGTTTATTTGATGTTGTTGTGGTTATTGTTTTTTTGACGTTGTTGTTGTTGTTTATTTGACATTGTTGTTGTTGTTGTTTTTTTGACATTGTTATTGTTGTTGTTGTTGTTGACGTTGTTGTTGTTGTTTATTTGACGTTAGTGTTGTTGTTGACATTGTTGTTGTTGTTATTGTTTATTTGACGTTGTTGTTGTTTATTTGACGTAGTAGTTGTTGTTGACGTTGTTGTTGTTGTTGTTTATTTTACGTTTTTGTTGTTGTTGATGTAGTTGGTGTTTATGTTGTTGTTTATTTGACGTTGTTGTTGTTTTTGTTGTTGTTTATTTGACGTTGTTGTTGTTGTCTATATGATGTTGTTGTTGTTGTTGTTGTTTATTTGACGTTGTTGTTGTTGTTGTTATTGTTGTTGTTGTTGTTGTTGTTGTTGTTTATTTGACGTTGTTGTTGTTGTTATTGTTGTTGTTGTTGTTTATTTGACGTTATTGTTGTTGTTGTTGTTTATTTGACGTTGTTGTTGTTGTTGTTGTCGTTGTTTATTTGACGTTGTTGTTGTTGTTTATTTGACGTTGTTTTTGTCGTTGTTTTTGTTGCTTAATTGACGTTGTTGTTGTTGTTGTTATTTATTTGACGTTGTTGTTGTTGTTTATATGATGTTGTCGTTGTTGTTGACGTTGTTGTTGTTGTTGTTGTTGTTTATTTGACGTTGTTTTTGTTGTTGTTGTTTATTTGATGTTGTTATTGTTGTTGACGTTGTTGTTGTTGTTGTTGTTTATTTGACGTTGTTTTTGTTGTTGTTGTTTATTTGATGTTGTTATTGTTGTTGACGTTGTTGTTGTTGTTATTATTTATTTGACGTTGTTATTGTTGTTGTTATTGTTGTTCTTGTTGTTGTTTATTTGACGTTGTTCTTGTTTATTTGACGTTGTTGTTGTTTATTTGACATTGTTGTTGTTATTGTTTATTTGACGTTGTTGTTGTTGTTTATTTGACGTTTTTGTTGTTGTTGACGTTGTTGTTGTTGTTGTTGTTGTTGTTGTTGTTTATTTGACGTTGTTGTTGTTGACGTTGTTGTTGTTGTTTATTTGACGTTGTTGTTGTTGTTGTTTATTTGATGTTGTTATTGTTGTTGACATAGTCGTTGTTGTTGTTGTTTATTTGACGTTGTTGATGTTGTTGACGTTGTTGTTTATTTGACGTTGTTGTTGACATTGTTGTTGTTGTTGTTGTTTATTTGACATTGTTGTTGTTGTTTATTTGACATTGTTGTTTTTGTTGACATTGTTGCTGTTGTTGTTGTTGACGTTGTTGTTGTCGTTGTTTTTGTTGTTTATTTGATGTTGTTGTTGTTGAGGTTGTTGTTGTTGTTGTTGTTTATTTGACGTTGTTGTTGTTGTTGTTTATTTGACGTTGTTGTTGTTGTTGTTTATTTGACGTGGTTGTTGTTGTTGTTGTTTATTTGACGTTGTTGTTGTTGTTGTTTATTTGGCGGTGTTATTGTTGTTGTTGTTTATTTGACGTTGTTATTGTTGTTGTTTATTTGACATTGTTGTTGTTGTTGACGTTGTTGTTGTTTATTTGATGTTGTTGTTGTTGTTGACATAGTTGTTGTTGATTATTTCACGTTGTTGTTGTTGTTGACGTTGTTGTTTATTTGACGTTGTTGTTGTTGTTTATTTAACGTTGTTGTTGTTGTTGTTGTTGTTGTTGTTGACGTTGTTATTGTTGTTGACGTCGTTGTGGTTATTGTTTATTTGACGTTGTTGTTGTTGTTTATTTGACATTGTTGTTGTTGTTTATTTAACGTTGTTGTTGTTGTTGTTGTTGTTGACGTTGTTGTTGTTGTTGACGTTGTTGTGGTTATTGTTTATTTGACGTTGTTGTTGTTGTTGTTTATTTGACATTGTTGTTGTTGTTGACGGTGTTGTTGTTGTTGTTGTTGTTTTGACATTGTTGTTGTTGTTGTTGACGTTGTTGTTGTTGTTTATTTGATGTTGTTGTTGTTGTTATTTATTTGACGTTGTTGTTGTTGTTGTTTATTTGACGTTGTTGTTGTTGTTGACGTTGTTGTTGTTGTTATTGTTTATTTCACGTTGTTGTTGTTGTTTATTTGACGTAGTTGTTGTTGTTGACGTCGTTGTTGTTGTTGTTGTTTATTTTTTGTATTTGTTTTTGTTGTTGTTTATTTGACTTTGTTGTTGTTGTCTATTTGACGTTGTTGTTGTTGTTGTTTATTTGACGTTGTTGTTGTTGTTGTTATTGTTGTTGTTGTTGTTTATTTGACGTTGTTGTTGTTGTTGTTTATTTGACGTTGTTGTTGTTGTTTATTTGACGTTGTTGTTGTTGTTTATTTGACTTTGTTTTTGTCGTTCTTTTTGTTGTTTATTTGACGTTGTTGTTGTTGTTGTTTATTTGACGTTGTTGTTGTTGTTTATATGACGTTGTTGTTGTTGATGACGTTTTTATATGACGTTGTTGTTGTTGTTTATTTGACGTTGTTTTTGTTGTTGTTGTTTATTTGACGTTGTTGTTGTTGTTGACGTTGTTGTTATTGTTGTTATTTATTTGATGTTGTTATTTTTGTTGTTATTGTTGTTGTTGTTTATTTGACGTTGTTGTTGTTTATTTGACGTTGTTGTTGTTTATTTGACATTGTTGTTGTTATTGTTTATTTGACGTTGTTGTTGTTGTTGTTTATTTGACGTTGTTGTTGTTGTTGACGTTGTTGTTGTTGTTGTTGTTGTTTATTTGATGTTGTTGTTGTTGTTGACGTTGTTGTTGTTGTTTATTTGACGTTGTTGTTGTTGTTTATTTGACGTTGTTGTTGTTGTTGTTTATTTGACGGTGTTGTTGTTGTTGTTCTTTATTTGACGTTGTTGTTGTTGTTGTTTATTTGACGTAGTTGTTGTTGACGTGGTTGTTGTTGTTGTTTATTTGACGTTGTTGTTGTTGTTGATATAGTTGTTGTTGTTGTTGTTTATTTGACGTTGTTGATGTTGTTGTTGTTGTTTATTTGAAGTTGTTGTTATTGTTGATATTGTTGTTGTTATTGTTGTTGTTTATTTGACATTGTTGTTGTTGTTGTTGTTTATTTGACGTTGTTGTTGTTGTTGACATAGTTGTTGTTGTTGTTGTTGTTTATTTGATGTTGTTGATGTTGTTGACATTGTTGTTGTTGTTTATTTGACGTTGTTGTTGTTGTTGACATTGTTGTTGTTGTTTATTTGACATTGTTGTTGTTGTTGACGTTGTTTCTGTTGTTGTTGTTGTTTATTTGACATTGTTGTTGTTGTTGTTGACGTTGTTGGTGTTGTTGTTTATTTGACGTTGTTGTTGTTGTTGTTTATTTGACGTTGTTGTTGTTGTAGTTGTTTATTTGACGTTGTTGTTGACATTGTTGTTGTTGTTGTTGTTGTTTATTTGACGTTGTTGGTGTTTTGTTGTTTATTTGACGTTGTTGTTGTTCTTATTGACGTTGTTGTTGTTGTTTATTTGACATTGTGGTTGTTGTTGTTGACGTTGTTGGTGTTGTTGTTTATTTGACGTTGTTGTTGTTGTTGTTGTTTAGTTGACGTTGTTTTAGTTGTTGTTGTTTATTTGACGTTGTTGTTGTTGTTTATTTGACGTTGTTGTTGTTGACATTGTTGTTGTTGTTGTTGTTATTGATTATTTGAAGTAGTTGTTGTTGTTGACGTTGTTGTTGTTGTTGTTATTTATTTGACGTTTTTGTTGTTGTCGTCGTTGTTGTTGTTTATTTGACGTTGTTGTTGTTGTTGTTTATTTTCCGTTGTTGTTGTTGTTGTTGTTTATTTGACGTTGTTGTTGTTTATTTGACGTTGTTGTTGTTTATTTAACGTTGTTGTTGTTATTTTACGTTGTTGTTGTTGTCTTTATTGTTGTTGTTGTTGTTTATTTGACGTTGTTATTGTTGTTGTTGTTTATTTGACGTTGTTGTCTTTATTGTTGTTGTTGTTGTTTATTTGACGTTGTTGTTGTTGTTTATTTGACGTTATTGTTGTTAACGTTGTTGTTGTTGTTGTTGTTTATTTGACGTTGTTGTTGTTGTTGTTGTTTATTTGACGTTGTTGTTGTTGTTGACGTTGTTGTTGTTACGTTGTTGTTGTTGTTGTTTATTTGACGTTGTTGTTGTTTATTTGACGTTGTTGTTGTTGTTTATTTGACGTTGTTGTTGTTGTTGTTTATTTGACGGTGTTGTTGTTGACGTTGTTGTTGTTGTTGTTGTTTATTTGACGTTGTTGTTGTTGTTGACATAGTTGTTGTTGTTGTTGTTTATTTGACGTTGTTGATGTTGTTGACGTTGTTGTTTATTTGACGTTGTTGTTGACATTGTTGTTGTTGTTGTTGTTTATTTGACATTGTTGTTGTTGTTTATTTGACATTGTTGTTTTTGTTGACAATGTTGCTGTTGTTGTTGTTGACGTTGTTGTTGTCGTTTTTGTTGTTGTTTATTTGACGTTGTTGTTGTTGACGTTGTTGTTGTTGTTTATTTGACGTTGTTGTTGTTGTTGTTTATTTGACGTTGTTGTTGTTGTTTATTTGACGTTGTTGTTGTTGTTGTTGTTTATTTGACGTTGTTGTTGTTGTTGTTGTTTATTTGGCGGTGTTATTGTTGTTGTTGTTTATTTGACGTTGTTATTGTTGTTGTTTATTTGACGTTGTTGTTGTTGTTGACGTTGTTGTTGTTACGTTGTTGTTGTTGTTGTTGTTGTTGACATAGTTGTTGTTGTTTATTTCACATTGTTGTTGTTGTTGACGTTGTTATTTATTTGACGTTGTTGTTGTTATTTATTTAACGTTGTTGTTGTTGTTGACGTTGTTGTTGTTGTTTATTTGATGTTGTTGTGGTTATTGTATTTTTGACGTTGTTGTTGTTGTTTATTTGACATTGTTGTTGTTGTTGTTGTTGTTGTTTTTTTGACATTGTTGTTGTTGTTGTTGTTGTTGTTATTGTTGTTGTTGTTGTTGTTTATTTGACGTTGTTGTTGTTGTTGTTTATTTGACGTTGTTGTTGTTGACGTTGTTGTTGTTATTGTTTATTTGACGTAGTTGTTGTTGTTGACGTTGTTGTTGTTGTTGTTTATTTTATGTTTTTGTTGTTGTTGATGTAGTTGGTGTTTTTGTTGTTGTTTATTTGACCTGTTTGTTGTTTTTGTTGTTGTTTATTTGACGTTGTTGTTGTTGTCTATTTGACGTTGTTGTTGTTGTTTATTTGACGTTGTTGTTGTTGTTGACGTTATTGTTATTGTTGTTATTTATTTGACGTTGTTATTTTTGTTGTTATTGTTGTTGTTGTTTATTTGACGTTGTTGTTGTTTATTTGACGTTGTTGTTGTTTATTTGACATTGTTGTTGTTATTGTTTATTTGACGTTGTTGTTGTTGTTGTTTATTTGACGTTGTTGTTGTTGACGTTGTTGTTGTTGTTGTTTATTTGATGTTGTTGTTGTTGTTGACGTTGTTGTTGTTGTTTATTTGACGTTGTTGTTGTTGTTGTTTATTTGACGTTGTTGTTGTTGTTGTTTATTTGACGGTGTTGTTGTTGTTGTTCTTTATTTGACGTTGTTGTTGTTGTTGTTGTTTATTTGACGTAGTTGTTGTTGACGTGGTTGTTGTTGTTGTTTATTTGACGTTGTTGTTGTTGTTGATATAGTTGTTGTTGTTGTTGTTTATTTGACGTTGTTGATGTTGTTGTTGTTGTTTATTTGACGTTGTTGTTGTTGTTGACATTGTTGTTGTTATTGTTGTTGTTTATTTGACATTGTTGTTGTTGTTGTTGTTTATTTGACGTTGTTGTTGTTGTTGACATAGTTGTTGTTGTTGTTGTTGTTGTTTATTTGACGTTGTTGATGTTGTTGACATTGTTGTTGTTGTTTATTTGACGTTGTTGTTGTTGTTGACATTGTTGTTGTTGTTTATTTGACATTGTTGTTGTTGTTGACGTTGTTTCTGTTGTTGTTGTTATTTATTTGACATTGTTGTTGTTGTTGTTGTTGTTGTTGACGTTGTTGGTGTTGTTTTTTATTTGACGTTGTTGTTGTTGTTGTTGTTTATTTGACGTTGTTTTGGTTGTTATTGTTTATTTGACGTTGTTGTTGACATTGTTGTTGTTGTTGTTGTTTATTTGACGTTGTTGTTGACATTGTTGTTGTTGTTGTTGTTGTTGTTTATTTGACGTTGTTGGTGTTTTGTTGTTTATTTGACGTTGTTGTTGTTCTTATTGACGTTGTTGTTGTTGTTTATTTGACATTGTTGTTGTTGTTGTTGACGTTGTTGGTGTTGTTGTTTATTTGACGTTGTTGTTGTTGTTGTTGTTTAGTTGACGTTGTTTTAGTTGTTGTTGTTTATTTGACGTTGTTGTTGTTGTTTATTTGACGTTGTTGTTGTTGACATTGTTGTTGTTGTTGTTTATTTGACGTTGTTGTTATTGATTATTTGAAGTAGTTGTTGTTGTTGACGTTGTTGTTGTTGTTGTTGTTTATTTGACGTTTTTGTTGTTGTCGTTGTTGTTGTTGTTTATTTGACGTTGTTGTTGTTGTTTATTTTCCGTTGTTGTTGTTGTTGTTGTTTATTTGACGTTGTTGTTGTTTATTTGACGTTGTTGTTGTTTATTTAACGATGTTGTTGTTATTTGACGTTGTTGTTGTTGTCTTTATTGTTGTTGTTGTTGTTTATTTGACGTTGTTGTTGTTGTTGTTGTTTATTTGACGTTATTGTTGTTGTTATTTTTAACGTTGTTATTGTTGTTGTTTATTTGACGTTGTTGTTGTTAACGTTGTTGTTGTTGTTGTTTATTTGACGTTGTTGTTGTTATTGTTGTTGTTGTTGTTTATTTGACGTTGTTAATGTTGTTGACATTATTGTTGTTGTTTTTGTTGTTTATTTGACGTTGTTGTTATTGTTGACGTTGTTGTTGTTACGTTGTTGTTGTTGTTGTTGTTTATTTGACGTTGTTGTTGTTGTTTAGTTGACGTTGTTGTTGTTGTTTATTTGACGGTGTTGTTGTTGACGTTGTTGTTGTTGTTGTTGTTTATTTGACGTTGTTGTTGTTGTTGACATAGTTGTTGTTGTTGTTGTTTATTTGACGTTGTTGATGTTGTTGACGTTGTTGTTTATATGACGTTGTTGTTGACATTGTTGTTGTTGTTGTTGTTTATTTGACATTGTTGTTTTTGTTGACATTGTTGCTGTTGTTGTTGTTGACGTTGTTGTTGTCGTTTTTTTTGTTGTTTATTTGACGTTGTTGTTGTTGACGTTGTTGTTGTTGTTTATTTGACGTTGTTGTTGTTGTTGTTTATTTGACGTTGTTGTTGTTGTTTATTTGACGTTGTTGTTGTTGTTGTTGTTTATTTGACGTTGTTGTTGTTGTTGTTTATTTGGCGGTGTTATTGTTGTTGTTGTTTATTTGACGTTGTTATTGTTGTTGTTTATTTGACGTTGTTGTTGTTGTTGACGTTGTTGTTGTTACATTGTTGTTGTTGTTGTTGTTGACATAGTTGTTGTTGTTTATTTCACGTTGTTGTTGTTGTTGACGTTGTTATTTATTTGACGTTGTTGTTGTTATTTATTTAACGTTGTTGTTGTTGTTGACGTTGTTGTTGTTGTTTATTTGATGTTGTTGTGGTTATTGTTTTTTTGACGTTGTTGTTGTTGTTTATTTGACATTGTTGTTGTTGTTGTTGTTGTTGTTTTTTTGACATTGTTGTTATTGTTGTTTATTTGACGTTGTTGTTGTTGACGTTGTTGTTGTTATTGTTTATTTGACGTAGTTGTTGTTGTTGACGTTGTTGTTGTTGTTGTTGTTTATTTGACGTTGTTGTTGTTGACGTTGTTGTTGTTATTGTTTATTTGACGTAGTTGTTGTTGTTGACGTTGTTGTTGTTGTTGTTGTTTATTTTATGTTTTTGTTATTGTTGATGTAGTTGGTGTTTTTGTTGTTGTTTATTTGACCTATTTGTTGTTTTTGTTGTTGTTTATTTGACGTTGTTGTTGTTGTTGTTGTTGTTTATTTGACGTTGTAGTTGTTGTTGTTATTGTTGTTGTTGTTGTTGTTGTTGTTGTTGTTTATTTGACGTTGTTGTTGTTGTTGTTATTGTTGTTGTTGTTGTTATTGTTGTTGTTGTTGTTGTTTATTTGACGTTGTTGTTGTTGTTGTTGTTGTTTATTTGACGTTGTTGTTGTTGTTGTCGTTGTTTATTTGACGTTGTTGTTGTTGTTTATTTGACGTTGTTTTTATCGTTGTTTTTGTTGTTTAATTGACGTTGTTGTTGTTGTTGTTGTTGTTGTTGTTTATATGATGTTGTCGTTGTTGTTGACGTTGTTGTTGTTGTTGTTGTTGTTGTTGTTTATTTGACGTTGTTTTTGTTGTTGTTGTTTATTTGATGTTGTTATTGTTGTTGACGTTGTTGTTGTTATTATTTATTTGACATTGTTATTGTTGTTGTTGTTGTTGTTGTTTATTTGACGTTGTTCTTGTTTATTTGACGTTGTTGTTGTTTATTTGACATTGTTGTTGTTATTGTTTATTTGACGTTGTTGTTGTTGTTGTTTATTTGACGTTGTTGTTGTTGACGTTGTTGTTGTTGTTTTTGTTGTTGTTTATTTGATGTTGTTGTTGTTGACGTTGTTGTTGTTGTTTATTTGACGTTGTTGTTGTTGTTGTTTATTTGATGTTGTTGTTGTTGTTGTTGTTTATTTGACGTTGTTGTTGTTGTTGTTTATTTGACGGTGTTGTTGTTGTTGTTTATTTGACGTTGTTGTTGTTGTTATTTATTTGACGTAGTTGTTGTTGACGTTGCTGTTGTTGTTGTTTATTTGACGTTGTTGTTGGTGTTGATATAGTTGTTGTTGTTGTTGTTGTTTATTTTACGTTGTTGATGTTGTTGACGTTGTTGTTGTTGTTGTTTATTTGACGTTGTTGTTGTTGTTGACATTGTTGTTGTTATTGTTGTTGTTTATTTGACGTTGTTTTAGTTGTTATTGTTTATTTGACGTTGTTGTTGTTGTTTATTTGACGTTGTTGTTGGCATTGTTGTTGTTGTTGTTGTTTATTTGACGTTGTTGGTTATTTGACGTTGTTGGTGTTTTCTTGTTTATTTGACGTTGTTATTGTTGTTTATTTGACGTTGTTTTTGTTATTTGACGTTGTTGTTGTTTTATTTGTAGTTGTTGCTTATTTGACATTGTTGTTATTGTTGTTGTTTATTAGACGTTGTTGTTGCTGTTGTTTATTTGACGTTGTTGTTGTTGTTGTTGTTTATTTGACGTTGTTGTTGTTGTTGTTGTTTATTTGACGTTGTTGTTTTTGTTGACGTTGTTGTTGTTGTTGTTGTTGTTGTTGTTGTTTATTTAACGTTGTTGTTGTTGTTGTTGTTTATTTGACGTTGTTAATGTTGTTGACATTGTTGTTACTGTTGTTTATTTCATGTTATTGTTGTTGTTATTGTTGTTGTTGTTGTTTATTTGACGTTTTTGTTGTTGTTGTTGTTGTTATTTATTTGACGTTGTAGTTGTTGTTTATTTGACATTGTTGTTGTTGTGGTTTATTTGACGTTGGTATTGTAGTTGACGTTGTTGTTGTTGTTGTTTATTTGACGTTGTTGTTGTTGACATAGTTGTTGTTGTTGATGTTGTTGTTGTTGTTTATTTGACGTTGTTGTTGTTGTTGTTTATTTGACGTTGTTGTTGTTGTTGACATTGTTGTTGTTGTTTATTTGACGTTGTTGTTGTTGTTTATTTGATGTTGTTGTTGTTGTTTATTTGACGTTGTTGTTGTTGTTTATTTAACATTGTTGTTGTTGTTGACGTTGTTGTTGTTGTTTATTTGACATTGTTGTTGTTGTTGTTGTTGTTGACGTTGTTGGTGTTGTTGTTTATTTGACGTTGTTGTTGTTTATTTGACGTTGTTTTAGTTGTCGTTGTTTATTTGACGTTGTTGTTGTTGTTTATTTGATGTTGTTGTTGTTGTTTATTTGACGTTGTTGTTGTTGACATTGTTGTTGTTGTTGTTTATTTGATGTTGTTGTTGTTGTTTATTTGACGTAGTTGTTGTTGTTGACGTTGTTGATGTTGTTGTTTATTTGACGTTTTTGTTGTTGTTGATGTTGTTGTTGTTGTTGTTTATTTGGCGTTGGTGTTGTTGTTGTTGTTTATTTGACATTGTTGTTGTTGTTGTTTATTTGACGCTGTTGTTGTTGTTGTTGTTGTTGTTTATTTGACGTTGTTATTGTTGTTTATTTGACGTTGTTGTTGTTGTTTATTTGGCGTTGTTGTTGTTGTTTATTTGACGTTGTTCTTGTTATTTGACGTTGTTGTTGTTGTTGTTGTTGTTGTTTATTTGACGTTGTTATTGTTGTTGTTTATTTGACGTTATTGTTGTTGTTATTTTTAACGTTGTTATTGTTGTTGTTGTTTATTTGACGTTGTTGTTGTTGAAGTTGTTGTTGTTGTTGTTTATTTGACGTTGTTGTTGTTGTTGTTGTTGTTGTTGTTTATTAGACATTTTAATGTTTTTGACATTGTTGTTGTTGTTTATTTGACGTTGTTGTTGTTGATGTTGTTGTTGTTTATTTGATGTTGTTGTTTATTTCACGTTGTTGTTGTTGTTGACGTTGTTATTTATTTGACGTTGTTGTTGTTATTTATTTAACGTTGTTGTTGTTGTTGACGTTGTTGTTGTTGTTTATTTGATGTTGTTGTGGTTATTGTTTTTTTGACGTTGTTGTTGTTGTTTATTTGACATTGTTGTTGTTGTTGTCGTTGTTTTTTTGACATTGTTGTTGTTGTTGTTGTTGACGTTGTTGTTGTTGTTTATTTGACGTTGTTGTTGTTGTTGTTTATTTGACGTTGTTGTTGTTGTTGACGTTGTTGTTGTTGTTATTGTTTATTTGACGTTGTTGTTGTTTATTTGACGTAGTTGTTGTTGTTGATGTTGTTGTTGTTGTTGTTTATTTTACGTTTTTGTTGTTGTTGATGTAGTTGGTGTTTTTGTTGTTGTTTATTTGACGTTGTTGTTGTTTATTTGACGTTGTTGTTGTTGTCTATTTGACGTTGTTGTTGTTGTTTATTTGACGTTGTTGTTGTTGTTCTTGTTATTGTTGTTGTTGTTGTTGTTGTTGTTGTTGTTTATTTGACGTTGTTGTTGTTGTTGTTATTGTTGTTGTTGTTGTTGTTTATTTGACGTTGTTGTTGTTGTTGTTTATTTGACGTTGTTATTGTTGTTGTTGTTGTCGTTGTTTATTTGACGTTGTTGTTGTTGTTTTTAACGTTGTTTTAGTTGTCGTTGTTTATTTGACGTTGTTGTTGTTGTTTATTTGACGTTGTTGTTGTTGTTTATTTGACGTTGTTGTTGTTGACATTGTTGTTGTTGTTGTTTATTTGATGTTGTTGTTGTTGTTGTTTATTTGACGTAGTTGTTGTTGTTGACGTTGTTGTTGTTGTTGTTTATTTGACGTTTTTGTTGTTGTTGATGTTGTTGTTGTTGTTGTTGTTTATTTGACGTTGTTGTTGTTATTGTTGTTTATTTGACATTGTTGTTGTTGTTGTTTATTTGACGTTGTTGTTGTTGTTGTTGTTTATTTGACGTTGTTATTGTTGTTTATTTGACGTTGTTGTTGTTGTTGTTTATTTGACGTTGTTGTTGTTGTTTATTTGACGTTGTTCTTGTTATTTGACGTTGTTGTTGTTGTTGTTGTTGTTGTTGTTTATTTAACGTTGTTATTGTTGTTGTTTATTTGACATTATTGTTGTTGTTATTTTTAACGTTGTTATTGTTGTTGTTGTTTATTTGACGTTGTTGTTGTTGACGTTGTTGTTGTTGTTGTTTATTTGACGTTGTTGTTGTTGTTGTTTATTAGACGTTGTTAATGTTTTTGACATTGTTGTTGTTGTTTATTTGACGTTGTTGTTGTTGATGTTGTTGTTGTTTATTTGATGTTGTTGTTGTTGTTGACATAGTTGTTGTTGTTTATTTCACGTTGTTGTTGTTGTTGACGTTGTTATTTATTTGACGTTGTTGTTGTTATTTATTTAACGTTGTTGTTGTTGACGTTGTTGTTGTTGTTTATTTGATGTTGTTGTGGTTATTGTTTTTTTGACGTTGTTGTTGTTGTTTATTTGACATTGTTGTTGTTGTTGTTGTTGTTGTTGTTTTTTTGACATTGTTGTTGTTGTTGTTGTTGTTGACGTTGTTGTTGTTGTTTATTTGACGTTGTTGTTGTTGTTGTTTATTTGACGTTGTTGTTGTTGTTGACGCTGTTGTTGTTGTTATTGTTTATTTGACGTTGTTGTTGTTTATTTGACGTAGTTGTTGTTGTTGACGTTGTTGTTGTTGTTTATTTTATGTTTTTGTTGTTGTTGATGTAGTTGGAGTTTTTGTTGTTGTTTATTTGACGTTGTTGTTGTTTTTTTTTTGTTTATTTGACGTTGTTGTTGTTGTCTATTTGACGTTGTTGTTGTTGTTGTTTATTTGACGTTGTTGTTGTTGTTATTGTTGTTGTTGTTGTTGTTGTTGTTTATTTGACGTTGTTGTTGTTATTGTTGTTGTTGTTGTTTAGTTGACGTTGTTGTTGTTGTTGTTGTTTATTTGACGTTGTTATTGTTGTTGTTGTTGTCGTTGTTTATTTGACGTTGTTGTTGTTGTTTATTTGACGTTGTTTTTGTCGTTGTTTTTGTTGTTTAATTGACATTGTTGTTGTTGTTGTTATTTATTTGACGTTGTTGTTGTTGTTTATATGATGTTGTCGTTGTTGTTAACGTTGTTGTTGTTGTTGTTTATTTGACGTTCTTTTTGTTGTTGTTGTTTATTTGATGTTGTTATTGTTGTTGACGTTGTTGTTGTTATTATTTATTTGATATTGTTATTGTTGTTGTTATTGTTGTTGTTGTTGTTGTTTATTTGACGTTGTTGTTGTTTATTTGACATTGTTGTTGTTATTGTTTATTTGACGTTGTTGTTGTTGTTGTTTATTTGACGTTGTTGTTGTTTTTGACGTTGTTTTTGTTGTTGTTGTTGTTGTTTATTTGACGTTGTTGTTGTTGACGTTGTTGTTGTTGTTTATTTGACGTTGTTGTTGTTGTTGTTTATTTGATGTTGTTGTTGTTGTTGTTGTTGTTTATTTGACGTTGTTGTTGTTGTTGTTTATTTGACGGTGTTGTTGTTGTTGTTTATTTGACGTAGTTGTTGTTGTTGTTTATTTGACGTAGTTGTTGTTGACGTTGCTGTTGTTATTGTTTATTTGACGTTGTTGTTGGTGTTTGTATAGTTGTTGTTGTTGTTGTTGTTGTTTATTTTACGTTGTTGATGTTGTTGTTGTTGTTGTTTATTTGACGTTGTTGTTGTTGTTGTTGACATTGTTGTTGTTATTGTTGTTGTTTATTTGACATTGTTGTTGTTGTTTATTTGACATTGTTGTTGTTGTTGTCGTTATTTCTGTTGTTGTTTTTTTGACGTTGTTGTTGTTGTTGTTTATTTGACGTTGTTTTAGTTGTTATTGTTTATTTGACGTTGTTGTTGTTGTTTATTTGACGTTGTTGTTGACATTGTTGTTGTTGTTGTTTATTTGACGTTGTTGTTTATTTGACGTTGTTATTGTTGTTTATTTGACGTTGTTTTTGTTATTTGACGTTGCTGTTGTTGTATTTGTAGTTGTTGCTTATTTGACGTTGTTGTTATTGTTGTTGTTTATTTGACGTTGTTGTTGCTGTTGTTTATTTGACGTTGTTGTTGTTGTTGTTTATTTGACGTTGTTGTTGTTGTTGTTTATTTGACGTTGTTGTTTTTGTTGACGTTGTTGTTGTTGTTGTTTATTTAACGTTATTGTTGTTGTTGTTGTTTATTTGACGTTGTTAATGTTGTTGAAATTGTTGTTACTGTTGTTTATTTCATGTTATTGTTGTTGTTATTGTTGTTGTTGTTGTTGTTTATTTGACGTTTTTGTTGTTGTTGTTGTTGTTATTTATTTGACGTTGTTGTTGTTTATTTGACATTGTTGTTGTTGTGGTTTATTTGACGTTGTTGTTGTTGACATAGTTGTTGTTTGTTCATGTTGTTGTTGTTGTTTATTTGACGTTGTTGTTGTTGTTGTTGTTGTTTATTTGACGTTGTTGTTGTTGTTGACATTGTTGTTGTTGTTTATTTGACGTTGTTGTTGTTGTTGTTTATTTGATGTTGTTGTTGTTTATTTGACGTTGTTGTTGTTGTTTATTTGACATTGTTGTTGTTGTTGACGTTGTTGTTGTTGTTTATTTGACATTGTTGTTGTTGTTGTTGTTGTTGACGTTGTTGGTGTTGTTGTTTATTTGACGTTGTTTTAGTTGTCGTTGTTTATTTGACGTTGTTGTTGTTGTTTATTTGACGTTGTTGTTGTTGTTGTTTATTTGACGTTGTTGTTGTTGACATTGTTGTTGTTGTTGTTGTTTATTTGATGTTGTTGTTGTTGTTTATTTGACGTAGTTGTTGTTGTTGACGTTGTTGTTGTTGTTGTTGTTTATTTGACGTTTTTGTTGTTGTTGATGTTGTTGTTGTTGTTGTTTATTTGACGTTGTTGTTGTTGTTGTTTATTTGACGTTGTTGTTGTTGTTGTTGTTTATTTGACGTTGTTGTTGTTGTTGTTGTTGTTGTTTATTTGACGTTGTTGTTGTTGTTTATTTGACGTTGTTTTTGTTGTTTATTTGACGTTGTTCTTGTTATTTGACGTTGTTGTCGTTGTTGTTTATTTGACGTTGTTATTGTTGTTGTTTATTTGACGTTATTGTTGTTGTTATTTTTAACGTTGTTATTGTTGTTGTTGTTTATTTGACATTGTTGTTGTTGACGTTGTTGTTGTTGTTGTTGTTTATTTGATGTTGTTGTTGTTGTTGTTGTTGTTTATTAGACGTTGTTAATGTTTTTGACATTGTTGTTGTTGTTTATTTGACGTTGTTGGTGTTGTTGTTGTTGTTGTTTATTTGACGTTGTTGTTGTGGTTGTTGTTTATTTAACGTTGTTGTTGTTATTGTTGTTGTTGTTTAGTTGACGTTGTTGTTGTTGTTTATTTGACGTTGTTGTTGTCGTTGTTTTTGTTGTTTATTTGACGTTGTTGTTGACGTTGTCGTTGTTGTTGTTTATTTGACGTTGTTGTTATTGTTGTCTATTTGACGTTGTTGTTGTTGTTGTTTATTTAACGTTGTTGTTGTTGTTGTTTATTTGACGTTGTTGTTGTTGTTTTTTATTTGGTGGGGTTGTTGTTGTTGTTATTGTTGTTGTTTATTTGACGTTGTTGTTGCTGTTGTTTCTTTGACGATGTTGTTGTTGTTGTTGTTTATTTGACGTTGTTGTTGTTGTTGTTTATTTGACGTTGTTGTTGTTGTTTATTTGACGTTGTTGTTGTTGACATAGTTGTTGTTGTTGATGTTGTTGTTGTTGTTTATTTGACGTTGTTGTTGTTGTTGTTGTTTATTTGATGTTGTTGTTGTTGACATTGTTGTTGTTGTTTATTTGACGTTGTTGTTGTTGTTTATTTGATGTTGTTGTTGTTGTTTATTTGACGTTGTTGTTGTTTATTTGACATTGTTGTTGTTGTTGACGTTGTTGTTGTAGTTTATTTGACATTGTTGTTGTTGACGTTGTTGGTGTTGTTGTTTATTTGACGTTGTTGTTGTTTATTTGACGTTGTTTTAGTTGTCGTTGTTTATTTGATGTTGTTGTTGTTGTTTATTTGACGTTGTTGTTGTTGTTGTTTATTTGACGTAGTTGTTGTTGACATTGTTGTTGTTGTTGTTTATTTGATGTTGTTGTTGTTGTTTATTTGACGTAGTTGTTGTTGTTGACGTTGTTGTTGTTGTTGTTGTTTATTTGACGTTTTTGTTGTTGTTGATGTTGTTGTTGTTGTTGTTTATTAGACGTTGTTGTTGTTGTTGTTGTTTATTTGACGTTGTTGTTGTTGTCGTTTATTTGACGTTGTTGTTGTTGTTCTTGTTTATTTGACGTTGTTGTTGTTGTTTATTTGACGTTGTTGTTGTTGTTGTTGTTTATTTGACGTTGTTGTTGTTGTTGTTTATTTGACGTTGTTCTTGTTATTTGACGTTGTTCTTGTTGTTGTTGTTGTTGTTGTTTATTTGACGTTGTTATTGTTGTTGTTTATTTGACGTTATTGTTGTTGTTGTTGTTTATTTGACGTTGTTGTTGTTATTGTTGTTGTTGTTTAGTTGACGTTGTTGTTGTTTATTTGACGTTGTTGTTGTCGTTGTTTTTGTTGTTTATTTGACGTTGTTGTTGTTGACGTTGTCGTTGTTGTTGTTTTTTTGACGTTGTTGTTATTGTTGTCTATTTGACGTTGTTGTTGTTGTTGTTGTTTATTTAACGTTGTTGTTGTTGTTGTTGTTTATTTGACGTTGTTGTTGTTGTTTTTTATTTGGCGGTGTTGTTGTTGTTGTTATTGTTGTTGTTGTTTATTTGACGTTGTTGTTGCTGTTGTTTATTTGACGTTGTTGTTGTTGTTGTTGTTTATTTGACGTTGTTGTTGTTGTTGTTTATTTGACGTTGTTGTTTTTGTTGACGTTGTTGTTGTTGTTGTTGTTGTTGTTTATTTAACGTTGTTGTTGTTGTTGTTGTTTATTTGACGTTGTTAATGTTGTTGACATTGTTGTTACTGTTGTTTATTTCATGTTATAGTTGTTATTGTTGTTTATTTGACGTTTTTGTTGTTGTTGATGTTGTTATTTATTTGACGTTGTTGTTGTTGTTTATTTGACATTGTTGTTGTTGTGGTTTATTTGACGTTGTTGTTGTAGTTGACGTTGTTGTTGTTGTTGTTTATTTGACGTTGTTGTTGTTGACATAGTTGTTGTTGTTGATGTTGATGTTGTTGTTTATTTGACGTTGTTGTTGTTGTTGTTGTTGTTTATTTGACGTTGTTGTTGTTGACATTGTTGTTGTTGTTTATTTGACGTTGTTGTTGTTGTTTATTTGATGTTGTTGTTGTTGTTTATTTGACGTTGTTGTTTTTGTTTATTTGACATTGTTGTTGTTGTTGACGTTGTTGTTGTTGTTTATTTGACATTGTTGTTGTTGTTGTTGTTGACGTTGTTGGTGTTGTTGTTTATTTGATGATGTTGTTGTTTATTTGACGTTGTTTTAGTTGTCGTTGTTTATTTGACGTTGTTGTTGTTGTTTATTTGACGTTGTTGTTGTTGTTTATTTGACGTTGTTGTTGTTGACATTGTTGTTGTTGTTGTTGTTGTTTATTTGACGTAGTTGTTGTTGTTGACGTTGTTGTTGTTGTTGTTTATTTGACGTTTTTGTTGTTGTTGATGTTGTTGTTGTTGTTGTTGTTTATTTGACGTTGTTGTTGTTGTTGTTGTTTATTTGACGTTGTTGTTGTTGTTGTTTATTTGACGTTGTTGTTGTTGTTCTTGTTTATTTGACGTTGTTGTTGTTGTTTATTTGACGTTGTTGTTGTTGTTTATTTGACGTTGTTGTTGTTTATTTGACGTTGTCCTTTTTATTTGACGTTGTTCTTGTTGTTGTTGTTGTTGTTGTTGTTGTTGTTGTTTATTTGACGTTGTTATTGTTGTTGTTTATTTGACGTTATTGTTGTTGTTATTTTTAATGTTGTTATTGTTGTTGTTGTTTATTTGACGTTGTTGTTGTTGACGTTGTTGTTGTTGTTGTTTATTTGACGTTGTTGTTGTTGTTGTTGTTTATTAGACGTTGTTAATGTTTTTGACATTGTTGTTGTTGTTTACTTGACGTTGTTGTTGTTGTTGTTGTTTATTTGACGTTGTTGTTGTGGTTGTTGTTTATTTTATGTTCTTGTTGTTATTGTTGTTGTTGTTTAGTTGACGTTGTTGTTGTTGTTTATTTGACGTTGTTGTTGTCGTTGTTTTTGTTGTTTATTTGACGTTGTTGTTGTTGACGTTGTCGTTGTTGTTGTTTATTTGACGTTGTTGTTATTGTTGTCTATTTGACGTTGTTGTTGTTGTTGTTTATTTAACGTTGTTGTTGTTGTTGTTGTTTATTTGACGTTGTTATTGTTGTTTTTTATTTGGCGGTGTTGTTGTTGTTGTTGTTGTTTATTTGACGTTGTTGTTGTTGTTTATTTGACGTTGTTGTTGTTGTTGACGTTGTTGTTGTTTATTTGACGTTGTTGTTGTTGTTGACATTGTTGTTGTTATTGTTGTTGTTTATTTGACCTTGTTGTTGTTGTTTATTTGACATTGTTGTTGTTGTTGATGTTGTTGCTGTTGTTGTTTAATTGACATTGTTGTTGTTGTTGTTGTTGACGTTGTTGGTGTTGTTGTTTATTTGACATTGTTGTTATTGCTATTTATTTGACGTTGTTTTAGTTGTTGTTGTTTATTTGACGTTGTTGTTGACATTGTTGTTGTTGTTGTTGTCGTTTATTTGACGTTGTTGTTGTTGTTGTTTATTTGACGTTGTTGGTGTTTTGTTGTTTTTTTGACATTGTTGTTGTTTATTTGACGTTGTTTTTGTTATTTGACGTTGTCGTTGTTGTTGTATTTGTAGTTGTTGCTTATTTGACATTGTTGTTATTGTTGTTGTTTATTTGACGTTGTTGTTGTTGTTGTTTATTTGACGTTGTTGTTGTTATTGTTGTTTATTTGACGTTGTTGTATTTGTTTTTTATTTGACGTTGTTGTTTTTGTTGACGTTCTTGTTGTTTATTTAACGTTGTTGTTGTTGTTGTTGTTGTTTATTTGACGTTGTTAATGTTTTTAATGTTGTTGACATTGTTGTTACTGTTGTTTATTTCACGTTGTTGTTGTTGTTGTTGTTGTTTATTTGACATTGTTGTTGTTGTTGTTGTTGTTATTTATTTGACGTTGTTGTTGTTGTTTATTTGACGTTGTTGTTGTTGTGGTTTATTTGACGTTGTTGTTGTTGTTGACGTTGTTGTTGTTGTTGTTATTTATTTGACGTTGTTGTTGTTGTTGTTGACATAGTTGTTGTTGTTGTTTATTTGACGTTGTTGTTGTTGTTGTTGTTTATTTGACGTTGTTGTTGTTGTTTATTTGACGTTGTTAATGTATTTGACATTGTTGTTGTTGTTTTTGTTGTTTATTTGACATTGTTGTTGTTGTTGTTTATTTGACGTTGTTGTTGTGGTTGTTGTTTATTTGACGTTGTTGTTGTTATTGTTGTTGTTGTTGTTTAGTTGACGTTGTTGTTGTTGTTGTTTATTTGACGTTGTTGTTGTCGTTGTTTTTGTTGTTTATTTGACGTTGTTGTTGTTGACGTTGTCGTTGTTGTTGTTTATTTGATGTTGTTTTTGTTGTTGTCTATTTGACGTTGTTGTTGTTGTTTATTTGACGTTGTTGTTATTGTTGTTTATTTGACGTTGTTGTTGTTGTTGTTGTTTATTTGGCGGTGTTGTTGTTGTTGTTTATTTGACGTTGTTGTTGTTTATTTGACGTTGTTGTTGTTGACGTTGTTGTTGTTTATTTGATGTTGTTGTTGTTGTTGACATAGTTGTTGTTGTTTATTTCACGTTGTTGTTGTTGACATTGTTGTTCATTTGACGTTGTTGTTGTTATTTATTTGACGTTGTTGTTGTTGTTGACATTGACGTTGTTGTTGTTTATTTGACGTTGTTGTTGTTATTGTTACTGTTGTTGTTTATTTGACGTTGTTAATGTTGTTGACATTGTTGTTGTTGTTTTTGTTGTTTATTTGAAGTTGTTGTTGTTGTTGACGTTGTTGTTGTTACGTTGTTGTTGTTGTTGTTGTTTATTTGACGTTGTTGTTGTTTATTTGACGTTGTTGTTGTTGTTTATTTGACGTTGTTGTTGTTGTTGTTTATTTGACGTTGTTGTTGCTGTTGTTTATTTGACGTTGTTGTTGTTATTGTTGTTTATTTGACGTTGTTGTTGTTGTTTTTTATTTGACATTGTTGTTTTTGTTGACGTTGTTTATTTGACGTTGTTGTTGTTGTTTATTTGACGTTGTTGTTGTTGTTGACGTTGTTGTTGTTTATTTGACGTTGTTGTTGTTGTTGACATTGTTGTTGTTATTGTTGTTGTTTATTTGACCTTGTTGTTGTTGTTTATTTGACATTGTTGTTGTTGTTGATGTTGTTGCTGTTGTTGTTTAATTGACATTGTTGTTGTTGTTGTTGTTGACGTTGTTGGTGTTGTTGTTTATTTGACATTGTTGTTATTGCTATTTATTTGACGTTGTTTTAGTTGTTGTTGTTTATTTGACGTTGTTGTTGACATTGTTGTTGTTGTTGTTGTTGCCGTTTATTTGACGTTGTTGTTGTTGTTGTTTATTTGACGTTGTTGGTGTTTTGTTGTTTTTTTGACATTGTTGTTGTTTATTTGACGTTGTTTTTGTTATTTGACGTTGTCGTTGTTGTTGTATTTGTAGTTGTTGCTTATTTGACATTGTTGTTATTGTTGTTGTTTATTTGACGTTGTTGTTGTTGTTGTTTATTTGACGTTGTTGTTGTTATTGTTGTTTATTTGACGTTGTTGTATTTGTTTTTTATTTGACGTTGTTGTTTTTGTTGACGTTCTTGTTGTTTATTTAACGTTGTTGTTGTTGTTGTTGTTGTTTATTTGACGTTGTTAATGTTTTTAATGTTGTTGACATTGTTGTTACTGTTGTTTATTTCACGTTGTTGTTGTTGTTGTTGTTTATTTGACGTTGTTGTTGTTGTTGTTGTTGTTATTTATTTGACGTTGTTGTTGTTGTTTATTTGACGTTGTTGTTGTTGTGGTTTATTTGACGTTGTTGTTGTTGTTGACGTTGTTGTTGTTGTTGTTATTTATTTGACGTTGTTGTTGTTGTTGTTGACATAGTTGTTGTTGTTGTTTATTTGACGTTGTTGTTATTGTTGTTGTTTATTTGACGTTGTTGTTGTTGTTTATTTGACGTTGTTAATGTATTTGACATTGTTGTTGTTGTTTTTGTTGTTTATTTGACATTGTTGTTGTTGTTGTTTATTTGACGTTGTTGTTGTGGTTGTTGTTTATTTGACGTTGTTGTTGTTATTGTTGTTGTTGTTGTTTAGTTGACGTTGTTGTTGTTGTTGTTGTTTATTTGACGTTGTTGTTGTCGTTGTTTTTGTTGTTTATTTGACGTTGTTGTTGTTGACGTTGTCGTTGTTGTTGTTTATTTGATGTTGTTTTTGTTGTTGTCTATTTGACGTTGTTGTTGTTGTTGTTTATTTGACGTTGTTGTTATTGTTGTTTATTTGACGTTGTTGTTGTTGTTGTTGTTTATTTGGCGGTGTTGTTGTTGTTGTTTATTTGACGTTGTTGTTGTTTATTTGACGTTGTTGTTGTTGACGTTGTTGTTGTTTATTTGATGTTGTTGTTGTTGTTGACATAGTTGTTGTTGTTTATTTCACGTTGTTGTTGTTGACATTGTTGTTCATTTGACGTTGTTGTTATTTATTTGACGTTGTTGTTGTTGTTGACATTGACGTTGTTGTTGTTTATTTGACGTTGTTGTTGTTATTGTTACTGTTGTTGTTTATTTGACGTTGTTAATGTTGTTGACATTGTTGTTGTTGTTTTTGTTGTTTATTTGAAGTTGTTGTTGTTGTTGACGTTGTTGTTGTTACGTTGTTGTTGTTGTTGTTGTTTATTTGACGTTGTTGTTGTTTATTTGACGTTGTTGTTGTTGTTTATTTGACGTTGTTGTTGTTGTTATTGTTTATTTGACGTTGTTATTGTTGTTGTTTATTTGACGTTGTTATTGTTGTTGTTTATTTGACGTTATTGTTGTTGTTATTTTTAATGTTGTTATTGTTGTTGTTGTTTATTTGACGTTGTTGTTGTTGACGTTGTTGTTGTTGTTGTTTATTTGACGTTGTTGTTGTTGTTGTTGTTTATTAGACGTTGTTAATGTTTTTGACATTGTTGTTGTTGTTTACTTGACGTTGTTGTTGTTGTTGTTGTTTATTTGACGTTGTTGTTGTGGTTGTTGTTTATTTTATGTTCTTGTTGTTATTGTTGTTGTTGTTTAGTTGACGTTGTTGTTGTTGTTTATTTGACGTTGTTGTTGTCGTTGTTTTTGTTGTTTATTTGACGTTGTTGTTGTTGACGTTGTCGTTGTTGTTGTTTATTTGACGTTGTTGTTATTGTTGTCTATTTGACGTTGTTGTTGTTGTTGTTTATTTAACGTTGTTGTTGTTGTTGTTTATTTGACGTTGTTATTGTTGTTTTTTATTTGGCGGTGTTGTTGTTGTTGTTGTTGTTTATTTGACGTTGTTGTTGTTGTTTATTTGACGTTGTTGTTGTTGTTGACGTTGTTGTTGTTTATTTGACGTTGTTGTTGTTGTTGACATTGTTGTTGTTATTGTTGTTGTTTATTTGACCTTGTTGTTGTTGTTTATTTGACATTGTTGTTGTTGTTGATGTTGTTGCTGTTGTTGTTTAATTGACATTGTTGTTGTTGTTGTTGTTGACGTTGTTGGTGTTGTTGTTTATTTGACATTGTTGTTATTGCTATTTATTTGACGTTGTTTTAGTTGTTGTTGTTTATTTGACGTTGTTGTTGACATTGTTGTTGTTGTTGTTGTCGTTTATTTGACGTTGTTGTTGTTGTTGTTTATTTGACGTTGTTGGTGTTTTGTTGTTTTTTTGACATTGTTGTTGTTTATTTGACGTTGTTTTTGTTATTTGACGTTGTCGTTGTTGTTGTATTTGTAGTTGTTGCTTATTTGACATTGTTGTTATTGTTGTTGTTTATTTGACGTTGTTGTTGTTGTTGTTTATTTGACGTTGTTGTTGTTATTGTTGTTTATTTGACGTTGTTGTATTTGTTTTTTATTTGACGTTGTTGTTTTTGTTGACGTTCTTGTTGTTTATTTAACGTTGTTGTTGTTGTTGTTGTTGTTTATTTGACGTTGTTAATGTTTTTAATGTTGTTGACATTGTTGTTACTGTTGTTTATTTCACGTTGTTGTTGTTGTTGTTGTTGTTTATTTGACATTGTTGTTGTTGTTGTTGTTGTTATTTATTTGACGTTGTTGTTGTTGTTTATTTGACGTTGTTGTTGTTGTGGTTTATTTGACGTTGTTGTTGTTGTTGACGTTGTTGTTGTTGTTGTTATTTATTTGACGTTGTTGTTGTTGTTGTTGACATAGTTGTTGTTGTTGTTTATTTGACGTTGTTGTTGTTGTTGTTGTTTATTTGACGTTGTTGTTGTTGTTTATTTGACGTTGTTAATGTATTTGACATTGTTGTTGTTGTTTTTGTTGTTTATTTGACATTGTTGTTGTTGTTGTTTATTTGACGTTGTTGTTGTGGTTGTTGTTTATTTGACGTTGTTGTTGTTATTGTTGTTGTTGTTGTTTAGTTGACGTTGTTGTTGTTGTTGTTTATTTGACGTTGTTGTTGTCGTTGTTTTTGTTGTTTATTTGACGTTGTTGTTGTTGACGTTGTCGTTGTTGTTGTTTATTTGATGTTGTTTTTGTTGTTGTCTATTTGACGTTGTTGTTGTTGTTTATTTGACGTTGTTGTTATTGTTGTTTATTTGACGTTGTTGTTGTTGTTGTTGTTTATTTGGCGGTGTTGTTGTTGTTGTTTATTTGACGTTGTTGTTGTTTATTTGACGTTGTTGTTGTTGACGTTGTTGTTGTTTATTTGATGTTGTTGTTGTTGTTGACATAGTTGTTGTTGTTTATTTCACGTTGTTGTTGTTGACATTGTTGTTCATTTGACGTTGTTGTTGTTATTTATTTGACGTTGTTGTTGTTGTTGACATTGACGTTGTTGTTGTTTATTTGACGTTGTTGTTGTTATTGTTACTGTTGTTGTTTATTTGACGTTGTTAATGTTGTTGACATTGTTGTTGTTGTTTTTGTTGTTTATTTGAAGTTGTTGTTGTTGTTGACGTTGTTGTTGTTACGTTGTTGTTGTTGTTGTTGTTTATTTGACGTTGTTGTTGTTTATTTGACGTTGTTGTTGTTGTTTATTTGACGTTGTTGTTGTTGTTGTTTATTTGACGTTGTTGTTGCTGTTGTTTATTTGACGTTGTTGTTGTTATTGTTGTTTATTTGACGTTGTTGTTGTTGTTTTTTATTTGACATTGTTGTTTTTGTTGACGTTGTTTATTTGACGTTGTTGTTGTTGTTTATTTGACGTTGTTGTTGTTGTTGACGTTGTTGTTGTTTATTTGACGTTGTTGTTGTTGTTGACATTGTTGTTGTTATTGTTGTTGTTTATTTGACCTTGTTGTTGTTGTTTATTTGACATTGTTGTTGTTGTTGATGTTGTTGCTGTTGTTGTTTAATTGACATTGTTGTTGTTGTTGTTGTTGACGTTGTTGGTGTTGTTGTTTATTTGACATTGTTGTTATTGCTATTTATTTGACGTTGTTTTAGTTGTTGTTGTTTATTTGACGTTGTTGTTGACATTGTTGTTGTTGTTGTTGTTGCCGTTTATTTGACGTTGTTGTTGTTGTTGTTTATTTGACGTTGTTGGTGTTTTGTTGTTTTTTTGACATTGTTGTTGTTTATTTGACGTTGTTTTTGTTATTTGACGTTGTCGTTGTTGTTGTATTTGTAGTTGTTGCTTATTTGACATTGTTGTTATTGTTGTTGTTTATTTGACGTTGTTGTTGTTGTTGTTTATTTGACGTTGTTGTTGTTATTGTTGTTTATTTGACGTTGTTGTATTTGTTTTTTATTTGACGTTGTTGTTTTTGTTGACGTTCTTGTTGTTTATTTAACGTTGTTGTTGTTGTTGTTGTTGTTTATTTGACGTTGTTAATGTTTTTAATGTTGTTGACATTGTTGTTACTGTTGTTTATTTCACGTTGTTGTTGTTGTTGTTGTTTATTTGACGTTGTTGTTGTTGTTGTTGTTGTTATTTATTTGACGTTGTTGTTGTTGTTTATTTGACGTTGTTGTTGTTGTGGTTTATTTGACGTTGTTGTTGTTGTTGACGTTGTTGTTGTTGTTGTTATTTATTTGACGTTGTTGTTGTTGTTGTTGACATAGTTGTTGTTGTTGTTTATTTGACGTTGTTGTTATTGTTGTTGTTTATTTGACGTTGTTGTTGTTGTTTATTTGACGTTGTTAATGTATTTGACATTGTTGTTGTTGTTTTTGTTGTTTATTTGACATTGTTGTTGTTGTTGTTTATTTGACGTTGTTGTTGTGGTTGTTGTTTATTTGACGTTGTTGTTGTTATTGTTGTTGTTGTTGTTTAGTTGACGTTGTTGTTGTTGTTGTTGTTTATTTGACGTTGTTGTTGTCGTTGTTTTTGTTGTTTATTTGACGTTGTTGTTGTTGACGTTGTCGTTGTTGTTGTTTATTTGATGTTGTTTTTGTTGTTGTCTATTTGACGTTGTTGTTGTTGTTGTTTATTTGACGTTGTTGTTATTGTTGTTTATTTGACGTTGTTGTTGTTGTTGTTGTTTATTTGGCGGTGTTGTTGTTGTTGTTTATTTGACGTTGTTGTTGTTTATTTGACGTTGTTGTTGTTGACGTTGTTGTTGTTTATTTGATGTTGTTGTTGTTGTTGACATAGTTGTTGTTGTTTATTTCACGTTGTTGTTGTTGACATTGTTGTTCATTTGACGTTGTTGTTGTTATTTATTTGACGTTGTTGTTGTTGTTGACATTGACGTTGTTGTTGTTTATTTGACGTTGTTGTTGTTATTGTTACTGTTGTTGTTTATTTGACGTTGTTAATGTTGTTGACATTGTTGTTGTTGTTTTTGTTGTTTATTTGAAGTTGTTGTTGTTGTTGACGTTGTTGTTGTTACGTTGTTGTTGTTGTTGTTGTTTATTTGACGTTGTTGTTGTTTATTTGACGTTGTTGTTGTTGTTTATTTGACGTTGTTGTTGTTGTTGTTTATTTGACGTTGTTGTTGCTGTTGTTTATTTGACGTTGTTGTTGTTATTGTTGTTTATTTGACGTTGTTGTTGTTGTTTTTTATTTGACATTGTTGTTTTTGTTGACGTTGTTGTTGTTTATTTAACGTTGTTGTTGTTGTTGTTGTTGTTGTTGTTGTTTATTTAACGTTGTTAATGCTTTTAATGTTGTTGACATTGTTGTTACTGTTGTTTATTTCACGTTGTTGTTGTTGTTGTTTATTTGACGTTGTTGTTGTTGTTGTTATTTATTTGACGTTGTTGTTGTTGTATATTTGACGTTGTTGTTGTTGTGGTTTATTTGACGTTGTTGTTGTTGTTGACGTTGTTGTTGTTGTTGTTGTTATTTATTTGACGTTGTTGTTGTTGTTGTTGACATAGTTGTTGTTGTTGTTTAAATGACGTTGGTGTTGTTGTTGACGTTGTTGTTGTTTATTTGACGTTGTTGTTGTTGTTTCTTTGACGTTGTTGTTGTTTATTTGACGTTGTTGTTGTTGTTTATTTGACATTGTTGTTGTTGTTGTTTACTTGACATTGTTGTTGTTGTTGTTGTTGACATTGTTGTTGTTGTTGTTTATTTGACGTTGTTGTTGTTGTTGTTTATTTGACGTAGTTGTTGTTGTTGACGTTGTTGTTGTTGTTGTTGTTTATTTGACATTTTTGTTGTTGTTGATGTTGTTGTTGTTGTTGTTTATTTGAAATTGTTGTTGTTGTTTATTTGACGTTGTTGTTGTTGTTGTTGTTGTTGTTTAGTTGACGTTGTTGTTGTTGTTTATTTGACGTTGTTGTTGTCGTTGTTTTTGTTGTTTATTTGACGTTGTTGTTGTTGACGTTGTCGTTGTTGTTGTATATTTGACGTTGTTGTTATTGTTGTCTATTTGACGTTGTTGTTATTGTTGTTTATTTAACGTTGTTGTTGTTGTTGTTGTTGTTTATTTGACGTTGTTGTTGTTGTTTTTTATTTGGCGGTGTTGTTGTTGTTGTTGTTTATTTGACGTTGTTGTTGTTGTTTATTTGACGTTGTTGTTGTTGTTTATTTGACGTTGTTGTTGTTGTTGACGTTGTTGTTGTTTATTTGACGTTGTTGTTGTTGTTGACATTGTTATTGTTATTGTTGTTGTTTATTTGACATTGTTGTTGTTGTTAATTTGACATTGTTGTTGTTGTTGATGTTGTTGCTGTTGTTGTTTATTTGACATTGTTGTTGTTGTTGTTGTTGACGTTGTTGGTGTTGTTGTTTATTTGACGTTGTTGTTATTGCTATTTATTTGACGTTCTTTTAGTTGTTGTTGTTTATTTGACGTTGTTGTTGTTTATTTGACATTGTTGTTGACATTGTTGTTGTTGTTGTTGTCGTTTATTTGACGTTGTTGTTGTTTATTTGACGTTGTTGGTGTTTTGTTGTTTTTTTGAAGTTGTTGTTGTTTATTTGACGTTGTTTTTGTTATTTGATGTTGTCGTTGTTGTTGTATTTGTAGTTGTTGCTTATTTGACATTGTTGTTATTGTTGTTGTTTATTTGACGTTGTTGTTGCTGTTGTTTATTTGACGTTGTTGTTGTTATTGTTGTTTATTTGACGTTGTTGTTGTTGTTTTTTATTTGACGTTGTTGTTTTTGTTGACGTTGTTGTTGTTTATTTAACGTTGTTGTTGTTGTTGTTGTTGTTGTTTATTTGACGTTGTTAATGTTTTTAATGTTGTTGACATTGTTGTTACTGTTGTTTATTTCACGTTGTTGTTGTTGTTGTTGTTGTTTATTTGACGTTGTTGTTATTGTTGTCTATTTGACGTTGTTGTTGTTGTTGTTTATTTAACGTTGTTGTTGTTGTTGTTGTTTATTTGACGTTGTTGTTGTTGTTTTTTATTTGGCGGTGTTGTTGTTGTTGTTATTGTTGTTGTTTATTTGACGTTGTTGTTGCTGTTGTTTATTTGACGTTGTTGTTGTTGTTGTTGTTTATTTGACGTTGTTGTCGTTGTTGTTTATTTGACGTTGTTGTTTTTGTTGACGTTGTTGTTGTTGTTGTTGTTTATTTAACGTTGTTGTTGTTGTTGTTGTTGTTTATTTGACGTTGTTAATGTTGTTGACATTGTTGTTACTGTTGTTTATTTCATGTTATAGTTGTTGTTGTTGTTTATTTGACGTTTTTGTTGTTGTTGTTGTTGTTGTTATTTATTTGACGTTGTTGTTGTTGTTTATTTGACATTGTTGTTGTTGTGGTTTATTTGACGTTGTTGTTGTAGTTGACGTTGTTGTTGTTGTTGTTTATTTGACGTTGTTGTTGTTGACATAGTTGTTGTTGTTGATGTTGTTGTTGTTGTTTATTTGACGTTGTTGTTGTTGTTGTTGTTTATTTGACGTTGTTGTTGTTGACATTGTTGTTGTTGTTTATTTGACGTTGTTGTTGTTGTTTATTTGATGTTGTTGTTGTTGTTGTTGTTGTTTATTTGACATTGTTGTTGTTGTTGACGTTTTTTGTTGTTGTTTATTTGACATTGTTGTTGTTGTTGTTGTTGACGTTGTTGGTGTTGTTGTTTATTTGATGTTGTTGTTGTTTATTTGACGTTGTTTTAGTTGTCGTTGTTTATTTGACATTGTTGTTGTTGTTTATTTGACGTTGTTGTTGTTGTTTATTTGACGTTGTTGTTGTTGACATTGTTGTTGTTGTTGTTTATTTGATGTTGTTGTTGTTGTTTATTTGACGTAGTTGTTGTTGTTGACGTTGTTGTTGTTGTTGTTGTTGTTTATTTGACGTTTTTGTTGTTGTTGATGTTGTTGTTGTTGTTGTTGTTTATTTGACGTTGTTGTTGTTGTTGTTTATTTGACGTTGTTGTTGTTGTTGTTTATTTGACGTTGTTGTTGTTGTTCTTGTTTATTTGACGTTGTTGTTGTTGTTTATTTGACGTTGTTGTTGTTTATTTGACGTTGTTGTTGTTGTTTATTTGACGTTGTTCTTTTTATTTGACGTTGTTGTTGTTGTTCTTGTTGTTGTTGTTGTTGTTGTTGTTTATTTGACGTTGTTATTGTTGTTGTTTATTTGACGTTATTGTTGTTGTTATTTTTAACGTTGTTATTGTTGTTGTTGTTTATTTGACGTTGTTGTTGTTGACGTTGTTGTTGTTGTTGTTTATTTGACGTTGTTGTTGTTGTTGTTTATTAGACGTTGTTAATGTTTTTGACATTGTTGTTGTTGTTGTTGTTTATTTGACGTTGTTGTTGTTGTTGTTGTTGTTTATTTGACGTTGTTGTTGTGGTTGTTGTTTATTTGATGTTGTTGTTGTTATTGTTGTTGTTGTTTATTTGACGTTGTTGTTGTGGTTGTTGTTTATTTGATGTTTTCGTTGTTTTTGTTGTTTATTTGACGTTGTTGTTGTTGACGTTGTCGTTGTTGTTGTTTATTTGATGTTGTTGTTATTGTTGTCTATTTGACGTTGTTGTTGTTGTTGTTTATTTAACGTTGTTGTTGTTGTTGTTGTTTATTTGACGTTGTTGTTGTTGTTTTTTATTTGGCGGTGTTGTTGTTGTTGTTGTTTATTTGACGTTGTTGTTGTTTATTTGATGTTGTTGTTGTTGTTAACGTTGTTGTTGTTTATTTGACGTTGTTGTTGTTGTTGACATTGTTGTTGTTGTTGTTGTTGTTTATTTGACATTGTTGTTGTTGTTTATTTGACATTGTTGTTGTTGTTGATGTTGTTGCTGTTGTTGTTTATTTGACATTGTTGTTGTTGTTGTTGTTGTTGACGTTGTTGGTGTTGTTGTTTATTTGACGTTGTTGTTATTGCTATTTATTTGACGTTGTTTTAGTTGTTGTTGTTTATTTGACGTTGTTGTTGTTTATTTGACGTTGTTGTTGACATTGTTGTTGTTGTTGTTGTCGTTTATTTGACGTTGTTGTTGTTGTTGTTGTTTATTTGACGTTGTTGGTGTTTTGTTGTTTTTTTGACGTTGTTGTTGTTTATTTGACGTTGTTTTTGTTATTTGACGTTGTCGTTGTTGTTGTATTTGTAGTTGTTGCTTATTTGACATTGTTGTTATTGTTGTTGTTTATTTGACGTTGTTGTTGCTGTTGTTTATTTGACGTTGTTGTTGTTATTGTTGTTTATTTGACGTTGTTGTTGTTGTTTTTTATTTGACGTTGTTGTTTTTGTTGACGTTCTTGTTGTTTATTTAACGTTGTTGTTGTTGTTGTTGTTTATTTGACGTTGTTAATGTTTTTAATGTTGTTGACATTGTTGTTACTGTTGTTTATTTCACGTTGTTGTTGTTGTTGTTTATTTGACGTTGTTGTTGTTGTTGTTGTTGTTGTTGTTGTTATTTATTTGACGTTGTTGTTGTTGTTTATTTGACGTTGTTGTTGTTGTGGTTTATTTGACGTTGTTGTTGTTGTTGTTATTTATTTGACGTTGTTGTTGTTGTTGTTGACATAGTTGTTGTTGTTGTTTATTTGACGTTGGTGTTGTTGTTGACGTTGTTGTTGTTGTTTATTTGACGTTGTTGTTGTTGTTGTTGTTTATTTGACGTTGTTGTTGTTTATTTGACGTTGTTGTTGTTGTTTATTTGACATTGTTGTTGTTGTTTATTTGACATTATTGTTGTTGTTGTTGTTGACGTTGTTGGTGTTGTTGTTTATTTGATGTTGTTGTTGTTGTTGTTTATTTGACGTTATTTTAGTTGTTGTTGTTTATTTGACGTTGTTGTTGTTGTTTATTTGAAGTTGTTGTTGACATTGTTGTTGTTGTTGTTGTTGTTTATTTGACGTTGTTGTTGTTGTTTATTTGATGTAGTTGTTGTTGTTGACGTTGTTGTTGTTGTTGTTGTTTATTTGACATTTTTGTTGTTGTTGATGTTGTTGTTGTTGTTGTTTATGTGAAATTGTTGTTGTTGGTGTTGTTGTTTATTTGACGTTGTTGTTGTTGTTGTTTATTTGACGACGTTGTTGTTGTTGTTTTTTATTTGGCGGTGTTGTTGTTGTTGTTGTTTATTTGACGTTGTTGTTGTTGTTTATTTGACGTTGTTGTTGTTGTTTATTTGACGTTGTTGTTGTTGTTGACGTTGTTGTTGTTTATTTGACGTTGTTGTTGTTGTTGACATTGTTATTGTTATTGTTGTTGTTTATTTGACATTGTTGTTGTTGTTAATTTGACATTGTTGTTGTTGTTGATGTTGTTGCTGTTGTTGTTTATTTGACATTGTTGTTGTTGTTGTTGTTGACGTTGTTGGTGTTGTTGCTTATTTGACGTTGTTGTTATTGCTATTTATTTGACGTTCTTTTAGTTGTTGTTGTTTATTTGACGTTGTTGTTGTTTATTTGACATTGTTGTTGACATTGTTGTTGTTGTTGTTGTCGTTTATTTGACGTTGTTGTTGTTTATTTGACGTTGTTGGTGTTTTGTTGTTTTTTTGAAGTTGTTGTTGTTTATTTGACGTTGTTTTTGTTATTTGATGTTGTCGTTGTTGTTGTATTTGTAGTTGTTGCTTATTTGACATTGTTGTTATTGTTGTTGTTTATTTGACGTTGTTGTTGCTGTTGTTTATTTGACGTTGTTGTTGTTATTGTTGTTTATTTGACGTTGTTGTTGTTGTTTTTTATTTGACGTTGTTGTTTTTGTTGACGTTGTTGTTGTTTATTTAACGTTGTTGTTGTTGTTGTTGTTGTTTATTTGACGTTGTTAATGTTTTTAATGTTGTTGACATTGTTGTTACTGTTGTTTATTTCACGTTGTTGTTGTTGTTGTTGTTGTTTATTTGACGTTGTTGTTATTGTTGTCTATTTGACGTTGTTGTTGTTGTTGTTTATTTAACGTTGTTGTTGTTGTTGTTGTTGTTTATTTGACGTTGTTGTTGTTGTTTTTTATTTGGCGGTGTTGTTGTTGTTGTTATTGTTGTTGTTTATTTGACGTTGTTGTTGCTGTTGTTTATTTGACGTTGTTGTTGTTGTTGTTTATTTGACGTTGTTGTTGTTGTTGTTTATTTGACGTTGTTGTTTTTGTTGACGTTGTTGTTGTTGTTGTTGTTTATTTAACGTTGTTGTTGTTGTTGTTGTTGTTTATTTGACGATGTTAATGTTGTTGACATTGTTGTTACTGTTGTTTATTTCATGTTATAGTTGTTGTTGTTGTTTATTTGACGTTTTTGTTGTTGTTGTTGTTGTTGTTATTTATTTGACGTTGTTGTTGTTGTTTATTTGACATTGTTGTTGTTGTGGTTTATTTGACGTTGTTGTTGTAGTTGACGTTGTTGTTGTTGTTGTTTATTTGACGTTGTTGTTGTTGACATAGTTGTTGTTGTTGATGTTGTTGTTGTTGTTTATTTGACGTTGTTGTTGTTGTTGTTGTTTATTTGACGTTGTTGTTGTTGACATTGTTGTTGTTGTTTATTTGACGTTGTTGTTGTTGTTTATTTGATGTTGTTATTGTTGTTTATTTGACGTTGTTGTTGTTGTTTATTTGACATTGTTGTTGTTGTTGACGTTTTTTGTTGTTGTTTATTTGACATTGTTGTTGTTGTTGTTGTTGACGTTGTTGGTGTTGTTGTTTATTTGATGTTGTTGTTGTTTATTTTACGTTGTTTTAGTTGTCGTTGTTTATTTGACATTGTTGTTGTTGTTTATTTGACGTTGTTGTTGCTGTTTATTTGACGTTGTTGTTGTTGACATTGTTGTTGTTGTTGTTTATTTGATGTTGTTGTTGTTGTTTATTTGACGTAGTTGTTGTTGTTGACGTTGTTGTTGTTGTTGTTGTTGTTTATTTGACGTTTTTGTTGTTGTTGATGTTGTTGTTGTTGTTGTTGTTTATTTGACGTTGTTGTTGTTGTTTATTTGACGTTGTTGTTGTTGTTGTTTATTTGACGTTGTTGTTGTTGTTCTTGTTTATTTGACGTTGTTGTTGTTGTTTATTTGACGTTGTTGTTGTTGTTTATTTGACGTTGTTGTTGTTGTTTATTTGACGTTGTTGTTTTTATTTGACGTTGTTGTTGTTGTTCTTGTTGTTGTTGTTGTTGTTGTTGTTTATTTGACGTTGTTATTGTTGTTGTTTATTTGACGTTATTGTTGTTGTTATTTTTAACGTTGTTATTGTTGTTGTTGTTTATTTGACGTTGTTGTTGTTGTTGTTGTTTATTAGACGTTGTTAATGTTTTTGACATTGTTGTTGTTGTTGTTGTTTATTTGACGTTGTTGTTGTTGTTGTTGTTTATTTGACGTTGTTGTTGTGGTTGTTGTTTATTTGATGTTGTTGTTGTTATTGTTGTTGTTGTTTATTTGACGTTGTTGTTGTGGTTGTTGTTTATTTGATGTTGTCGTTGTTTTTGTTGTTTATTTGACGTTGTTGTTGTTGACGTTGTCGTTGTTGTTGTTTATTTGATGTTGTTGTTATTGTTGTCTATTTGACGTTGTTGTTGTTGTTGTTTATTTAACGTTGTTGTTGTTGTTGTTGTTTATTTGACGTTGTTGTTGTTGTTTTTTATTTGGCGGTGTTGTTGTTGTTGTTGTTTATTTGACGTTGTTGTTGTTTATTTGATGTTGTTGTTGTTGTTAACGTTGTTGTTGTTTATTTGACGTTGTTGTTGTTGTTGACATTGTTGTTGTTGTTGTTGTTGTTTATTTGACATTGTTGTTGTTGTTTATTTGACATTGTTGTTGTTGTTGATGTTGTTGCTGTTGTTGTTTATTTGACATTGTTGTTGTTGTTGTTGTTGTTGACGTTGTTGGTGTTGTTGTTTATTTGACGTTGTTGTTATTGCTATTTATTTGACGTTGTTTTAGTTGTTGTTGTTTATTTGACGTTGTTGTTGTTTATTTGACGTTGTTGTTGACATTGTTGTTGTTGTTGTTGTCGTTTATTTGACGTTGTTGTTGTTGTTGTTTATTTGACGTTGTTGGTGTTTTGTTGTTTTTTTGACGTTGTTGTTGTTTATTTGACGTTGTTTTTGTTATTTGACGTTGTCGTTGTTGTTGTATTTGTAGTTGTTGCTTATTTGACATTGTTGTTATTGTTGTTGTTTATTTGACGTTGTTGTTGCTGTTGTTTATTTGACGTTGTTGTTGTTATTGTTGTTTATTTGACGTTGTTGTTGTTGTTTTTTATTTGACGTTGTTGTTTTTGTTGACGTTCTTGTTGTTTATTTAACGTTGTTGTTGTTGTTGTTGTTGTTGTTGTTGTTTATTTGACGTTGTTAATGTTTTTAATGTTGTTGACATTGTTGTTACTGTTGTTTATTTCACGTTGTTGTTGTTGTTGTTTATTTGACGTTGTTGTTGTTGTTGTTGTTGTTGTTGTTGTTATTTATTTGACGTTGTTGTTGTTGTTTATTTGACATTGTTGTTGTTGTGGTTTATTTGACGTTGTTGTTGTTGTTGTTATTTATTTGACGTTGTTGTTGTTGTTGTTGACATAGTTGTTGTTGTTGTTTATTTGACGTTGGTGTTGTTGTTGACGTTGTTGTTGTTGTTTATTTGACGTTGTTGTTGTTGTTGTTGTTTATTTGACGTTGTTGTTGTTTATTTGACGTTGTTGTTGTTGTTTATTTGACATTGTTGTTGTTGTTTATTTGACATTATTATTGTTGTTGTTGACGTTGTTGGTGTTGTTGTTTATTTGATGTTGTTGTTGTTGTTGTTTATTTGACGTTATTTTAGTTGTTGTTGTTTATTTGACGTTGTTGTTGTTGTTTATTTGAAGTTGTTGTTGACATTGTTGTTGTTGTTGTTGTTGTTTATTTGACGTTGTTGTTGTTGTTTATTTGATGTAGTTGTTGTTGTTGACGTTGTTGTTGTTGTTGTTGTTGTTGTTTATTTGACATTTTTGTTGTTGTTGATGTTGTTGTTGTTGTTGTTTATGTGAAATTGTTGTTGTTGGTGTTGTTGTTTATTTGACGTTGTTGTTGTTGTTGTTTATTTGACGACGTTGTTGTTGTTGTTGTTGTTTATTTGACGTTGTTGTTGTTTATTTGACGTTGTTGTTGTTATTTGACGTTGTTGTTGTTGTATTTGTTGTTGTTGTTGTTTTTGTTTATTTGACGTTGTTGTTGTTGTTGTTTATTTGACATTGTTGTTGTAATTTTAAACGTTTTTATTGTTGTTGTTGTTGTTTATTTGACGTAGTTGTTGTTGTTGTTGTTTATTTGACGTTGTTGTTGTTGTTTATTTGACGTTGTTAATGTATTTGACATTGTTGTTGTTGTTTTTGTTGTTTATTTGACATTGTTGTTGTTGTTGTTTATTTGACGTTGTTGTTGTGGTTGTTTATTTGACGGTGTTGTTGTTGTTTATTTGACGTTGTTGTTGTTGTTGTTGTTTATTTGACGTTGTTGTTGTTGACATTGTTGTTGTTGTTTATTTGACGTTGTTGTTGTTGTTTATTTGATGTTGTTGTTGTTGTTTATTTGACGTTGTTGTTGTTGTTTATTTGACATTGTTGTTGTTGTTGACGTTGTTGTTGTTGTTTATTTGACATTGTTGTTGTTGTTGTTGTTGACGTTGTTGGTGTTGTTGTTTATTTGATGTTGTTGTTGTTTATTTGACGTTGTTTTAGTTGTCGTTGTTTATTTGACGTTGTTGTTGTTGTTTATTTAACGTTGTTGTTGTTGTTTATTTGACGTTGTTGTTGTTGACATTGTTGTTGTTGTTTATTTGATGTTGTTGTTGTTGTTTATTTGACGTAGTTGTTGTTGTTGACGTTGTTGTTGTTGTTGTTGTTTATTTGACGTTTTTGTTGTTGTTGATGTTGTTGTTGTTGTTGTTTATTTGACGTTGTTGTTGTTGTTGTTGTTGTTTATTTGACGTTGTTGTTGTTGTTGTTTATTTGACGTTGTTGTTGTTGTTCTTGTTTATTTGACGTTGTTGTTGTTGTTTATTTGACGTTGTTCTTTTTATTTGACGTTGTTCTTGTTGTTGTTGTTGTTGTTGTTGTTGTTATCGTTTATTTGACGTTGTTATTGTTGTTGTTTATTTGACGTTATTGTTGTTGTTATTTTTAACGTTGTTATTGTTGTTGTTGTTTATTTGACGTTGTTGTTGTTGACGTTGTTGTTGTTGTTGTTTATTTGACGTTGTTGTTGTTGTTGTTGTTTATTAGACGTTGTTAATGTTTTTGACATTGTTGTTGTTGTTTATTTGACGTTGTTGTTGTTGTTGTTTATTTGACGTTGTTGTTGTGGTTGTTGTTTATTTGATGTTGTTGTTGTTATTGTTGTTGTTGTTTATTTGACGTTGTTGTTGTGGTTGTTGTTTATTTGATGTTGTCATTGTTTTTGTTGTTTATTTGACGTTGTTGTTGTTGACGTTGTCGTTGTTGTTGTTTATTTGATGTTGTTGTTATTGTTGTCTATTTGACGTTGTTGTTGTTGTTGTTTATTTAACGTTGTTGTTGTTGTTGTTGTTGTTTATTTGACGTTGTTGTTGTTGTTTTTTATTTGGCGGTGTTGTTGTTGTTGTTTATTTGACGTTGTTGTTGTTTATTTGACGTTGTTGTTGTTGTTAACGTTGTTGTTGTTTATTTGACGTTGTTGTTGTTGTTGACATTGTTGTTGTTGTTGTTGTTGTTTATTTGACATTGTTGTTGTTGTTTATTTGACATTGTTGTTGTTGTTGATGTTGTTGCTGTTGTTGTTTATTTGACATTGTTGTTGTTGTTGTTGTTGACGTTGTTGGTGTTGTTGTTTATTTGACGTTGTTGTTATTGCTATTTATTTGACGTTGTTTTAGTTGTTGTTGTTTATTTGACGTTGTTGTTGTTTATTTGACGTTGTTGTTGACATTGTTGTTGTTGTTGTTGTCGTTTATTTGACGTTGTTGTTGTTGTTGTTTATTTGACATTGTTGGTGTTTTGTTGTTTTTTTGACGTTGTTGTTGTTTATTTGACGTTGTTTTTGTTATTTGACGTTGTCGTTGTTGTTGTATTTGTAGTTGTTGCTTATTTGACATTGTTGTTATTGTTGTTGTTTATTTGACGTTGTTGTTGCTGTTGTTTATTTGACGTTGTTGTTATTGTTGTTTATTTGACGTTGTTGTTATTGTTTTTTATTTGACGTTGTTGTTTTTGTTGACGTTCTTGTTGTTTATTTAACGTTGTTGTTGTTGTTGTTTATTTGACGTTGTTAATGTTTTTAATGTTGTTGACATTGTTGTTACTGTTGTTTATTTCACGTTGTTGTTGTTGTTGTTGTTGTTGTTTATTTGACGTTGTTGTTGTTGTTGTTGTTGTTGTTATTTATTTGACGTTGTTGTTGTTGTTTATTTGACGTTGTTGTTGTTGTAGTTTATTTGACGTTGTTGTTGTTGTTGTTATTTATTTGACGTTGTTGTTGTTGTTGTTGACATAGTTGTTGTTGTTGTTTATTTGACGTTGGTGTTGTTGTTGACGTTGTTGTTGTTGTTTATTTGACGTTGTTGTTGTTGTTTATTTGACGTTGTTGTTGTTTATTTGACGTTGTTGTTGTTGTTGTTTATTTGACATTGTTGTTGTTGTTTATTTGACATTATTGTTGTTGTTGTTGTTGACGTTGTTGGTGTTGTTGTTTATTTGATGTTGTTGTTGTTGTTGTTTATTTGACGTTATTTTAGTTGTTGTTGTTTATTTGACGTTGTTGTTGTTGTTTATTTGAAGTTGTTGTTGACATTGTTGTTGTTGTTGTTGTTGTTTATTTGACGTTGTTGTTGTTGTTTATTTGACGTAGTTGTTGTTGTTGACGTTGTTGTTGTTGTTGTTGTTTATTTGACATTTTTGTTGTTGTTGATGTTGTTGTTGTTGTTGTTTATGTGAAATTGTTGTTGTTGGTGTTGTTGTTTATTTGACGTTGTTGTTGTTGTTGTTTATTTGACGACGTTGTTGTTGTTGTTGTTGTTGTTTATTTGACGTTGTTGTTGTTTATTTGACGTTGTTGTTGTTGCTATTTATTTGACGTTGTTTTAGTTGTTGTTGTTTATTTGACGTTGTTGTTGTTTATTTGACGTTGTTGTTGACATTGTTGTTGTTGTTGTTGTCGTTTATTTGACGTTGTTGTTGTTGTTGTTGTTTATTTGACGTTGTTGGTGTTTTGTTGTTTTTTTGACGTTGTTGTTGTTTATTTGACGTTGTTTTTGTTATTTGACGTTGTCGTTGTTGTTGTATTTGTAGTTGTTGCTTATTTGACATTGTTGTTATTGTTGTTGTTTATTTGACGTTGTTGTTGCTGTTGTTTATTTGACGTTGTTGTTGTTATTGTTGTTTATTTGACGTTGTTGTTGTTGTTTTTTATTTGACGTTGTTGTTTTTGTTGACGTTCTTGTTGTTTATTTAACGTTGTTGTTGTTGTTGTTGTTGTTGTTTATTTGACGTTGTTAATGTTTTTAATGTTGTTGACATTGTTGTTACTGTTGTTTATTTCACGTTGTTGTTGTTGTTGTTTATTTGACGTTGTTGTTGTTGTTGTTGTTGTTGTTATTTATTTGACGTTGTTGTTGTTGTTTATTTGACGTTGTTGTTGTTGTGGTTTATTTGACGTTGTTGTTGTTGTTGTTATTTATTTGACGTTGTTGTTGTTGTTGACATAGTTGTTGTTGTTGTTTATTTGACGTTGGTGTTGTTGTTGACGTTGTTGTTGTTGTTTATTTGACGTTGTTGTTGTTGTTGTTGTTTATTTGACGTTGTTGTTGTTTATTTGACGTTGTTGTTGTTGTTTATTTGACATTGTTGTTGTTGTTTATTTGACATTATTGTTGTTGTTGTTGTTGACGTTGTTGGTGTTGTTGTTTATTTGATGTTGTTATTGTTGTTTATTTGACGTTATTTTAGTTGTTGTTGTTTATTTGACGTTGTTGTTGTTGTTTATTTGAAGTTGTTGTTGACATTGTTGTTGTTGTTGTTGTTTATTTGACGTTGTTGTTGTTGTTTATTTGACGTAGTTGTTGTTGTTGACGTTGTTGTTGTTGTTGTTGTTTATTTGACATTTTTGTTGTTGTTGATGTTGTTGTTGTTGTTGTTTATGTGAAATTGTTGTTGTTGGTGTTGTTTTTTATTTGACGTTGTTGTTGTTGTTGTTTATTTGACGACGTTGTTGTTGTTGTTGTTGTTTATTTGACGTTGTTGTTGTTTATTTGACGTTGTTTTTGTTATTTGACGTTGTTGTTGTTGTATTTGTTGTTGTTGTTGTTTTTGTTTATTTGACGTTGTTGTTGTTGTTGTTTATTTGACATTGTTGTTGTAATTTTAAACGTTTTTATTGTTGTTGTTGTTGTTTATTTGACGTAGTTGTTGTTGTTGTTGTTTATTTGACGTTGTTGTTGTTGTTTATTTGACGTTGTTAATGTATTTGACATTGTTGTTGTTGTTTTTGTTGTTTATTTGACATTGTTGTTGTTGTTGTTTATTTGACGTTGTTGTTGTGGTTGTTTATTTGACGGTGTTGTTGTTGTTTATTTGACGTTGTTGTTGTTGTTGTTGTTTATTTGACGTTGTTGTTGTTGACATTGTTGTTGTTATTTATTTGACGTTGTTGTTGTTGTTTATTTGATGTTGTTGTTGTTGTTTATTTGACGTTGTTGTTGTTGTTTATTTGACATTGTTGTTGTTGTTGACGTTGTTGTTGTTGTTTATTTGACATTGTTGTTGTTGTTGTTGTTGACGTTGTTGGTGTTGTTGTTTATTTGATGTTGTTGTTGTTTATTTGACGTTGTTTTAGTTGTCGTTGTTTATTTGACGTTGTTGTTGTTGTTTATTTGACGTTGTTGTTGTTGTTTATTTGACGTTGTTGTTGTTGACATTGTTGTTGTTGTTTATTTGATGTTGTTGTTGTTGTTTATTTGACGTAGTTGTTGTTGTTGACGTTGTTGTTGTTGTTGTTGTTTATTTGACGTTTTTGTTGTTGTTGATGTTGTTGTTGTTGTTGTTTATTTGACGTTGTTGTTGTTGTTGTTGTTGTTTATTTGACGTTGTTGTTGTTGTTGTTTATTTGACGTTGTTGTTGTTGTTCTTGTTTATTTGACGTTGTTGTTGTTGTTTATTTGACGTTGTTGTTGTTGTTTATTTGACGTTGTTGTTGTTGTTTATTTGACGTTGTTCTTTTTATTTGACGTTGTTCTTGTTGTTGTTGTTGTTGTTGTTGTTGTTATCGTTTATTTGACGTTGTTATTGTTGTTGTTTATTTGACGTTATTGTTGTTGTTATTTTTAACGTTGTTATTGTTGTTGTTGTTTATTTGACGTTGTTGTTGTTGACGTTGTTGTTGTTGTTGTTTATTTGACGTTGTTGTTGTTGTTGTTGTTGTTTATTAGACGTTGTTAATGTTTTTGACATTGTTGTTGTTGTTTATTTGACGTTGTTGTTGTTGTTGTTTATTTGACGTTGTTGTTGTGGTTGTTGTTTATTTGATGTTGTTGTTGTTATTGTTGTTGTTGTTTATTTGACGTTGTTGTTGTGGTTGTTGTTTATTTGATGTTGTCGTTGTTTTTGTTGTTTATTTGACGTTGTTGTTGTTGACGTTGTCGTTGTTCTTGTTTATTTGATGTTGTTGTTATTGTTGTCTATTTGACGTTGTTGTTGTTGTTGTTTATTTAACGTTGTTGTTGTTGTTGTTTATTTGACGTTGTTGTTGTTGTTTTTTATTTGGCGGTGTTGTTGTTGTTGTTTATTTGACGTTGTTGTTGTTTATTTGACGTTGTTGTTGTTGTTAACGTTGTTGTTGTTTATTTGACGTTGTTGTTGTTGTTGACATTGTTGTTGTTGTTGTTGTTGTTTATTTGACATTGTTGTTGTTGTTTATTTGACATTGTTGTTGTTGTTGATGTTGTTGCTGTTGTTGTTTATTTGACATTGTTGTTGTTGTTGTTGTTGACGTTGTTGGTGTTGTTGTTTATTTGACGTTGTTGTTATTGCTATTTATTTGACGTTGTTTTAGTTGTTGTTGTTTATTTGACGTTGTTGTTGTTTATTTGACGTTGTTGTTGACATTGTTGTTGTTGTTGTTGTCGTTTATTTGACGTTGTTGTTGTTGTTGTTTATTTGACGTTGTTGGTGTTTTGTTGTTTTTTTGACGTTGTTGTTGTTTATTTGACGTTGTTTTTGTTATTTGACGTTGTCGTTGTTGTTGTATTTGTAGTTGTTGCTTATTTGACATTGTTGTTATTGTTGTTGTTTATTTGACGTTGTTGTTGCTGTTGTTTATTTGACGTTGTTGTTATTGTTGTTTATTTGACGTTGTTGTTGTTGTTTTTTATTTGACGTTGTTGTTTTTGTTGACGTTCTTGTTGTTTATTTAACGTTGTTGTTGCTGTTGTTTATTTGACGTTGTTAATGTTTTTAATGTTGTTGACATTGTTGTTACTGTTGTTTATTTCACGTTGTTGTTGTTGTTGTTGTTGTTTATTTGACGTTGTTGTTGTTGTTGTTGTTGTTGTTATTTATTTGACGTTGTTGTTGTTGTTTATTTGACGTTGTTGTTGTTGTAGTTTATTTGACGTTGTTGTTGTTGTTGTTGTTATTTATTTGACGTTGTTGTTGTTGTTGTTGACATAGTTGTTGTTGTTGTTTATTTGACGTTGGTGTTGTTGTTGACGTTGTTGTTGTTGTTTATTTGACGTTGTTGTTGTTGTTTATTTGACGTTGTTGTTGTTTATTTGACGTTGTTGTTGTTGTTGTTTATTTGACATTGTTGTTGTTGTTTATTTGACATTATTGTTGTTGTTGTTGTTGACGTTGTTGGTGTTGTTGTTTATTTGATGTTGTTGTTGTTGTTGTTTATTTGACGTTATTTTAGTTGTTGTTGTTTATTTGACGTTGTTGTTGTTGTTTATTTGAAGTTGTTGTTGACATTGTTGTTGTTGTTGTTGTTGTTTATTTGACGTTGTTGTTGTTGTTTATTTGACGTAGTTGTTGTTGTTGACGTTGTTGTTGTTGTTGTTTATTTGACATTTTTGTTGTTGTTGATGTTGTTGTTGTTGTTGTTTATGTGAAATTGTTGTTGTTGGTGTTGTTGTTTATTTGACGTTGTTGTTGTTGTTGTTTATTTGACGACGTTGTTGTTGTTGTTGTTGTTGTTTATTTGACGTTGTTGTTGTTTATTTGACGTTGTTGTTGTTATTTGACGTTGTTGTTGTTGTTGTATTTGTTGTTGTTGTTGTTTTTGTTTATTTGACGTTGTTGTTGTTGTTGTTTATTTGACATTGTTGTTGTTATTTTTAACGTTTTTATTGTTGTTGTTGTTGTTTATTTGACGTAGTTGTTGTTGTTGTTGTTTATTTGACGTTGTTGTTGTTGTTTATTTGACGTTGTTAATGTATTTGACATTGTTGTTGTTGTTTTTGTTGTTTATTTGACATTGTTGTTGTTGTTGTTTATTTGACGTTGTTGTTGTGGTTGTTGTTTATTTGACGTTGTTGTTGTTATTGATGTTGTTGTTGTTTAGTTGACATTGTTGTTGTTGTTGTTGTTTATTTGACGTTGTTGTTGTCGTTGTTTTTGTTGTTTATTTGACGTTGTTGTTGTTGACGTTGTCGTTGTTGTTGTTTATTTGATGTTGTTTTTGTTGTTGTCTATTTGACGTTGTTGTTGTTGTTGTTTATTTGACGTTGTTGTTGTTGTTGTTTATTTGACGTTGTTGTTGTTGTTGTTGTTTATTTGGCGGTATTGTTGTTGTTGTTTATTTGACGTTGTTAATGTTTTTAATGTTGTTGACATTGTTGTTACTGTTGTTTATTTCACGTTGTTGTTGTTGTTGTTGTTGTTTATTTGACGTTGTTGTTATTGTTGTCTATTTGACGTTGTTGTTGTTGTTGTTTATTTAACGTTGTTGTTGTTGTTGTTGTTTATTTGACGTTGTTGTTGTTGTTTTTTATTTGGCGGTGTTGTTGTTGTTGTTATTGTTGTTGTTTATTTGACGTTGTTGTTGCTGTTGTTTATTTGACGTTGTTGTTGTTGTTTATTTGACGTTGTTGTTGTTGTTGTTTATTTGACGTTGTTGTTTTTGTTGACGTTGTTGTTGTTGTTGTTGTTTATTTAACGTTGTTGTTGTTGTTGTTGTTTATTTGACTTTGTTAATGTTGTTGACATTGTTGTTACTGTTGTTTATTTCATGTTATAGTTGTTGTTGTTGTTTATTTGACGTTTTTGTTGTTGTTGTTGTTGTTATTTATTTGACGTTGTTGTTGTTGTTTATTTGACATTGTTGTTGTTGTGGTTTATTTGACGTTGTTGTTGTAGTTGACGTTGTTGTTGTTGTTGTTGTTTATTTGACGTTGTTGTTGTTGACATAGTTGTTGTTGTTGATGTTGTTGTTGTTGTTTATTTGACGTTGTTGTTGTTGTTGTTGTTGTTGTTTATTTGACGTTGTTGTTGTTGACATTGTTGTTGTTGTTTATTTGACGTTGTTGTTGTTGTTTATTTGATGTTGTTGTTGTTGTTTATTTGACGTTGTTGTTGTTGTATATTTGACGTTGTTGTTATTGTTGTCTATTTGACGTTGTTGTTATTATTGTTTATTTAACGTTGTTGTTGTTGTTGTTGTTGTTTATTTGACGTTGTTGTTGTTGTTTTTTATTTGGCGGTGTTGTTGTTGTTGTTGTTTATTTGACGTTGTTGTTGTTGTTTTTTATTTGGCGGTGTTGTTGTTGTTGTTGTTTATTTGACGTTGTTGTTGTTGTTTATTTGACGTTGTTGTTGTTGTTTATTTGACGTTGTTGTTGTTGTTGACGTTGTTGTTGTTTATTTGACGTTGTTGTTGTTGTTGACATTGTTATTGTTATTGTTGTTGTTTATTTGACATTGATGTTGTTGTTAATTTGACATTGTTGTTGTTGTTGATGTTGTTGCTGTTGTTGTTTATTTGACATTGTTGTTGTTGTTGTTGTTGACGTTGTTGGTGTTGTTGTTTATTTGACGTTGTTGTTATTGCTATTTATTTGACGTTCTTTTAGTTGTTGTTGTTTATTTGACGTTGTTGTTGTTTATTTGACATTGTTGTTGACATTGTTGTTGTTGTTGTTGTCATTTATTTGACGTTGTTGTTGTTTATTTGACGTTGTTGGTGTTTTGTTGTTTTTTTGACGTTGTTGTTGTTTATTTGACGTTGTTTTTGTTATTTGACGTTGTCGTTGTTGTTGTATTTGTAGTTGTTGCTTATTTGACATTGTTGTTATTGTTGTTGTTTATTTGACGTTGTTGTTGCTGTTGTTTATTTGACGTTGTTGTTGTTATTGTTGTTTATTTGACGTTGTTGTTGTTGTTTTTTATTTGACGTTGTTGTTTTTGTTGACGTTCTTGTTGTTTATTTAACGTTGTTGTTGTTGTTGTTGTTGTTGTTTATTTGACGTTGTTAATGTTTTTAATGTTGTTGACATTGTTGTTACTGTTGTTTATTTCACGTTGTTGTTGTTGTTGTTTATTTGACGTTGTTGTTGTTGTTGTTGTTATTTATTTGACGTTGTTGTTGTTGTTTATTTGACGTTGTTGTTGTTGTGGTTTATTTGACGTTGTTGTTGTTGTTGACGTTGTTGTTGTTGTTGTTGTTGTTATTTATTTGACGTTGTTGTTGTTGTTGTTGACATAGTTGTTGTTGTTGTTTATTTGACGTTGGTGTTGTTGTTGACGTTGTTGTTGTTGTTTATTTGACGTTGTTGTTGTTGTTTATTTGACGTTGTTGTTGTTTATTTGACGTTGTTGTTGTTGTTTATTTGACATTGTTGTTGTTGTTTATTTGACCTTATTGTTGTTGTTGTTGTTGTTGTTGACGTTGTTGGTGTTGTTGTTTATTTGATGTTGTTGTTGTTGTTGTTTATTTGACGTTATTTTAGTTGTTGTTGTTTATTTGACGTTGTTGTTGTTGTTTATTTGAAGTTGTTGTTGACATTGTTGTTGTTGTTGTTGTTGTTTATTTGACGTTGTTGTTGTTGTTTATTTGACGTAGTTGTTGTTGTTGACGTTGTTGTTGTTGTTGTTGTTGTTTATTTGACATTTTTGTTGTTGTTGATGTTGATGTTGTTGTTGTTGTTTATGTGAAATTGTTGTTGTTGGTGTTGTTGTTTATTTGACGTTGTTGTTGTTGTTGTTTATTTGACGACGTTGTTGTTGTTGTTGTTGTTTATTTGACGTTGTTGTTGTTTATTTGACGTTGTTGTTGTTATTTGACGTTGTTGTTGTTGTTGTATTTGTTGTTGTTGTTGTTGTTTATTTGACGTTGTTGTTGTTGTTGTTTATTTGACATTGTTGTTGTTATTTTTAACGTTTTTATTGTTGTTGTTGTTGTTTATTTGACGTAGTTGTTGTTGTTGTTGTTTATTTGACGTTGTTGTTGTTGTTTATTTGACGTTGTTAATGTATTTGACATTGTTGTTGTTGTTTTTGTTGTTTATTTGACATTGTTGTTGTTGTTGTTTATTTGACGTTGTTGTTGTGGTTGTTGTTTATTTGACGTTGTTGTTGTTATTGTTGTTGTTGTTGTTTAGTTGACGTTGTTGTTGTTGTTGTTTATTTGACGTTGTTGTTGTCGTTGTTTTTGTTGTTTATTTGACGTTGTTGTTGTTGACGTTGTCGTTGTTGTTGTTTATTTGATGTTGTTTTTGTTGTTGTCTATTTGACGTTGTTGTTGTTGTTGTTTATTTGACGTTGTTGTTGTTGTTGTTTATTTGACGTTGTTGTTGTTGTTGTTGTTTATTTGGCGGTATTGTTGTTGTTGTTTATTTGACGTTGTTAATGTTTTTAATGTTGTTGACATTGTTGTTACTGTTGTTTATTTCACGTTGTTGTTGTTGTTGTTGTTGTTTATTTGACGTTGTTGTTATTGTTGTCTATTTGACGTTGTTGTTGTTGTTGTTTATTTAACGTTGTTGTTGTTGTTGTTGTTTATTTGACGTTGTTGTTGTTGTTTTTTATTTGGCGGTGTTGTTGTTGTTGTTATTGTTGTTGTTTATTTGACGTTGTTGTTGCTGTTGTTTATTTGACGTTGTTGTTGTTGTTTATTTGACGTTGTTGTTGTTGTTGTTTATTTGACGTTGTTGTTTTTGTTGACGTTGTTGTTGTTGTTGTTGTTTATTTAACGTTGTTGTTGTTGTTGTTGTTTATTTGACTTTGTTAATGTTGTTGACATTGTTGTTACTGTTGTTTATTTCATGTTATAGTTGTTGTTGTTGTTTATTTGACGTTTTTGTTGTTGTTGTTGTTGTTATTTATTTGACGTTGTTGTTGTTGTTTATTTGACATTGTTGTTGTTGTGGTTTATTTGACGTTGTTGTTGTAGTTAACGTTGTTGTTGTTGTTGTTGTTTATTTGACGTTGTTGTTGTTGACATAGTTGTTGTTGTTGATGTTGTTGTTGTTGTTTATTTGACGTTGTTGTTGTTGTTGTTGTTGTTGTTTATTTGACGTTGTTGTTGTTGACATTGTTGTTGTTGTTTATTTGACGTTGTTGTTGTTGTTTATTTGATGTTGTTGTTGTTGTTTATTTGACGTTGTTGTTGTTGTATATTTGACGTTGTTGTTATTGTTGTCTATTTGACGTTGTTGTTATTATTGTTTATTTAACGTTGTTGTTGTTGTTGTTGTTGTTTATTTGACGTTGTTGTTGTTGTTTTTTATTTGGCGGTGTTGTTGTTGTTGTTGTTTATTTGACGTTGTTGTTGTTGTTTTTTATTTGGCGGTGTTGTTGTTGTTGTTGTTTATTTGACGTTGTTGTTGTTGTTTATTTGACGTTGTTGTTGTTGTTTATTTGACGTTGTTGTTGTTGTTGACGTTGTTGTTGTTTATTTGACGTTGTTGTTGTTGTTGACATTGTTATTGTTATTGTTGTTGTTTATTTGACATTGATGTTGTTGTTAATTTGACATTGTTGTTGTTGTTGATGTTGTTGCTGTTGTTGTTTATTTGACATTGTTGTTGTTGTTGTTGACGTTGTTGGTGTTGTTGTTTATTTGACGTTGTTGTTATTGCTATTTATTTGACGTTCTTTTAGTTGTTGTTGTTTATTTGACGTTGTTGTTGTTTATTTGACATTGTTGTTGACATTGTTGTTGTTGTTGTTGTCATTTATTTGACGTTGTTGTTGTTTATTTGACGTTGTTGGTGTTTTGTTGTTTTTTTGACGTTGTTGTTGTTTATTTGACGTTGTTTTTGTTATTTGACGTTGTCGTTGTTGTTGTATTTGTAGTTGTTGCTTATTTGACATTGTTGTTATTGTTGTTGTTTATTTGACGTTGTTGTTGCTGTTGTTTATTTGACGTTGTTGTTGTTATTGTTGTTTATTTGACGTTGTTGTTGTTGTTTTTTATTTGACGTTGTTGTTTTTGTTGACGTTCTTGTTGTTTATTTAACGTTGTTGTTGTTGTTGTTGTTGTTGTTGTTTATTTCACGTTGTTAATGTTTTTAATGTTGTTGACATTGTTGTTACTGTTGTTTATTTCACGTTGTTGTTGTTGTTGTTTATTTGACGTTGTTGTTGTTGTTGTTGTTGTTATTTATTTGACGTTGTTGTTGTTGTTTATTTGACGTTGTTGTTGTTGTGGTTTATTTGACGTTGTTGTTGTTGTTGACGTTGTTGTTGTTGTTGTTGTTGTTATTTATTTGACGTTGTTGTTGTTGTTGTTGACATAGTTGTTGTTGTTGTTTATTTGACCTTGGTGTTGTTGTTGACGTTGTTGTTGTTGTTTATTTGACGTTGTTGTTGTTGTTTATTTGACGTTGTTGTTGTTTATTTGACGTTGTTGTTGTTGTTTATTTGACATTGTTGTTGTTGTTTATTTGACCTTATTGTTGTTGTTGTTGTTGTTGTTGACGTTGTTGGTGTTGTTGTTTATTTGATGTTGTTGTTGTTGTTGTTTATTTGACGTTATTTTAGTTGTTGTTGTTTATTTGACGTTGTTGTTGTTGTTTATTTGAAGTTGTTGTTGACATTGTTGTTGTTGTTGTTGTTGTTTATTTGACGTTGTTGTTGTTGTTTATTTGACGTAGTTGTTGTTGTTGACGTTGTTGTTGTTGTTGTTGTTGTTTATTTGACATTTTTGTTGTTGTTGATGTTGATGTTGTTGTTGTTGTTGTTTATGTGAAATTGTTGTTGTTGGTGTTGTTGTTTATTTGACGTTGTTGTTGTTGTTGTTTATTTGACGACGTTGTTGTTGTTGTTGTTGTTTATTTGACGTTGTTGTTGTTTATTTGACGTTGTTGTTGTTATTTGACGTTGTTGTTGTTGTTGTATTTGTTGTTGTTGTTGTTGTTTATTTGACGTTGTTGTTGTTGTTGTTTATTTGACATTGTTGTTGTTATTTTTAACGTTTTTATTGTTGTTGTTGTTGTTTATTTGACGTAGTTGTTGTTGTTGTTGTTTATTTGACGTTGTTGTTGTTGTTTATTTGACGTTGTTAATGTATTTGACATTGTTGTTGTTGTTTTTGTTGTTTATTTGACATTGTTGTTGTTGTTGTTTATTTGACGTTGTTGTTGTGGTTGTTGTTTATTTGACGTTGTTGTTGTTATTGTTGTTGTTGTTGTTTAGTTGACGTTGTTGTTGTTGTTGTTTATTTGACGTTGTTGTTGTCGTTGTTTTTGTTGTTTATTTGACGTTGTTGTTGTTGACGTTGTCGTTGTTGTTGTTTATTTGATGTTGTTTTTGTTGTTGACGTTGTCGTTGTTGTTGTTTATTTGTTGTTGTTGTTGTTGTTGTTTATTTGACGTTGTTGTTATTGTTGTCTATTTGACGTTGTTGTTGTTGTTGTTTATTTAACGTTGTTGTTGTTGTTGTTTATTTGACGTTGTTGTTGTTGTTTTTTATTTGGCGGTGTTGTTGTTGTTGTTATTGTTGTTGTTTATTTGACGTTGTTGTTGCTGTTGTTTATTTGACGTTGTTGTTGTTGTTGTTGTTTATTTGACGTTGTTGTTGTTGTTTATTTGACGTTGTTGTTTTTGTTGACGTTGTTGTTGTTGTTGTTGTTGTTTATTTAACGTTATTGTTGTTGTTGTTGTTGTTTATTTGACGTTGTTAATGTTGTTGACATTGTTGTTACTGTTGTTTATTTCATGTTATAGTTGTTGTTGTTGTTTATTTGACGTTTTTGTTGTTGTTGTTGTTGTTATTTATTTGACGTTGTTGTTGTTGTTTATTTGACATTGTTGTTGTTGTGGTTTATTTGACGTTGTTGTTGTAGTTGACGTTGTTGTTGTTGTTGTTTATTTGACGTTGTTGTTGTTGACATAGTTGTTGTTGTTGATGTTGTTGTTGTTGTTTATTTGACGTTGTTGTTGTTGTTGTTTATTTGACGTTGTTGTTGTTGACATTGTTGTTGTTGTTTATTTGACGTTGTTGTTGTTGTTGTTGTTTATTTGACGTTGTTGTTGTTGACATTGTTGTTGTTGTTTATTTGACGTTGTTGTTGTTGTTTATTTGATGTTGTTGTTGTTGTTGTTTATTTGACGTTGTTGTTGTTGTTTATTTGACATTGTTGTTGTTGTTGACGTTGTTGTTGTTGTTTATTTGACATTGTTGTTGTTGTTGTTGTTGACGTTGTTGGTGTTGTTGTTTATTTGATGTTGTTGTTGTTTATTTGACGTTGTTTTAGTTGTCGTTGTTTATTTGACGTTGTTGTTGTTGTTTATTTGACGTTGTTGTTGTTTTTTATTTGACGTTGTTGTTGTTGACATTGTTGTTGTTGTTGTTTATTTGATGTTGTTGTTGTTGTTTATTTGACGTAGTTGTTGTTGTTGACGTTGTTGTTGTTGTTGTTGTTGTTTATTTGACGTTTTTGTTGTTGTTGTTGTTGTTGTTTATTTGACGTTGTTGTTGTTGTTGTTTATTTGACGTTGTTGTTGTTGTTTATTTGACGTTGTTGTTGTTGTTGTTTATTTGACGTTGTTGTTGTTGTTTATTTGACGTTGTTGTTGTTGTTTATTTGACGTTGTTGTTGTTGTTTATTTGACGTTGTTCTTTTTATTTGACGTTGTTCTTGTTGTTGTTGTTGTTGTTTATTTGACGTTGTTATTGTTGTTGTTTATTTGACGTTATTGTTGTTGTTATTTTTAACGTTGTTATTGTTGTTGTTGTTTATTTGACGTTATTGTTGTTGATGTTGTTGTTGTTGTTGTTTATTTGACGTTGTTGTTGTTGTTGTTGTTTATTTGATGTTGTTGTTGTTGTTGTTGTTTATTAGACGTTGTTGTTGTTGTTTTTTATTTGACGTTGTTGTTTTTGTTGACGTTCTTGTTGTTTATTTAACTTTGTTGTTGTTGTTGTTGTTGTTGTTTATTTGACGTTGTTAATGTTTTTAATGTTGTTGACATTGTTGTTACTGTTGTTTATTTCACGTTGTTGTTGTTGTTGTTATTTATTTGACGTTGTTGTTGTTGTTGTTGTTGTTGTTGTTATTTATTTGACGTTGTTGTTGTTGTTTATTTGACGTTGTTGTTGTTGTGGTTTATTTGACGTTGTTGTTGTTGTTGACATTGTTGTTGTTGTTGTTGTTATTTATTTGACGTTGTTGTTGTTGTTGACATAGTTGTTGTTGTTGTTTATTTGACGTTGGTGTTGTTGTTGACGTTGTTGTTATTGTTTATTTGACGTTGTTGTTGTTGTTTATTTGACGTTGTTGTTGTTTATTTGACGTTGTTGTTGATGTTTATTTGACATTGTTGTTGTTGTTTATTTGACATTATTGTTGTTGTTGTTGTTGTTGTTGACGTTGTTGGTGTTGTTGTTTATTTGATGTTGTTGTTGTTGTTGTTGTTTATTTGACGTTATTTTAGTTGTTGTTGTTTATTTGACGTTGTTGTTGTTGTTTATTTGACGTAGTTGTTGTTGTTGACGTTGTTGTTGTTGTTGTTGTTTATTTGACATTTTTGTTGTTGTTGATGTTGTTGTTGTTGTTGTTTATGTAAAATTGTTGTTGTTGGTGTTGTTGTTTATTTGACGTTGTTGTTGTTGTTGTTGTTTATTTGACGACGTTGTTGTTGTTGTTGTTGTTGTTGTTTATTTGACGTTGTTGTTATTTATTTGACGTTGTTGTTGTTATTTGACGTTGTTGTTGTTGTTGTATTTGTTGTTGTTGTTGTTGTTGTTTATTTGACGTTGTTGTTGTTGTTGTTGTTTATTTGACATTGTTGTTGTTATTTTTAACGTTTTTATTGTTGTTGTTGTTGTTTATTTGACGTTGTTGTTGTTGTTGTTTATTTGACGTTGTTGTTGTTGTTGTTTATTTGACGTTGTTAATGTATTTGACATTGTTGTTGTTGTTTTTGTTGTTTATTTGACATTGTTGTTGTTGTTGTTTATTTGACGTTGTTGTTGTGGTTGTTGTTTATTTGACGTTGTTGTTGTTATTGTTGTTGTTGTTGTTTAGTTGACGTTGTTGTTGTTGTTGTTTATTTGACGTTGTTGTTGTCGTTGTTTTTGTTGTTTATTTGACGTTGTTGTTGTTGACGTTGTCGTTGTTGTTGTTTATTTGATGTTGTTTTTGTTGTTGTCTATTTGACGTTGTTGTTGTTGTTGTTTATTTGACGTTGTTGTTGTTGTTGTTTATTTGACGTTGTTGTTGTTGTTGTTTATTTGGCGGTGTTGTTGTTGTTGTTTATTAGACGTTGTTGTTGTTTATTTGACGTTGTTGTTGTTGTTGACGTTGTTGTTGTTTATTTGATGTTGTTGTTGTTGTTGACATAGTTGTTGTTGTTTATTTCACGTTGTTGTTGTTGACATTGTTGTTCATTTGACGTTGTTGTTGTTATTTATTTGACGTTGTTGTTGTTGTTGACATTGACGTTGTTGTTGTTTATTTGACGTTGTTGTTGTTATTGTTACTATTGTTGTTTATTTGACGTTGTTAATGTTGTTGACATTGTTGTTGTTGTTTTCGTTGTTTATTTGAAGTTGTTGTTGTTGTTGATGTTGTTGTTGTTGTTGTTTATTTGACGTTGTTGTTGTTTATTTGACGTTGTTGTTGTTGTTTATTTGACGTTGTTGTTGTTGTTGTTGTTTATTTGACGTTGTTGTTGCTGTTGTTTATTTGACGTTGTTGTTGTTATTGTTGTTTATTTGACGTTGTTGTTGTTGTTTTTTATTTGACGTTGTTGTTTTTGTTGACGTTGTTGTTGTTGTTTATTTAACGTTGTTGTTGTTGTTGTTGTTGTTGTTGTTTATTTGACGTTGTTAATGTTTTTAATGTTGTTGACATTGTTGTTACTGTTGTTTATTTCACGTTGTTGTTGTTGTTGTTGTTTATTTGACGTTGTTGTTGTTGTTGTTGTTATTTATTTGACGTTGTTGTTGTTGTTTATTTGACGTTGTTGTTGTTGTGGTTTATTTGACGTTGTTGTTGTTGTTGACGTTGTTGTTGTTGTTGTTGTTATTTATTTGACGTTGTTGTTATTGTTGTTGACATAGTTGTTGTTGTTGTTTAAATGAAGTTGGTGTTGTTGTTGACGTTGTTGTTGTTTATTTGACGTTGTTGTTGTTGTTGTTTCTTTGACGTTGTTGTTGTTTATTTGACGTTGTTGTTGTTGTTTATTTGACATTGTTGTTGTTGTTGTTGTTTATTTGACATTGTTGTTGTTGTTGTTGTTGTTGACGTTGTTGGTGTTGTTGTTTATTTGATGTTGTTGTTGTTGTTGTTGTTGTTGTTGTTTATTTGACGTTATTTTAGTTGTTGTTGTTTATTTGACGTTGTTGTTGTTGTTTATTTGAAGTTGTTGTTGACATTGTTGTTGTTGTTGTTTATTTGACGTTGTTGTTGTTGTTTATTTGACGTAGTTGTTGTTGTTGACGTTGTTGTTGTTGTTGTTGTTTATTTGACATTTTTGTTGTTGTTGATGTTGTTGTTGTTGTTGTTTATTTGAAATTGTTGTTGTTGGTGTTGTTGTTTATTTGACGTTGTTGTTGTTGTTGTTGTTGTTTAGTTGACGTTGTTGTTGTTGTTTATTTGATGTTGTTGTTGTCGTTGTTTTTGTTGTTTATTTGATGTTGTTGTTGTTGACGTTGTCGTTGTTGTTGTTTATTTGACGTTGTTGTTATTGTTGTCTATTTGACGTTGTTGTTGTTGTTGTTTATTTAACGTTGTTGTTGTTGTTGTTGTTTATTTGACGTTGTTGTTGTTGTTTTTTATTTGGCGGTGTTGTTGTTGTTGTTGTTTATTTGACGTTGTTGTTGTTGTTTATTTAACGTTGTTGTTGTTGTTGACGTTGTTGTTGTTTATTTGACGTTGTTGTTGTTGTTGACATTGTTGTTGTTATTGTTGTTGTTTATTTGACATTGTTGTTCTTGTTTATTTGACATTGTTGTTGTTGTTGATGTTGTTGCTGTTGCTGTTTATTTGACATTGTTGTTGTTGTTGTTGTTGTTGACGTTGTTGGTGTTGTTGTTTATTTGACGTTGTTGTTATTGCTATTTATTTGACGTTGTTTTAGTTGTTGTTGTTTATTTGACGTTGTTGTTGTTTATTTGACGTTGTTGTTGACATTGTTGTTGTTGTTGTTGTCGTTTATTTGACGTTGTTGTTGTTGTTGTTTATTTGACGATGTTGGTGTTTTTTTGTTTTTTTGACGTTGTTGTTGTTTATTTGACGTTGTTTTTGTTATTTGACGTTGTCATTGTTGTTGTATTTGTAGTTGTTGCTTATTTGATATTGTTGTTATTGTTGTTGTTTATTTGACGTTGTTGTTGCTGTTGTTTATTTGACGTTGTTGTTGTTATTGTTGTTTATTTGACATTGTTGTTGTTGTTTTTTATTTGACGTTGTTGTTTTTGTTGACGTTGTTGTTGTTTATTTAACGTTGTTGTTGTTGTTGTTTATTTGACGTTGTTAATGTTTTTAATGTTGTTGACATTGTTGTTACTGTTGTTTATTTCACGTTGTTGTTGTTGTTGTTGTTTATTTGACGTTGTTGTTGTTGTTGTTATTTATTTGACGTTGTTGTTGTTGTTTATTTGACGTTGTTGTTGTTGTGGTTTATTTGACGTTGTTGTTGTTGTTGACATTGTTGTTGTTGTTGTTGTTATTTATTTGACGTTGTTGTTGTTGTTGACATAGTTGTTGTTGTTGTTTATTTGACGTTGGTGTTGTTGTTGACGTTGTTGTTATTGTTTATTTGACGTTGTTGTTGTTGTTTATTTGACGTTGTTGTTGTTTATTTGACGTTGTTGTTGATGTTTATTTGACATTGTTGTTGTTGTTTATTTGACATTATTGTTGTTGTTGTTGTTGTTGTTGACGTTGTTGGTGTTGTTGTTTATTTGATGTTGTTGTTGTTGTTGTTGTTTATTTGACGTTATTTTAGTTGTTGTTGTTTATTTGACGTTGTTGTTGTTGTTTATTTGACGTAGTTGTTGTTGTTGACGTTGTTGTTGTTGTTGTTGTTTATTTGACATTTTTGTTGTTGTTGATGTTGTTGTTGTTGTTGTTTATGTAAAATTGTTGTTGTTGGTGTTGTTGTTTATTTGACGTTGTTGTTGTTGTTGTTGTTTATTTGACGACGTTGTTGTTGTTGTTGTTGTTGTTGTTTATTTGACGTTGTTGTTGTTTATTTGACGTTGTTGTTGTTATTTGACGTTGTTGTTGTTGTTGTATTTGTTGTTGTTGTTGTTGTTGTTTATTTGACGTTGTTGTTGTTGTTGTTGTTTATTTGACATTGTTGTTGTTATTTTTAACGTTTTTATTGTTGTTGTTGTTGTTTATTTGACGTTGTTGTTGTTGTTGTTTATTTGACGTTGTTGTTGTTGTTGTTTATTTGACGTTGTTAATGTATTTGACATTGTTGTTGTTGTTTTTGTTGTTTATTTGACATTGTTGTTGTTGTTGTTTATTTGACGTTGTTGTTGTGGTTGTTGTTTATTTGACGTTGTTGTTGTTATTGTTGTTGTTGTTGTTTAGTTGACGTTGTTGTTGTTGTTGTTTATTTGACGTTGTTGTTGTCGTTGTTTTTGTTGTTTATTTGACGTTGTTGTTGTTGACGTTGTCGTTGTTGTTGTTTATTTGATGTTGTTTTTGTTGTTGTCTATTTGACGTTGTTGTTGTTGTTGTTTATTTGACGTTGTTGTTGTTGTTGTTTATTTGACGTTGTTGTTGTTGTTGTTTATTTGGCGGTGTTGTTGTTGTTGTTTATTAGACGTTGTTGTTGTTTATTTGACGTTGTTGTTGTTGTTGACGTTGTTGTTGTTTATTTGATGTTGTTGTTGTTGTTGACATAGTTGTTGTTGTTTATTTCACGTTGTTGTTGTTGACATTGTTGTTCATTTGACGTTGTTGTTGTTATTTATTTGACGTTGTTGTTGTTGTTGACATTGACGTTGTTGTTGTTTATTTGACGTTGTTGTTGTTATTGTTACTATTGTTGTTTATTTGACGTTGTTAATGTTGTTGACATTGTTGTTGTTGTTTTCGTTGTTTATTTGAAGTTGTTGTTGTTGTTGATGTTGTTGTTGTTGTTGTTTATTTGACGTTGTTGTTGTTTATTTGACGTTGTTGTTGTTGTTTATTTGACGTTGTTGTTGTTGTTGTTTATTTGACGTTGTTGTTGCTGTTGTTTATTTGACGTTGTTGTTGTTATTGTTGTTTATTTGACGTTGTTGTTGTTGTTTTTTATTTGACGTTGTTGTTTTTGTTGACGTTGTTGTTGTTGTTTATTTAACGTTGTTGTTGTTGTTGTTGTTGTTGTTTATTTGACGTTGTTAATGTTTTTAATGTTGTTGACATTGTTGTTACTGTTGTTTATTTCACGTTGTTGTTGTTGTTGTTTATTTGACGTTGTTGTTGTTGTTGTTGTTATTTATTTGACGTTGTTGTTGTTGTTTATTTGACGTTGTTGTTGTTGTGGTTTATTTGACGTTGTTGTTGTTGTTGACGTTGTTGTTGTTGTTGTTGTTATTTATTTGACGTTGTTGTTATTGTTGTTGACATAGTTGTTGTTGTTGTTTAAATGAAGTTGGTGTTGTTGTTGACGTTGTTGTTGTTTATTTGACGTTGTTGTTGTTGTTGTTTCTTTGACGTTGTTGTTGTTTATTTGACGTTGTTGTTGTTGTTTATTTGACATTGTTGTTGTTGTTGTTGTTTATTTGACATTGTTGTTGTTGTTGTTGTTGTTGACGTTGTTGGTGTTGTTGTTTATTTGATGTTGTTGTTGTTGTTGTTGTTGTTTATTTGACGTTATTTTAGTTGTTGTTGTTTATTTGACGTTGTTGTTGTTGTTTATTTGAAGTTGTTGTTGACATTGTTGTTGTTGTTGTTTATTTGACGTTGTTGTTGTTGTTTATTTGACGTAGTTGTTGTTGTTGACGTTGTTGTTGTTGTTTATTTGACGTAGTTGTTGTTTGTTGACGTTGTTGTTGTTTATTTAACGTTGTTGTTGTTGTTGTTTATTTGACGTTGTTAATGTTTTTAATGTTGTTGACATTGTTGTTACTGTTGTTTATTTCACGTTGTTGTTGTTGTTGTTGTTTATTTGACGTTGTTGTTGTTGTTGTTATTTATTTGACGTTGTTGTTGTTGTTTATTTGACGTTGTTGTTGTTGTGGTTTATTTGACGTTGTTGTTGTTGTTGACATTGTTGTTGTTGTTGTTGTTATTTATTTGACGTTGTTGTTGTTGTTGACATAGTTGTTGTTGTTGTTTATTTGACGTTGGTGTTGTTGTTGACGTTGTTGTTATTGTTTATTTGACGTTGTTGTTGTTGTTTATTTGACGTTGTTGTTGTTTATTTGACGTTGTTGTTGATGTTTATTTGACATTGTTGTTGTTGTTTATTTGACATTATTGTTGTTGTTGTTGTTGTTGTTGACGTTGTTGGTGTTGTTGTTTATTTGATGTTGTTGTTGTTGTTGTTGTTTATTTGACGTTATTTTAGTTGTTGTTGTTTATTTGACGTTGTTGTTGTTGTTTATTTGACGTAGTTGTTGTTGTTGACGTTGTTGTTGTTGTTGTTGTTTATTTGACATTTTTGTTGTTGTTGATGTTGTTGTTGTTGTTGTTTATGTAAAATTGTTGTTGTTGGTGTTGTTGTTTATTTGACGTTGTTGTTGTTGTTGTTGTTTATTTGACGACGTTGTTGTTGTTGTTGTTGTTGTTGTTTATTTGACGTTGTTGTTGTTTATTTGACGTTGTTGTTGTTATTTGACGTTGTTGTTGTTGTTGTATTTGTTGTTGTTGTTGTTGTTGTTGTTTATTTGACGTTGTTGTTGTTGTTGTTGTTTATTTGACATTGTTGTTGTTATTTTTAACGTTTTTATTGTTGTTGTTGTTGTTTATTTGACGTTGTTGTTGTTGTTGTTTATTTGACGTTGTTGTTGTTGTTGTTTATTTGACGTTGTTAATGTATTTGACATTGTTGTTGTTGTTTTTGTTGTTTATTTGACATTGTTGTTGTTGTTGTTGTTTATTTGACGTTGTTGTTGTGGTTGTTGTTTATTTGACGTTGTTGTTGTTATTGTTGTTGTTGTTGTTTAGTTGACGTTGTTGTTGTTGTTGTTTATTTGACGTTGTTGTTGTCGTTGTTTTTGTTGTTTATTTGACGTTGTTGTTGTTGACGTTGTCGTTGTTGTTGTTTATTTGATGTTGTTTTTGTTGTTGTCTATTTGACGTTGTTGTTGTTGTTGTTTATTTGACGTTGTTGTTGTTGTTGTTTATTTGACGTTGTTGTTGTTGTTGTTTATTTGGCGGTGTTGTTGTTGTTGTTTATTAGACGTTGTTGTTGTTTATTTGACGTTGTTGTTGTTGTTGACGTTGTTGTTGTTTATTTGATGTTGTTGTTGTTGTTGACATAGTTGTTGTTGTTTATTTCACGTTGTTGTTGTTGACATTGTTGTTCATTTGACGTTGTTGTTGTTATTTATTTGACGTTGTTGTTGTTGTTGACATTGACGTTGTTGTTGTTTATTTGACGTTGTTGTTGTTATTGTTACTATTGTTGTTTATTTGACGTTGTTAATGTTGTTGACATTGTTGTTGTTGTTTTCGTTGTTTATTTGAAGTTGTTGTTGTTGTTGATGTTGTTGTTGTTGTTGTTTATTTGACGTTGTTGTTGTTTATTTGACGTTGTTGTTGTTGTTTATTTGACGTTGTTGTTGTTGTTGTTGTTTATTTGACATTGTTGTTGCTGTTGTTTATTTGACGTTGTTGTTGTTATTGTTGTTTATTTGACGTTGTTGTTGTTGTTTTTTATTTGACGTTGTTGTTTTTGTTGACGTTGTTGTTGTTGTTTATTTAACGTTGTTGTTGTTGTTGTTGTTGTTGTTTATTTGACGTTGTTAATGTTTTTAATGTTGTTGACATTGTTGTTACTGTTGTTTATTTCACGTTGTTGTTGTTGTTGTTTATTTGACGTTGTTGTTGTTGTTGTTGTTATTTATTTGACGTTGTTGTTGTTGTTTATTTGACGTTGTTGTTGTTGTGGTTTATTTGACGTTGTTGTTGTTGTTGACGTTGTTGTTGTTGTTGTTGTTATTTATTTGACGTTGTTGTTATTGTTGTTGACATAGTTGTTGTTGTTGTTTAAATGAAGTTGGTGTTGTTGTTGACGTTGTTGTTGTTTATTTGACGTTGTTGTTGTTGTTGTTTCTTTGACGTTGTTGTTGTTTATTTGACGTTGTTGTTGTTGTTTATTTGACATTGTTGTTGTTGTTGTTGTTTATTTGACATTGTTGTTGTTGTTGTTGTTGTTGACGTTGTTGGTGTTGTTGTTTATTTGATGTTGTTGTTGTTGTTGTTGTTGTTGTTTATTTGACGTTATTTTAGTTGTTGTTGTTTATTTGACGTTGTTGTTGTTGTTTATTTGAAGTTGTTGTTGACATTGTTGTTGTTGTTGTTTATTTGACGTTGTTGTTGTTGTTTATTTGACGTAGTTGTTGTTGTTGACGTTGTTGTTGTTGTTGTTGTTTATTTGACATTTTTGTTGTTGTTGATGTTGTTGTTGTTGTTGTTTATTTGAAATTGTTGTTGTTGGTGTTGTTGTTTATTTGACGTTGTTGTTGTTGTTGTTGTTGTTGTTTAGTTGACGTTGTTGTTGTTGTTTATTTGATGTTGTTGTTGTCGTTGTTTTTGTTGTTTATTTGATGTTGTTGTTGTTGACGTTGTCGTTGTTGTTGTTTATTTGACGTTGTTGTTATTGTTGTCTATTTGACGTTGTTGTTGTTGTTGTTTATTTAACGTTGTTGTTGTTGTTGTTGTTTATTTGACGTTGTTGTTGTTGTTTTTTATTTGGCGGTGTTGTTGTTGTTGTTTATTTGACGTTGTTGTTGTTGTTTATTTAACGTTGTTGTTGTTGTTGACGTTGTTGTTGTTTATTTGACGTTGTTGTTGTTGTTGACATTGTTGTTGTTATTGTTGTTGTTTATTTGACATTGTTGTTCTTGTTTATTTGACATTGTTGTTGTTGTTGATGTTGTTGCTGTTGCTGTTTATTTGACATTGTTGTTGTTGTTGTTGTTGTTGACGTTGTTGGTGTTGTTGTTTATTTGACGTTGTTGTTATTGCTATTTATTTGACGTTGTTTTAGTTGTTGTTGTTTATTTGACGTTGTTGTTGTTTATTTGACGTTGTTGTTGACATTGTTGTTGTTGTTGTTGTCGTTTATTTGACGTTGTTGTTGTTGTTGTTTATTTGACGATGTTGGTGTTTTTTTGTTTTTTTGACGTTGTTGTTGTTTATTTGACGTTGTTTTTGTTATTTGACGTTGTCATTGTTGTTGTATTTGTAGTTGTTGCTTATTTGATATTGTTGTTATTGTTGTTGTTTATTTGACGTTGTTGTTGCTGTTGTTTATTTGACGTTGTTGTTGTTATTGTTGTTTATTTGACATTGTTGTTGTTGTTTTTTATTTGACGTTGTTGTTTTTGTTGACGTTGTTGTTGTTTATTTAACGTTGTTGTTGTTGTTGTTTATTTGACGTTGTTAATGTTTTTAATGTTGTTGACATTGTTGTTACTGTTGTTTATTTCACGTTGTTGTTGTTGTTGTTGTTTATTTGACGTTGTTGTTGTTGTTGTTATTTATTTGACATTGTTGTTGTTGTTTATTTGACGTTGTTGTTGTTGTGGTTTATTTGACGTTGTTGTTGTTGTTGACGTTGTTGTTGTTGTTGACGTTGTTGTTGTTGTTGTTGTTGTTATTTATTTGACGTTGTTGTTGTTGTTGTTGTTGACATAGTTGTTGTTGTTGTTTATTTGACGTTGGTGTTGTTGTTGACGTTGTTGTTGTTGTTTATTTGACGTTGTTGTTGTTGTTTATTTGACGTTGTTGTTGTTGTTGTTTATTTGACGTTGTTGTTGTTGTTGTTTATTTGACGTTGTTGTTGTTTATTTGACGTTGTTGTTGTTGCTTATTTGACATTGTTGTTGTTGTTGTTTATTTGACATTGTTGTTGTTGTTGTTGTTGACGTTGTTGGTGTTGTTGTTTATTTGATGTTGTTGTTGTTGTTTATTTGACGTTATTTTAGTTGTTGTTGTTTATTTGACGTTGTTGTTGTAGTTTATTTGAATTTGTTGTTGACATTGTTGTTGTTGTTGTTGTTGTTTATTTGACGTTGTTATTATTGTTTATTTGACGTAGTTGTTGTTGTTGACGTTGTTGTTGTTGTTGTTGTTTATTTGACATTTTTGTTGTTGTTGATGTTGTTGTTGTTGTTGTTTATGTGAAATTGTTGTTGTTAGTGTTGTTGTTTATTTGACGTTGTTGTTGTTGTTGTTTATTTGACGACGTTGTTGTTGTTGTTGTTTATTTGACGTTGTTGTTGTTTATTTGACGTTGTTGTTGGTATTTGACGTTGTTGTTGTTGTATTTGTTGTTGTTGTTGTTGTTGTTTATTTGATGTTGTTGTTGTTGTTTATTTGACATTGTTGTTGTTATTTTTAACGTTTTTATTGTTGTTGTTGTTGTTTATTTGAGGTTGTTGTTGTTGTTGTTGTTTATTTGACGTTGTTGTTGTTGTTTATTTGACGTTGTTAATGTATTTGACATTGTTGTTGTTGTTTTTGTTGTTTATTTGACATTGTTGTTGTTGTTGTTTATTTGACGTTGTTGTTGTGGTTGTTGTTTATTTGACGTTGTTGTTGTTATTGTTGTTGTTGTTTAGTGGACGTTGTTGTTGTTGTTGTTGTTTATTTGACGTTGTTGTTGTCGTGGTTTTTGTTGTTTATTTGACGTTGTTGTTGTTGACGTTGTCGTTGTTGTTGTTTATTTGATGTTGTTTTTGTTGTTGTCTATTTGACGTTGTTGTTGTTGTTGTTTATTTTACGTTGTTGTTGTTGTTGTTTATTTGACGTTGTTGTTGTTGTTGTTGTTTATTTGGCGGTGTTGTTGTTGTTGTTTATTTGACGTTGTTGCTGTTGTTGTTTATTTGACGTTGTTGTTTTTGTTGACGTTGTTGTTGTTTATTTGATGTTGTTGTTGTTGTTGACATAGTTGTTGTTGTTTATTTCACGTTGTTGTTGTTGTTGACATTGTTGTTCATTTGACGTTGTTGTTGTTATTTATTTGACGTTGTTGTTGTTGTTGACATTGACGTTGTTGTTGTTTATTTGACGTTGTTGTTGTTATTGTTACTGTTGTTGTTTATTTGACGTTGTTAATGTTGTTGACATTGTTGTTGTTGTTTTTGTTGTTTATTTGAAGTTGTTGTTGTTGTTGACGTTGTTGTTGTTACGTTGTTGTTGTTGTTATTGTTTATTTGACGTTGTTGTTGTTTATTTGACGTTGTTGTTGTTGTTTATTTGACGTTGTTAATGTTTTTAATGTTGTTGACATTGTTGTTACTGTTGTTTATTTCACGTTGTTGTTGTTGTTTATTTGACGTTGTTGTTGTTGTTGTTGATGTTGTTGTTGTTATTTATTTGACGTTGTTGTTCTTGTTTATTTGACGTTGTTGTTGTTGTGGTTTATTTGACGTTGTTGTTGTTGTTGTTGACGTTGTTGTTGTTGTTGTTGTTATTTATTTGACGTTGTTGTTGTTGTTGTGGACATAGTTGTTGTTGTTGTTTAAATGACGTTGGTGTTGTTGTTGACGTTGTTGTTGTTTATTTGACGTTGTTGTTGTTGTTTCTTTGACGTTGTTGTTGTTTATTTGACGTTGTTGTTGGTGTTTATTTGACATTGTTGTTGTTGTTGTTTATTTGACATTGTTGTTGTTGTTGTTGTTGTTGACGTTGTTGGTGTTGTTGTTTATTTGATGTTGTTATTGTTGTTTATTTGACGTTATTTTTGTTGTTGTTGTTTATTTGACGTTGTTGTTGTTGTTTATTTGAAGTTGTTGTTGACATTGTTGTTGTTGTTGTTTATTTGACGTTGTTGTTGTTGTTTATTTGACGTAGTTGTTGTTGTTGACGTTGTTGTTGTTGTTGTTTATTTGACATTTTTGTTGTTGTTGATGTTGTTGTTGTTGTTGTTTATTTGAAATTGTTGTTGTTGGTGTTGTTGTTTATTTGACGTTGTTGTTGTTGTTGTTTATTTGACGACGTTGTTGTTGTTGTTGTTTATTTGACGTTGTTGTTGTTTATTTGACGTTGTTGTTGTTATTTGACGTTGTTGTTGTTGTTGTATTTGTTGTTGTTGTTGTTGTTTATTTGACGTTGTTGTTGTTGTTGTTTATTTGACATTATTGTTGTTGTTATTTTTAACGTTTTTATTGTTGTTGTTGTTGTTTATTTGACATTGTTGTTGTTGTTGTTGTTTATTTGACGTTGTTGTTGTTGTTGTTTATTTGACGTTGTTAATGTATTTGACATTGTTGTTGTTGTTTTTGTTGTTTATTTGACGTTGTTGTTGTTATTGTTGTTGTTGTTTAGTTAACGTTGTTGTTGTTGTTGTTGTTTATTTGACATTGTTGTTGTTGTTTATTTGACGTTGTTGTTGTTTATTTGACGTTGTTGTTGTTGTTTATTTGACATTGTTGTTGTTGTTGTTGTTTATTTGACGTTGTTGTTGTTGTTTATTTGACGTTGTTGTTGTTTATTTGACGTTGTTGTTGTTGCTTATTTGACATTGTTGTTGTTGTTGTTTATTTGACATTGTTGTTGTTGTTGTTGACGTTGTTGGTGTTGTTGTTTATTTGATGTTGTTGTTGTTGTTTATTTGACGTTATTTTAGTTGTTGTTGTTTATTTGACGTTGTTGTTGTAGTTTATTTGAATTTGTTGTTGACATTGTTGTTGTTGTTGTTGTTGTTTATTTGACGTTGTTATTGTTGTTTATTTGACGTAGTTGTTGTTGTTGACGTTGTTGTTGTTGTTGTTGTTTAGTTGACATTTTTGTTGTTGTTGATGTTGTTGTTGTTGTTTATGTGAAATTGTTGTTGTTGGTGTTGTTGTTTATTTGACGTTGTTGTTGTTGTTTATTTGACGTTGTTGTTGTTGTTGTTTATTTGACGACGTTGTTGTTGTTGTTGTTGTTTATTTGACGTTGTTGTTGTTTATTTGACGTTGTTGTTGGTATTTGACAATGTTGTTGTTGTTGTATTTGTTGTTGTTGTTGTTGTTTATTTGATGTTGTTGTTGTTGTTGTTTATTTGACATTGTTGTTGTTATTTTTAACGTTTTTATTGTTGTTGTTGTGGTTTATTTGACGTTGTTGTTGTTGTTGTTGTTTATTTGACGTTGTTGTTGTTGTTTATTTGACGTTGTTAATGTATTTGACATTGTTGTTGTTGTTTTTGTTGTTTATTTGACATTGTTGTTGTTGTTGTTTATTTGACGTTGTTGTTGTGGTTGTTGTTTATTTGACGTTGTTGTTGTTATTGTTGTTGTTGTTTAGTGGTCGTTGTTGTTGTTGTTGTTGTTTATTTGACGTTGTTGTTGTCTTGGTTTTTGTTGTTTATTTGACGTTGTTGTTGTTGACGTTGTCGTTGTTGTTGTTTATTTGATGTTGTTTTTGTTGTTGTCTATTTGACGTTGTTGTTGTTGTTGTTTATTTGACGTTGTTGTTGTTGTTGTTTATTTGACGTTGTTGTTGTTGTTGTTGTTTATTTGGCGGTGTTGTTGTTGTTGTTTATTTGACGTTGTTGCTGTTGTTGTTTATTTGACGTTGTTGTTGTTGTTGACGTTGTTGTTGTTTATTTGATGTTGTTGTTGTTGTTGACATAGTTGTTGTTGTTTATTTCACGTTGTTGTTGTTGACATTGTTGTTCATTTGACGTTGTTGTTGTTATTTATTTGACGTTGTTGTTGTTATTTATTTGACGTTGTTGTTGTTGTTGACATTGACGTTGTTGTTGTTTATTTGACGTTGTTGTTATTGTTATTGTTGACATTGTTGTTGTTGTTTTTGTTGACATTGTTGTTGTTGTTTATTTGAAGTTGTTGTTGACATTGTTGTTGTTGTTGTTTATTTGACGTTGTTGTTGTTGTTTATTTGACGTAGTTGTTGTTGTTGACGTTGTTGTTGTTGTTGTTTATTTGACATTTTTGTTGTTGTTGATGTTGTTGTTGTTGTTGTTTATTTGAAATTGTTGTTGTTGGTGTTGTTGTTTATTTGACGTTGTTGTTGTTGTTGTTTATTTGACGACGTTGTTGTTGTTGTTGTTCTTTATTTGACGTTGTTGTTGTTTATTTGACGTTGTTGTTGTTATTTGACGTTGTTGTTGTTGTTGTATTTGTTGTTGTTGTTGTTGTTTATTTGACGTTGTTGTTGTTGTTGTTTATTTGACATTATTGTTGTTGTTATTTTTAACGTTTTTATTGTTGTTGTTGTTGTTTATTTGACATTGTTGTTGTTGTTGTTGTTTATTTGACGTTGTTGTTGTTGTTGTTTATTTGACGTTGTTAATGTATTTGACATTGTTGTTGTTGTTTTTGTTGTTTATTTGACGTTGTTGTTGTTATTGTTGTTGTTGTTTAGTTGACGTTGTTGTTGTTGTTGTTGTTGTTTATTTGACATTGTTGTTGTTGTTTATTTGACGTTGCTGTTGTTTATTTGACGTTGTTGTTGTTGTTTATTTGACATTGTTGTTGTTGTTGTTTATTTGACGTTGTTGTTGTTGTTTATTTGACGTTGTTGTTGTTTATTTGACGTTGTTGTTGTTGCTTATTTGACATTGTTGTTGTTGTTGTTTATTTGACATTGTTGTTGTTGTTGTTGTTGACGTTGTTGGTGTTGTTGTTTATTTGATGTTGTTGTTGTTGTTTATTTGACGTTATTTTAGTTGTTGTTGTTTATTTGACGTTGTTGTTGTAGTTTATTTGAATTTGTTGTTGACATTGTTGTTGTTGTTGTTGTTGTTTATTTGACGTTGTTATTGTTGTTTATTTGACGTAGTTGTTGTTGTTGACGTTGTTGTTGTTGTTGTTGTTTAGTTGACATTTTTGTTGTTGTTGATGTTGTTGTTGTTGTTTATGTGAAATTGTTGTTGTTGGTGTTGTTGTTTATTTGACGTTGTTGTTGTTGTTTATTTGACGTTGTTGTTGTTGTTGTTTATTTGACGACGTTGTTGTTGTTGTTGTTGTTTATTTGACGTTGTTGTTGTTTATTTGACGTTGTTGTTGGTATTTGACAATGTTGTTGTTGTTGTATTTGTTGTTGTTGTTGTTGTTTATTTGATGTTGTTGTTGTTGTTGTTTATTTGACATTGTTGTTGTTATTTTTAACGTTTTTATTGTTGTTGTTGTGGTTTATTTGACGTTGTTGTTGTTGTTGTTGTTTATTTGACGTTGTTGTTGTTGTTTATTTGACGTTGTTAATGTATTTGACATTGTTGTTGTTGTTTTTGTTGTTTATTTGACATTGTTGTTGTTGTTGTTGTTGTTTATTTGACGTTGTTATTATTGTTTATTTGACGTAGTTGTTGTTGTTGACGTTGTTGTTGTTGTTGTTGTTTATTTGACATTTTTGTTGTTGTTGATGTTGTTGTTGTTGTTGTTTATGTGAAATTGTTGTTGTTAGTGTTGTTGTTTATTTGACGTTGTTGTTGTTGTTGTTTATTTGACGACGTTGTTGTTGTTGTTGTTTATTTGACGTTGTTGTTGTTTATTTGACGTTGTTGTTGGTATTTGACGTTGTTGTTGTTGTATTTGTTGTTGTTGTTGTTGTTGTTTATTTGATGTTGTTGTTGTTGTTGTTTATTTGACATTGTTGTTGTTATTTTTAACGTTTTTATTGTTGTTGTTGTTGTTTATTTGAGGTTGTTGTTGTTGTTGTTGTTTATTTGACGTTGTTGTTGTTGTTTATTTGACGTTGTTAATGTATTTGACATTGTTGTTGTTGTTTTTGTTGTTTATTTGACATTGTTGTTGTTGTTGTTTATTTGACGTTGTTGTTGTGGTTGTTGTTTATTTGACGTTGTTGTTGTTATTGTTGTTGTTGTTTAGTGGACGTTGTTGTTGTTGTTGTTGTTTATTTGACGTTGTTGTTGTCGTGGTTTTTGTTGTTTATTTGACGTTGTTGTTGTTGACGTTGTCGTTGTTGTTGTTTATTTGATGTTGTTTTTGTTGTTGACGTTGTTGTTGTTTATTTGATGTTGTTGTTGTTGTTGACATAGTTGTTGTTGTTTATTTCACGTTGTTGTTGTTGACATTGTTGTTCATTTGACGTTGTTGTTGTTATTTATTTGACGTTGTTGTTGTTGTTGACATTGACGTTGTTGTTGTTTATTTGACGTTGTTGTTGTTATTGTTACTATTGTTGTTTATTTGACGTTGTTAATGTTGTTGACATTGTTGTTGTTGTTTTCGTTGTTTATTTGAAGTTGTTGTTGTTGTTGATGTTGTTGTTGTTGTTGTTTATTTGACGTTGTTGTTGTTTATTTGACGTTGTTGTTGTTGTTTATTTGACGTTGTTGTTGTTGTTGTTGTTTATTTGACGTTGTTGTTGCTGTTGTTTATTTGACGTTGTTGTTGTTATTGTTGTTTATTTGACGTTGTTGTTGTTGTTTTTTATTTGACGTTGTTGTTTTTGTTGACGTTGTTGTTGTTGTTTATTTAACGTTGTTGTTGTTGTTGTTGTTGTTGTTTATTTGACGTTGTTAATGTTTTTAATGTTGTTGACATTGTTGTTACTGTTGTTTATTTCACGTTGTTGTTGTTGTTGTTTATTTGACGTTGTTGTTGTTGTTGTTGTTATTTATTTGACGTTGTTGTTGTTGTTTATTTGACGTTGTTGTTGTTGTGGTTTATTTGACGTTGTTGTTGTTGTTGACGTTGTTGTTGTTGTTGTTGTTATTTATTTGACGTTGTTGTTATTGTTGTTGACATAGTTGTTGTTGTTGTTTAAATGAAGTTGGTGTTGTTGTTGACGTTGTTGTTGTTTATTTGACGTTGTTGTTGTTGTTGTTTCTTTGACGTTGTTGTTGTTTATTTGACGTTGTTGTTGTTGTTTATTTGACATTGTTGTTGTTGTTGTTTATTTGACATTGTTGTTGTTGTTGTTGTTGTTGACGTTGTTGGTGTTGTTGTTTATTTGATGTTGTTGTTGTTGTTGTTGTTGTTGTTGTTTATTTGACGTTATTTTAGTTGTTGTTGTTTATTTGACGTTGTTGTTGTTGTTTATTTGAAGTTGTTGTTGACATTGTTGTTGTTGTTGTTTATTTGACGTTGTTGTTGTTGTTTATTTGACGTAGTTGTTGTTGTTGACGTTGTTGTTGTTGTTGTTGTTTATTTGACATTTTTGTTGTTGTTGATGTTGTTGTTGTTGTTGTTTATTTGAAATTGTTGTTGTTGGTGTTGTTGTTTATTTGACGTTGTTGTTGTTGTTGTTGTTGTTTAGTTGACGTTGTTGTTGTTGTTTATTTGATGTTGTTGTTGTCGTTGTTTTTGTTGTTTATTTGATGTTGTTGTTGTTGACGTTGTCGTTGTTGTTGTTTATTTGACGTTGTTGTTATTGTTGTCTATTTGACGTTGTTGTTGTTGTTGTTTATTTAACGTTGTTGTTGTTGTTGTTGTTTATTTGACGTTGTTGTTGTTGTTTTTTATTTGGCGGTGTTGTTGTTGTTGTTGTTTATTTGACGTTGTTGTTGTTGTTTATTTAACGTTGTTGTTGTTGTTGACGTTGTTGTTGTTTATTTGACGTTGTTGTTGTTGTTGACATTGTTGTTGTTATTGTTGTTGTTTATTTGACATTGTTGTTCTTGTTTATTTGACATTGTTGTTGTTGTTGATGTTGTTGCTGTTGCTGTTTATTTGACATTGTTGTTGTTGTTGTTGTTGTTGACGTTGTTGGTGTTGTTGTTTATTTGACGTTGTTGTTATTGCTATTTATTTGACGTTGTTTTAGTTGTTGTTGTTTATTTGACGTTGTTGTTGTTTATTTGACGTTGTTGTTGACATTGTTGTTGTTGTTGTTGTCGTTTATTTGACGTTGTTGTTGTTGTTGTTTATTTGACGATGTTGGTGTTTTTTTGTTTTTTTGACGTTGTTGTTGTTTATTTGACGTTGTTTTTGTTATTTGACGTTGTCATTGTTGTTGTATTTGTAGTTGTTGCTTATTTGATATTGTTGTTATTGTTGTTGTTTATTTGACGTTGTTGTTGCTGTTGTTTATTTGACGTTGTTGTTGTTATTGTTGTTTATTTGACATTGTTGTTGTTGTTTTTTATTTGACGTTGTTGTTTTTGTTGACGTTGTTGTTGTTTATTTAACGTTGTTGTTGTTGTTGTTTATTTGACGTTGTTAATGTTTTTAATGTTGTTGACATTGTTGTTACTGTTGATTATTTCACGTTGTTGTTGTTGTTGTTGTTTATTTGACGTTGTTGTTGTTGTTGTTATTTATTTGACATTGTTGTTGTTGTTTATTTGACGTTGTTGTTGTTGTGGTTTATTTGACGTTGTTGTTGTTGTTGACGTTGTTGTTGTTGTTGACGTTGTTGTTGTTGTTGTTGTTGTTATTTATTTGACGTTGTTGTTGTTGTTGTTGTTGACATAGTTGTTGTTGTTGTTTATTTGACGTTGGTGTTGTTGTTGACGTTGTTGTTGTTGTTTATTTGACGTTGTTGTTGTTGTTTATTTGACGTTGTTGTTGTTTATTTGACGTTGTTGTTGTTGTTTATTTGACATTGTTGTTGTTGTTGTTTATTTGACGTTGTTGTTGTTGTTTATTTGACGTTGTTGTTGTTTATTTGACGTTGTTGTTGTTGCTTATTTGACATTGTTGTTGTTGTTGTTTATTTGACATTGTTGTTGTTGTTGTTGTTGACGTTGTTGGTGTTGTTGTTTATTTGATGTTGTTGTTGTTGTTTATTTGACGTTATTTTAGTTGTTGTTGTTTATTTGACGTTGTTGTTGTAGTTTATTTGAATTTGTTGTTGACATTGTTGTTGTTGTTGTTGTTGTTTATTTGACGTTGTTATTATTGTTTATTTGACGTAGTTGTTGTTGTTGACGTTGTTGTTGTTGTTGTTGTTTATTTGACATTTTTGTTGTTGTTGATGTTGTTGTTGTTGTTGTTTATGTGAAATTGTTGTTGTTAGTGTTGTTGTTTATTTGACGTTGTTGTTGTTGTTGTTTATTTGACGACGTTGTTGTTGTTGTTGTTTATTTGACGTTGTTGTTGTTTATTTGACGTTGTTGTTGGTATTTGACGTTGTTGTTGTTGTATTTGTTGTTGTTGTTGTTGTTGTTGTTTATTTGATGTTGTTGTTGTTGTTGTTTATTTGACATTGTTGTTGTTATTTTTAACGTTTTTATTGTTGTTGTTGTTGTTTATTTGAGGTTGTTGTTGTTGTTGTTGTTTATTTGACGTTGTTGTTGTTGTTTATTTGACGTTGTTAATGTATTTGACATTGTTGTTGTTGTTTTTGTTGTTTATTTGACATTGTTGTTGTTGTTGTTTATTTGACGTTGTTGTTGTGGTTGTTGTTTATTTGACGTTGTTGTTGTTATTGTTGTTGTTGTTTAGTGGACGTTGTTGTTGTTGTTGTTGTTTATTTGACGTTGTTGTTGTCGTGGTTTTTGTTGTTTATTTGACGTTGTTGTTGTTGACGTTGTCGTTGTTGTTGTTTATTTGATGTTGTTTTTGTTGTTGTCTATTTGACGTTGTTGTTGTTGTTGTTTATTTTACGTTGTTGTTGTTGTTGTTTATTTGACGTTGTTGTTGTTGTTGTTGTTTATTTGGCGGTGTTGTTGTTGTTGTTTATTTGACGTTGTTGCTGTTGTTGTTTATTTGACGTTGTTGTTTTTGTTGACGTTGTTGTTGTTTATTTGATGTTGTTGTTGTTGTTGACATAGTTGTTGTTGTTTATTTCACGTTGTTGTTGTTGTTGACATTGTTGTTCATTTGACGTTGTTGTTGTTATTTATTTGACGTTGTTGTTGTTGTTGACATTGACGTTGTTGTTGTTTATTTGACGTTGTTGTTGTTATTGTTACTGTTGTTGTTTATTTGACGTTGTTAATGTTGTTGACATTGTTGTTGTTGTTTTTGTTGTTTATTTGAAGTTGTTGTTGTTGTTGACGTTGTTGTTGTTACGTTGTTGTTGTTGTTATTGTTTATTTGACGTTGTTGTTGTTTATTTGACGTTGTTGTTGTTGTTTATTTGACGTTGTTAATGTTTTTAATGTTGTTGACATTGTTGTTACTGTTGTTTATTTCACGTTGTTGTTGTTGTTTATTTGACGTTGTTGTTGTTGTTGTTGATGTTGTTGTTGTTATTTATTTGACGTTGTTGTTCTTGTTTATTTGACGTTGTTGTTGTTGTGGTTTATTTGACGTTGTTGTTGTTGTTGTTGACGTTGTTGTTGTTGTTGTTATTTATTTGACGTTGTTGTTGTTGTTCTGGACATAGTTGTTGTTGTTGTTTAAATGACGTTGGTGTTGTTGTTGACGTTGTTGTTGTTTATTTGACGTTGTTGTTGTTGTTTCTTTGACGTTGTTGTTGTTTATTTGACGTTGTTGTTGGTGTTTATTTGACATTGTTGTTGTTGTTGTTTATTTGACATTGTTGTTGTTGTTGTTGTTGTTGACGTTGTTGGTGTTGTTGTTTATTTGATGTTGTTATTGTTGTTTATTTGACGTTATTTTTGTTGTTGTTGTTTATTTGACGTTGTTGTTGTTGTTTATTTGAAGTTGTTGTTGACATTGTTGTTGTTGTTGTTTATTTGACGTTGTTGTTGTTGTTTATTTGACGTAGTTGTTGTTGTTGACGTTGTTGTTGTTGTTGTTTATTTGACATTTTTGTTGTTGTTGATGTTGTTGTTGTTGTTGTTTATTTGAAATTGTTGTTGTTGGTGTTGTTGTTTATTTGACGTTGTTGTTGTTGTTGTTTATTTGACGACGTTGTTGTTGTTGTTGTTTATTTGACGTTGTTGTTGTTTATTTGACGTTGTTGTTGTTATTTGACGTTGTTGTTGTTGTTGTATTTGTTGTTGTTGTTGTTGTTTATTTGACGTTGTTGTTGTTGTTGTTTATTTGACATTATTGTTGTTGTTATTTTTAACGTTTTTATTGTTGTTGTTGTTGTTTATTTGACATTGTTGTTGTTGTTGTTGTTTATTTGACGTTGTTGTTGTTGTTGTTTATTTGACGTTGTTAATGTATTTGACATTGTTGTTGTTGTTTTTGTTGTTTATTTGACGTTGTTGTTGTTATTGTTGTTGTTGTTTAGTTGACGTTGTTGTTGTTGTTGTTGTTGTTTATTTGACATTGTTGTTGTTGTTTATTTGACGTTGTTGTTGTTTATTTGACGTTGTTGTTGTTGTTTATTTGACATTGTTGTTGTTGTTGTTTATTTGACGTTGTTGTTGTTGTTTATTTGACGTTGTTGTTGTTTATTTGACGTTGTTGTTGTTGCTTATTTGACATTGTTGTTGTTGTTGTTTATTTGACATTGTTGTTGTTGTTGTTGACGTTGTTGGTGTTGTTGTTTATTTGATGTTGTTGTTGTTGTTTATTTGACGTTATTTTAGTTGTTGTTGTTTATTTGACGTTGTTGTTGTAGTTTATTTGAATTTGTTGTTGACATTGTTGTTGTTGTTGTTGTTGTTTATTTGACGTTGTTATTGTTGTTTATTTGACGTAGTTGTTGTTGTTGACGTTGTTGTTGTTGTTGTTGTTTAGTTGACATTTTTGTTGTTGTTGATGTTGTTGTTGTTGTTTATGTGAAATTGTTGTTGTTGGTGTTGTTGTTTATTTGACGTTGTTGTTGTTGTTTATTTGACGTTGTTGTTGTTGTTGTTTATTTGACGACGTTGTTGTTGTTGTTGTTGTTTATTTGACGTTGTTGTTGTTTATTTGACGTTGTTGTTGGTATTTGACAATGTTGTTGTTGTTGTATTTGTTGTTGTTGTTGTTGTTTATTTGATGTTGTTGTTGTTGTTGTTTATTTGACATTGTTGTTGTTATTTTTAACGTTTTTATTGTTGTTGTTGTGGTTTATTTGACGTTGTTGTTGTTGTTGTTGTTGTTGTTTATTTGACGTTGTTGTTGTTGTTTATTTGACGTTGTTAATGTATTTGACATTGTTGTTGTTGTTTTTGTTGTTTATTTGACATTGTTGTTGTTGTTGTTTATTTGACGTTGTTGTTGTGGTTGTTGTTTATTTGACGTTGTTGTTGTTATTGTTGTTGTTGTTTAGTGGACGTTGTTGTTGTTGTTGTTGTTTATTTGACGTTGTTGTTGTCTTGGTTTTTGTTGTTTATTTGACGTTGTTGTTGTTGACGTTGTCGTTGTTGTTGTTTATTTGATGTTGTTTTTGTTGTTGTCTATTTGACGTTGTTGTTGTTGTTGTTTATTTGACGTTGTTGTTGTTGTTGTTTATTTGACGTTGTTGTTGTTGTTGTTGTTTATTTGGCGGTGTTGTTGTTGTTGTTTATTTGACGTTGTTGCTGTTGTTGTTTATTTGACGTTGTTGTTGTTGTTGACGTTGTTGTTGTTTATTTGATGTTGTTGTTGTTGTTGTTGACATAGTTGTTGTTGTTTATTTCACGTTGTTGTTGTTGACATTGTTGTTCATTTGACGTTGTTGTTGTTATTTATTTGACGTTGTTGTTGTTATTTATTTGACGTTGTTGTTGTTGTTGACATTGACGTTGTTGTTGTTTATTTGACGTTGTTGTTATTGTTATTGTTGACATTGTTGTTGTTGTTTTTGTTGACATTGTTGTTGTTGTTTATTTGAAGTTGTTGTTGACATTGTTGTTGTTGTTGTTTATTTGACGTTGTTGTTGTTGTTTATTTGACGTAGTTGTTGTTGTTGACGTTGTTGTTGTTGTTGTTTATTTGACATTTTTGTTGTTGTTGATGTTGTTGTTGTTGTTGTTGTTTATTTGAAATTGTTGTTGTTGGTGTTGTTGTTTATTTGACGTTGTTGTTGTTGTTGTTTATTTGACGACGTTGTTGTTGTTGTTGTTCTTTATTTGACGTTGTTGTTGTTTATTTGACGTTGTTGTTGTTATTTCACGTTGTTGTTGTTGTTGTATTTGTTGTTGGTGTTGTTGTTTATTTGACGTTGTTGTTGTTGTTGTTTATTTGACGACGTTGTTGTTGTTGTTGTTTATTTGACGTTGTTGTTGTTTATTTGACGTTGTTGTTGTTATTTGACGTTGTTGTTGTTGTTGTATTTGTTGTTGTTGTTGTTGTTTATTTGACGTTGTTGTTGTTGTTGTTTATTTGACATTATTGTTGTTGTTATTTTTAACGTTTTTATTGTTGTTGTTGTTGTTTATTTGACATTGTTGTTGTTGTTGTTGTTTATTTGACGTTGTTGTTGTTGTTGTTTATTTGACGTTGTTAATGTATTTGACATTGTTGTTGTTGTTTTTGTTGTTTATTTGACGTTGTTGTTGTTATTGTTGTTGTTGTTTAGTTGACGTTGTTGTTGTTGTTGTTGTTGTTTATTTGACATTGTTGTTGTTGTTTATTTGACGTTGTTGTTGTTTATTTGACGTTGTTGTTGTTGTTTATTTGACATTGTTGTTGTTGTTGTTTATTTGACGTTGTTGTTGTTGTTTATTTGACGTTGTTGTTGTTTATTTGACGTTGTTGTTGTTGCTTATTTGACATTGTTGTTGTTGTTGTTTATTTGACATTGTTGTTGTTGTTGTTGACGTTGTTGGTGTTGTTGTTTATTTGATGTTGTTGTTGTTGTTTATTTGACGTTATTTTAGTTGTTGTTGTTTATTTGACGTTGTTGTTGTAGTTTATTTGAATTTGTTGTTGACATTGTTGTTGTTGTTGTTGTTTATTTGACGTTGTTATTGTTGTTTATTTGACGTAGTTGTTGTTGTTGACGTTGTTGTTGTTGTTGTTGTTTAGTTGACATTTTTGTTGTTGTTGATGTTGTTGTTGTTGTTTATGTGAAATTGTTGTTGTTGGTGTTGTTGTTTATTTGACGTTGTTGTTGTTGTTTATTTGACGTTGTTGTTGTTGTTGTTTATTTGACGACGTTGTTGTTGTTGTTGTTGTTTATTTGACGTTGTTGTTGTTTATTTGACGTTGTTGTTGGTATTTGACAATGTTGTTGTTGTTGTATTTGTTGTTGTTGTTGTTGTTTATTTGATGTTGTTGTTGTTGTTGTTTATTTGACATTGTTGTTGTTATTTTTAACGTTTTTATTGTTGTTGTTGTGGTTTATTTGACGTTGTTGTTGTTGTTGTTGTTGTTGTTTATTTGACGTTGTTGTTGTTGTTTATTTGACGTTGTTAATGTATTTGACATTGTTGTTGTTGTTTTTGTTGTTTATTTGACATTGTTGTTGTTGTTGTTTATTTGACGTTGTTGTTGTGGTTGTTGTTTATTTGACGTTGTTGTTGTTATTGTTGTTGTTGTTTAGTGGACGTTGTTGTTGTTGTTGTTGTTTATTTGACGTTGTTGTTGTCTTGGTTTTTGTTGTTTATTTGACGTTGTTGTTGTTGACGTTGTCGTTGTTGTTGTTTATTTGATGTTGTTTTTGTTGTTGTCTATTTGACGTTGTTGTTGTTGTTGTTTATTTGACGTTGTTGTTGTTGTTGTTTATTTGACGTTGTTGTTGTTGTTGTTGTTTATTTGGCGGTGTTGTTGTTGTTGTTTATTTGACGTTGTTGCTGTTGTTGTTTATTTGACGTTGTTGTTGTTGTTGACGTTGTTGTTGTTTATTTGATGTTGTTGTTGTTGTTGTTGACATAGTTGTTGTTGTTTATTTCACGTTGTTGTTGTTGACATTGTTGTTCATTTGACGTTGTTGTTGTTATTTATTTGACGTTGTTGTTGTTATTTATTTGACGTTGTTGTTGTTGTTGACATTGACGTTGTTGTTGTTTATTTGACGTTGTTGTTATTGTTATTGTTGACATTGTTGTTGTTGTTTTTGTTGACATTGTTGTTGTTGTTTATTTGAAGTTGTTGTTGACATTGTTGTTGTTGTTGTTTATTTGACGTTGTTGTTGTTGTTTATTTGACGTAGTTGTTGTTGTTGACGTTGTTGTTGTTGTTGTTTATTTGACATTTTTGTTGTTGTTGATGTTGTTGTTGTTGTTGTTGTTTATTTGAAATTGTTGTTGTTGGTGTTGTTGTTTATTTGACGTTGTTGTTGTTGTTGTTTATTTGACGACGTTGTTGTTGTTGTTGTTCTTTATTTGACGTTGTTGTTGTTTATTTGACGTTGTTGTTGTTATTTCACGTTGTTGTTGTTGTTGTATTTGTTGTTGTTGTTGTTGTTTATTTGACGTTGTTGTTGTTGTTGTTTATTTGACATTATTGTTGTTGTTATTTTTAACGTTTTTATTGTTGTTGTTGTTGTTTATTTGACATTGTTGTTGTTGTTGTTGTTTATTTGACGTTGTTGTTGTTGTTGTTTATTTGACGTTGTTAATGTATTTGACATTGTTGTTGTTGTTTTTGTTGTTTATTTGACGTTGTTGTTGTTATTGTTGTTGTTGTTTAGTTGACGTTGTTGTTGTTGTTGTTGTTGTTTATTTGACATTGTTGTTGTTGTTTATTTGACGTTGTTGTTGTTTATTTGACGTTGTTGTTGTTGTTTATTTGACATTGTTGTTGTTGTTGTTTATTTGACGTTGTTGTTGTTGTTTATTTGACGTTGTTGTTGTTTATTTGACGTTGTTGTTGTTGCTTATTTGACATTGTTGTTGTTGTTGTTTATTTGACATTGTTGTTGTTGTTGTTGTTGACGTTGTTGGTGTTGTTGTTTATTTGATGTTGTTGTTGTTGTTTATTTGACGTTATTTTAGTTGTTGTTGTTTATTTGACGTTGTTGTTGTAGTTTATTTGAATTTGTTGTTGACATTGTTGTTGTTGTTGTTGTTGTTTATTTGACGTTGTTATTGTTGTTTATTTGACGTAGTTGTTGTTGTTGACGTTGTTGTTGTTGTTGTTGTTTAGTTGACATTTTTGTTGTTGTTGATGTTGTTGTTGTTGTTTATGTGAAATTGTTGTTGTTGGTGTTGTTGTTTATTTGACGTTGTTGTTGTTGTTTATTTGACGTTGTTGTTGTTGTTGTTTATTTGACGACGTTGTTGTTGTTGTTGTTGTTTATTTGACGTTGTTGTTGTTTATTTGACGTTGTTGTTGGTATTTGACAATGTTGTTGTTGTTGTATTTGTTGTTGTTGTTGTTGTTTATTTGATGTTGTTGTTGTTGTTGTTTATTTGACATTGTTGTTGTTATTTTTAACGTTTTTATTGTTGTTGTTGTGGTTTATTTGACGTTGTTGTTGTTGTTGTTGTTTATTTGACGTTGTTGTTGTTGTTTATTTGACGTTGTTAATGTATTTGACATTGTTGTTGTTGTTTTTGTTGTTTATTTGACATTGTTGTTGTTGTTGTTTATTTGACGTTGTTGTTGTGGTTGTTGTTTATTTGACGTTGTTGTTGTTATTGTTGTTGTTGTTTAGTGGACGTTGTTGTTGTTGTTGTTGTTTATTTGACGTTGTTGTTGTCTTGGTTTTTGTTGTTTATTTGACGTTGTTGTTGTTGACGTTGTCGTTGTTGTTGTTTATTTGATGTTGTTTTTGTTGTTGTCTATTTGACGTTGTTGTTGTTGTTGTTTATTTGACGTTGTTGTTGTTGTTGTTTATTTGACGTTGTTGTTGTTGTTGTTGTTTATTTGGCGGTGTTGTTGTTGTTGTTTATTTGACGTTGTTGCTGTTGTTGTTTATTTGACGTTGTTGTTGTTGTTGACGTTGTTGTTGTTTATTTGATGTTGTTGTTGTTGTTGACATAGTTGTTGTTGTTTATTTCACGTTGTTGTTGTTGACATTGTTGTTCATTTGACGTTGTTGTTGTTATTTATTTGACGTTGTTGTTGTTATTTATTTGACGTTGTTGTTGTTGTTGACATTGACGTTGTTGTTGTTTATTTGACGTTGTTGTTATTGTTATTGTTGACATTGTTGTTGTTGTTTTTGTTGACATTGTTGTTGTTGTTTATTTGAAGTTGTTGTTGACATTGTTGTTGTTGTTGTTTATTTGACGTTGTTGTTGTTGTTTATTTGACGTAGTTGTTGTTGTTGACGTTGTTGTTGTTGTTGTTTATTTGACATTTTTGTTGTTGTTGATGTTGTTGTTGTTGTTGTTTATTTGAAATTGTTGTTGTTGGTGTTGTTGTTTATTTGACGTTGTTGTTGTTGTTGTTTATTTGACGACGTTGTTGTTGTTGTTGTTCTTTATTTGACGTTGTTGTTGTTTATTTGACGTTGTTGTTGTTATTTGACGTTGTTGTTGTTGTTGTATTTGTTGTTGTTGTTGTTGTTTATTTGACGTTGTTGTTGTTGTTGTTTATTTGACATTATTGTTGTTGTTATTTTTAACGTTTTTATTGTTGTTGTTGTTGTTTATTTGACATTGTTGTTGTTGTTGTTGTTTATTTGACGTTGTTGTTGTTGTTGTTTATTTGACGTTGTTAATGTATTTGACATTGTTGTTGTTGTTTTTGTTGTTTATTTGACGTTGTTGTTGTTATTGTTGTTGTTGTTTAGTTGACGTTGTTGTTGTTGTTGTTGTTGTTTATTTGACATTGTTGTTGTTGTTTATTTGACGTTGTTGTTGTTTATTTGACGTTGTTGTTGTTGTTTATTTGACATTGTTGTTGTTGTTGTTTATTTGACGTTGTTGTTGTTGTTTATTTGACGTTGTTGTTGTTTATTTGACGTTGTTGTTGTTGCTTATTTGACATTGTTGTTGTTGTTGTTTATTTGACATTGTTGTTGTTGTTGTTGTTGACGTTGTTGGTGTTGTTGTTTATTTGATGTTGTTGTTGTTGTTTATTTGACGTTATTTTAGTTGTTGTTGTTTATTTGACGTTGTTGTTGTAGTTTATTTGAATTTGTTGTTGACATTGTTGTTGTTGTTGTTGTTGTTTATTTGACGTTGTTATTGTTGTTTATTTGACGTAGTTGTTGTTGTTGACGTTGTTGTTGTTGTTGTTGTTGTTTAGTTGACATTTTTGTTGTTGTTGATGTTGTTGTTGTTGTTTATGTGAAATTGTTGTTGTTGGTGTTGTTGTTTATTTGACGTTGTTGTTGTTGTTTATTTGACGTTGTTGTTGTTGTTGTTTATTTGACGACGTTGTTGTTGTTGTTGTTGTTTATTTGACGTTGTTGTTGTTTATTTGACGTTGTTGTTGGTATTTGACAATGTTGTTGTTGTTGTATTTGTTGTTGTTGTTGTTGTTTATTTGATGTTGTTGTTGTTGTTGTTTATTTGACATTGTTGTTGTTATTTTTAACGTTTTTATTGTTGTTGTTGTGGTTTATTTGACGTTGTTGTTGTTGTTGTTGTTTATTTGACGTTGTTGTTGTTGTTTATTTGACGTTGTTAATGTATTTGACATTGTTGTTGTTGTTTTTGTTGTTTATTTGACATTGTTGTTGTTGTTGTTTATTTGACGTTGTTGTTGTGGTTGTTGTTTATTTGACGTTGTTGTTGTTATTGTTGTTGTTGTTTAGTGGACGTTGTTGTTGTTGTTGTTGTTTATTTGACGTTGTTGTTGTCTTGGTTTTTGTTGTTTATTTGATGTTGTTGTTGTTGACGTTGTCGTTGTTGTTGTTTATTTGATGTTGTTTTTGTTGTTGTCTATTTGACGTTGTTGTTGTTGTTGTTTATTTGACGTTGTTGTTGTTGTTGTTGTTTATTTGACGTTGTTGTTGTTGTTGTTGTTTATTTGGCGGTGTTGTTGTTGTTGTTTATTTGACGTTGTTGCTGTTGTTGTTTATTTGACGTTGTTGTTGTTGTTGACGTTGTTGTTGTTTATTTGATGTTGTTGTTGTTGTTGACATAGTTGTTGTTGTTTATTTCACGTTGTTGTTGTTGACATTGTTGTTCATTTGACGTTGTTGTTGTTATTTATTTGACGTTGTTGTTGTTATTTATTTGACGTTGTTGTTGTTGTTGACATTGACGTTGTTGTTGTTTATTTGACGTTGTTGTTATTGTTATTGTTGACATTTTTGTTGTTGTTTTTGTTGTTTATTTGAAGTTGTTGTTGTTGTTGACGTTGTTGTTGTTACGTTGTTGTTGTTGTTGTTATTGTTTATTTGACGTTGTTGTTGTTTATTTGACGTTGTTGTTGTTTATTTGACGTTGTTGTTGTTGTTGTTGTTTATTTGACGTTGTTGTTGCTGTTGTTTATTTGACGTTGTTGTTGTTATTGTTGTTTATTTGACGTTGTTGTTGTTGTTTTTTATTTGACGTTGTTGTTTTTGTTGACGTTGTTGTTGTTTATTTAACGTTGTTGTTGTTGTTGTTGTTGTTGTTTATTTGACGTTGTTAATGTTTTTAATGTTGTTGACATTGTTGTTACTGTTGTTTATTTCACGTTGTTGTTGTTGTTGTTTATTTGACGTTGTTGTTGTTGTTGTTGTTGTTATTTATTTGACGTTGTTGTTGTTATTTATTTGACGTTGTTGTTGTTGTGGTTTATTTGACGTTGTTGTTGTTGTTGTTGTTGACGTTGTTGTTGTTGTTGTTGTTATTTATTTGACGTTGTTGTTGTTGTTGACATAGTTGTTGTTGTTGTTTAAATGACGTTGGTGTTGTTGTTGACGTTGTTGTTGTTTATTTGACGTTGTTGTTGTTGTTTCTTTGACGTTGTTGTTGTTTATTTGACGTTGTTGTTGTTGTTTATTTGACATTGTTGTTGTTGTTGTTTATTTGACATTGTTGTTGTTGTTGTTGTTGACGTTGTTGGTGTTGTTGTTTATTTGATGTTGTTGTTGTTGTTGTTGTTTATTTGACGTTATTTTAGTTGTTGTTGTTTATTTGACGTTGTTGTTGTTGTTTATTTGAAGTTGTTGTTGACATTGTTGTTGTTGTTGTTTATTTGACGTTGTTGTTGTTGTTTATTTGACGTAGTTGTTGTTGTTGACGTTGTTGTTGTTGTTGTTGTTGTTTATTTGACATTTTTGTTGTTGTTGATGTTGTTGTTGTTGTTGTTTATTTGAAATTGTTGTTGTTGGTGTTGTTGTTTATTTGACGTTGTTGTTGTTTATTTGACGACGTTGTTGTTGTTGTTGTTGTTGTTTATTTGACGTTGTTGTTGTTTATTTGACGTTGTTGTTGTTATTTGACGTTGTTGTTGTTGTTGTATTTGTTGTTGTTGTTGTTGTTGTTTATTTGATGTTGTTGTTGTTGTTGTTGTTGTTGTTGTTTATTTGACGTTGTTAATGTATTTGACATTGTTGTTGTTGTTTTTGTTGTTTATTTGACGTTGTTGTTGTTTATTTGACGTTGTTGTTGTGGTTGTTGTTTATTTGACGTTGTTGTTGTTATTGTTGTTGTTGTTTAGTTGACGTTGTTGTTGTTGTTGTTTATTTGACATTGTTGTTGTCGTTGTTTTTGTTGTTTATTTGACGTTGTTGTTGCTGACGTTGTCGTTGTTGTTGTTTATTTGATGTTGTTTTTGTTGTTGTCTATTTGACGTTGTTGTTGTTGTTGTTTATTTGACGTTGTTGTTGTTGTTGTTTATTTGACGTTGTTGTTGTTGTTTATTTGGCGGTGTTGTTGTTGTTGTTTATTTGACGTTGTTGTTGTTGTTGTTTATTTGACGTTGTTGTTGTTGTTGACGTTGTTGTTGTTTATTTGATGTTGTTGTTGTTGTTGATATAGTTGTTGTTGTTTATTTCACGTTGTTGTTGTTGACATTGTTGTTCATTTGACGTTGTTGTTGTTATTTATTTGACGTTGTTGTTGTTGTTGTTGTTGACATTGACGTTGTTGTTGTTTATTTGACGTTGTTGTTGTTATTGTTACTGTTGTTGTTTATTTGACGTTGTTAATGCTGTTGACATTGTTGTTGTTGTTTTTGTTGTTTATTTGAAGTTGTTGTTGTTGTTGACGTTGTTGTTGTTACGTTGTTGTTGTTGTTGTTGTTTATTTGACGTTGTTGTTGTTTATTTGACGTTGTTGTTGTTGTTTATTTGACGTTGTTGTTGTTGTTGTTTATTTGACGGTGTTGTTGTTGTTGTTGTTTATTTGACGTCGTTGTTGTTATTGTTGTTGTTTATTTGACGTAGTTGTTGTTGACGTTGTTGTTGTTGTTTATTTGACGTTGTTGTTGTTGTTGACATAGTTATTGTTGTTGTTGTTTATTTGACGTTGTTGTTGTTTATTTGACGTTGTTGTTGTTATTGTTGTTTATTTGACGTTGTTGTTGTTGTTTTTTATTTGACGTTGTTGTTTTTGTTGACGTTGTTGTTGTTTATTTAACGTTGTTGTTGTTGTTGTTGTTGTTGTTTATTTGACGTTGTTAATGTTTTTAATGTTGTTGACATTGTTGTTACTGTTGTTTATTTCACGTTGTTGTTGTTGTTGTTTATTTGACGTTGTTGTTGTTGTTGTTATTTATTTGACGTTGTTGTTGTTGTTTATTTGACGTTGTTGTTGTTGTGGTTTATTTGACGTTGTTGTTGTTGTTGTTGACGTTGTTGTTGTTGTTGTTGTTATTTATTTGACGTTGTTGTTGTTGTTGTTGACATAGTTGTTGTTGTTGTTTAAATGACGTTGGTGTTGTTGTTGACGTTGTTGTTGTTTATTTGACGTTGTTGTTGTTGTTTCTTTGACGTTGTTGTTGTTTATTTGACGTTGTTGTTGTTGTTTATTTGACATTGTTGTTGTTGTTGTTGTTTATTTGACATTGATGTTGTTGTTGTTGTTGTTGACGTTGTTGGTGTTGTTGTTTATTTGATGTTGTTGTTGTTGTTGTTTATTTGACGTTATTTTAGTTGTTGTTGTTTATTTGACGTTGTTGTTGTTGTTTATTTGAAGTTGTTGTTGACATTGTTGTTGTTATTGTTTATTTGACGTTGTTGTTGTTGTTTATTTGACGTAGTTGTTGTTGTTGACGTTGTTGTTGTTGTTGTTTATTTGACATTTTTGTTGTTGTTGATGTTGTTGTTGTTGTTGTTTATTTGAAATTGTTGTTGTTGGTGTTGTTGTTTATTTGACGTTGTTGTTGTTGTTGTTGTTTATTTGACGACGTTGTTGTTGTTGTTGTTTATTTGACGTTGTTGTTGTTTATTTGACGTTGTTGTTGTTATTTGACGTTGTTGTTGTTGTTGTATTTGTTATTGTTGTTGTTGTTTATTTGACGTTGTTGTTGTTTATTTGACGTTGTTGTTGTTATTTGACGTTGTTATTGTTGTTATTTATTTGACATTGTTGTTGTTGTTGTTGTTTATTTGACGTTGTTGTTGTTGTTGTTGTTTATTTGACGTTGTTAATGTATTTGACATTGTTGTTGTTGTTTTTGTTGTTTATTTGACGTTGTTGTTGTTGTTGTTGTTTATTTGACGTTGTTGTTGTGGTTGTTGTTTATTTGACGTTGTTGTTGTTATTGTTGTTGTTGTTTAGTTGACGTTGTTGTTGTTGTTGTTTATTTGACGTTGTTGTTGTCGTTGTTTTTGTTGTTTATTTGACGTTGTTGTTGTTGACGTTGTCGTTGTTGTTGTTTATTTGATGTTGTTTTTGTTGTTGTCTATTTGACGTTGTTGTTGTTGTTGTTTATTTGACGTTGTTGTTGTTGTTGTTTATTTGACGTTGTTGTTGTTGTTGTTGTTTATTTGGCGGTGTTGTTGTTGTTGTTTATTTGACGTTGTTGTTGTTGTTGTTTATTTGACGTTGTTGTTGTTGTTGACGTTGTTGTTGTTTATTTGATGTTGTTGTTGTTGTTGACATAGTTGTTGTTGTTTATTTCACGTTGTTGTTGTTGACATTGTTGTTCATTTGACGTTGTTGTTGTTATTTATTTGACGTTGTTGTTGTTGTTGTTGACATTGACGTTGTTGTTGTTTATTTGACGTTGTTGTTGTTATTGTTACTGTTGTTGTTTATTTGACGTTGTTAATGTTGTTGACATTGTTGTTGTTGTTTTTGTTGTTTATTTGAAGTTGTTGTTGTTGTTGACGTTGTTGTTGTTACGTTGTTGTTGTTGTTGTTGTTGTTTATTTGACGTTGTTGTTGTTTATTTGACGTTGTTGCTGTTGTTTATTTGACGTTGTTGTTGTTGTTGTTTATTTGACGGTGTTGTTGTTGTTGTTGTTTATTTGACGTCGTTGTTGTTATTGTTGTTGTTTATTTGACGTAGTTGTTGTTGACGTTGTTGTTGTTGTTTAATTGACGTTGTTGTTGTTGTTGACATAGTTATTGTTGTTGTTGTTTATTTGACGTTGTTGATGTTGTTGACGTTGTTGTTTATTTGACGTTGTTGTTGACATTGTTGTTGTTGTTGTTTATTTGACATTGTTGTTTTTGTTGACATTGTTGCTGTTATTGTTGACGTTGTTGTTGTCGTTGTTTTTGTTGTTTATTTGACGTTGTTGTTGTTGACGTTGTTGTTGTTTATTTGACGTTGTTGTTGTTGTTGTTTATTCGATGTTGTTGTTGTTGTTGTTTATATGACGTTGTTGTTGTTGTTGTTTATTTGACGGTATTTTAGTTGTTGTTGTTTATTTGACGTTGTTGTTGTTGTTTATTTGACATTGTTGTTGACATTGTTGTTGTTGTTGTTTATTTGACGTTGTTGTTGTTGTTTATTTAACGTAGTTGTTGTTGTTGACGTTGTTGTTGTTGTTGTTGTTTATTTGACATTTTTGTTGTTGTTGATGTTGTTGTTGTTGTTGTTTATTTGAAATTGTTGTTGTTGGTGTTGTTGTTTACTTGACGTTGTTGTTGTTGTTGTTTATTTGACGTTGTTGTTGTTGTTGTTGTTGTTGTTGTTGACATTGTTGTTGTTGTTTTTGTTGTTTATTTGAAGTTGTTGTTGTTGTTGACGTTGTTGTTGTTACGTTGTTGTTGTTGTTGTTATTGTTTATTTGACGTTGTTGTTGTTTATTTGACGTTGTTGTTGTTGTTTATTTGACGTTGTTGTTGTTGTTTTTTATTTGACGTTGTTGTTTTTGTTGACGTTGTTGTTGTTTATTTAACGTTGTTGTTGTTGTTGTTGTTTATTTGACGTTGTTAATGTTTTTAATGTTGTTGACATTGTTGTTACTGTTGTTTATTTCACGTTGTTGTTGTTGTTGTTTATTTGACGTTGTTGTTGTTGTTGTTGATGTTGTTGTTGTTATTTATTTGACGTTGTTGTTGTTGTTTATTTGTCGTTGTTGTTGTTGTGGTTTATTTGACGTTGTTGTTGTTGATGTTGACGTTGTTGTTGTTGTTGTTGTTATTTATTTGACGTTGTTGTTGTTGTTGTGGACATAGTTGTTGTTGTTGTTTAAATGACGTTGGTGTTGTTGTTGACGTTGTTGTTGTTTATTTGACGTTGTTGTTGTTGTTTCTTTGACGTTGTTGTTGTTTATTTGACGTTGTTGTTGGTGTTTATTTGACATTGTTGTTGTTGTTGTTTATTTGACATTGTTGTTGTTGTTGTTGACGTTGTTGGTGTTGTTGTTTATTTGATGTTGTTGTTGTGGTTTATTTGACGTTATTTTTGTTGTTGTTGTTTATTTGACGTTGTTGTTGTTGTTTATTTGAAGTTGTTGTTGACATTGTTGTTGTTGTTGTTTATTTGACGTTGTTGTTGTTGTTTATTTGACGTAGTTGTTGTTGTTGACGTTGTTGTTGTTGTTGTTTATTTGACATTTTTGTTGTTGTTGATGTTGTTGTTGTTGTTGTTTATTTGAAATTGTTGTTGTTGGTGTTGTTGTTTATTTGACGTTGTTGTTGTTGTTGTTTATTTGACGATGTTGTTGTTGTTGTTGTTGTTTATTTGACGTTGTTGTTGTTTATTTGACGTTGTTGTTGTTATTTGACGTTGTTGTTGTTGTTGTATTTGTTGTTGTTGTTGTTGTTTATTTGACGTTGTTGTTGTTGTTGTTTATTTGACATTATTGTTGTTGTTATTTTTAACGTTTTTATTGTTGTTGTTGTTGTTTATTTGACATTGTTGTTGTTGTTGTTGTTTATTTGACGTTGTTGTTGTTGTTGTTTATTTGACGTTGTTAATGTATTTGACATTGTTGTTGTTGTTTTTGTTGTTTATTTGACGTTGTTGTTGTTGTTGTTTATTTGACGTTGTTGTTGTGGTTGTTGTTTATTTGACTTTGTTGTTGTTATTGTTGTTGTTGTTTAGTTGACGTTGTTGTTGTTGTTGTTTATTTGACATTGTTGTTGTTGTTTATTTGACGTTGTTGTTGTTTATTTGACGTTGTTGTTGTTGTTTATTTGACATTGTTGTTGTTGTTGTTTATTTGACGTTGTTGTTGTTGTTTATTTGACGTTGTTGTTGTTTATTTGACGTTGTTGTTGTTGCTTATTTGACATTGTTGTTGTTGTTGTTTATTTGACATTGTTGTTGTTGTTGTTGACGTTGTTGGTGTTGTTGTTTATTTGATGTTGTTGTTGTTGTTGTTTATTTGACGTTATTTTAGTTGTTGTTGTTTATTTGACGTTGTTGTTGTAGTTTATTTGAATTTGTTGTTGACATTGTTGTTGTTGTTGTTGTTTATTTGACGTTGTTATTGTTGTTTATTTGACGTAGTTGTTGTTGTTGACGTTGTTGTTGTTGTTGTTGTTTATTTGACATTTTTGTTGTTGTTGATGTTGTTGTTGTTGTTTATGTGAAATTGTTGTTGTTGGTGTTGTTGTTTATTTGACGTTGTTGTTGTTGTTGTTTATTTGACGACGTTGTTGTTGTTGTTGTTTATTTGACGTTGTTGTTGTTTATTTGACGTTGTTGTTGGTATTTGACAATGTTGTTGTTGTTGTATTTGTTGTTGTTGTTGTTGTTGTTGTTTATTTGATGTTGTTGTTGTTGTTGTTTATTTGACATTGTTGTTGTTATTTTTAACGTTTTTATTGTTGTTGTTGTGGTTTATTTGACGTTGTTGTTGTTGTTGTTGTTGTTTATTTGACGTTGTTGTTGTTGTTTATTTGACGTTGTTAATGTATTTGACATTGTTGTTGTTGTTTTTGTTGTTTATTTGACATTGTTGTTGTTGTTGTTTATTTGACGTTGTTGTTGTGGTTGTTGTTTATTTGTCGTTGTTGTTGTTATTGTTGTTGTTGTTTAGTGGACGTTGTTGTTGTTGTTGTTGTTTATTTGACGTTGTTGTTGTCTTGGTTTTTGTTGTTTATTTGACGTTGTTGTTGTTGACGTTGTCGTTGTTGTTGTTTATTTGATGTTGTTTTTGTTGTTGTCTATTTGACGTTGTTGTTGTTGTTGTTTATTTGACGTTGTTGTTGTTGTTGTTTATTTGACGTTGTTGTTGTTGTTGTTGTTTATTTGGCGGTGTTGTTGTTGTTGTTTATTTGACGTTGTTGCTGTTGTTGTTTATTTGACGTTGTTGTTGTTGTTGACGTTGTTGTTGTTTATTTGATGTTGTTGTTGTTGTTGACATAGTTGTTGTTGTTTATTTCACGTTGTTGTTGTTGACATTGTTGTTCATTTGACGTTGTTGTTGTTATTTATTTGACGTTGTTGTTGTTATTTATTTGACGTTGTTGTTGTTGTTGACATTGACGTTGTTGTTGTTTATTTGACGTTGTTGTTGTTATTGTTACTGTTGTTGTTTATTTGACGTTGTTAATGTTGTTGACATTGTTGTTGTTGTTTTTGTTGTTTATTTGAAGTTGTTGTTGTTGTTGACGTTGTTGTTGTTACGTTGTTGTTGTTGTTGTTATTGTTTATTTGACGTTGTTGTTGTTTATTTGACGTTGTTGTTGTTTATTTGACGTTGCTGTTGTTGTTGTTGTTGTTTATTTGACGTTGTTGTTGCTGTTGTTTATTTGACGTTGTTGTTGTTATTGTTGTTTATTTGACGTTGTTGTTGTTGTTTTTTATTTGACGTTGTTGTTTTTGTTGACGTTGTTGTTGTTTATTTAACGTTGTTGTTGTTGTTGTTGTTTATTTGACGTTGTGAATGTTTTTAATGTTGTTGACATTGTTGTTACTGTTGTTTATTTCACGTTGTTGTTGTTGTTGTTTATTTGACGTTGTTGTTGTTGTTGTTGTTATTTATTTGACGTTGTTGTTGTTGTTTATTTGACGTTGTTGTTGTTGTGGTTTATTTGACGTTGTTGTTGTTGTTGTTGACGTTGTTGTTGTTGTTATTGTTATTTATTTGACGTTGTTGTTGTTGTTGTTGACATAGTTGTTGTTGTTGTTTAAATGACGTTGGTGTTGTTGTTGACGTTGTTGTTGTTTATTTGACGTTGTTGTTGTTGTTTCTTTGACGTTGTTGTTGTTTATTTGACGTTGTTGTTGTTGTTTATTTGACATTGTTGTTGTTGTTGTTGTTTATTTGACATTGTTGTTGTTGTTGTTGTTGACGTTGTTGGTGTTGTTGTTTATTTGATGTTGTTGTTGTTGTTGTTGTTGTTTATTTGACGTTATTTTAGTTGTTGTTGTTTATTTGACGTTGTTGTTGTTGTTTATTTGAAGTTGTTGTTGACATTGTTGTTGTTGTTGTTTATTTGACGTTGTTGTTGTTGTTTATTTGACGTAGTTGTTGTTGTTGACGTTGTTGTTGTTGTTGTTGTTGTTTATTTGACATTTTTGTTGTTGTTGATGTTGTTGTTGTTGTTGTTTATTTGAAATTGTTGTTGTTGGTGTTGTTGTTTATTTGACGTTGTTGTTGTTGTTGTTTATTTGACGACGTTGTTGTTGTTGTTGTTGTTTATTTGACGTTGTTGTTGTTTATTTGACGTTGTTGTTGTTATTTGACGTTGTTGTTGTTGTTGTATTTGTTGTTGTTGTTGTTGTTTATTTGATGTTGTTGTTGTTGTTGTTGTTTATTTGACATTATTGTTGTTGTTATTTTTAACGTTTTTATTGTTGTTGTTGTTGTTGTTGTTTATTTGACGTTGTTGTTGTTGTTGTTTATTTGACGTTGTTAATGTATTTGACATTGTTGTTGTTGTTTTTGTTGTTTATTTGACGTTGTTGTTGTTTATTTGACGTTGTTGTTGTGGTTGTTGTTTATTTGACGTTGTTGTTGTTATTGTTGTTGTTGTTTAGTTGACGTTGTTGTTGTTGTTGTTGTTTATTTGACGTTGTTGTTGTCGTTGTTTTTGTTGTTTATTTGACGTTGTTGTTGCTGACGTTGTCGTTGTTGTTGTTTATTTGATGTTGTTTTTGTTGTTGTCTATTTGACGTTGTCGTTGTTGTTGTTTATTTGATGTTGTTTTTGTTGTTGTCTATTTGACGTTGTTGTTGTTGTTGTTTATTCGACGTTGTTGTTGTTGTTGTTTATTTGACGTTGTTGTTGTTGTTTATTTGGCGGTGTTGTTGTTGTTGTTTATTTGACGTTGTTGTTGTTGTTGTTGTTTATTTGACGTTGTTGTTGTTGTTGACGTTGTTGTTGTTTATTTGATGTTGTTGTTGTTGTTGACATAGTTGTTGTTGTTTATTTCACGTTGTTGTTGTTGACATTGTTGTTCATTTGACGTTGTTGTTGTTATTTATTTGACGTTGTTGTTGTTGTTGTTGACATTGACGTTGTTGTTGTTTATTTGACGTTGTTGTTGTTATTGTTACTGTTGTTGTTTATTTGACGTTGTTAATGCTGTTGACATTGTTGTTGTTGTTTTTGTTGTTTATTTGAAGTTGTTGTTGTTGTTGACGTTGTTGTTGTTACGTTGTTGTTGTTGTTGTTGTTTATTTGACGTTGTTGTTGTTTGTTTGACGTTGTTGTTGTTGTTTATTTGACGTTGTTGTTGTTGTTGTTTATTTGACGGTGTTGTTGTTGTTGTTGTTTATTTGACGTCGTTGTTGTTATTGTTGTTGTTTATTTGACGTAGTTGTTGTTGACGTTGTTGTTGTTGTTTATTTGACGTTGTTGTTGTTGTTGACATAGTTATTGTTGTTGTTGTTTATTTGACGTTGCTGTTGTTTATTTGACGTTGTTGTTGTTATTGTTGTTTATTTGACGTTGTTGTTGTTTTTTATTTGACGTTGTTGTTTTTGTTGACGTTGTTGTTGTTTATTTAACGTTGTTGTTGTTGTTGTTGTTGTTGTTTATTTGACGTTGTTAATGTTTTTAATGTTGTTGACATTGTTGTTACTGTTGTTTATTTCACGTTGTTGTTGTTGTTGTTGTTTATTTGACGTTGTTGTTGTTGTTGTTGTTATTTATTTGACGTTGTTGTTGTTGTTTATTTGACGTTGTTGTTGTTGTGGTTTATTTGACGTTGTTGTTGTTGTTGTTGACGTTGTTGTTGTTGTTGTTGTTATTTATTTGACGTTGTTGTTGTTGTTGTTGACATAGTTGTTGTTGTTGTTTAAATGACGTTGGTGTTGTTGTTGACGTTGTTGTTGTTTATTTGACGTTGTTGTTGTTGTTTCTTTGACGTTGTTGTTGTTTATTTGACGTTGTTGTTGTTGTTTATTTGACATTGTTGTTGTTGTTGTTTATTTGACATTGTTGTTGTTGTTGTTGTTGTTGTTGACGTTGTTGGTGTTGTTGTTTATTTGATGTTGTTGTTGTTGTTGTTGACATTGTTGTTGTTGTTGTTTATTTGACGTTGTTGTTGTTGTTTATTTGACGTTGTTGTTGTTTATTTGACGTTGTTGTTGTTGCTTATTTGACATTGTTGTTGTTGTTGTTTATTTGACATTGTTGTTGTTGTTGTTGACGTTGTTGGTGTTGTTGTTTATTTGATGTTGTTGTTGTTGTTGTTTATTTGACGTTATTTTAGTTGTTGTTGTTTATTTGACGTTGTTGTTGTAGTTTATTTGAATTTGTTGTTGACATTGTTGTTGTTGTTGTTGTTTATTTGACGTTGTTATTGTTGTTTATTTGACGTAGTTGTTGTTGTTGACGTTGTTGTTGTTGTTGTTGTTTATTTGACATTTTTGTTGTTGTTGATGTTGTTGTTGTTGTTTATGTGAAATTGTTGTTATTGGTGTTGTTGTTTATTTGACGTTGTTGTTGTTGTTGTTTATTTGACGACGTTGTTGTTGTTGTTGTTTATTTGACGTTGTTGTTGTTTATTTGACGTTGTTGTTGGTATTTGACAATGTTGTTGTTGTTGTATTTGTTGTTGTTGTTGTTGTTGTTGTTTATTTGATGTTGTTGTTGTTGTTGTTTATTTGACATTGTTGTTGTTATTTTTAACGTTTTTATTGTTGTTGTTGTGGTTTATTTGACGTTGTTGTTGTTGTTGTTGTTGTTGTTTATTTGACGTTGTTGTTGTTGTTTATTTGACGTTGTTAATGTATTTGACATTGTTGTTGTTGTTTTTGTTGTTTATTTGACATTGTTGTTGTTGTTGTTTATTTGACGTTGTTGTTGTGGTTGTTGTTTATTTGTCGTTGTTGTTGTTATTGTTGTTGTTGTTTAGTGGACGTTGTTGTTGTTGTTGTTGTTTATTTGACGTTGTTGTTGTCTTGGTTTTTGTTGTTTATTTGACGTTGTTGTTGTTGACGTTGTCGTTGTTGTTGTTTATTTGATGTTGTTTTTGTTGTTGTCTATTTGACGTTGTTGTTGTTGTTGTTTATTTGACGTTGTTGTTGTTGTTGTTTATTTGACGTTGTTGTTGTTGTTGTTGTTTATTTGGCGGTGTTGTTGTTGTTGTTTATTTGACGTTGTTGCTGTTGTTGTTTATTTGACGTTGTTGTTGTTGTTGACGTTGTTGTTGTTTATTTGATGTTGTTGTTGTTGTTGACATAGTTGTTGTTGTTTATTTCACGTTGTTGTTGTTGACATTGTTGTTCATTTGACGTTGTTGTTGTTATTTATTTGACGTTGTTGTTGTTATTTATTTGACGTTGTTGTTGTTGTTGACATTGACGTTGTTGTTGTTTATTTGACGTTGTTGTTGTTATTGTTACTGTTGTTGTTTATTTGACGTTGTTAATGTTGTTGACATTGTTGTTGTTGTTTTTGTTGTTTATTTGAAGTTGTTGTTGTTGTTGACGTTGTTGTTGTTACGTTGTTGTTGTTGTTGTTATTGTTTATTTGACGTTGTTGTTGTTTATTTGACGTTGTTGTTGTTTATTTGACGTTGCTGTTGTTGTTGTTGTTGTTTATTTGACGTTGTTGTTGCTGTTGTTTATTTGACGTTGTTGTTGTTATTGTTGTTTATTTGACGTTGTTGTTGTTGTTTTTTATTTGACGTTGTTGTTTTTGTTGACGTTGTTGTTGTTTATTTAACGTTGTTGTTGTTGTTGTTGTTTATTTGACGTTGTGAATGTTTTTAATGTTGTTGACATTGTTGTTACTGTTGTTTATTTCACGTTGTTGTTGTTGTTGTTTATTTGACGTTGTTGTTGTTGTTGTTGTTGTTATTTATTTGACGTTGTTGTTGTTGTTTATTTCACGTTGTTGTTGTTGTGGTTTATTTGACGTTGTTGTTGTTGTTGTTGACGTTGTTGTTGTTGTTATTGTTATTTATTTGACGTTGTTGTTGTTGTTGTTGACATAGTTGTTGTTGTTGTTTAAATGACGTTGGTGTTGTTGTTGACGTTGTTGTTGTTTATTTGACGTTGTTGTTGTTGTTTCTTTGACGTTGTTGTTGTTTATTTGACGTTGTTGTTGTTGTTTATTTGACATTGTTGTTGTTGTTGTTGTTTATTTGACATTGTTGTTGTTGTTGTTGTTGACGTTGTTGGTGTTGTTGTTTATTTGATGTTGTTGTTGTTGTTGTTGTTGTTGTTTATTTGACGTTATTTTAGTTGTTGTTGTTTATTTGACGTTGTTGTTGTTGTTTATTTGAAGTTGTTGTTGACATTGTTGTTGTTGTTGTTTATTTGACGTTGTTGTTGTTGTTTATTTGACGTAGTTGTTGTTGTTGACGTTGTTGTTGTTGTTGTTGTTGTTTATTTGACATTTTTGTTGTTGTTGATGTTGTTGTTGTTGTTGTTTATTTGAAATTGTTGTTGTTGGTGTTGTTGTTTATTTGACGTTGTTGTTGTTGTTGTTTATTTGACGACGTTGTTGTTGTTGTTGTTGTTTATTTGACGTTGTTGTTGTTTATTTGACGTTGTTGTTGTTATTTGACGTTGTTGTTGTTGTTGTATTTGTTGTTGTTGTTGTTGTTTATTTGATGTTGTTGTTGTTGTTGTTGTTTATTTGACATTATTGTTGTTGTTATTTTTAACGTTTTTATTGTTGTTGTTGTTGTTGTTGTTTATTTGACGTTGTTGTTGTTGTTGTTTATTTGACGTTGTTAATGTATTTGACATTGTTGTTGTTGTTTTTGTTGTTTATTTGACGTTGTTGTTGTTTATTTGACGTTGTTGTTGTGGTTGTTGTTTATTTGACGTTGTTGTTGTTATTGTTGTTGTTGTTTAGTTGACGTTGTTGTTGTTGTTGTTGTTTATTTGACGTTGTTGTTGTCGTTGTTTTTGTTGTTTATTTGACGTTGTTGTTGCTGACGTTGTCGTTGTTGTTGTTTATTTGATGTTGTTTTTGTTGTTGTCTATTTGACGTTGTCGTTGTTGTTGTTTATTTGATGTTGTTTTTGTTGTTGTCTATTTGACGTTGTTGTTGTTGTTGTTTATTCGACGTTGTTGTTGTTGTTGTTTATTTGACGTTGTTGTTGTTGTTTATTTGGCGGTGTTGTTGTTGTTGTTTATTTGACGTTGTTGTTGTTGTTGTTGTTTATTTGACGTTGTTGTTGTTGTTGACGTTGTTGTTGTTTATTTGATGTTGTTGTTGTTGTTGACATAGTTGTTGTTGTTTATTTCACGTTGTTGTTGTTGACATTGTTGTTCATTTGACGTTGTTGTTGTTATTTATTTGACGTTGTTGTTGTTGTTGTTGACATTGACGTTTTTGTTGTTTATTTGACGTTGTTGTTGTTATTGTTACTGTTGTTGTTTATTTGACGTTGTTAATGCTGTTGACATTGTTGTTGTTGTTTTTGTTGTTTATTTGAAGTTGTTGTTGTTGTTGACGTTGTTGTTGTTACGTTGTTGTTGTTGTTGTTGTTTATTTGACGTTGTTGTTGTTTGTTTGACGTTGTTGTTGTTGTTTATTTGACGTTGTTGTTGTTGTTGTTTATTTGACGGTGTTGTTGTTGTTGTTGTTTATTTGACGTCGTTGTTGTTATTGTTGTTGTTTATTTGACGTAGTTGTTGTTGACGTTGTTGTTGTTGTTTATTTGACGTTGTTGTTGTTGTTGACATAGTTATTGTTGTTGTTGTTTATTTGACGTTGCTGTTGTTTATTTGACGTTGTTGTTGTTATTGTTGTTTATTTGACGTTGTTGTTGTTGTTTTTTATTTGACGTTGTTGTTTTTGTTGACGTTGTTGTTGTTTATTTAACGTTGTTGTTGTTGTTGTTGTTGTTGTTTATTTGACGTTGTTAATGTTTTTAATGTTGTTGACATTGTTGTTACTGTTGTTTATTTCACGTTGTTGTTGTTGTTGTTGTTGTTTATTTGACGTTGTTGTTGTTGTTGTTGTTATTTATTTGACGTTGTTGTTGTTGTTTATTTGACGTTGTTGTTGTTGTGGTTTATTTGACGTTGTTGTTGTTGTTGTTGACGTTGTTGTTGTTGTTGTTGTTATTTATTTGACGTTGTTGTTGTTGTTGTTGACATAGTTGTTGTTGTTGTTTAAATGACGTTGGTGTTGTTGTTGACGTTGTTGTTGTTTATTTGACGTTGTTGTTGTTGTTTCTTTGACGTTGTTGTTGTTTATTTGACGTTGTTGTTGTTGTTTATTTGACATTGTTGTTGTTGTTGTTTATTTGACATTGTTGTTGTTGTTGTTGTTGTTGACGTTGTTGGTGTTGTTGTTTATTTGATGTTGTTGTTGTTGTTGTTGTTGTTTATTTGACGTTATTTTAGTTGTTGTTGTTTATTTGACGTTGTTGTTGTTGTTTATTTGAAGTTGTTGTTGACATTGTTGTTGTTGTTGTTTATTTGACGTTGTTGTTGTTGTTTATTTGACGTAGTTGTTGTTGTTGACGTTGTTGTTGTTGTTGTTTATTTGACATTTTTGTTGTTGTTGTTGTTGTTGTTTATTTGAAATTGTTGTTGTTGGTGTGGTTGTTTATTTGACGTTGTTGTTGTTGTTGTTTATTTGACGACGTTGTTGTTGTTGTTGTTGTTTATTTGACGTTGTTGTTGTTTATTTGACGTTGTTGTTGTTATTTGACGTTGTTGTTGTTGTTGTATTTGTTGTTGTTGTTGTTGTTTATTTGACGTTGTTGTTGTTTATTTGACGTTGTTGTTGTTATTTGACGTTGTTGTTGTTGTTGTTTATTTGACATTGTTGTTGTTGTTGTTGTTGTTTATTTGACGTTGTTGTTGTTGTTGTTGTTTATTTGACGTTGTTAATGTATTTGACATTGTTGTTGTTGTTTTTGTTGTTTATTTGACGTTGTTGTTGTTGTTGTTGTTTATTTGACGTTGTTGTTGTGGTTGTTGTTTATTTGACGTTGTTGTTGTTATTGTTGTTGTTGTTTAGTTGACGTTGTTGTTGTTGTTGTTTATTTGACGTTGTTGTTGTCGTTATTTTTGTTGTTTATTTGACGTTGTTGTTGTTGACGTTGTCGTTGTTGTTGTTTATTTGATGTTGTTTTTGTTGTTGTCTATTTGACGTTGTTGTTGTTGTTGTTTATTTGACGTTGTTGTTGTTGTTGTTTATTTGACGTTTTTGTTGTTGTTGTTGTTTATTTGGCGGTGTTGTTGTTGTTGTTTATTTGACGTTGTTGTTGTTGTTGTTTATTTGACGTTGTTGTTGTTGTTGACGTTGTTGTTGTTTATTTGATGTTGTTGTTGTTGTTGACATAGTTGTTGTTGTTTATTTCACGTTGTTGTTGTTGACATTGTTGTTCATTTGACGTTGTTGTTGTTATTTATTTGACGTTGTTGTTGTTGTTGTTGACATTGACGTTGTTGTTGTTTATTTGACGTTGTTGTTGTTATTGTTACTGTTGTTGTTTATTTGACGTTGTTAATGTTGTTGACATTGTTGTTGTTGTTTTTGTTGTTTATTTGAAGTTGTTGTTGTTGTTGACGTTGTTGTTGTTACGTTGTTGTTGTTGTTGTTGTTGTTGTTGTTTATTTGACGTTGTTGTTGTTTATTTGACGTTGTTGCTGTTGTTTATTTGACGTTGTTGTTGTTGTTGTTTATTTGACGGTGTTGTTGTTGTTGTTGTTTATTTGACGTCGTTGTTGTTATTGTTGTTGTTTATTTGACGTAGTTGTTGTTGACGTTGTTGTTGTTGTTTAATTGACGTTGTTGTTGTTGTTGACATAGTTATTGTTGTTGTTGTTTATTTGACGTTGTTGATGTTGTTGACGTTGTTGTTTGTTTGACGTTGTTGTTGACATTGTTGTTGTTGTTGTTTATTTGACATTGTTGTTGTTGTTTATTTGACATTGTTGTTTTTGTTGACATTGTTGCTGTTATTGTTGACGTTGTTGTTGTCGTTGTTTTTGTTGTTTATTTGACGTTGTTGTTGTTGACGTCGTTGTTGTTGTTTATTTGACGTTGTTGTTGTTGTTGTTTATTTGACGTTGTTGTTGTTGTTGTTGTTTATTCGACGTTGTTGTTGTTGTTGTTTATATGACGTTGTTGTTGTTGTTGTTTATTTGACGGTATTTTAGTTGTTGTTGTTTATTTGACGTTGTTGTTGTTGTTTATTTGACGTTGTTGTTGACATTGTTGTTGTTGTTGTTTATTTGACGTTGTTGTTGTTGTTTATTTAACGTAGTTGTTGTTGTTGACGTTGTTGTTGTTGTTGTTGTTTATTTGACATTTTTGTTGTTGTTGATGTTGTTGTTGTTGTTGTTTATTTGAAATTGTTGTTGTTGGTGTTGTTGTTTACTTGACGTTGTTGTTGTTGTTGTTTATTTGACGTTGTTGTTGTTGTTGTTGTTTTTTTGATGTTGTTGTTGCTGTTGTTTATTTGACGTTGTTGTTGTTATTGTTGTTTATTTGACGTTGTTGTTGTTGTTTTTTATTTGACGTTGTTGTTTTTGTTGACGTTGTTGTTGTTTATTTAACGTTGTTGTTGTTGTTGTTGTTGTTTATTTGACGTTGTTAATGTTTTTAATGTTGTTGACATTGTTGTTACTCTTGTTTATTTGACGTTGTTGTTGTTGTTTATTTGACGTTGTTGTTGTTGTTGTTGTTGTTATTTATTTGACGTTGTTGTTGTTGTTTATTTGACGTTGTTGTTGTTGTGGTTTATTTGACGTTGTTGTTGTTGTTGACGTTGTTGTTGTTGTTGTTGTTATTTATTTGACGTTGTTGTTGTTATTGTTGACATAGTTGTTGTTGTTGTTTAAATGACGTTGGTGTTGTTGTTGACGATGTTGTTGTTTATTTGACGTTGTTCTTGTTGTTTCTTTGACGTTGTTGTTGTTTATTTGACGTTGTTGTTGTTGTTTATTTGACATTGTTTTTGTTGTTGTTTATTTGACATTGTTGTTGTTGTTGTTGTTGTTGACGTTGTTGGTGTTGTTGTTTATTTGATGTTGTTGTTGTTATGGTTGTTTATTTGACGTTATTTTAGTTGTTGTTGTTTATTTGACGTTGTTGTTGTTGTTTATTTGAAGTTGTTGTTGACATTGTTGTTGTTGTTGTTTATTTGACGTTGTTGTTGTTGTTTATTTGACGTAGTTGTTGTTGTTGACGTTGTTGTTGTTGTTGTTTATTTGACATTTTTGTTGTTGTTGATGTTGTTGTTGTTGTTGTTTATTTGAAATTGTTGTTGTTGGTGTTGTTGTTTATTTGACGTTGTTGTTGTTGTTGTTGTTTATTTGACGACGTTGTTGTTGTTGTTGTTGTTTATTTGACGTTGTTGTTGTTTATTTGACGTTGTTGTTGTTATTTGACGTTGTTGTTGTTGTTGTATTTGTTGTTGTTGTTGTTGTTTATTTGACGTTGTTGTTGTTTATTTGACGTTGTTGTTGTTATTTGACGTTGTTGTTGTTGTTGTTTATTTGACATTGTTGTTGTTGTTGTTGTTGTTTATTTGACGTTGTTGTTGTTGTTGTTTATTTGACGTTGTTAATGTATTTGACATTGTTGTTGTTGTTTTTGTTGTTTATTTGACGTTGTTGTTGTTGTTGTTGTTGTTTATTTGACGTTGTTGTTGTGGTTGTTGTTTATTTGACGTTGTTGTTGTTATTGTTGTTGTTGTTTAGTTGACGTTGTTGTTGTTGTTGTTTATTTGACGTTGTTGTTGTCGTTGTTTTTGTTGTTTATTTGACGTTGTTGTTGTTGACGTTGTCGTTGTTGTTGTTTATTTGATGTTGTTTTTGTTGTTGTCTATTTGACGTTGTTGTTGTTGTTGTTTATTTGACGTTGTTGTTGTTGTTGTTTATTTGACGTTGTTGTTGTTGTTGTTGTTGTTTATTTGGCGGTGTTGTTGTTGTTGTTTATTTGACGTTGTTGTTGTTGTTTATTTGACGTTGTTGTTGTTGTTGTTGTTGACGTTGTTGTTGTTTATTTGATGTTGTTGTTGTTGTTGACATAGTTGTTGTTGTTTATTTCACGTTGTTGTTGTTGACATTGTTGTTCATTTGACGTTGTTGTTGTTATTTATTTGACGTTGTTGTTGTTGTTGTTGACATTGACGTTGTTGTTGTTTATTTGACGTTGTTGTTGTTATTGTTACTGTTGTTGTTTATTTGACGTTGTTAATGTTGTTGACATTGTTGTTGTTGTTTTTGTTGTTTATTTGAAGTTGTTGTTGTTGTTGACGTTGTTGTTGTTACGTTGTTGTTGTTGTTGTTGTTGTTTATTTGACGTTGTTGTTGTTTATTTGACGTTGTTGCTGTTGTTTATTTGACGTTGTTGTTGTTGTTGTTTATTTGACGGTGTTGTTGTTGTTGTTGTTTATTTGACGTCGTTGTTGTTATTGTTGTTGTTTATTTGACGTAGTTGTTGTTGACGTTGTTGTTGTTGTTTAATTGACGTTGTTGTTGTTGTTGACATAGTTATTGTTGTTGTTGTTTATTTGACGTTGTTGATGTTGTTGACGTTGTTGTTTATTTGACGTTGTTGTTGACATTGTTGTTGTTGTTGTTTATTTGACATTGTTGTTGTTGTTTATTTGACATTGTTGTTTTTGTTGACATTGTTGCTGTTATTGTTGACGTTGTTGTTGTCGTTGTTTTTGTTGTTTATTTGACGTTGTTGTTGTTGACGTCGTTGTTGTTGTTTATTTGACGTTGTTGTTGTTGTTGTTTATTTGACGTTGTTGTTGTTGTTGTTTATTCGACGTTGTTGTTGTTGTTGTTGTTGTTTATATGACGTTGTTGTTGTTGTTGTTGTTTATTTGACGGTATTTTAGTTGTTGTTGTTTATTTGACGTGGTTGTTGTTGTTTATTTGACGTTGTTGTTGACATTGTTGTTGTTGTTGTTTATTTGACGTTGTTGTTGTTGTTTATTTAACGTAGTTGTTGTTGTTGACGTTGTTGTTGTTGTTGTTGTTGTTTATTTGACATTTTTGTTGTTGTTGATGTTGTTGTTGTTGTTGTTTATTTGAAATTGTTGTTGTTGGTGTTGTTGTTTACTTGACGTTGTTGTTGTTGTTGTTGTTTATTTGACGTTGTTGTTGTTGTTGTTGTTTTTTTGATGTTGTTGTTGCTGTTGTTTATTTGACGTTGTTGTTGTTATTGTTGTTTATTTGACGTTGTTGTTGTTGTTTTTTATTTGACGTTGTTGTTTTTGTTGACGTTGTTGTTGTTTATTTAACGTTGTTGTTGTTGTTGTTGTTGTTGTTTATTTGACGTTGTTAATGTTTTTAATGTTGTTGACATTGTTGTTACTCTTGTTTATTTCACGTTGTTGTTGTTGTTGTTTATTTGACGTTGTTGTTGTTGTTGTTGTTATTTATTTGACGTTGTTGTTGTTGTTTATTTGACGTTGTTGTTGTTGTGGTTTATTTGACGTTGTTGTTGTTGTTGACGTTGTTGTTGTTGTTGTTGTTATTTATTTGACGTTGTTGTTGTTATTGTTGACATAGTTGTTGTTGTTGTTTAAATGACGTTGGTGTTGTTGTTGACGATGTTGTTGTTTATTTGACGTTGTTGTTGTTGTTTCTTTGACGTTGTTGTTCTTTATTTGACGTTGTTGTTGTTGTTTATTTGACATTGTTTTTGTTGTTGTTTATTTGACATTGTTGTTGTTGTTGTTGACGTTGTTGGTGTTGTTGTTTATTTGATGTTGTTGTTGTTGTTGTTGTTTATTTGACGTTATTTTAGTTGTTGTTGTTTATTTGACGTTGTTGTTGTTGTTTATTTGAAGTTGTTGTTGACATTGTTGTTGTTGTTGTTTATTTGACGTTGTTGTTGTTGTTGTTTATTTAACGTAGTTGTTGTTGTTGACGTTGTTGTTGTTGTTGTTTATTTGACATTTTTGTTGTTGTTGATGTTGTTGTTGTTGTTGTTTATTTGAAATTGTTGTTGTTGGTGTTGTTGTTTATTTGACGTTGTTGTTGTTGTTGTTGTTGTTTAGTTGACGTTGTTGTTGTTGTTTATTTGACGTTGTTGTTGTCATTGTTTTTGTTGTTTATTTGATGTTGTTGTTGTTGACGTTGTCGTTGTTGTTGTTTATTTGACGTTGTTGTTATTGTTGTCTATTTGACGTTGTTGTTGTTATTGTTTATTTAACGTTGTTGTTGTTGTTGTTGTTTATTTGACGTTGTTGTTGTTGTTTTTTATTTGGCGGTGTTGTTGTTGTTGTTGTTGTTTATTTGACGTTGTTGTTGTTGTGGTTTATTTGACGTTGTTGTTGTTGTTGACGTTGTTGTTGTTGTTGTTGTTATTTATTTGACATTGTTGTTGTTATTGTTGACATAGTTGTTGTTGTTGTTTAAATGACGTTGGTGTTGTTGTTGACGATGTTGTTGTTTATTTGACGTTGTTGTTGTTGTTTCTTTGACGTTGTTGTTGTTTATTTGACGTTGTTGTTGTTGTTTATTTGACATTGTTTTTGTTGTTGTTTATTTGACATTGTTGTTGTTGTTGTTGTTGTTGACGTTGTTGGTGTTGTTGTTTATTTGATGTTGTTGTTGTTGTTGTTGTTTATTTGACGTTATTTTAGTTGTTGTTGTTTATTTGACGTTGTTGTTGTTGTTTATTTGAAGTTGTTGTTGACATTGTTGTTGTTGTTGTTTATTTGACGTTGTTGTTGTTGTTTATTTGACGTAGTTGTTGTTGTTGACGTTGTTGTTGTTGTTGTTTATTTGACATTTTTGTTGTTGTTGATGTTGTTGTTGTTGTTGTTTATTTGAAATTGTTGTTGTTGGTGTTGTTGTTTATTTGACGTTGTTGTTGTTGTTGTTTATTTGACGACGTTGTTGTTGTTGTTGTTGTTTATTTGACGTTGTTGTTGTTTATTTGACGTTGTTGTTGTTATTTGACGTTGTTGTTGTTGTTGTATTTGTTGTTGTTGTTGTTGTTGTTTATTTGACGTTGTTGTTGTTTATTTGACGTTGTTGTTGTTATTTGACGTTGTTGTTGTTGTTGTTTATTTGACATTGTTGTTGTTGTTGTTGTTGTTTATTTGACGTTGTTGTTGTTGTTGTTTATTTGACGTTGTTAATGTATTTGACATTGTTGTTGTTGTTTTTGTTGTTTATTTGACGTTGTTGTTGTTGTTGTTTATTTGACGTTGTTGTTGTGGTTGTTGTTTATTTGACGTTGTTGTTGTTATTGTTGTTGTTGTTTAGTTGACGTTGTTGTTGTTGTTGTTGTTTATTTGACGTTGTTGTTGTCGTTGTTTTTGTTGTTTATTTGACGTTGTTGTTGTTGACGTTGTCGTTGTTGTTGTTTATTTGATGTTGTTTTTGTTGTTGTCTATTTGACGTTGTTGTTGTTGTTGTTTATTTGACGTTGTTGTTGTTGTTGTTTATTTGACGTTGTTGTTGTTGTTGTTGTTTATTTGGCGGTGTTGTTGTTGTTGTTTATTTGACGTTGTTGTTGTTGTTGTTTATTTGACGTTGTTGTTGTTGTTGTTGTTGACGTTGTTGTTGTTTATTTGATGTTGTTGTTGTTGTTGACATAGTTGTTGTTGTTTATTTCACGTTGTTGTTGTTGACATTGTTGTTCATTTGACGTTGTTGTTGTTATTTATTTGACGTTGTTGTTGTTATTGTTGACATTGACGTTGTTGTTGTTTATTTGACGTTGTTGTTGTTATTGTTACTGTTGTTGTTTATTTGACGTTGTTAATGTTGTTGACATTGTTGTTGTTGTTTTTGTTGTTTATTTGAAGTTGTTGTTGTTGTTGACGTTGTTGTTGTTACGTTGTTGTTGTTGTTGTTGTTGTTTATTTGACGTTGTTGTTGTTTATTTGACGTTGTTGCTGTTGTTTATTTGACGTTGTTGTTGTTGTTGTTTATTTGACGGTGTTGTTGTTGTTGTTGTTTATTTGACGTCGTTGTTGTTATTGTTGTTGTTTATTTGACGTAGTTGTTGTTGACGTTGTTGTTGTTGTTTAATTGACGTTGTTGTTGTTGTTGACATAGTTATTGTTGTTGTTGTTTATTTGACGTTGTTGATGTTGTTGACGTTGTTGTTTATTTGACGTTGTTGTTGACATTGTTGTTGTTGTTGTTGTTTATTTGACATTGTTGTTGTTGTTTATTTGACATTGTTGTTTTTGTTGACATTGTTGCTGTTATTGTTGACGTTGTTGTTGTCGTTGTTTTTGTTGTTTATTTGACGTTGTTGTTGTTGACGTCGTTGTTGTTGTTTATTTGACGTTGTTGTTGTTGTTGTTTATTTGACGTTGTTGTTGTTGTTGTTTATTCGACGTTGTTGTTGTTGTTGTTGTTGTTGTTTATATGACGTTGTTGTTGTTGTTGTTTATTTGACGGTATTTTAGTTGTTGTTGTTTATTTGACGTTGTTGTTGTTGTTTATTTGACGTTGTTGTTGACATTGTTGTTGTTGTTGTTTATTTGACGTTGTTGTTGTTGTTTATTTAACGTAGTTGTTGTTGTTGACGTTGTTGTTGTTGTTGTTGTTTATTTGACATTTTTGTTGTTGTTGATGTTGTTGTTGTTGTTGTTTATTTGAAATTGTTGTTGTTGGTGTTGTTGTTTACTTGACGTTGTTGTTGTTGTTGTTGTTTATTTGACGTTGTTGTTGTTGTTGTTGTTTTTTTGATGTTGTTGTTGCTGTTGTTTATTTGACGTTGTTGTTGTTATTGTTGTTTATTTGACGTTGTTGTTGTTGTTTTTTATTTGACGTTGTTGTTTTTGTTGACGTTGTTGTTGTTTATTTAACGTTGTTGTTGTTGTTGTTGTTGTTGTTGTTTATTTGACGTTGTTAATGTTTTTAATGTTGTTGACATTGTTGTTACTCTTGTTTATTTCACGTTGTTGTTGTTGTTGTTTATTTGACGTTGTTGTTGTTGTTGTTGTTATTTATTTGACGTTGTTGTTGTTGTTTATTTGACGTTGTTGTTGTTGTGGTTTATTTGACGTTGTTGTTGTTGTTGACGTTGTTGTTGTTGTTGTTGTTATTTATTTGACGTTGTTGTTGTTATTGTTGACATAGTTGTTGTTGTTGTTTAAATGACGTTGGTGTTGTTGTTGACGATGTTGTTGTTTATTTGACGTTGTTGTTGTTGTTTCTTTGACGTTGTTGTTCTTTATTTGACGTTGTTGTTGTTGTTTATTTGACATTGTTTTTGTTGTTGTTTATTTGACATTGTTGTTGTTGTTGTTGACGTTGTTGGTGTTGTTGTTTATTTGATGTTGTTGTTGTTGTTGTTTATTTGACGTTATTTTAGTTGTTGTTGTTTATTTGACGTTGTTGTTGTTGTTTATTTGAAGTTGTTGTTGACATTGTTGTTGTTGTTGTTTATTTGACGTTGTTGTTGTTGTTTATTTAACGTAGTTGTTGTTGTTGACGTTGTTGTTGTTGTTGTTTATTTGACATTTTTGTTGTTGTTGATGTTGTTGTTGTTGTTGTTTATTTGAAATTGTTGTTGTTGGTGTTGTTGTTTATTTGACGTTGTTGTTGTTGTTGTTGTTGTTTAGTTGACGTTGTTGTTGTTGTTTATTTGACGTTGTTGTTGTCATTGTTTTTGTTGTTTATTTGATGTTGTTGTTGTTGACGTTGTCGTTGTTGTTGTTTATTTGACGTTGTTGTTATTGTTGTCTATTTGACGTTGTTGTTGTTATTGTTTATTTAACGTTGTTGTTGTTGTTGTTGTTTATTTGACGTTGTTGTTGTTGTTTTTTATTTGGCGGTGTTGTTGTTGTTGTTGTTGTTGTTTATTTGACGTTGTTGTTGTTGTTTATTTGACGTTGTTGTTGTTGTTGACGTTGTTGTTGTTTATTTGACGTTGTTGTTGTTGTTGACATTGTTGTTGTTATTGTTGTTGTTTATTTGACATTGTTGTTGTTGTTTATTTGACATTGTTGTTGTTGTTGATGTTGTTGCTGTTGTTGTTTATTTGACATTGTTGTTGTTGTTGTTGACGTTGTTGGTGTTGTTGTTTATTTGACGTTGTTGTTATTGCTATTTATTTGACGTTGTTTTAGTTGTTGTTGTTTATTTGACGTTGTTGTTGACATTGTTGTTGTTGTTGTTGTCGTTTATTTGACGTTGTTGTTGTTGTTGTTGTTTATTTGACGTTGTTGGTGTTTTGTTGTTTTTTTGACGTTGTTGTTGTTTATTTGACGTTGTTTTTTTTATTTGACGTTGTCGTTGTTGTTGTATTTGTAGTTGTTGCTTATTTGACATTGTTGTTATTGTTGTTGTTTATTTGACGTTGTTGTTGCTGTTGTTTATTTGACGTTGTTGTTGTTATTGTTGATTATTTGACGTTGCTGTTGTTTATTTGACATTGTTGTTGTTATTTTTAACGTATTTGACATTGTTGTTATTTTTGTTGTTAATGTATTTGACATTGTTGTTGTTGTTTTTGTTGTTTATTTGACATTGTTGTTGTTGTTGTTTATTTGACGTTGTTGTTGTGGTTGTTGTTTATTTGACGTTGTTGTTGTTATTGTTGTTGTTGTTTAGTGGACGTTGTTGTTGTTGTTGTTGTTTATTTGACGTTGTTGTTGTCATTGTTTTTGTTGTTTATTTGATGTTGTTGTTGTTGACGTTGTCGTTGTTGTTGTTTATTTGACGTTGTTGTTATTGTTGTCTATTTGACGTTGTTGTTGTTATTGTTTATTTAACGTTGTTGTTGTTGTTGTTGTTTATTTGACGTTGTTGTTGTTGTTTTTTATTTGGCGGTGTTGTTGTTGTTGTTGTTGTTGTTGTTGTTTATTTGACGTTGTTGTTGTTGTTTATTTGACGTTGTTGTTGTTGTTGACGTTGTTGTTGTTTATTTGACGTTGTTGTTGTTGTTGTTGACATTGTTGTTGTTATTGTTGTTGTTTATTTGACATTGTTGTTGTTGTTTATTTGACATTGTTGTTGTTGTTGATGTTGTTGTTGTTGTTGTTTATTTGACATTGTTGTTGTTGTTGACGTTGTTGGTGTTGTTGTTTATTTGACGTTGTTGTTATTGCTATTTATTTGACGTTGTTTTAGTTGTTGTTGTTTATTTGACGTTGTTGTTGACATTGTTGTTGTTGTTGTTGTCGTTTATTTGACGTTGTTGTTGTTGTTGTTGTTTATTTGACGTTGTTGGTGTTTTGTTGTTTTTTTGACGTTGTTGTTGTTTATTTGACGTTGTTTTTTTTATTTGACGTTGTCGTTGTTATTGTATTTGTAGTTGTTGCTTATTTGACATTGTTGTTATTGTTGTTGTTTATTTGACGTTGTTGTTGCTGTTGTTTATTTGACGTTGTTGTTGCTGTTGTTTATTTGACGTTGCTGTTGTTTATTTGACATTGTTGTTGTTATTTTTAACGTATTTGACATTGTTGTTATTTTTGTTGTTAATGTATTTGACATTGTTGTTGTTGTTTTTGTTGTTTATTTGACATTGTTGTTGTTGTTGTTTATTTGACGTTGTTGTTGTGGTTGTTGTTTATTTGACGTTGTTGTTGTTATTGTTGTTGTTGTTTAGTGGACGTTGTTGTTGTTGTTGTTTATTTGACGTTGTTGTTGTCGTGGTTTTTGTTGTTTATTTGACGTTGTTGTTGTTGACGTTGTCGTTGTTGTTGTTTATTTGATGTTGTTTTTGTTGTTGTCTATTTGACGTTGTTGTTGTTGTTGTTGTTTATTTTACGTTGTTGTTGTTGTTGTTTATTTGACGTTGTTGTTGTTGTTGTTGTTTATTTGGCGGTGTTGTTGTTGTTGTTTATTTGACGTTGTTGCTGTTGTTGTTTATTTGACGTTGTTGTTGTTGTTGACGTTGTTGTTGTTTATTTGATGTTGTTGTTGTTGTTGACATAGTTGTTGTTGTTTATTTCACGTTGTTGTTGTTGTTGACATTGTTGTTCATTTGACGTTGTTGTTGTTATTTATTTGACGTTGTTGTTGTTGTTGACATTGACGTTGTTGTTGTTTATTTGACGTTGTTGTTGTTATTGTTACTGTTGTTGTTTATTTGACGTTGTTAATGTTGTTGACATTGTTGTTGTTGTTTTTGTTGTTTATTTGAAGTTGTTGTTGTTGTTGACGTTGTTGTTGTTACGTTGTTGTTGTTGTTGTTATTGTTTATTTGACGTTGTTGTTGTTTATTTGACGTTGTTGATGTTGTTTATTTGACATTGTTGTTGTTGTTTTTTATTTGACGTTGTTGTTTTTGTTGACGTTGTTGTTGTTTATTTAACGTTGTTGTTGTTGTTGTTGTTGTTTATTTGACGTTGTTAATGTTTTTAATGTTGTTGACATTGTTGTTACTGTTGTTTATTTCCCGTTGTTGTTGTTGTTGTTTATTTGACGTTGTTGTTGTTGTTGTTGTTATTTATTTGACGTTGTTGTTGTTGTTTATTTGACGTTGTTGTTGTTGTGGTTTATTTGACGTTGTTGTTGTTGTTGTTGACGTTGTTGTTGTTGTTGTTGTTATTTATTTGACGTTGTTGTTGTTGTGGACATAGTTGTTGTTGTTGTTGTTTAAATGACGTTGGTGTTGTTGTTGACGTTGTTGTTGTTTATTTGACGTTGTTGTTGTTGTTTCTTTGACGTTGTTGTTGTTTATTTGACGTTGTTGTTGTTGTTTATTTGACATTGTTGTTGTTGTTGTTTATTTGACATTGTTGTTGTTGTTGTTGTTGACGTTGTTGGTGTTGTTGTTTATTTGATGTTGTTGTTGTTGTTGTTGTTTATTTGACGTTATTTTTGTTGTTGTTGTTTAATTGACGTTGTTGTTGTTGTTTATTTGAAGTTGTTGTTGACATTGTTGTTGTTGTTGTTTATTTGACGTTGTTGTTGTTGTTTATTTGACGTAGTTGTTGTTGTTGACGTTGTTGTTGTTGTTGTTTATTTGACATTTTTGTTGTTGTTGATGTTGTTGTTGTTGTTGTTTATTTGAAATTGTTGTTGTTGGTGTTGTTGTTTATTTGACGTTGTTGTTGTTGTTGTTTATTTGACGACGTTGTTGTTGTTGTTGTTGTTGTTGTTTATTTGACGTTGTTGTTGTTTATTTGACGTTGTTGTTGTTGTTGTATTTGTTGATGTTGTTGTTGGTTATTTGACGTTGTTGTTGTTGTTGTTTATTTGACATTATTGTTGTTGTTATTTTTAACGTTTTTATTGTTGTTGTTGTTGTTTATTTGACATTGTTGTTGTTGTTGTTGTTTATTTGACGTTGTTGTTGTTGTTGTTTATTTGACGTTGTTAATGTATTTGACATTGTTGTTGTTGTTTTTGTTGTTTATTTGACGTTGTTGTTGTTGTTGTTTATTTGACGTTGATGTTGTGGTTGTTGTTTATTTGACGTTGTTGTTGTTATTGTTGTTGTTGTTTAGTTGACGTTGTTGTTGTTGTTGTTTATTTGACATTGTTGTTGTTGTTTATTTGACGTTGTTGTTGTTTATTTGACGTTGTTGTTGTTGTTTATTTGACATTGTTGTTGTTGTTGTTGTTTATTTGACGTTGTTGTTGTTTATTTGACGTTGTTGTTGTTGCTTATTTGACATTGTTGTTGTTGTTGTTTATTTGACATTGTTGTTGTTGTTGTTGTTGACGTTGTTGGTGTTGTTGTTTATTTGATGTTGTTGTTGTTGTTTATTTGACGTTATTTTAGTTGTTGTTGTTTATTTGACGTTGTTGTTGTAGTTTATTTGAATTTGTTGTTGACATTGTTGTTGTTGTTGTTGTTGTTTATTTGACGTTGTTATTGTTGTTTATTTGACGTAGTTGTTGTTGTTGACGTTGTTGTTGTTGTTGTTGTTTATTTGACATTTTTGTTGTTGTTAATGTTGTTGTTGTTGTTTATGTGAAATTGTTGTTGTTGGTGTTGTTGTTTATTTGACGTTGTTGTTGTTGTTGTTTATTTGACGACGTTGTTGTTGTTGTTGTTTATTTGACGTTGTTGTTGTTTATTTGACGTTGTTGTTGGTATTTGACGTTGTTGTTGTTGTTGTATTTGTTGTTGTTGTTGTTGTTGTTTATTTGATGTTGTTGTTGTTGTTGTTTATTTGACATTGTTGTTGTTATTTTTAACGTTTTTATTGTTGTTGTTGTGGTTTATTTGACGTTGTTGTTGTTGTTGTTTATTTGACGTTGTTGTTGTTATTTATTTGACGTTGTTAATGTATTTGACATTGTTGTTGTTGTTTTTGTTGTTTATTTGACATTGTTGTTGTTGTTGTTTATTTGACGTTGTTGTTGTGGTTGTTGTTTATTTGACGTTGTTGTTGTTATTGTTGTTGTTGTTTAGTGGACGTTGTTGTTGTTGTTGTTTATTTGACGTTGTTGTTGTTGTTGTTTATTTGACGTTGTTGTTGTTGTTGTTGTTTATTTGGCGGTGTTGTTGTTGTTGTTTATTTGACGTTGTTGTTGTTGTTGTTTATTTGACGTTGTTGTTGTTGTTGTTGTTGACGTTGTTGTTGTTTATTTGATGTTGTTGTTGTTGTTGACATAGTTGTTGTTGTTTATTTCACGTTGTTGTTGTTGACATTGTTGTTCATTTGACGTTGTTGTTGTTATTTATTTGACGTTGTTGTTGTTATTGTTGACATTGACGTTGTTGTTGTTTATTTGACGTTGTTGTTGTTATTGTTACTGTTGTTGTTTATTTGACGTTGTTAATGTTGTTGACATTGTTGTTGTTGTTTTTGTTGTTTATTTGAAGTTGTTGTTGTTGTTGACGTTGTTGTTGTTACGTTGTTGTTGTTGTTGTTGTTGTTTATTTGACGTTGTTGTTGTTTATTTGACGTTGTTGCTGTTGTTTATTTGACGTTGTTGTTGTTGTTGTTTATTTGACGGTGTTGTTGTTGTTGTTGTTGTTTATTTGACGTCGTTGTTGTTATTGTTGTTGTTTATTTGACGTAGTTGTTGTTGACGTTGTTGTTGTTGTTTAATTGACGTTGTTGTTGTTGTTGACATAGTTATTGTTGTTGTTGTTTATTTGACGTTGTTGATGTTGTTGACGTTGTTGTTTATTTGACGTTGTTGTTGACATTGTTGTTGTTGTTGTTGTTTATTTGACATTGTTGTTGTTGTTTATTTGACATTGTTGTTTTTGTTGACATTGTTGCTGTTATTGTTGACGTTGTTGTTGTCGTTGTTTTTGTTGTTTATTTGACGTTGTTGTTGTTGACGTCGTTGTTGTTGTTTATTTGACGTTGTTGTTGTTGTTGTTTATTTGACGTTGTTGTTGTTGTTGTTTATTCGACGTTGTTGTTGTTGTTGTTGTTTATATGACGTTGTTGTTGTTGTTGTTTATTTGACGGTATTTTAGTTGTTGTTGTTTATTTGACGTTGTTGTTGTTGTTTATTTGACGTTGTTGTTGACATTGTTGTTGTTGTTGTTTATTTGACGTTGTTGTTGTTGTTTATTTAACGTAGTTGTTGTTGTTGACGTTGTTGTTGTTGTTGTTGTTTATTTGACATTTTTGTTGTTGTTGATGTTGTTGTTGTTGTTGTTTATTTGAAATTGTTGTTGTTGGTGTTGTTGTTTACTTGACGTTGTTGTTGTTGTTGTTGTTTATTTGACGTTGTTGTTGTTGTTGTTGTTTTTTTGATGTTGTTGTTGCTGTTGTTTATTTGACGTTGTTGTTGTTATTGTTGTTTATTTGACGTTGTTGTTGTTGTTTTTTATTTGACGTTGTTGTTTTTGTTGACGTTGTTGTTGTTTATTTAACGTTGTTGTTGTTGTTGTTGTTGTTGTTGTTTATTTGACGTTGTTAATGTTTTTAATGTTGTTGACATTGTTGTTACTCTTGTTTATTTCACGTTGTTGTTGTTGTTGTTTATTTGACGTTGTTGTTGTTGTTGTTGTTATTTATTTGACGTTGTTGTTGTTGTTTATTTGACGTTGTTGTTGTTGTGGTTTATTTGACGTTGTTGTTGTTGTTGACGTTGTTGTTGTTGTTGTTGTTATTTATTTGACGTTGTTGTTGTTATTGTTGACATAGTTGTTGTTGTTGTTTAAATGACGTTGGTGTTGTTGTTGACGATGTTGTTGTTTATTTGACGTTGTTGTTGTTGTTTCTTTGACGTTGTTGTTCTTTATTTGACGTTGTTGTTGTTGTTTATTTGACATTGTTTTTGTTGTTGTTTATTTGACATTGTTGTTGTTGTTGTTGACGTTGTTGGTGTTGTTGTTTATTTGATGTTGTTGTTGTTGTTGTTTATTTGACGTTATTTTAGTTGTTGTTGTTTATTTGACGTTGTTGTTGTTGTTTATTTGAAGTTGTTGTTGACATTGTTGTTGTTGTTGTTTATTTGACGTTGTTGTTGTTGTTTATTTAACGTAGTTGTTGTTGTTGACGTTGTTGTTGTTGTTGTTTATTTGACATTTTTGTTGTTGTTGATGTTGTTGTTGTTGTTGTTTATTTGAAATTGTTGTTGTTGGTGTTGTTGTTTATTTGACGTTGTTGTTGTTGTTGTTGTTGTTTAGTTGACGTTGTTGTTGTTGTTTATTTGACGTTGTTGTTGTCATTGTTTTTGTTGTTTATTTGATGTTGTTGTTGTTGACGTTGTCGTTGTTGTTGTTTATTTGACGTTGTTGTTATTGTTGTCTATTTGACGTTGTTGTTGTTATTGTTTATTTAACGTTGTTGTTGTTGTTGTTGTTTATTTGACGTTGTTGTTGTTGTTTTTTATTTGGCGGTGTTGTTGTTGTTGTTGTTGTTTATTTGACGTTGTTGTTGTTGTTTATTTGACGTTGTTGTTGTTGTTGACGTTGTTGTTGTTTATTTGACGTTGTTGTTGTTGTTGACATTGTTGTTGTTATTGTTGTTGTTTATTTGACATTGTTGTTGTTGTTTATTTGACATTGTTGTTGTTGTTGATGTTGTTGCTGTTGTTGTTTATTTGACATTGTTGTTGTTGTTGACGTTGTTGGTGTTGTTGTTTATTTGACGTTGTTGTTATTGCTATTTATTTGACGTTGTTTTAGTTGTTGTTGTTTATTTGACGTTGTTGTTGACATTGTTGTTGTTGTTGTTGTCGTTTATTTGACGTTGTTGTTGTTGTTGTTGTTTATTTGACGTTGTTGGTGTTTTGTTGTTTTTTTGACGTTGTTGTTGTTTATTTGACGTTGTTTTTTTTATTTGACGTTGTCGTTGTTGTTGTATTTGTAGTTGTTGCTTATTTGACATTGTTGTTATTGTTGTTGTTTATTTGACGTTGTTGTTGCTGTTGTTTATTTGACGTTGTTGTTGCTGTTGTTTATTTGACGTTGCTGTTGTTTATTTGACATTGTTGTTGTTATTTTTAACGTATTTGACATTGTTGTTATTTTTGTTGTTAATGTATTTGACATTGTTGTTGTTGTTTTTGTTGTTTATTTGACATTGTTGTTGTTGTTGTTTATTTGACGTTGTTGTTGTGGTTGTTGTTTATTTGACGTTGTTGTTGTTATTGTTGTTGTTGTTTAGTGGACGTTGTTGTTGTTGTTGTTTATTTGACGTTGTTGTTGTCGTGGTTTTTGTTGTTTATTTGACGTTGTTGTTGTTGACGTTGTCGTTGTTGTTGTTTATTTGATGTTGTTTTTGTTGTTGTCTATTTGACGTTGTTGTTGTTGTTGTTTATTTTACGTTGTTGTTGTTGTTGTTTATTTGACGTTGTTGTTGTTGTTGTTGTTTATTTGGCGGTGTTGTTGTTGTTGTTTATTTGACGTTGTTGCTGTTGTTGTTTATTTGACGTTGTTGTTGTTGTTGACGTTGTTGTTGTTTATTTGATGTTGTTGTTGTTGTTGACATAGTTGTTGTTGTTTATTTCACGTTGTTGTTGTTGTTGACATTGTTGTTCATTTGACGTTGTTGTTGTTATTTATTTGACGTTGTTGTTGTTGTTGACATTGACGTTGTTGTTGTTTATTTGACGTTGTTGTTATTATTGTTACTGTTGTTGTTTATTTGACGTTGTTAATGTTGTTGACATTGTTGTTGTTGTTTTTGTTGTTTATTTGAAGTTGTTGTTGTTGTTGACGTTGTTGTTGTTACGTTGTTGTTGTTGTTGTTATTGTTTATTTGACGTTGTTGTTGTTTATTTGACGTTGTTGTTGTTGTTTATTTGACATTGTTGTTGTTGTTTTTTATTTGACGTTGTTGTTTTTGTTGACGTTGTTGTTGTTTATTTAACGTTTTTGTTGTTGTTGTTGTTGTTTATTTGACGTTGTTAATGTTTTTAATGTTGTTGACATTGTTGTTACTGTTGTTTATTTCCCGTTGTTGTTGTTGTTGTTTATTTGACGTTGTTGTTGTTGTTGTTGTTATTTATTTGACGTTGTTGTTGTTGTTTATTTGACGTTGTTGTTGTTGTGGTTTATTTGACGTTGTTGTTGTTGTTGTTGACGTTGTTGTTGTTGTTGTTGTTATTTATTTGACGTTGTTGTTGTTGTGGACATAGTTGTTGTTGTTGTTGTTTAAATGACGTTGGTGTTGTTGTTGACGTTGTTGTTGTTTATTTGACGTTGTTGTTGTTGTTTCTTTGACGTTGTTGTTGTTTATTTGACGTTGTTGTTGTTGTTTATTTGACATTGTTGTTGTTGTTGTTTATTTGACATTGTTGTTGTTGTTGTTGTTGACGTTGTTGGTGTTGTTGTTTATTTGATGTTGTTGTTGTTGTTGTTGTTTATTTGACGTTATTTTTGTTGTTGTTGTTTAATTGACGTTGTTGTTGTTGTTTATTTGAAGTTGTTGTTGACATTGTTGTTGTTGTTGTTTATTTGACGTTGTTGTTGTTGTTTATTTGACGTAGTTGTTGTTGTTGACGTTGTTGTTGTTGTTGTTTATTTGACATTTTTGTTGTTGTTGATGTTGTTGTTGTTGTTGTTTATTTGAAATTGTTGTTGTTGGTGTTGTTGTTTATTTGACGTTGTTGTTGTTGTTGTTTATTTGACGACGTTGTTGTTGTTGTTGTTGTTGTTGTTTATTTGACGTTGTTGTTGTTTATTTGACGTTGTTGTTGTTGTTGTATTTGTTGATGTTGTTGTTGTTTATTTGACGTTGTTGTTGTTGTTGTTTATTTGACATTATTGTTGTTGTTATTTTTAACGTTTTTATTGTTGTTGTTGTTGTTTATTTGACATTGTTGTTGTTGTTGTTGTTTATTTGACGTTGTTGTTGTTGTTGTTTATTTGACGTTGTTAATGTATTTGACATTGTTGTTGTTGTTTTTGTTGTTTATTTGACGTTGTTGTTGTTGTTGTTTATTTGACGTTGATGTTGTGGTTGTTGTTTATTTGACGTTGTTGTTGTTATTGTTGTTGTTGTTTAGTTGACGTTGTTGTTGTTGTTGTTTATTTGACATTGTTGTTGTTGTTTATTTGACGTTGTTGTTGTTTATTTGACGTTGTTGTTGTTGTTTATTTGACATTGTTGTTGTTGTTGTTGTTTATTTGACGTTGTTGTTGTTTATTTGACGTTGTTGTTGTTGCTTATTTGACATTGTTGTTGTTGTTGTTTATTTGACATTGTTGTTGTTGTTGTTGTTGACGTTGTTGGTGTTGTTGTTTATTTGATGTTGTTGTTGTTGTTTATTTGACGTTATTTTAGTTGTTGTTGTTTATTTGACGTTGTTGTTGTAGTTTATTTGAATTTGTTGTTGACATTGTTGTTGTTGTTGTTGTTGTTTATTTGACGTTGTTATTGTTGTTTATTTGACGTAGTTGTTGTTGTTGACGTTGTTGTTGTTGTTGTTGTTTATTTGACATTTTTGTTGTTGTTAATGTTGTTGTTGTTGTTTATGTGAAATTGTTGTTGTTGGTGTTGTTGTTTATTTGACGTTGTTGTTGTTGTTGTTTATTTGACGACGTTGTTGTTGTTGTTGTTTATTTGACGTTGTTGTTGTTTATTTGACGTTGTTGTTGGTATTTGACGTTGTTGTTGTTGTTGTATTTGTTGTTGTTGTTGTTGTTGTTTATTTGATGTTGTTGTTGTTGTTGTTTATTTGACATTGTTGTTGTTATTTTTAACGTTTTTATTGTTGTTGTTGTGGTTTATTTGACGTTGTTGTTGTTGTTGTTTATTTGACGTTGTTGTTGTTATTTATTTGACGTTGTTAATGTATTTGACATTGTTGTTGTTGTTTTTGTTGTTTATTTGACATTGTTGTTGTTGTTGTTTATTTGACGTTGTTGTTGTGGTTGTTGTTTATTTGACGTTGTTGTTGTTATTGTTGTTGTTGTTTAGTGGACGTTGTTGTTGTTGTTGTTTATTTGACGTTGTTGTTGTCTTGGTTTTTGTTGTTTATTTGACGTTGTTGTTGTTGACGTTGTCGTTGTTGTTGTTTATTTGATGTTGTTTTTGTTGTTGTCTATTTGACGTTGTTGTTGTTGTTGTTTATTTGACGTTGTTGTTGTTGTTGTTTATTTGACGTTGTTGTTGTTGTTGTTTATTTGGCGGTGTTGTTGTTGTTGTTTATTTGACGTTGTTGCTGTTGTTGTTTATTTGACGTTGTTAATGTTGTTGACATTGTTGTTGTTGTTTTTGTTGTTTATTTGAAGTTGTTGTTGTTGTTGACGTTGTTGTTGTTACGTTGTTGTTGTTGTTGTTATTGTTTATTTGACGTTGTTGTTGTTTATTTGACGTTGTTGTTGTTTATTTGACGTTGTTGTTGTTGTTGTTGTTTATTTGACGTTGTTGTTGCTGTTGTTTATTTGACGTTGTTGTTGTTGTTATTGTTGTTTATTTGACGTTGTTGTTGTTGTTTTTTATTTGACGTTGTTGTTTTTGTTGACGTTGTTGTTGTTTATTTAACGTTGTTGTTGTTGTTGTTTATTTGACGTTGTTAATGTTTTTAATGTTGTTGACATTGTTGTTACTGTTGTTTATTTCACGTTGTTGTTGTTGTTGTTTATTTGACGTTGTTGTTGTTGTTGTTGTTGTTATTTATTTGACGTTGTTGTTGTTGTTTCTTTGACGTTGTTGTTGTTGTGGTTTATTTGACGTTGTTGTTGTTGTTGTTGACGTTGTTGTTGTTGTTGTTGTTATTTATTTGACGTTGTTGTTGTTGTTGTTGACATAGTTGTTGTTGTTGTTTAAATGACGTTGGTGTTGTTGTTGACGTTGTTGTTGTTTATTTGACGTTGTTGTTGTTGTTTCTTTGACGTTGTTGTTGTTTATTTGACGTTGTTGTTGTTGTTTATTTGACATTGTTGTTGTTGTTGTTTATTTGACATTGTTGTTGTTGTTGTTGTTGTTGACGTTGTTGGTGTTGTTGTTTATTTGATGTTGTTGTTGTTGTTGTTGTTGTTTATTTGACGTTATTTTAGTTGTTGTTGTTTATTTGACGTTGTTGTTGTTGTTTATTTGAAGTTGTTGTTGACATTGTTGTTGTTGTTGTTTATTTGACGTTGTTGTTGTTGTTTATTTGACGTAGTTGTTGTTGTTGACGTTGTTGTTGTTGTTGTTGTTTATTTGACATTTTTGTTGTTGTTGATGTTGTTGTTGTTGTTGTTTATTTGAAATTGTTGTTGTTGGTGTTGTTGTTTATTTGACGTTGTTGTTGTTGTTGTTTATTTGACGACGTTATTGTTGTTGTTGTTGTTTATTTGACGTTGTTGTTGTTTATTTGACGTTGTTGTTGTTATTTTACGTTGTTGTTGTTGTTGTATTTGTTGTTGTTGTTGTTGTTTATTTGACGTTGTTGTTGTTGTTGTTGTTTATTTGACATTATTGTTGTTGTTATTTTTAACGTTTTTATTGTTGTTGTTGTTGTTGTTGTTGTTTATTTGACGTTGTTGTTGTTGTTGTTTATTTGACGTTGTTAATGTATTTGACATTGTTGTTGTTGTTTTTGTTGTTTATTTGACGTTGTTGTTGTTGTTGTTTATTTGACGTTGTTGTTGTGGTTGTTGTTTATTTGACGTTGTTGTTGTTATTGTTGTTGTTGTTTAGTTGACGTTGTTGTTGTTGTTGTTGTTTATTTGACGTTGTTGTTGTCGTTGTTTTTGTTGTTTATTTGACGTTGTTGTTGTTGACGTTGTCGTTGTTGTTGTTTATTTGATGTTGTTTTTGTTGTTGTCTATTTGACGTTGTTGTTGTTGTTGTTTATTTGACGTTGTTGTTGTTGTTTATTTGACGTTGTTGTTGTTGTTGTTTATTTGGCGGTGTTGTTGTTGTTGTTTATTTGACGTTGTTGTTGTTGTTGTTTATTTGACGTTGTTGTTGTTGTTGACGTTGTTGTTGTTTATTTGATGTTGTTGTTGTTGTTGACATAGTTGTTGTTGTTTATTTCACGTTGTTGTTGTTGACATTGTTGTTCATTTGACGTTGTTGTTGTTATTTATTTGACGTTGTTGTTGTTGTTGTTGACATTGACGTTGTTGTTGTTTATTTGACGTTGTTGTTGTTATTGTTACTGTTCTTGTTTATTTGACGTTGTTAATGCTGTTGACATTGTTGTTGTTGTTTTTGTTGTTTATTTGAAGTTGTTGTTGTTGTTGACGTTGTTGTTGTTACGTTGTTGTTGTTGTTGTTGTTGTTTATTTGACGTTGTTGTTGTTTATTTGACGTTGTTGCTGTTGTTTATTTGACGTTGTTGTTGTTGTTGTTTATTTGACGGTGTTGTTGTTGTTGTTGTTTATTTGACGTCGTTGTTGTTATTGTTGTTGTTTATTTGACGTAGTTGTTGTTGACGTTGTTGTTGTTGTTTATTTGACGTTGTTGTTGTTGTTGACATAGTTATTGTTGTTGTTATTTATTTGACGTTGCTGTTGTTTATTTGACGTTGTTGTTGTTATTGTTGTTTATTTGACGTTGTTGTTGTTGTTTTTTATTTGACGTTGTTGTTTTTGTTGACGTTGTTGTTGTTTATTTAACGTTGTTGTTGTTGTTGTTGTTGTTGTTTATTTGACATTGTTAATGTTTTTAATGTTGTTGACATTGTTGTTACTGTTGTTTATTTCACGTTGTTGTTGTTGTTGTTTATTTGACGTTGTTGTTGTTGTTGTTGTTGTTGTTATTTATTTGACGTTGTTGTTGTTGTTTATTTGACGTTGTTGTTGTTGTGGTTTATTTGACGTTGTTGTTGTTGTTGTTGTTGACGTTGTTGTTGTTGTTGTTGTTATTTATTTGACGTTGTTGTTGTTGTTGTTGACATAGTTGTTGTTGTTGTTTAAATGACGTTGGTGTTGTTGTTGACGTTGTTGTTGTTTATTTGACGTTGTTGTTGTTGTTGTTTCTTTGACGTTGTTGTTGTTTATTTGACGTTGTTGTTGTTGTTTATTTGACATTGTTGTTGTTGTTGTTTATTTGACATTGTTGTTGTTGTTGTTGTTGTTGACGTTGTTGGTGTTGTTGTTTATTTGATGTTGTTGTTGTTGTTGTTGTTTATTTGACGTTATTTTAGTTGTTGTTGTTTATTTGTCGTTGTTGTTGTTGTTTATTTGAAGTTGTTGTTGACATTGTTGTTGTTGTTGTTTATTTGACGTTGTTGTTGTTGTTTATTTGACGTAGTTGTTGTTGTTGACGTTGTTGTTGTTGTTGTTGTTTATTTGACATTTTTGTTGTTGTTGATGTTGTTGTTGTTGTTGTTTATTTGAAATTGTTGTTGTTGGTGTTGTTGTTTATTTGACGTTGTTGTTGTTGTTGTTTATTTGACGACGTTGTTGTTGTTGTTGTTGTTTATTTGACGTTGTTGTTGTTTATTTGACGTTGTTGTTGTTATTTGACGTTGTTGTTGTTGTTGTATTTGTTGTTGTTGTTGTTGTTTATTTGACGTTGTTGTTGTTGTTGTTGTTTATTTGACTTTATTGTTGTTGTTATTTTTAACGTTTTTATTGTTGTTGTTGTTGTTTATTTGACATTGTTGTTGTTGTTTATTTGACGTTGTTGTTGTTGTTGTTGTTTATTTGACGTTGTTAATGTATTTGACATTGTTGTTGTTGTTTTTGTTGTTTATTTGACGTTGTTGTTGTTGTTGTTTATTTGACGTTGTTGTTGTGGTTGTTGTTTATTTGACGTTGTTGTTGTTATTGTTGTTGTTGTTTAGTTGACGTTGTTGTTGTTGTTGTTGTTTATTTGACGTTGTTGTTGTCGTTGTTTTTGTTGTTTATTTGACGTTGTTGTTGTTGACGTTGTCGTTGTTGTTGTTTATTTGATGTTGTTTTTGTTGTTGTCTATTTGACGTTGTTGTTGTTGTTGTTTATTTGACGTTGTTGTTGTTGTTGTTTATTTGACGTTGTTGTTGTTGTTGTTGTTTATTTGGCGGTGTTGTTGTTGTTGTTTATTTGACGTTGTTGTTGTTGTTGTTTATTTGACGTTGTTGTTGTTGTTGACGTTGTTGTTGTTTATTTGATGTTGTTGTTGTTGTTGACATAGTTGTTGTTGTTTATTTCACGTTGTTGTTGTTGACATTGTTGTTCATTTGACGTTGTTGTTGTTATTTATTTGACGTTGTTGTTGTTGTTGTTGACATTGACGTTGTTGTTGTTTATTTGACGTTGTTGTTATTATTGTTACTGTTGTTGTTTATTTGACGTTGTTAATGTTGTTGACATTGTTGTTGTTGTTTTTGTTGTTTATTTGAAGTTGTTGTTGTTGTTGACGTTGTTGTTGTTACGTTGTTGTTGTTGTTGTTGTTGTTTATTTGACGTTGTTGTTGTTTATTTGACGTTGTTGCTGTTGTTTATTTGACGTTGTTGTTGTTGTTGTTTATTTGACGGTGTTGTTGTTGTTGTTGTTTATTTGACGTCGTTGTTGTTATTGTTGTTGTTTATTTGACGTAGTTGTTGTTGACGTTGTTGTTGTTGTTTATTTGACGTTGTTGTTGTTGTTGACATAGTTATTGTTGTTGTTGTTTATTTGACGTTGTTGATGTTGTTGACGTTGTTGTTGACATTGTTGTTGTTGTTGTTTATTTGACATTGTTGTTGTTGTTTATTTGACATTGTTGTTTTTGTTGACATTGTTGCTGTTGTTGTTGATGTTGTTGTTGTCGTTGTTTTTGTTGTTTATTTGACGTTGTTGTTGTTGACGTCGTTGTTGTTGTTTATTTGACGTTGTTGTTGTTGTTGTTTATTTGACGTTGTTGTTGTTGTTGTTTATTCGACGTTGTTGTTGTTGTTGTTTATATGACGTTGTTGTTGTTGTTGTTTATTTGACGGTATTTTAGTTGTTGTTGTTTATTTGACGTTGTTGTTGTTGTTTATTTGACGTTGTTGTTGACATTGTTGTTGTTGTTGTTTATTTGACGTTGTTGTTGTTGTTTATTTGACGTAGTTGTTGTTGTTGACGTTGTTGTTGTTGTTGTTGTTTATTTGACATTTTTGTTGTTGTTGATGTTGTTGTTGTTGTTGTTTATTTGAAATTGTTGTTGTTGGTGTTGTTGTTTACTTGACGTTGTTGTTGTTGTTGTTTATTTGACGTTGTTGTTGTTGTTGTTGTTTTTTTGACGTTGTTGTTGCTGTTGTTTATTTGACGTTGTTGTTGTTATTATTGTTTATTTGACGTTGTTGTTGTTGTTTTTTATTTGACGTTGTTGTTTTTGTTGACGTTGTTGTTGTTTATTTAACGTTGTTGTTGTTGTTGTTGTTGTTTATTTGACGTTGTTAATGTTTTTAATGTTGTTGACATTGTTGTTACTCTTGTTTATTTCACGTTGTTGTTGTTGTTGTTGTTTATTTGACGTTGTTGTTGTTGTTGTTGTTGTTATTTATTTGACGTTGTTGTTGTTGTTTATTTGACGTTGTTGTTGTTGTGGTTTATTTGACGTTGTTGTTGTTGTTGACGTTGTTGTTGTTGTTGTTGTTATTTATTTGACGTTGTTGTTGTTACTGCTGACATAGTTGTTGTTGTTGTTTAAATGACGTTGGTGTTGTTGTTGACGTTGTTGTTGTTTATTTGACATTGTTGTTGTTGTTTCTTTGACGTTGTTGTTGTTTATTTGACGTTGTTGTTGTTGTTTATTTGACATTGTTGTTGTTGTTGTTTATTTGACATTGTTGTTGTTGTTGTTGTTGACGTTGTTGGTGTTGTTGTTTATTTGATGTTGTTGTTGTTGTTGTTTATTTGACGTTATTTTAGTTGTTGTTGTTTATTTGACGTTGTTGTTGTTGTTTATTTGAAGTTGTTGTTGACATTGTTGTTGTTGTTGTTTATTTGATGTTGTTGTTGTTGTTTATTTGACGTAGTTGTTGTTGTTGACGTTGTTGTTGTTGTTGTTTATTTGACATTTTTGTTGTTGTTGATGTTGTTGTTGTTGTTGTTTATTTGAAATTGTTGTTGTTGGTGTTGTTGTTTATTTGACGTTGTTGTTGTTGTTGTTGTTGTTTAGTTGACGTTGTTGTTGTTGTTTATTTGACGTTGTTGTTGTCGTTGTTTTGGTTGTTTATTTGATGTTGTTGTTGTTGACGTTGTCGTTGTTGTTGTTTATTTGACGTTGTTGTTATTGTTGTCTATTTGACGTTGTTGTTGTTGTTGTTGTTTATTTAACGTTGTTGTTGTTGTTGTTTATTTGACGTTGTTGTTGTTGTTTTTTATTTGGCGGTGTTGTTGTTGTTGTTGTTGTTTATTTGACGTTGTTGTTGTTGTTTATTTGACGTTGTTGTTGTTTATTTGACGTTGTTGTTGTTGTTTATTTGACGTTGTTGTTGTTGTTGACGTTGTTGTTGTTTATTTGACGTTGTTGTTGTTGTTGACATTGTTGTTGTTATTGTTGTTGTTTATTTGACATTGTTGTTGTTGTTGATGTTGTTGCTGTTGTTGTTTATTTGACATTGTTGTTGTTGTTGTTGTTGACGTTGTTGGTGTTGTTGTTTATTTGACGTTGTTGTTATTGCTATTTATTTGACGTTGTTTTAGTTGTTGTTGTTTATTTGACGTTGTTGTTGACATTGTTGTTGTTGTTGTTGTCGTTTATTTGACGTTGTTGTTGTTGTTGTTGTTTATTTGACGTTGTTGGTGTTTTGTTGTTTTTTTGACGTTGTTGTTGTTTATTTGACGATGTTTTTGTTATTTGACGTTGTCGTTGTTGTTGTATTTGTAGTTGTTGCTTATTTGACATTGTTGTTATTGTTGTTGTTTATTTGACGTTGTTGTTGCTGTTGTTTATTTGACGTTGTTGTTGTTATTGTTGTTTATTTGACGTTGTTGTTGTTGTTTTTTATTTGACGTTGTTGTTTTTGTTGACGTTGTTGTTGTTTATTTAACGTTGTTGTTGTTGTTGTTGTTTATTTGACGTTGTTAATGTTTTTAATGTTGTTGACATTGTTGTTACTATTGTTTATTCCACGTTGTTGTTGTTGTTGTTGTTTATTTGACGTTGTTGTTGTTGTTGTTGTTGTTATTTATTTGACGTTGTTGTTGTTGTTTATTTGACGTTGTTGTTGTTGTGGTTTATTTGACGTTGTTGTTGTTGTTGACGTTGTTGTTGTTGTTGTTGTTATTTATTTGACGTTGTTGTTGTTGTTGTTGTTGACATAGTTGTTGTTGTTGTTTATTTGACGTTGGTGTTGTTGTTGACGTTGTTGTTGTTGTTTATTTGACGTTGTTGTTGTTGTTTATTTGACGTTGTTGTTGTTTATTTGACGTTGTTGTTGTTGTTGTTGTTTATTTGACATTGTTGTTGTTGTTGTTTATTTGACGTTGTTGTTGTTGTTTATTTGACGTTGTTGTTGTTTATTTGACGTTGTTGTTGTTGCTTATTTGACATTGTTGTTGGTGTTGTTTATTTGACATTGTTGTTGTTGTTGTTGTTGACGTTGTTGGTGTTGTTGTTTATTTGATGTTGTTGTTGTTGTTTATTTGACGTTATTTTAGTTGTTGTTGTTTATTTGACGTTGTTGTTGTAGTTTATTTGAATTTGTTGTTGACATTGTTGTTGTTGTTGTTGTTTATTTGACGTTGTTATTGTTGTTTATTTGACGTAGTTGTTGTTGTTGACGTTGTTGTTGTTGTTGTTGTTTATTTGACATTTTTGTTGTTGTTGATGTTGTTGTTGTTGTTGTTGTTGTTTATGTGAAATTGTTGTTGTTGGTGTTGTTGTTTATTTGACGTTGTTGTTGTTGTTGTTGTTTATTTGACGACGTTGTTGTTGTTGTTGTTGTTTATTTGACGTTGTTGTTGTTTATTTGACGTTGTTGTTGGTATTTGACGTTGTTGTTGTTGTTGTATTTGTTGTTGTTGTTGTTGTTGTTTATTTGATGTTGTTGTTGTTGTTGTTTATTTGACATTGTTGTTGTTATTTTTAACGTTTTTATTGTTGTTGTTGTTGTTTATTTGACGTTGTTGTTGTTGTTGTTGTTTATTTGACGTTGTTGTTGTTGTTTATTTGACGTTGTTGTTGTTTATTTGACGTTGTTAATGTATTTGACATTGTTGTTGTTGTTTTTGTTGTTTATTTGACATTGTTGTTGTTGTTGTTTATTTGACGTTGTTGTTGTGGTTGTTGTTTATTTGACGTTGTTGTTGTTATTGTTGTTGTTGTTTAGTGGACGTTGTTGTTGTTGTTGTTGTTGTTTATTTGACGTTGTTGTTGTCGTGGTTTTTGTTGTTTATTTGACGTTGTTGTTGTTGACGTTGTCGTTGTTGTTGTTTATTTGATGTTGTTTTTGTTGTTGTCTATTTGACGTTGTTGTTGTTGTTGTTTATTTGACGTTGTTGTTGTTGTTTATTTGACGTTGTTGTTGTTGTTGTTGTTTATTTGGCGGTGTTGTTGTTGTTGTTTATTTGACGTTGTTGCTGTTGTTGTTTATTTGACGTTGTTGTTGTTGTTGACGTTGTTGTTGTTTATTTGATGTTGTTGTTGTTGACATAGTTGTTGTTGTTTATTTCACGTTGTTGTTGTTGACATTGTTGTTCATTTGACGTTGTTGTTGTTATTTGTTTGACGTTGTTGTTGTTGTTGACATTGACGTTGTTGTTGTTTATTTGACGTTGTTGTTGTTATTGTTACTGTTGTTGTTTATTTGACGTTGTTAATGTTGTTGACATTGTTGTTGTTGTTTTTGTTGTTTATTTGAAGTTGTTGTTGTTGTTGACGTTGTTGTTGTTACGTTGTTGTTGTTGTTGTTATTGTTTATTTGACGTTGTTGTTGTTTATTTGACGTTGTTGTTGTTGTTTATTTGACGTTGTTGTTGTTGTTGTTGTTTATTTGACGTTGTTGTTGCTGTTGTTTATTTGACGTTGTTGTTGTTATTGTTGTTTATTTGACGTTGTTGTTGTTGTTTTTTATTTGACGTTGTTGTTTTTGTTGACGTTGTTGTTGTTTATTTAACGTTGTTGTTGTTGTTGTTGTTGTTTATTTGACATTGTTAATGTTTTTAATGTTGTTGACATTGTTGTTACTGTTGTTTATTTCACATTGTTGTTGTTGTTGTTTATTTGACGTTGTTGTTGTTGTTGTTGTTGTTATTTATTTGACGTTGTTATTGTTGTTTATTTGACGTTGTTGTTGTTGTGGTTTATTTGACGTTGTTGTTGTTGTTGTTGACGTTGTTGTTGTTGTTGTTGTTATTTATTTGACGTTGTTGTTATTGTTGACATAGTTGTTGTTGTTGTTTAAATGACGTTGGTGTTGTTGTTGACGTTGTTGTTGTTTATTTGACGTTGTTGTTGTTGTTTCTTTGACGTTGTTGTTGTTTATTTGACGTTATTGTTGTTGTTTATTTGACATTGTTGTTGTTGTTGTTGTTTATTTGACATTGTTGTTGTTGTTGTTGTTGTTGACGTTGTTGGTGTTGTTGTTTATTTGATGTTGTTGTTGTTGTTGTTGTTGTTTATTTGACGTTATTTTAGTTGTTGTTGTTTATTTGACGTTGTTGTTGTTGTTTATTTGAAGTTGTTGTTGACATTGTTGTTGTTGTTGTTTATTTGACGTTGTTGTTGTTGTTGTTTATTTGACGTAGTTGTTGTTGTTGACGTTGTTGTTGTTGTTGTTGTTTATTTGACATTTTTGTTGTTGTTGATGTTGTTGTTGTTGTTGTTTATTTGAAATTGTTGTTGTTGGTGTTGTTGTTGGTGTTGTTGTTTATTTGACGTTGTTGTTGTTGTTTATTTGACGACGTTGTTGTTGTTGTTGTTTATTTGACGATGTTGTTGTTGTCTATTTGACGTTGTTGTTGTTGTTGTTTATTTGACGTTGTTGTTGTTGTTGTTTATTTGACGTTGTTGTTGTTGTTGTTGTTTATTTGGCGGTGTTGTTGTTGTTGTTTATTTGACGTTGTTGTTGTTGTTGTTTATTTGACGTTGTTGTTGTTGTTGACGTTGTTGTTGTTTATTTGATGTTGTTGTTGTTGTTGACATAGTTGTTGTTGTTTATTTCACGTTGTTGTTGTTGACATTGTTGTTCATTTGACGTTGTTGTTGTTATTTATTTGACGTTGTTGTTGTTGTTGTTGACATTGACGTTGTTGTTGTTTATTTGACGTTGTTGTTGTTATTGTTACTGTTGTTATTTATTTGACGTTGTTAATGTTGTTGACATTGTTGTTGTTGTTTTTGTTGTTTATTTGAAGTTGTTGTTGTTGTTGACGTTGTTGTTGTTACGTTGTTGTTGTTGTTGTTGTTGTTTATTTGACGTTGTTGTTGTTTATTTGACGTTGTTGCTGTTGTTTATTTGACGTTGTTGTTGTTGTTGTTTATTTGACGGTGTTGTTGTTGTTGTTGTTTATTTGACGTCGTTGTTGTTATTGTTGTTGTTTATTTGACGTAGTTGTTGTTGACGTTGTTGTTGTTGTTTATTTGACGTTGTTGTTGTTGTTGACATAGTTATTGTTGTTGTTGTTTATTTGACGTTGTTGATGTTGTTGACGTTGTTGTTTATTTGACGTTGTTGTTGACATTGTTGTTGTTGTTGTTTATTTGACATTGTTGTTGTTGTTTATTTGACATTGTTGTTTTTGTTGACATTGTTGCTGTTGTTGTTGACGTTGTTGTTGTCGTTGTTTTTGTTGTTTATTTGACGTTGTTGTTGTTGACGTCGTTGTTGTTGTTTATTTGACGTTGTTGTTGTTGTTGTTTATTTGACGTTGTTGTTGTTGTTGTTTATTCGACGTTGTTGTTGTTGTTGTTTATATGACGTTGTTGTTGTTGTTTATTTGACGGTATTTTAGTTGTTGTTGTTTATTTGTCGTTGTTGTTGTTGTTTATTTGACGTTGTTGTTGACATTGTTGTTGTTGTTGTTTATTTGACGTTGTTGTTGTTGTTTATTTGACGTAGTTGTTGTTGTTGACGTTGTTGTTGTTGTTGTTTATTTGACATTTTTGTTGTTGTTGATGTTGTTGTTGTTGTTGTTTATTTGAAATTGTTGTTGTTGGTGTTGTTGTTTATTTGACGTTGTTGTTGTTGTTGTTTATTTGACGACGTTGTTGTTGTTGTTGTTGTTTATTTGACGTTGTTGTTGTTTATTTGACGTTGTTGTTGTTATTTGACGTTGTTGTTGTTGTTGTATTTGTTGTTGTTGTTGTTTATTTGACGTTGTTGTTGTTGTTTATTTGACGTTGTTGTTGTTGTTGTTGTTTATTTGACGTTGTTGTTGTTGTTTATTTGACGTTGTTAATGTATTTGACATTGTTGTTGTTTTTGTTATTTATTTGACGTTGTTGTTGTTGTTGTTTATTTGACGTTGTTGTTGTGGTTGTTGTTTATTTGACGTTGTTGTTGTTATTGTTGTTGTTGTTTAGTTGACGTTGTTGTTGTTGTTGTTTATTTGACGTTGTTGTTGTCGTTGTTTTTGTTGTTTATTTGACGTTGTTGTTGTTGACGTTGTCGTTGTTGTTGTTTATTTGATGTTGTTTTTGTTGTTGTCTATTTGACGTTGTTGTTGTTGTTGTTTATTTGACGTTGTTGTTGTTGTTGTTTATTTGACGTTGTTGTTGTTGTTGTTGTTGTTGTTTATTTGGCGGTGTTGTTGTTGTTGTTGTTTATTTGACGTTGTTGTTGTTGTTGTTTATTTGACGTTGTTGTTGTTGTTGACGTTGTTGTTGTTTATTTGATGTTGTTGTTGTTGTTGACATAGTTGTTGTTGTTTATTTCACGTTGTTGTTGTTGACATTGTTGTTCATTTTACGTTGTTGTTGTTATTTATTTGACGTTGTTGTTGTTGTTGTTGACATTGACGTTGTTGTTGTTTATTTGACGTTGTTGTTGTTATTGTTACTGTTGTTGTTTATTTGACGTTGTTAATGTTGTTGACATTGTTGTTGTTGTTTTTGTTGTTTATTTGAAGTTGTTGTTGTTGTTGACGTTGTTGTTGTTACGTTGTTGTTGTTGTTGTTGTTGTTGTTTATTTGACGTTGTTGTTGTTTATTTGACGTTGTTGTTGTTGTTTATTTGACGTTGTTGTTGTTGTTGTTTATTTGACGGTGTTGTTGTTGTTGTTGTTTATTTGACGTTGTTGTTGTTATTGTTGTTGTTTATTTGACGTAGTTGTTGTTGACGTTGTTGTTGTTGTTTATTTGACGTTGTTGTTGTTGTTGACATAGTTGTTGTTGTTGTTGTTTATTTGACGTTGTTGATGTTGTTGACGTTGTTGTTTATTTGACGTTGTTGTTGACATTGTTGTTGTTGTTGTTGTTGTTGTTTATTTGACATTGTTGTTGTTGTTTATTTGACATTGTTGTTTTTGTTGACATTGTTGCTGTTGTTATTGACGTTGTTGTTGTCGTTGTTTTTGTTGTTTATTTGACGTTGTTGTTATTGACGTCGTTGTTGTTGTTTATTTGACGTTGTTGTTGTTGTTGTTTATTTGACGTTGTTGTTGTTGTTGTTTATTCGACGTTGTTGTTGTTGTTGTTTATATGACGTTGTTGTTGTTGTTGTTTATTTGGCGGTGTTATTGTTGTTGTTGTTTATTTGACGTTGTTATTGTTGTTGTTTATTTGACGTTGTTGTTGTTGTTGACGTTGTTGTTGTTTAATTGATGTTGTTGTTGTTGTTGACATAGTTGTTGTTGTTGTTTATTTCACGTTGTTGTTGTTGTTGACGTTGTTAATTATTTGACATTGTTGTTGTTGTTGTTTATTTAACGTTGTTGTTGTTGTTGTTGTTGTTGACGTTGTTGTTGTTGTTTATTTTACGTTGTTGTGGTTATTGTTTTTTTGACGTTGTTGTTATTGTTTATTTGACATTGTTGTTGTTGTTGACGGTGTTGTTGTTGTTGTTGTTGTTTTTTTGACATTGTTGTTGTTGTTGTTGTTGTTGACGTTGTTGTTGTTGTTGTTTATTTGACGTTGTTGTTGTTGTTTATTTGACGTTGTTGTTGTTGTTGTTGACGTTGTTGTTGTTGTTATTGTTTATTTGACGTTGTTGTTATTTATTTGACGTAGTTGTTGTTGGTGACGTTGTTGTAATTGTTTATTTTACGTTTTTGTTCTTGTTGATGTAGTTGGTGTTTTTGTTGTTGTTTATTTGACGTTGTTGTTGTTTATTTGACGTTGTTGTTGTTGTCTATTTGACGTTGTTGTTGTTGTTGTTTATTTGACATTGTTGTTGTTGTTGTTATTGTTGTTGTTGTTGTTGTTTATTTGACGTTGTTGTTGTTGGTTTTATTGTTGTTGTTGTTGTTTATTTGACGTTGTTGTTGTTGTTGTTGTTTATATGACGTTGTTGTTGTTGTTGTTTATTTGGCGGTGTTATTGTTGTTGTTGTTTATTTGACGTTGTTATTGTTTTTGTTTATTTGACGTTGTTGTTGTTGTTGACGTTGTTGTTGTTTATTTGATGTTGTTGTTGTTGTTGACATAGTTGTTGTTGTTGTTTATTTCACGTTGTTGTTGTTGTTGACGTTGTTATTTATTTGACGTTGTTGTTGTTGTTTATTTAACGTGGTTGTTGTTGTTGTTGTTGACGTTGTTGTTGTTGTTTATTTTACGTTGTTGTGGTTATTGTTTTTTTGACGTTGTTGTTGTTGTTTATTTGACATTGTTGTTGTTGTTGACGGTGTTGTTGTTGTTGTTGTTGTTTTTTTGACATTGTTGTTGTTGTTGTTGTTGACGTTGTTGTTGTTGTTGTTTATTTGACGTTGTTGTTGTTGTTGTTTATTTGACGTTGTTGTTGACGTTGTTGTTGTTGTTATTGTTTATTTGACGTTGTTGTTATTTATTTGACGTAGTAGTTGTTCTTGTTGATGTAGTTGGTGTTTTTGTTGTTGTTTATTTGACGTTGTTGTTGTTTATTTGACGTTGTTGTTGTTGTCTATTTGACGTTGTTGTTGTTGTTATTTATTTGACGTTGTTGTTGTTGTTGTTATTGTTGTTGTTGTTGTTGTTTATTTGACGTTGTTGTTGTTGGTTTTATTGTTGTTGTTGTTGTTGTTTATTTGACGTTGTTGTTGTTGTTGTCGTTGTTTATTTGACGTTGTTGTTGATGTTTATTTGACATTGTTTTTGTCATTGTTTTTGTTGTTTAATTGACGTTGTTGTTGTTGTTATTTATTTGACGTTGTTGTTGTTTATATGATGTTGTTGTTGTTGTTGACGTTGTTGTTGTTGTTGTTGTTTATTTGACGTTGTTTTTGTTGTTGTTGTTTATTTGACGTTGTTGTTGTTGTTGACGTTGTTGTTGTTGTTGTTATTTATTTGACGTTGTTATTGTTGTTGTTATTGTTGTTGTTGTTGTTGTTTATTTGACGTTGATGTTGTTTATTTGACGTTGTTGTTGTTGTTTATTTGACGTTGTTGTTGTTGTTGACGTTGTTGTTGTTGTTGTTTATTTGACGTTGTTGTTGTTGACGTTGTTGTTGTTGTTTATTTGACGTTGTTGTTGTTGTTGTTTATTTGACTTTGTTGTTGTTGTTTTTTATTTGACGTTGTTGTTGTTGTTGTTTATTTGACGGTGTTGTTGTTGTTGTTGTTTATTTGACGTTGTTGTTGTTGTTGTTTATTTGACGTAGTTGTTGTTGACGTTGTTGTTGTTGTTGTTTATTTGACGTTGTTGTTGGTGTTGATATAGTTGTTGTTGTTGTTGTTTATTTTACGTTGTTGTTGTTGTTGTTGACGTTGTTGTTGTTATTGTTGTTGTTTATTTGACATTGTTGTTGTTGTTTATTTGACATTGTTGTTGGTAATGTTGTTTCTGTTGTTGTTTATTTGACGTTGTTGTTGTTGTTTATTTGACGTTGTTTTAGTTGTTATTGTTTATTTGACGTTGTTGTTGTTGTTTATTTGACGTTGTTGTTGACATTGTCGTTGTTGTTGTTGTTTATTTGACGTTGTTGGTGTTTTGTTGTTTATTTGACGTTGTTATTGTTGTTTATTTGACGTTGTTTTTGTTATTTGACGTTGTTTTTGTTGTATTTGTAGTTGTTGCTTATTTGACGTTGTTGTTATTCTTATTATTTATTTGACGTTGTTATTGTTGTTGATGTTGTTGTTGTTGTTGTTGTTGTTTATTTGACGTTGTTGTTGTTTATTTGACATTGTTGTTGTTATTGTTTATTTGACGTTGTTGTTGTTGTTGTTGTTGTTTATTTGACGTTGTTGTTGTTGTTGACGTTGTTGTTGATGTTGTTGTTTATTTGACATTGTTGTTGTTGACGTTGTTGTTGTTGTTTATTTGACGTTGTTGTTGTTGTTGTTGTTGTTGTTTATTTGACGTTGTTGTTGTTGTTGTTGTTTATTTGATGTTGTTGTTGTTGTTGTTGTTGTTTATTTGACGGTGTTGTTATTGTTGTTGTTTATTTGACGTTGTTGTTGTTGTTGTTTATTTGACGTAGTTGTTGTTGACGTTGTTGTTGTTGTTGTTGTTTATTTGACGTTGTTGTTGGTGTTGATATAGTTGTTGTTGTTGTTGTTTATTTTACGTTGTTTATGTTGTTGACGTTGTTGTTGTTGTTGTTGACATTGTTGTTGTTATTGTTGTTGTTTATTTGACATTGTTGTTGTTGTTGTTTATTTGACATTGTTGTTGTTAACGTTGTTTATGTTGTTGTTTATTTGACGTTGTTGTTGTTGTTGTTGTTGTTTATTTGACGTTTTTTTAGTTGTTATTGTTTATTTGACGATGTTGTTGTTGTTTATTTGACGTTGTTGTTGACATTGTTGTTGTTGTTGTTGTTGTTTATTTGACGTTGTTGGTGTTTTGTTGTTTATTTGACGTTGTTATTGTTGTTTATTTGACGTTGTTTTTGTTATTTGACGTTGTTGTTGTTGTATTTGTAGTTGTTGTTTATTTGACGTTGTTGTCATTGTTGTTGTTTATTTGACGTTGTTGTTGCTGTTGTTTATTTGACGTTGTTATTGTTGTTGTTTATTTGACATTGTTGTTGTTGTTGTTTATTTGACGTTTTTGTTTTTGTTGACGTTGTTGTTGTTGTTGTTGTTTATTTAACATTGTTGTTGTTGTGGTTGTTGTTTATTTGACGTTGTTAATGTTGTTGACATTGTTGTTACTGTTGTTTATTTCATGTTGTTGTTGTTATTGTTGTTGTTGTTTATTTGACGTTTTTGTTGTTGTTGTTGTTGTTGTTATTTATTTGACGTTATTGTTGTTGTTTATTTGACATTGTTGTTGTTGTGGTTTATTTGACGTTGTTGTTGTAGTTGACGTTGTTGTTGTTGTTTATTTGACGTTGTTGTTGTTGTTGACATTGTTGTTGTTGTTTATTTGACGTTGTTGTTGTTGTTTATTTGACGTTGTTGTTGTTGTTTATTTGACGTTGTTGTTGTTGTTGTTTATTTGACATTGTTGTTGTTGTTGACGTTGTTGTTGTTGTTTATTTGACATTGTTGTTGTTGTTGTTGTTGTTGTTGACGTTGTTGGTGTTGTTGTTTATTTGACGTTGTTGTTGTTTATTTGACGTTGTTTTAGTTGTTGTTGTTTATTTGACGTTGTTGTTGTTTATTTGACGTTGTTTTAGTTGTTGTTGTTTATTTGACGTTGTTGTTGTTGTTTATTTGACGTTGTTGTTGTTGACATTGTTGTTGTTGTTGTTGTTTATTTGATGTTGTTGTTGTTGTTTATTTGACGTAGTTGTTGTTGTTGACGTTGTTGTTGTTGTTGTTGTTGTTTATTTGACGTTTTTGTTGTTGTTGATGTTGTTGTTGTTGTTGTTTATTTGACGTTGTTGTTGTTGTTGTTTATTTGACGTTGTTGTTGTTGTTTATTTGACGTTGTTGTTGTTGTTTATTTGACGTTGTTCTTGTTATTTGACATTGTTGTTGTTGTTGTTGTTGTTATTGTTTATTTGATTCTGTTATTGTTGTTGTTTATTTGACGTTATTGTTGTTGTTATTTTTAACGTTGTTATTGTTGTTGTTGTTTATTTGACGTTGTTGTTGTTGTTGACGTTGTTGTTGTTGTTTATTTGACATTGTTGTTGTTGTTGTTGTTGTTTATTAGACGTTGTTAATGTTTTTGACATTGTTGTTGTTGTTTATTTGACGTTGTTGTTGTTGTTGTTGTTGTTTATTTGACGTTGTTGTTGTGGTTGTTGTTTATTTGACGTTGTTGTTGTTATTGTTGTTGTTGTTTAGTTGACGCTGTTGTTGTTGTTGTTTATTTGACGTTGTTGTTGTCGTTGTTTTTGTTGTTTATTTGACGTTGTTGTTGTTGAGGTTGTCGTTGTTGTTGTTTATTTGACGTTGTTGTTGTCTATTTGACGTTGTTGTTGTTGTTTATTTGACGTTGTTGTTGTTGTTGTTTATTTGATGTTGTTGTTGTTGTTGTTTATTTGACGTAGTTGTTGTTGTTGACGTTGTTGTCTTTGTTGTTGTTGTTTATTTGACGTTTTTGTTGTTGTTGATGTTGTTGTTGTTGTTGTTTATTTGACGTTGTTGTTGTTGTTGTTTATTTGACGTTGTTGTTGTTGTTGTTTATTTGACGTTGTTGTTGTTTATTTGACGTTGTTCTTGTAATTTGACATTGTTGTTGTTGTTGTTGTTGTTATTGTTTATTTGATGTTGTTATTGTTGTTGTTTATTTGACGTTATTGTTGTTATTTTTAACGTTGTTAATGTTGTTGTTGTTTATTTGACGTTGTTGTTGTTGTTGACGTTGTTGTTGTTGTTGTTTATTTGACATTGTTGTTGTTGTTGTTGTTTATTAGACGTTGTTAATGTTTTTGACATTGTTGTTGTTGTTTATTTGACGTTGTTGTTGTTGTTGTTGTTTATTTGACGTTGTTGTTGTGGTTGTTGTTTATTTGACGTTGTTGTTGTTATTGTTGTTGTTGTTTAGTTGACGTTGTTGTTGTTGTTGTTTATTTGACGTTGTTGTTGTCGTTGTTTTTGTTGTTTATTTGACGTTGTTGTTGTTGAGGTTGTCGTTGTTGTTATTTATTTGATGTTGTTGTTGTTGTTGTCTATTTGACGTTGTTGTTGTTGTCTATTTGACGTTGTTGTTGTTGCTGTTGTTTATTTGATGTTGTTATTGTTGTTGACGTTGTTGTTGTTGTTATTATTTATTTGACGTTGTTATTGTTGTTGTTATTGTTGTTGTTGTTTATTTGACGTTGTTCTTGTTTATTTGACCTTGTTGTTGTTTATTTGACATTGTTGTTGTTATTGTTTATTTGACGTTGTTGTTGTTGTTTATTTGACGTTGTTGTTGTTGTTGACGTTGTTGTTGTTGTTGTTGTTGTTGTTTATTTGACGTTGTTGTTGTTAACGTTGTTGTTGTTGACGTTGTTGTTGTTGTTTATTTGACGTTGTTGTTGTTGTTGTTTATTTGACTTTGTTGTTGTTGTTTTTTATTTGACGTTGTTGTTGTTGTTGTTTATTTGACGGTGTTGTTGTTGTTGTTGTTTATTTGACGTTGTTGTTGTTGTTGTTTATTTGACGTAGTTGTTGTTGACGTTGTTGTTGTTGTTGTTTATTTGACGTTGTTGTTGGTGTTGATATAGTTGTTGTTGTTGTTGTTTATTTTACGTTGTTGTTGTTATTGTTGTTGTTTATTTGACATTGTTGTTGTTGTTTATTTGACATTGTTGTTGTTAATGTTGTTTCTGTTGTTGTTTATTTGACGTTGTTGTTGTTGTTGTTTATTTGACGTTGTTTTAGTTGTTATTGTTTATTTGACGTTGTTGTTGTTGTTTATTTGACGTTGTTGTTGACATTGTCGTTGTTGTTGTTGTTTATTTGACGTTGTTGGTGTTTTGTTGTTTATTTGACGTTGTTATTGTTGTTTATTTGACGTTGTTTTTGTTATTTGACGTTGTTTTTGTTGTATTTGTAGTTGTTGCTTATTTGACGTTGTTGTTATTCTTGTTATTTATTTGACGTTGTTATTGTTGTTGATATTGTTGTTGTTGTTGTTGTTGTTTATTTGACGTTGTTGTTGTTTATTTGACATTGTTGTTGTTATTGTTTATTTGACGTTGTTGTTGTTGTTGTTGTTGTTTATTTGACGTTGTTGTTGTTGTTGACGTTGTTGTTGATGTTGTTGTTTATTTGACATTGTTGTTGTTGACGTTGTTGTTGTTGTTGTTGTTGTTTATTTGACGTTGTTGTTGTTGTTGTTGTTGTTTATTTGACGTTGTTGTTGTTGTTGTTGTTTATTTGACGGTGTTGTTATTGTTGTTGTTTATTTGACGTTGTTGTTGTTGTTGTTTATTTGACGTAGTTGTTGTTGACGTTGTTGTTGTTGTTGTTGTTTATTTGACGTTGTTGTTGGTGTTGATATAGTTGTTGTTGTTGTTGTTTATTTTACGTTGTTTATGTTGTTGACGTTGTTGTTGTTGTTGTTGACATTGTTGTTGTTATTGTTGTTGTTTATTTGACATTGTTGTTGTTGTTTATTTGACATTGTTGTTGTTAACGTTGTTTCTGTTGTTGTTTATTTGACGTTGTTGTTGTTGTTGTTGTTGTTTATTTGACGTTTTTTTAGTTGTTATTGTTTATTTGACGATGTTGTTGTTGTTTATTTGACGTTGTTGTTGACATTGTTGTTGTTGTTGTTGTTGTTTATTTGACGTTGTTGGTGTTTTGTTGTTTATTTGACGTTGTTATTGTTGTTTATTTGACGTTGTTTTTGTTATTTGACGTTGTTGTTGTTGTATTTGTAGTTGTTGTTTATTTGACGTTGTTGTCATTGTTGTTGTTTATTTGACGTTGTTGTTGCTGTTGTTTATTTGACGTTGTTATTGTTGTTGTTTATTTGACATTGTTGTTGTTGTTGTTTATTTGACGTTTTTGTTTTTGTTGACGTTGTTGTTGTTGTTGTTGTTTATTTAACATTGTTGTTGTTGTGGTTGTTGTTTATTTGACGTTGTTAATGTTGTTGACATTGTTGTTACTGTTGTTTATTTCATGTTGTTGTTGTTATTGTTGTTGTTGTTTATTTGACGTTTTTGTTGTTGTTGTTGTTGTTGTTATTTATTTGACGTTATTGTTGTTGTTTATTTGACATTGTTGTTGTTGTGGTTTATTTGACGTTGTTGTTGTAGTTGACGTTGTTGTTGTTGTTTATTTGACGTTGTTGTTGTTGTTGACATTGTTGTTGTTGTTTATTTGACGTTGTTGTTGTTGTTTATTTGACGTTGTTGTTGTTGTTTATTTGACATTGTTGTTGTTGTTTATTTGACATTGTTGTTGTTGTTGACGTTGTTGTTGTTGTTTATTTGACATTGTTGTTGTTGTTGTTGTTGTTGTTGACGTTGTTGGTGTTGTTGTTTATTTGACGTTGTTGTTGTTTATTTGACGTTGTTTTAGTTGTTGTTGTTTATTTGACGTTGTTGTTGTTTATTTGACGTTGTTTTAGTTGTTGTTGTTTATTTGACGTTGTTGTTGTTGTTTATTTGACGTTGTTGTTGTTGACATTGTTGTTGTTGTTGTTGTTTATTTGATGTTGTTGTTGTTGTTTATTTGACGTAGTTGTTGTTGTTGACGTTGTTGTTGTTGTTGTTGTTGTTTATTTGACGTTTTTGTTGTTGTTGATGTTGTTGTTGTTGTTGTTTATTTGACGTTGTTGTTGTTGTTGTTGTTTATTTGACGTTGTTGTTGTTGTTTATTTGACGTTGATGTTGTTGTTTATTTGACGTTGTTCTTGTTATTTGACATTGTTGTTGTTGTTGTTGTTGTTATTGTTTATTTGATGCTGTTATTGTTGTTTATTTGACGTTATTGTTGTTGTTATTTTTAACGTTGTTATTGTTGTTGTTGTTTATTTGACGTTGTTGTTGTTGTTGACGTTGTTGTTGTTGTTGTTGTTTATTTGACATTGTTGTTGTTGTTGTTGTTGTTGTTTATTAGACGTTGTTAATGTTTTTGACATTGTTGTTGTTGTTTATTTGACGTTGTTGTTGTTGTTGTTGTTGTTTATTTGACGTTGTTGTTGTGGTTGTTGTTTATTTGACGTTGTTGTTGTTATTGTTGTTGTTGTTTAGTTGACGCTGTTGTTGTTGTTGTTTATTTGACGTTGTTGTTGTCGTTGTTTTTGTTGTTTATTTGACGTTGTTGTTGTTGAGGTTGTCGTTGTTGTTGTTTATTTGACGTTGTTGTTGTCTATTTGACGTTGTTGTTGTTGTTTATTTGACGTTGTTGTTGTTGTTGTTTATTTGATGTTGTTGTTGTTGTTTATTTGACGTAGTTGTTGTTGTTGACGTTGTTGTCTTTGTTGTTGTTGTTTATTTGACGTTTTTGTTGTTGTTGATGTTGTTGTTGTTGTTAATTATTTGACGTTGTTGTTGTTGTTGTTTATTTGACGTTGTTGTTGTTGTTTATTTGACGTTGTTGTTGTTGTTTATTTGACGTTGTTCTTGTAATTTGACATTGTTGTTGTTGTTGTTGTTGTTATTGTTTATTTGATGTTGTTATTGTTGTTGTTTATTTGACGTTATTGTTGTTATTTTTAACGTTGTTAATGTTGTTGTTGTTTATTTGACGTTGTTGTTGTTGTTGACGTTGTTGTTGTTGTTGTTTATTTGACATTGTTGTTGTTGTTGTTGTTGTTTATTAGACGTTGTTAATGTTTTTGACATTGTTGTTGTTGTTTATTTGACGTTGTTGTTGTTGTTGTTGTTTATTTGACGTTGTTGTTGTGGTTGTTGTTTATTTGACGTTGTTGTTGTTATTGTTGTTGTTGTTTAGTTGACGCTGTTGTTGTTGTTGTTTATTTGACGTTGTTGTTGTCGTTGTTTTTGTTGTTTATTTGACGTTGTTGTTGTTGAGGTTGTCGTTGTTGTTGTTTATTTGATGTTGTTGTTGTTGTTGTCTATTTGACGTTGTTGTTGTTGTCTATTTGACGTTGTTGTTGTTGCTGTTGTTTATTTGATGTTGTTATTGTTGTTGACGTTGTTGTTGTTGTTATTATTTATTTGACGTTGTTATTGTTGTTGTTATTGTTGTTGTTGTTTATTTGACGTTGTTCTTGTTTATTTGACCTTGTTGTTGTTTATTTGACATTGTTGTTGTTATTGTTTATTTGACGTTGTTGTTGTTGTTTATTTGACGTTGTTGTTGTTATTGACGTTGTTGTTGTTGTTGTTGTTGTTTATTTGACGTTGTTGTTGTTAACGTTGTTGTTGTTGACGTTGTTGTTGTTGTTTATTTGACGTTATTGTTGTTGTTGTTTATTTGATGTTGTTGTTGTTGTTGTTTATTTGACGTTGTTGTTGTTGTTGTTTATTTGACGGAGTTGTTGTTGTTGTTTATTTGACGGTGTTGTTGTTGTTGTTGTTTATTTGACGTTGTTGTTGTTATTGTTGTTGTTTATTTGACGTAGTTGTTGTTGACGTTGTTGTTGTTGTTTATTTGACGTTGTTGTTGTTGTTTATTTGACATTGTTGTTGTTATTGTTTATTTGACGTTGTTGTTGTTGTTGTTGTTTATTTGACGTTGTTGTTGTTGTTGACGTTGTTGTTGATGTTGTTGTTTATTTGACATTGTTGTTGTTGACGTTGTTGTTGTTGTTTATTTGACGTTGTTGTTGTTGTTGTTGTTGTTGTTTATTTGACGTTGTTGTTGTTGTTGTTGTTTATTTGACGTTGTTGTTGTTGTTGTTTATTTGACGGTGTTGTTATTGTTGTTGTTTATTTGACGTTGTTGTTGTTGTTGTTTATTTGACGTAGTTGTTGTTGACGTTGTTGTTGTTGTTGTTGTTTATTTGACGTTGTTGTTGGTGTTGATATAGTTGTTGTTGTTGTTGTTTATTTTACGTTGTTTATGTTGTTGACGTTGTTGTTGTTGTTGTTGACATTGTTGTTGTTATTGTTGTTGTTTATTTGACATTGTTGTTGTTGTTTATTTGACATTGTTGTTGTTAACGTTGTTTCTGTTGTTGTTTATTTGACGTTGTTGTTGTTGTTGTTTATTTGACGTTTTTTTAGTTGTTATTGTTTATTTGACGATGTTGTTGTTGTTTATTTGACGTTGTTGTTGACATTGTTGTTGTTGTTGTTGTTTATTTGACGTTGTTGGTGTTTTGTTGTTTATTTGACGTTGTTATTGTTGTTTATTTGACGTTGTTTTTGTTATTTGACGTTGTTGTTGTTGTATTTGTAGTTGTTGTTTATTTGACGTTGTTGTCATTGTTGTTGTTTATTTGACGTTGTTGTTGCTGTTGTTTATTTGACGTTGTTATTGTTGTTGTTTATTTGACATTGTTGTTGTTGTTGTTTATTTGACGTTTTTGTTTTTGTTGACGTTGTTGTTGTTGTTGTTTATTTAACATTGTTGTTGTTGTGGTTGTTGTTTATTTGACGTTGTTAATGTTGTTGACATTGTTGTTACTGTTGTTTATTTCATGTTGTTGTTGTTGTTATTGTTGTTGTTGTTTATTTGACGTTTTTGTTGTTGTTGTTGTTGTTATTTATTTGACGTTATTGTTGTTGTTTATTTGACATTGTTGTTGTTGTGGTTTATTTGACGTTGTTGTTGTAGTTGACGTTGTTGTTGTTGTTTATTTGACGTTGTTGTTGTTGTTGACATTGTTGTTGTTGTTTATTTGACGTTGTTGTTGTTGTTTATTTGACGTTGTTAATGTTGTTTATTTGACGTTGTTGTTGTTGTTGTTTATTTGACATTGTTGTTGTTGTTGACGTTGTTGTTGTTGTTTATTTGACATTGTTGTTGTTGTTGTTGTTGTTGTTGACGTTGTTGGTGTTGTTGTTTATTTGACGTTGTTGTTGTTTATTTGACGTTGTTTTAGTTGTTGTTGTTTATTTGACGTTGTTGTTGTTTATTTGACGTTGTTTTAGTTGTTGTTGTTTATTTGACGTTGTTGTTGTTTATTTGACGTTGTTGTTGTTGACATTGTTGTTGTTGTTGTTTATTTGATGTTGTTGTTGTTGTTTATTTGACGTAGTTGTTGTTGTTGACGTTGTTGTTGTTGTTGTTGTTGTTGTTTATTTGACGTTTTTGTTGTTGTTGATGTTGTTGTTGTTGTTGTTTATTTGACGTTGTTGTTGTTGTTGTTGTTTATTTGACGTTGTTGTTGTTGTTTATTTGACGTTGTTGTTGTTGTTTATTTGACGTTGTTCTTGTTATTTGACATTGTTGTTGTTGTTGTTGTTGTTATTGTTTATTTGATGTTGTTATTGTTGTTGTTTATTTGACGTTATTGTTGTTGTTATTTTTAACGTTGTTATTGTTGTTGTTGTTTATTTGACGTTGTTGTTGTTGTTGACGTTGTTGTTGTTGTTGTTGTTTATTTGACATTGTTGTTGTTGTTGTTGTTGTTGTTTATTAGACGTTGTTAATGTTTTTGACATTGTTGTTGTTGTTTATTTGACGTTGTTGTTGTTGTTGTTGTTTATTTGACGTTGTTGTTGTGGTTGTTGTTTATTTGACGTTGTTGTTGTTATTGTTGTTGTTGTTTAGTTGACGCTGTTGTTGTTGTTGTTTATTTGACGTTGTTGTTGTCGTTGTTTTTGTTGTTTATTTGACGTTGTTGTTGTTGAGGTTGTCGTTGTTGTTGTTTATTTGACGTTGTTGTTGTCTATTTGACGTTGTTGTTGTTGTTTATTTGACGTTGTTGTTGTTGTTGTTTATTTGATGTTGTTGTTGTTGTTTATTTGACGTAGTTGTTGTTGTTGACGTTGTTGTCTTTGTTGTTGTTGTTTATTTGACGTTTTTGTTGTTGTTGATGTTGTTGTTGTTGTTGTTTATTTGACGTTGTTGTTGTTGTTGTTTATTTGACGTTGTTGTTGTTGTTTATTTGACGTTGTTGTTGTTGTTTATTTGACGTTGTTCTTGTAATTTGACATTGTTGTTGTTGTTGTTGTTGTTATTGTTTATTTGATGTTGTTATTGTTGTTGTTTATTTGACGTTATTGTTGTTATTTTTAACGTTGTTAATGTTGTTGTTGTTTATTTGACGTTGTTGTTGTTGTTGACGTTGTTGTTGTTGTTGTTTATTTGACATTGTTGTTGTTGTTGTTGTTTATTAGACGTTGTTAATGTTTTTGACATTGTTGTTGTTGTTTATTTGACGTTGTTGTTGTTGTTGTTGTTTATTTGACGTTTTTTTAGTTGTTATTGTTTATTTGACGATGTTGTTGTTGTTTATTTGACGTTGTTGTTGACATTGTTGTTGTTGTTGTTGTTGTTTATTTGACGTTGTTGGTGTTTTGTTGTTTATTTGACGTTGTTATTGTTGTTTATTTGACGTTGTTTTTGTTATTTGACGTTGTTGTTTTTGTATTTGTAGTTGTTGTTTATTTGACGTTGTTGTCATTGTTGTTGTTTATTTGACGTTGTTGTTGCTGTTGTTTATTTGACGTTGTTATTGTTGTTGTTTATTTGACATTGTTGTTGTTGTTGTTGTTTATTTGACGTTTTTGTTTTTGTTGACGTTGTTGTTGTTGTTGTTGTTTATTTAACATTGTTGTTGTTGTGGTTGTTGTTTATTTGACGTTGTTAATGTTGTTGACATTGTTGTTACTGTTGTTTATTTCATGTTGTTGTTGTTATTGTTGTTGTTGTTTATTTGACGTTTTTGTTGTTGTTGTTGTTGTTGTTATTTATTTGACGTTATTGTTGTTGTTTATTTGACATTGTTGTTGTTGTGGTTTATTCGACGTTGTTGTTGTAGTTGACGTTGTTGTTGTTGTTTATTTGACGTTGTTGTTGTTGTTGACATTGTTGTTGTTGTTTATTTGACGTTGTTGTTGTTGTTTATTTGACGTTGTTGTTGTTGTTTATTTGACGTTGTTGTTGTTTATTTGACATTGTTGTTGTTGTTGACGTTGTTGTTGTTGTTTATTTGACATTGTTGTTGTTGTTGTTGTTGTTGTTGACGTTGTTGGTGTTGTTGTTTATTTGACGTTGTTGTTGTTTATTTGACGTTGTTTTAGTTGTTGTTGTTTATTTGACGTTGTTGTTGTTTATTTGACGTTGTTTTAGTTGTTGTTGTTTATTTGACGTTGTTGTTGTTGTTTATTTGACGTTGTTGTTGTTGACATTGTTGTTGTTGTTGTTTATTTGATGTTGTTGTTGTTGTTTATTTGACGTAGTTGTTGTTGTTGACGTTGTTGTTGTTGTTGTTGTTGTTTATTTGACGTTTTTGTTGTTGTTGATGTTGTTGTTGTTGTTGTTTATTTGACGTTGTTGTTGTTGTTGTTTATTTGACGTTGTTGTTGTTGTTTATTTGACGTTGTTGTTGTTGTTTATTTGACGTTGTTCTTGTTATTTGACATTGTTGTTGTTGTTGTTGTTATTGTTTATTTGATGCTGTTATTGTTGTTGTTTATTTGATGTTATTGTTGTTGTTATTTTTAACGTTGTTATTGTTGTTGTTGTTTATTTGACGTTGTTGTTGTTGTTGACGTTGTTGTTGTTGTTGTTTATTTGACATTGTTGTTGTTGTTGTTGTTGTTGTTGTTTATTAGACGTTGTTAATGTTTTTGACATTGTTGTTGTTTTTTATTTGACGTTGTTGTTGTTGTTGTTGTTGTTTATTTGACGTTGTTGTTGTGGTTGTTGTTTATTTGACGTTGTTGTTGTTATTGTTGTTGTTGTTTAGTTGACGCTGTTGTTGTTGTTGTTTATTTGACGTTGTTGTTGTCGTTGTTTTTGTTGTTTATTTGACGTTGTTGTTGTTGAGGTTGTCGTTGTTGTTGTTTATTTGACGTTGTTGTTGTCTATTTGACGTTGTTGTTGTTGGTTTTATTGTTGTTGTTGTTGTTGTTTATTTGACGTTGTTGTTGTTGTTGTTGTTTATATGACGTTGTTGTTGTTGTTGTTTATTTGGCGGTGTTATTGTTGTTGTTGTTTATTTGACGTTGTTATTGTTTTTGTTTATTTGACGTTGTTGTTGTTGTTGACGTTGTTGTTGTTTATTTGATGTTGTTGTTGTTGTTGACATAGTTGTTGTTGTTGTTTATTTCACGTTGTTGTTGTTGTTGACGTTGTTATTTATTTGACGTTGTTGTTGTTGTTTATTTAACGTGGTTGTTGTTGTTGTTGTTGACGTTGTTGTTGTTGTTTATTTTACGTTGTTGTGGTTATTGTTTTTTTGACGTTGTTGTTGTTGTTTATTTGACATTGTTGTTGTTGTTGACGGTGTTGTTGTTGTTGTTGTTGTTTTTTTGACATTGTTGTTGTTGTTGTTGTTGTTGACGTTGTTGTTGTTGTTGTTTATTTGACGTTGTTGTTGTTGTTTATTTGACGTTGTTGTTGTTGTTGTTGACGTTGTTGTTGTTGTTATTGTTTATTTGACGTTGTTGTTATTTATTTGACGTAGTAGTTGTTCTTGTTGATGTAGTTGGTGTTTTTGTTGTTGTTTATTTGACGTTGTTGTTGTTTATTTGACGTTGTTGTTGTTGTTGTCTATTTGACGTTGTTGTTGTTGTTATTTATTTGACGTTGTTGTTGTTGTTATTGTTGTTGTTGTTGTTGTTTATTTGACGTTGTTGTTGTTGGTTTTATTGTTGTTGTTGTTGTTGTTTATTTGACGTTGTTGTTGTTGTTGTCGTTGTTTATTTGACGTTGTTGTTGATGTTTATTTGACATTGTTTTTGTCATTGTTTTTGTTGTTTAATTGACGTTGTTGTTGTTGTTATTTATTTGACGTTGTTGTTGTTTATATGATGTTGTTGTTGTTGTTGACGTTGTTGTTGTTGTTGTTGTTTATTTGACGTTGTTTTTGTTGTTGTTGTTTATTTGACGTTGTTGTTGTTGTTGACGTTGTTGTTGTTGTTGTTGTTATTTATTTGACGTTGTTATTGTTGTTGTTATTGTTGTTGTTGTTGTTGTTTATTTGACGTTGATGTTGTTTATTTGACGTTGTTGTTGTTTATTTGACATTGTTGTTGTTATTGTTTATTTGACGTTGTTGTTGTTGTTTATTTGACGTTGTTGTTGTTGTTGACGTTGTTGTTGTTGTTGTTTCATTGACGTTGTTGTTGTTGACGTTGTTGTTGTTGTTTATTTGACGTTGTTGTTGTTGTTGTTTATTTGACTTTGTTGTTGTTGTTTTTTATTTGACGTTGTTGTTGTTGTTGTTTATTTGACGGTGTTGTTGTTGTTGTTGTTTATTTGACGTTGTTGTTGTTGTTGTTTATTTGACGTAGTTGTTGTTGACGTTGTTGTTGTTGTTGTTTATTTGACGTTGTTGTTGGTGTTGATATAGTTGTTGTTGTTGTTGTTTATTTTACGTTGTTGTTGTTGACGTTGTTGTTGTTATTGTTGTTGTTTATTTGACATTGTTGTTGTTGTTTATTTGACATTGTTGTTGTTAATGTTGTTTCTGTTGTTGTTTATTTGACGTTGTTGTTGTTGTTGTTTATTTGACGTTGTTTTAGTTGTTATTGTTTATTTGACGTTGTTGTTGTTGTTGTTTATTTGACGTTGTTGTTGACATTGTCGTTGTTGTTGTTGTTTATTTGACGTTGTTGGTGTTTTGTTGTTTATTTGACGTTGTTATTGTTGTTTATTTGACGTTGTTTTTGTTATTTGACGTTGTTGTTGTTGTATTTGTAGTTGTTGCTTATTTGACGTTGTTGTTATTCTTGTTATTTATTTGACGTTGTTATTGTTGTTGATATTGTTGTTGTTGTTGTTGTTGTTGTTTATTTGACGTTGTTGTTGTTTATTTGACATTGTTGTTGTTATTGTTTATTTGACGTTGTTGTTGTTGTTGTTGTTTATTTGACGTTGTTGTTGTTGTTGACGTTGTTGTTGATGTTGTTGTTTATTTGACATTGTTGTTGTTGACGTTGTTGTTGTTGTTTATTTGACGTTGTTGTTGTTGTTGTTGTTGTTGTTTATTTGACGTTGTTGTTGTTGTTGTTGTTTATTTGACGTTGTTGTTGTTGTTGTTTATTTGACGGTGTTGTTATTGTTGTTGTTTATTTGACGTTGTTGTTGTTGTTGTTTATTTGACGTAGTTGTTGTTGACGTTGTTGTTGTTGTTGTTGTTTATTTGACGTTGTTGTTGGTGTTGATATAGTTGTTGTTGTTGTTGTTTATTTTACGTTGTTTATGTTGTTGACGTTGTTGTTGTTGTTGTTGACATTGTTGTTGTTATTGTTGTTGTTTATTTGACATTGTTGTTGTTGTTTATTTGACATTGTTGTTGTTAACGTTGTTTCTGTTGTTGTTTATTTGACGTTGTTGTTGTTGTTGTTGTTTATTTGACGTTTTTTTAGTTGTTATTGTTTATTTGACGATGTTGTTGTTGTTTATTTGACGTTGTTGTTGACATTGTTGTTGTTGTTGTTGTTGTTTATTTGACGTTGTTGGTGTTTTGTTGTTTATTTGACGTTGTTTTTGTTATTTGACGTTGTTGTTGTTGTATTTGTAGTTGTTGTTTATTTGACGTTGTTGTCATTGTTGTTGTTTATTTGACGTTGTTGTTGCTGTTGTTTATTTGACGTTGTTATTGTTGTTGTTTATTTGACATTGTTGTTGTTGTTGTTTATTTGACGTTTTTGTTTTTGTTGACGTTGTTGTTGTTGTTGTTGTTGTTTATTTAACATTGTTGTTGTTGTGGTTGTTGTTTATTTGATGTTGTTAATGTTGTTGACATTGTTGTTACTGTTGTTTATTTCATGTTGTTGTTGTTATTGTTGTTGTTGTTTATTTGACGTTTTTGTTGTTGTTGTTGTTGTTGTTATTTATTTGACGTTATTGTTGTTGTTTATTTGACATTGTTGTTGTTGTGGTTTATTTGACGTTGTTGTTGTAGTTGACGTTGTTGTTGTTGTTTATTTGACGTTGTTGTTGTTGTTGACATTGTTGTTGTTGTTTATTTGACGTTGTTGTTGTTGTTTATTTGACGTTGTTGTTGTTGTTTATTTGACGTTGTTGTTGTTGTTGTTTATTTGACATTGTTGTTGTTGTTGACATTGTTGTTGTTGTTGTTGTTGTTGTTGACGTTGTTGGTGTTGTTGTTTATTTGACGTTGTTGTTGTTTATTTGACGTTGTTTTAGTTGTTGTTGTTTATTTGACGTTGTTGTTGTTTATTTGACGTTGTTTTAGTTGTTGTTGTTTATTTGACGTTGTTGTTGTTGTTTATTTGACGTTGTTGTTGTTGACATTGTTGTTGTTGTTGTTTATTTGATGTTGTTGTTGTTGTTTATTTGACGTAGTTGTTGTTGTTGACGTTGTTGTTGTTGTTGTTGTTGTTTATTTGACGTTTTTGTTGTTGTTGATGTTGTTGTTGTTGTTGTTTATTTGACGTTGTTGTTGTTGTTGTTGTTGTTTATTTGACGTTGTTGTTGTTGTTTATTTGACGTTGTTGTTGTTGTTTATTTGACGTTGTTCTTGTTATTTGACATTGTTGTTGTTGTTGTTGTTGTTATTGTTTATTTGATGCTGTTATTGTTGTTGTTTATTTGACGTTATTGTTGTTGTTATTTTTAACGTTGTTATTGTTGTTGTTGTTTATTTGACGTTGTTGTTGTTGTTGACGTTGTTGTTGTTGTTGTTTATTTGACATTGTTGTTGTTGTTGTTGTTGTTGTTGTTTATTAGACGTTGTTAATGTTTTTGACATTGTTGTTGTTGTTTATTTGACGTTGTTGTTGTTGTTGTTGTTGTTGTTGTTTATTTGACGTTGTTGTTGTGGTTGTTGTTTATTTGACGTTGTTGTTGTTATTGTTGTTGTTGTTTAGTTGACGCTGTTGTTGTTGTTGTTTATTTGACGTTGTTGTTGTCGTTGTTTTTGTTGTTTATTTGACGTTGTTGTTGTTGAGGTTGTCGTTGTTGTTGTTTATTTGACGTTGTTGTTGTCTATTTGACGTTGTTGTTGTTGTTTATTTGACGTTGTTGTTGTTGTTGTTTATTTGATGTTGTTGTTGTTGTTTATTTGACGTAGTTGTTGTTGTTGACGTTGTTGTGTTTGTTGTTGTTGTTTATTTGACGTTTTTGTTGTTGTTGATGTTGTTGTTGTTGTTGTTGTTTATTTGACGTTGTTGTTGTTGTTGTTTATTTGACGTTGTTGTTGTTGTTTATTTGACGTTGTTGTTGTTGTTTATTTGACGTTGTTCTTGTAATTTGACATTGTTGTTGTTGTTGTTATTGTTATTGTTTATTTGATGTTGTTATTGTTGTTGTTTATTTGACGTTATTGTTGTTATTTTTAACGTTGTTAATGTTGTTGTTGTTTATTTGACGTTGTTGTTGTTGTTGACGTTGTTGTTGTTGTTGTTTATTTGACATTGTTGTTGTTGTTGTTGTTTATTAGACGTTGTTAATGTTTTTGACATTGTTGTTGTTGTTTATTTGACGTTGTTGTTGTTGTTGTTGTTTATTTGACGTTGTTGTTGTGGTTGTTGTTTATTTGACGTTGTTGTTGTTATTGTTGTTGTTGTTTAGTTGACGCTGTTGTTGTTGTTGTTTATTTGACGTTGTTGTTGTCGTTGTTTTTGTTGTTTATTTGACGTTGTTGTTGTTGAGGTTGTCGTTGTTGTTGTTTATTTGATGTTGTTGTTGTTGTTGTCTATTTGACGTTGTTGTTGTTGTCTATTTGACGTTGTTGTTGTTGCTGTTGTTTATTTGATGTTGTTATTGTTGTTGACGTTGTTGTTGTTGTTATTATTTATTTGACGTTGTTATTGTTGTTGTTATTGTTGTTGTTGTTTATTTGACGTTGTTCTTGTTTATTTGACCTTGTTGTTGTTTATTTGACATTGTTGTTGTTATTGTTTATTTGACGTTGTTGTTGTTTATTTGACGTTGTTGTTGTTGTTGACGTTGTTGTTGTTGTTGTTGTTGTTGTTTATTTGACGTTGTTGTTGTTAATGTTGTTGTTGTTGACGTTGTTGTTGTTGTTTATTTGACGTTATTGTTGTTGTTGTTTATTTGATGTTGTTGTTGTTGTTGTTTATTTGACGTTGTTGTTGTTGTTGTTTATTTGACGGAGTTGTTGTTGTTGTTTATTTGACGGTGTTGTTGTTGTTGTTGTTTATTTGACGTTGTTGTTGTTATTGTTGTTGTTTATTTGACGTAGTTGTTGTTGACGTTGTTGTTGTTGTTTATTTGACGTTGTTGTTGTTGTTTATTTGACATTGTTGTTGTTATTGTTTATTTGACGTTGTTGTTGTTGTTGTTGTTTATTTGACGTTGTTGTTGTTGTTGACGTTGTTGTTGATGTTGTTGTTTATTTGACATTGTTGTTGTTGACGTTGTTGTTGTTGTTTATTTGACGTTGTTGTTGTTGTTGTTGTTGTTGTTTATTTGACGTTGTTGTTGTTGTTGTTGTTTATTTGACGTTGTTGTTGTTGTTGTTTATTTGACGGTGTTGTTATTGTTGTTGTTTATTTGACGTTGTTGTTGTTGTTGTTTATTTGACGTAGTTGTTGTTGACGTTGTTGTTGTTGTTGTTGTTTATTTGACGTTGTTGTTGGTGTTGATATAGTTGTTGTTGTTGTTGTTTATTTTACGTTGTTTATGTTGTTGACGTTGTTGTTGTTGTTGTTGACATTGTTGTTGTTATTGTTGTTGTTTATTTGACATTGTTGTTGTTGTTTATTTGACATTGTTGTTGTTAACGTTGTTTCTGTTGTTGTTTATTTGACGTTGTTGTTGTTGTTGTTTATTTGACGTTTTTTTAGTTGTTATTGTTTATTTGACGATGTTGTTGTTGTTTATTTGACGTTGTTGTTGACATTGTTGTTGTTGTTGTTGTTTATTTGACGTTGTTGGTGTTTTGTTGTTTATTTGACGTTGTTATTGTTGTTTATTTGACGTTGTTTTTGTTATTTGACGTTGTTGTTGTTGTATTTGTAGTTGTTGTTTATTTGACGTTGTTGTCATTGTTGTTGTTTATTTGACGTTGTTGTTGCTGTTGTTTATTTGACGTTGTTATTGTTGTTGTTTATTTGACATTGTTGTTGTTGTTGTTTATTTGACGTTTTTGTTTTTGTTGACGTTGTTGTTGTTGTTGTTTATTTAACATTGTTGTTGTTGTGGTTGTTGTTTATTTGACGTTGTTAATGTTGTTGACATTGTTGTTACTGTTGTTTATTTCATGTTGTTGTTGTTGTTATTGTTGTTGTTGTTTATTTGACGTTTTTGTTGTTGTTGTTGTTGTTATTTATTTGACGTTATTGTTGTTGTTTATTTGACATTGTTGTTGTTGTGGTTTATTTGACGTTGTTGTTGTAGTTGACGTTGTTGTTGTTGTTTATTTGACGTTGTTGTTGTTGTTGACATTGTTGTTGTTGTTTATTTGACGTTGTTGTTGTTGTTTATTTGACGTTGTTGTTGTTGTTTATTTGACGTTGTTGTTGTTGTTGTTTATTTGACATTGTTGTTGTTGTTGACGTTGTTGTTGTTGTTTATTTGACATTGTTGTTGTTGTTGTTGTTGTTGTTGTTGACGTTGTTGGTGTTGTTGTTTATTTGACGTTGTTGTTGTTTATTTGACGTTGTTTTAGTTGTTGTTGTTTATTTGACGTTGTTGTTGTTTATTTGACGTTGTTTTAGTTGTTGTTGTTTATTTGACGTTGTTGTTGTTTATTTGACGTTGTTGTTGTTGACATTGTTGTTGTTGTTGTTTATTTGATGTTGTTGTTGTTGTTTATTTGACGTAGTTGTTGTTGTTGACGTTGTTGTTGTTGTTGTTGTTGTTGTTGTTTATTTGACGTTTTTGTTGTTGTTGATGTTGTTGTTGTTGTTGTTTATTTGACGTTGTTGTTGTTGTTGTTTATTTGACGTTGTTGTTGTTGTTTATTTGACGTTGTTGTTGTTGTTTATTTGACGTTGTTCTTGTTATTTGACATTGTTGTTGTTGTTGTTGTTGTTATTGTTTATTTGATGTTGTTATTGTTGTTGTTTATTTGACGTTATTGTTGTTGTTATTTTTAACGTTGTTATTGTTGTTGTTGTTTATTTGACGTTGTTGTTGTTGTTGACGTTGTTGTTGTTGTTGTTTATTTGACATTGTTGTTGTTGTTGTTGTTGTTGTTGTTTATTAGACGTTGTTAATGTTTTTGACATTGTTGTTGTTGTTTATTTGACGTTGTTATTGTTGTTGTTGTTGTTTATTTGACGTTGTTGTTGTGGTTGTTGTTTATTTGACGTTGTTGTTGTTATTGTTGTTGTTGTTTAGTTGACGCTGTTGTTGTTGTTGTTTATTTGACGTTGTTGTTGTCGTTGTTTTTGTTGTTTATTTGACGTTGTTGTTGTTGAGGTTGTCGTTGTTGTTGTTTATTTGACGTTGTTGTTGTCTATTTGACGTTGTTGTTGTTGTTTATTTGACGTTGTTGTTGTTGTTGTTTATTTGATGTTGTTGTTGTTGTTTATTTGACGTAGTTGTTGTTGTTGACGTTGTTGTCTTTGTTGTTGTTGTTTATTTGACGTTTTTGTTGTTGTTGATGTTGTTGTTGTTGTTGTTTATTTGACGTTGTTGTTGTTGTTGTTTATTTGACGTTGTTGTTGTTGTTTATTTGACGTTGTTGTTGTTGTTTATTTGACGTTGTTCTTGTAATTTGACATTGTTGTTGTTGTTGTTGTTGTTATTGTTTATTTGATGTTGTTATTGTTGTTGTTTATTTGACGTTATTGTTGTTATTTTTAACGTTGTTAATGTTGTTGTTGTTTATTTGACGTTGTTGTTGTTGTTGACGTTGTTGTTGTTGTTGTTTATTTGACATTGTTGTTGTTGTTGTTGTTTATTAGACGTTGTTAATGTTTTTGACATTGTTGTTGTTGTTTATTTGACGTTGTTGTTGTTGTTGTTGTTTATTTGACGTTTTTTTAGTTGTTATTGTTTATTTGACGATGTTGTTGTTGTTTATTTGACGTTGTTGTTGACATTGTTGTTGTTGTTGTTGTTGTTTATTTGACGTTGTTGGTGTTTTGTTGTTTATTTGACGTTGTTATTGTTGTTTATTTGACGTTGTTTTTGTTATTTGACGTTGTTGTTGTTGTATTTGTAGTTGTTGTTTATTTGACGTTGTTGTCATTGTTGTTGTTTATTTGACGTTGTTGTTGCTGTTGTTTATTTGACGTTGTTATTGTTGTTGTTTATTTGACATTGTTGTTGTTGTTGTTTATTTGACGTTTTTGTTTTTGTTGACGTTGTTGTTGTTGTTGTTGTTTATTTAACATTGTTGTTGTTGTGGTTGTTGTTTATTTGACGTTGTTAATGTTGTTGACATTGTTGTTACTGTTGTTTATTTCATGTTGTTGTTGTTATTGTTGTTGTTGTTTATTTGACGTTTTTGTTGTTGTTGTTGTTGTTGTTATTTATTTGACGTTATTGTTGTTGTTTATTTGACATTGTTGTTGTTGTGGTTTATTTGACGTTGTTGTTGTAGTTGACGTTGTTGTTGTTGTTTATTTGACGTTGTTGTTGTTGTTGACATTGTTGTTGTTGTTTATTTGACGTTGTTGTTGTTGTTTATTTGACGTTGTTGTTGTTGTTTATTTGACGTTGTTGTTGTTGTTGTTGTTTATTTGACATTGTTGTTGTTGTTGACGTTGTTGTTGTTGTTTATTTGACATTGTTGTTGTTGTTGTTGTTGTTGTTGACGTTGTTGGTGTTGTTGTTTATTTGACGTTGTTGTTGTTTATTTGACGTTGTTTTAGTTGTTGTTGTTTATTTGACGTTGTTGTTGTTTATTTGACGTTGTTTTAGTTGTTGTTGTTTATTTGACGTTGTTGTTGTTGTTTATTTGACGTTGTTGTTGTTGACATTGTTGTTGTTGTTGTTTATTTGATGTTGTTGTTGTTGTTTATTTGACGTAGTTGTTGTTGTTGACATTGTTGTTGTTGTTGTTGTTGTTGTTTATTTGACGTTTTTGTTGTTGTTGATGTTGTTGTTGTTGTTTATTTGACGTTGTTGTTGTTGTTGTTTATTTGACGTTGTTGTTGTTGTTTATTTGACGTTGTTGTTGTTGTTTATTTGACGTTGTTCTTGTTATTTGACATTGTTGTTGTTGTTGTTGTTGTTATTGTTTATTTGATGCTGTTATTGTTGTTGTTTATTTGACGTTATTGTTGTTGTTATTTTTAACGTTGTTATTGTTGTTGTTGTTTATTTGACGTTGTTGTTGTTGTTGACGTTGTTGTTGTTGTTGTTTATTTGACATTGTTGTTGTTGTTGTTGTTGTTGTTTATTAGACGTTGTTAATGTTTTTGACATTGTTGTTGTTGTTTATTTGACGTTGTTGTTGTTGTTGTTGTTGTTTATTTGACGTTGTTGTTGTGGTTGTTGTTTATTTGACGTTGTTGTTGTTATTGTTGTTGTTGTTTAGTTGACGCTGTTGTTGTTGTTGTTGTTTATTTGACGCTGTTGTTGTTGTTGTCTATTTGACGTTGTTGTTGTTGTCTATTTGACGTTGTTGTTGTTGCTGTTGTTTATTTGATGTTGTTATTGTTGTTGACGTTGTTGTTGTTGTTATTATTTATTTGACGTTGTTATTGTTGTTGTTATTGTTGTTGTTGTTTATTTGACGTTGTTCTTGTTTATTTGACCTTGTTGTTGTTTATTTGACATTGTTGTTGTTATTGTTTATTTGACGTTGTTGTTGTTGTTTATTTGACGTTGTTGTTGTTGTTGACGTTGTTGTTGTTGTTGTTGTTGTTTATTTGACGTTGTTGTTGTTAACGTTGTTGTTGTTGACGTTGTTGTTGTTGTTTATTTGACGTTATTGTTGTTGTTGTTTATTTGATGTTGTTGTTGTTGTTGTTTATTTGACGTTGTTGTTGTTGTTGTTTATTTGACGGAGTTGTTGTTGTTGTTTATTTGACGGTGTTGTTGTTGTTGTTGTTTATTTGACGTTGTTGTTGTTATTGTTGTTGTTTATTTGACGTAGTTGTTGTTGACGTTGTTGTTGTTGTTTATTTGACGTTGTTGTTGTTGTTTATTTGACATTGTTGTTGTTATTGTTTATTTGACGTTGTTGTTGTTGTTGTTGTTTATTTGACGTTGTTGTTGTTGTTGACGTTGTTGTTGATGTTGTTGTTTATTTGACATTGTTGTTGTTGACGTTGTTGTTGTTGTTGTTTATTTGACGTTGTTGTTGTTGTTGTTGTTGTTGTTTATTTGACGTTGTTGTTGTTGTTGTTGTTTATTTGACGTTGTTGTTGTTGTTGTTTATTTGACGGTGTTGTTATTGTTGTTGTTTATTTGACGTTGTTGTTGTTGTTGTTTATTTGACGTAGTTGTTGTTGACGTTGTTGTTGTTGTTGTTTATTTGACGTTGTTGTTGGTGTTGATATAGTTGTTGTTGTTGTTGTTTATTTTACGTTGTTTATGTTGTTGACGTTGTTGTTGTTGTTGTTGACATTGTTGTTGTTATTGTTGTTGTTTATTTGACATTGTTGTTGTTGTTTATTTGACATTGTTGTTGTTAACGTTGTTTCTGTTGTTGTTTATTTGACGTTGTTGTTGTTGTTGTTTATTTGACGTTTTTTTAGTTGTTATTGTTTATTTGACGATGTTGTTGTTGTTTATTTGACGTTGTTGTTGACATTGTTGTTGTTGTTGTTGTTTATTTGACGTTGTTGGTGTTTTGTTGTTTATTTGACGTTGTTATTGTTGTTTATTTGACGTTGTTTTTGTTATTTGACGTTGTTGTTGTTGTATTTGTAGTTGTTGTTTATTTGACGTTGTTGTCATTGTTGTTGTTTATTTGACGTTGTTGTTGCTGTTGTTTATTTGACGTTGTTATTGTTGTTGTTTATTTGACATTGTTGTTGTTGTTGTTTATTTGACGTTTTTGTTTTTGTTGACGTTGTTGTTGTTGTTGTTTATTTAACATTGTTGTTGTTGTGGTTGTTGTTTATTTGACGTTGTTAATGTTGTTGACATTGTTGTTACTGTTGTTTATTTCATGTTGTTGTTGTTGTTATTGTTGTTGTTGTTTATTTGACGTTTTTGTTGTTGTTGTTGTTGTTATTTATTTGACGTTATTGTTGTTGTTTATTTGACATTGTTGTTGTTGTGGTTTATTTGACGTTGTTGTTGTAGTTGACGTTGTTGTTGTTGTTTATTTGACGTTGTTGTTGTTGTTGTTGACATTGTTGTTGTTGTTTATTTGACGTTGTTGTTGTTGTTTATTTGACGTTGTTGTTGTTGTTTATTTGACGTTGTTGTTGTTGTTGTTTATTTGACATTGTTGTTGTTGTTGACGTTGTTGTTGTTTATTTGACATTGTTGTTGTTGTTGTTGTTGTTGTTGTTGTTGACGTTGTTGGTGTTGTTGTTTATTTGACGTTGTTGTTGTTTATTTGACGTTGTTTTAGTTGTTGTTGTTTATTTGACGTTGTTGTTGTTTATTTGACGTTGTTTTAGTTGTTGTTGTTTATTTGACGTTGTTGTTGTTTATTTGACGTTGTTGTTGTTGACATTGTTGTTGTTGTTGTTTATTTGATGTTGTTGTTGTTGTTTATTTGACGTAGTTGTTGTTGTTGACGTTGTTGTTGTTGTTGTTGTTGTTGTTTATTTGACGTTTTTGTTGTTGTTGATGTTGTTGTTGTTGTTGTTTATTTGACGTTGTTGTTGTTGTTGTTTATTTGACGTTGTTGTTGTTGTTTATTTGACGTTGTTGTTGTTGTTTATTTGACGTTGTTCTTGTTATTTGACATTGTTGTTGTTGTTGTTGTTGTTATTGTTTATTTGATGTTGTTATTGTTGTTGTTTATTTGACGTTATTGTTGTTGTTATTTTTAACGTTGTTATTGTTGTTGTTGTTTATTTGACGTTGTTGTTGTTGTTGACGTTGTTGTTGTTGTTGTTTATTTGACATTGTTGTTGTTGTTGTTGTTGTTTATTAGACGTTGTTAATGTTTTTGACATTGTTGTTGTTGTTTATTTGACGTTGTTATTGTTGTTGTTGTTGTTTATTTGACGTTGTTGTTGTGGTTGTTGTTTATTTGACGTTGTTGTTGTTATTGTTGTTGTTGTTTAGTTGACGCTGTTGTTGTTGTTGTTTATTTGACGTTGTTGTTGTCGTTGTTTTTGTTGTTTATTTGACGTTGTTGTTGTTGAGGTTGTCGTTGTTGTTGTTTATTTGACGTTGTTGTTGTCTATTTGACGTTGTTGTTGTTGTTTATTTGACGTTGTTGTTGTTGTTGTTTATTTGATGTTGTCGTTGTTGTTTATTTGACGTAGTTGTTGTTGTTGACGTTGTTGTCTTTGTTGTTGTTGTTTATTTGACGTTTTTGTTGTTGTTGATGTTGTTGTTGTTGTTGTTTATTTGACGTTGTTGTTGTTGTTGTTTATTTGACGTTGTTGTTGTTGTTTATTTGACGTTGTTGTTGTTGTTTATTTGACGTTGTTCTTGTAATTTGACATTGTTGTTGTTGTTGTTGTTATTGTTTATTTGATGTTGTTATTGTTGTTGTTTATTTGACGTTATTGTTGTTATTTTTAACGTTGTTAATGTTGTTGTTGTTTATTTGACGTTGTTGTTGTTGTTGACGTTGTTGTTGTTGTTGTTTATTTGACATTGTTGTTGTTGTTGTTGTTTATTAGACGTTGTTAATGTTTTTGACATTGTTGTTGTTGTTTATTTGACGTTGTTGTTGTTGTTGTTGTTTATTTGACGTTTTTTTAGTTGTTATTGTTTATTTGACGATGTTGTTGTTGTTTATTTGACGTTGTTGTTGACATTGTTGTTGTTGTTGTTGTTTATTTGACGTTGTTGGTGTTTTGTTGTTTATTTGACGTTGTTATTGTTGTTTATTTGACGTTGTTTTTGTTATTTGACGTTGTTGTTGTTGTATTTGTAGTTGTTGTTTATTTGACGTTGTTGTCATTGTTGTTGTTTATTTGACGTTGTTGTTGTTGTTGTTTATTTGACGTTGTTATTGTTGTTGTTTATTTGACATTGTTGTTGTTGTTGTTTATTTGACGTTTTTGTTTTTGTTGACGTTGTTGTTGTTGTTGTTGTTTATTTAACATTGTTGTTGTTGTGGTTGTTGTTTATTTGACGTTGTTAATGTTGTTGACATTGTTGTTACTGTTGTTTATTTCATGTTGTTGTTGTTATTGTTGTTGTTGTTTATTTGACGTTTTTGTTGTTGTTGTTGTTGTTGTTATTTATTTGACGTTATTGTTGTTATTTATTTGACATTGTTGTTGTTGTGGTTTATTTGACGTTGTTGTTGTAGTTGACGTTGTTGTTGTTGTTTATTTGACGTTGTTGTTGTTGACATTGTTGTTGTTGTTTATTTGACGTTGTTGTTGTTGTTTATTTGACGTTGTTGTTGTTGTTTATTTGACGTTGTTGTTGTTGTTGTTTATTTGACATTGTTGTTGTTGTTGACGTTGTTGTTGTTGTTTATTTGACATTGTTGTTGTTGTTGTTGTTGTTGACGTTGTTGGTGTTGTTGTTTATTTGACGTTGTTGTTGTTTATTTGACGTTGTTTTAGTTGTTGTTGTTTATTTGACGTTGTTGTTGTTTATTTGACGTTGTTTTAGTTGTTGTTGTTTATTTGACGTTGTTGTTGTTGTTTATTTGACGTTGTTGTTGTTGACATTGTTGTTGTTGTTGTTTATTTGATGTTGTTGTTGTTGTTTATTTGACGTAGTTGTTGTTGTTGACATTGTTGTTGTTGTTGTTGTTGTTTATTTGACGTTTTTGTTGTTGTTGATGTTGTTGTTGTTGTTTATTTGACGTTGTTGTTGTTGTTGTTTATTTGACGTTGTTGTTGTTGTTTATTTGACGTTGTTGTTGTTGTTTATTTGACGTTGTTCTTGTTATTTGACATTGTTGTTGTTGTTGTTGTTGTTATTGTTTATTTGATGCTGTTATTGTTGTTGTTTATTTGACGTTATTGTTGTTGTTATTTTTAACGTTGTTATTGTTGTTGTTGTTTATTTGACGTTGTTGTTGTTGTTGACGTTGTTGTTGTTGTTGTTTATTTGACATTGTTGTTGTTGTTGTTGTTGTTGTTTATTAGACGTTGTTAATGTTTTTGACATTGTTGTTGTTGTTTATTTGACGTTGTTGTTGTTGTTGTTGTTGTTTATTTGACGTTGTTGTTGTGGTTGTTGTTTATTTGACGTTGTTGTTGTTATTGTTGTTATTGTTTAGTTGACGCTGTTGTTGTTGTTGTTTATTTGACGTTGTTGTTGTCGTTGTTTTTGTTGTTTATTTGATGTTGTTGTTGTTGAGGTTGTCGTTGTTGTTGTTTATTTGACGTTGTTGTTGTCTATTTGACGTTGTTGTTGTTGTTTATTTGACGTTGTTGTTGTTGTTGTTTATTTGATGTTGTTGTTGTTGTTTATTTGACGTAGTTGTTGTTGTTGACGTTGTTGTCTTTGTTGTTGTTGTTTATTTGACGTTTTTGTTGTTGTTGATGTTGTTGTTGTTGTTGTTTATTTGACGTTGTTGTTGTTGTTGTTGTTTATTTGACGTTGTTGTTGTTGTTTATTTGACGTTGTTGTTGTTGTTGTTTATTTGACGTTGTTCTTGTAATTTGACATTGTTGTTGTTGTTGTTGTTGTTATTGTTTATTTGATGTTGTTATTGTTGTTGTTTATTTGACGTTATTGTTGTTATTTTTAACGTTGTTAATGTTGTTGTTGTTTATTTGACGTTGTTGTTGTTGTTGACGTTGTTGTTGTTGTTGGTTATTTGACATTGTTGTTGTTGTTGTTGTTTATTAGACGTTGTTAATGTTTTTGACATTGTTGTTGTTGTTTATTTGACGTTGTTGTTGTTGTTGTTGTTTATTTGACGTTGTTGTTGTGGTTGTTGTTTATTTGACGTTGTTGTTGTTATTGTTGTTGTTGTTTAGTTGACGCTGTTGTTGTTGTTGTTTATTTGACGTTGTTGTTGTCGTTGTTTTTGTTGTTTATTTGACGTTGTTGTTGTTGAGGTTGTCGTTGTTGTTGTTTATTTGATGTTGTTGTTGTTGTTGTCTATTTGACGTTGTTGTTGTTGTCTATTTGACGTTGTTGTTGTTGCTGTTGTTTATTTGATGTTGTTATTGTTGTTGACGTTGTTGTTGTTGTTATTATTTATTTGACGTTGTTATTGTTGTTGTTATTGTTGTTGTTGTTTATTTGACGTTGTTCTTGTTTATTTGACCTTGTTGTTGTTTATTTGACATTGTTGTTGTTATTGTTTATTTGACGTTGTTGTTGTTGTTTATTTGACGTTGTTGTTGTTGTTGACGTTGTTGTTGTTGTTGTTGTTGTTGTTTATTTGACGTTGTTGTTGTTAACGTTGTTGTTGTTGACGTTGTTGTTGTTGTTTATTTGACGTTATTGTTGTTGTTGTTTATTTGATGTTGTTGTTGTTGTTGTTTATTTGACGTTGTTGTTGTTGTTGTTTATTTGACGGAGTTGTTGTTGTTGTTTATTTGACGGTGTTGTTGTTGTTGTTGTTTATTTGACGTTGTTGTTGTTATTGTTGTTGTTTATTTGACGTAGTTGTTGTTGACGTTGTTGTTGTTGTTTATTTGACGTTGTTGTTGTTGTTTATTTGACGTTGTTGTTGTTGTTTATTTGACATTGTTGTTGTTATTGTTTATTTGACGTTGTTGTTGTTGTTGTTGTTTATTTGACGTTGTTGTTGTTGTTGACGTTGTTGTTGATGTTGTTGTTTATTTGACATTGTTGTTGTTGACGTTGTTGTTGTTGTTGTTTATTTGATGTTGTTGTTGTTGTTTATTTGACGTAGTTGTTGTTGTTGACATTGTTGTTGTTGTTGTTGTTGTTTATTTGACGTTTTTGTTGTTGTTGATGTTGTTGTTGTTGTTTATTTGACGTTGTTGTTGTTGTTGTTTATTTGACGTTGTTGTTGTTGTTTATTTGACGTTGTTGTTGTTGTTTATTTGACGTTGTTCTTGTTATTTGACATTGTTGTTGTTGTTGTTGTTGTTATTGTATATTTGATGCTGTTATTGTTGTTGTTTATTTGACGTTATTGTTGTTGTTATTTTTAACGTTGTTATTGTTGTTGTTGTTTATTTGACGTTGTTGTTGTTGTTGACGTTGTTGTTGTTGTTGTTTATTTGACATTGTTGTTGTTGTTGTTGTTGTTGTTTATTAGACGTTGTTAATGTTTTTGACATTGTTGTTGTTGTTTATTTGACGTTGTTGTTGTTGTTGTTGTTGTTTATTTGACGTTGTTGTTGTGGTTGTTGTTTATTTGACGTTGTTGTTGTTATTGTTGTTGTTGTTTAGTTGACGCTGTTGTTGTTGTTGTTTATTTGACGTTGTTGTTGTCGTTGTTTTTGTTGTTTATTTGACGTTGTTGTTGTTGAGGTTGTCGTTGTTGTTGTTTATTTGACGTTGTTGTTGTCTATTTGACGTTGTTGTTGTTGTTTATTTGACGTTGTTGTTGTTGTTGTTGTTTATTTGATGTTGTTGTTGTTGTTTATTTGACGTAGTTGTTGTTGTTGACGTTGTTGTCTTTGTTGTTGTTGTTTATTTGACGTTTTTGTTGTTGTTGATGTTGTTGTTGTTGTTGTTTATTTGACGTTGTTGTTGTTGTTGTTTATTTGACGTTGTTGTTGTTGTTTATTTGACGTTGTTGTTGTTGTTTATTTGACGTTGTTCTTGTAATTTGACATTGTTGTTGTTGTTGTTGTTATTGTTTATTTGATGTTGTTATTGTTGTTGTTTATTTGACGTTATTGTTGTTATTTTTAACGTTGTTAATGTTGTTGTTGTTTATTTGACGTTGTTGTTGTTGTTGTTGACGTTGTTGTTGTTGTTGTTTATTTGACATTGTTGTTGTTGTTGTTGTTTATTAGACGTTGTTAATGTTTTTGACATTGTTGTTGTTGTTTATTTGACGTTGTTGTTGTTGTTGTTGTTTATTTGACGTTGTTGTTGTGGTTGTTGTTTATTTGACGTTGTTGTTGTTATTGTTGTTGTTGTTTAGTTGACGCTGTTGTTGTTGTTGTTTATTTGACGTTGTTGTTGTCGTTGTTTTTGTTGTTTATTTGACGTTGTTGTTGTTGAGGTTGTCGTTGTTGTTGTTTATTTGATGTTGTTGTTGTTGTTGTCTATTTGACGTTGTTGTTGTTGTCTATTTGACGTTGTTGTTGTTGCTGTTGTTTATTTGATGTTGTAATTGTTGTTGACGTTGTTGTTGTTGTTATTATTTATTTGACGTTGTTATTGTTGTTGTTATTGTTGTTGTTGTTTATTTGACGTTGTTCTTGTTTATTTGACCTTGTTGTTGTTTATTTGACATTGTTGTTGTTATTGTTTATTTGACGTTGTTGTTGTTGTTTATTTGACGTTGTTGTTGTTGTTGACGTTGTTGTTGTTGTTGTTGTTGTTGTTTATTTGACGTTGTTGTTGTTAACGTTGTTGTTGTTGACGTTGTTGTTGTTGTTTATTTGACGTTATTGTTGTTGTTGTTTATTTGATGTTGTTGTTGTTGTTTATTTGACGTTGTTGTTGTTGTTGTTTATTTGACGGAGTTGTTGTTGTTGTTTATTTGACGGTGTTGTTGTTGTTGTTGTTTATTTGACGTTGTTGTTGTTATTGTTGTTGTTTATTTGACGTAGTTGTTGTTGACGTTGTTGTTGTTGTTTATTTGACGTTGTTGTTGTTGTTTATTTGACATTGTTGTTGTTATTGTTTATTTGACGTTGTTGTTGTTGTTGTTGTTGTTTATTTGACGTTGTTGTTGTTGTTGACGTTGTTGTTGATGTTGTTGTTTATTTGACATTGTTGTTGTTGACGTTGTTGTTGTTTTTTATTTGACGTTGTTGTTGTTGTTGTTGTTGTTGTTTATTTGACGTTGTTGTTGTTGTTGTTGTTTATTTGACGTTGTTGTTGTTGTTGTTGTTTATTTGACGGTGTTGTTATTGTTGTTGTTTATTTGACGTTGTTGTTGTTGTTGTTTATTTGACGTAGTTGTTGTTGACGTTGTTGTTGTTGTTGTTGTTTATTTGACGTTGTTGTTGGTGTTGATATAGTTGTTGTTGTTGTTGTTTATTTTACGTTGTTTATGTTGTTGACGTTGTTGTTGTTGTTGTTGACATTGTTGTTGTTGTTATTGTTGTTGTTTATTTGACATTGTTGTTGTTGTTTATTTGACATTGTTGTTGTTAACGTTGTTTCTGTTGTTGTTTATTTGACGTTGTTGTTGTTGTTGTTTATTTGACGTTTTTTTAGTTGTTATTGTTTATTTGACGATGTTGTTGTTGTTTATTTGACGTTGTTGTTGACATTGTTGTTGTTGTTGTTGTTTATTTGACGTTGTTGGTGTTTTGTTGTTTATTTGACGTTGTTATTGTTGTTTATTTGACGTTGTTTTTGTTATTTGACGTTGTTGTTGTTGTATTTGTAGTTGTTGTTTATTTGACGTTGTTGTCATTGTTGTTGTTTATTTGACGTTGTTGTTGCTGTTGTTTATTTGACGTTGTTATTGTTGTTGTTTATTTGACATTGTTGTTGTTGTTGTTTATTTGACGTTTTTGTTTTTGTTGACGTTGTTGTTGTTGTTGTTTATTTAACATTGTTGTTGTTGTGGTAGTTGTTTATTTGACGTTGTTAATGTTGTTGACATTGTTGTTACTGTTGTTTATTTCATGTTGTTGTTGTTGTTATTGTTGTTGTTGTTTATTTGACGTTTTTGTTGTTGTTGTTGTTGTTATTTATTTGACGTTATTGTTGTTGTTTATTTGACATTGTTGTTGTTGTGGTTTATTTGACGTTGTTGTTGTAGTTGACGTTGTTGTTGTTGTTTATTTGACGTTGTTGTTGTTGTTGACATTGTTGTTGTTGTTTATTTGACGTTGTTGTTGTTGTTTATTTGACGTTGTTGTTGTTGTTTATTTGACGTTGTTGTTGTTGTTGTTTATTTGACATTGTTGTTGTTGTTGACGTTGTTGTTGTTGTTTATTTGACATTGTTGTTGTTGTTGTTGTTGTTGTTGTTGACGTTGTTGGTGTTGTTGTTTATTTGACGTTGTTGTTGTTTATTTGACGTTGTTTTAGTTGTTGTTGTTTATTTGACGTTGTTGTTGTTTATTTGACGTTGTTTTAGTTGTTGTTGTTTATTTGACGTTGTTGTTGTTTATTTGACGTTGTTGTTGTTGACATTGTTGTTGTTGTTGTTTATTTGATGTTGTTGTTGTTGTTTATTTGACGTAGTTGTTGTTGTTGACGTTGTTGTTGTTGTTGTTGTTGTTTATTTGACGTTTTTGTTGTTGTTGATGTTGTTGTTGTTGTTGTTTATTTGACGTTGTTGTTGTTGTTGTTTATTTGACGTTGTTGTTGTTGTTTATTTGACGTTGTTGTTGTTGTTTATTTGACGTTGTTCTTGTTATTTGACATTGTTGTTGTTGTTGTTGTTGTTATTGTTTATTTGGTGTTGTTATTGTTGTTGTTTATTTGACGTTATTGTTGTTGTTATTTTTAACGTTGTTATTGTTGTTGTTGTTTATTTGACGTTGTTGTTGTTGTTGACGTTGTTGTTGTTGTTGTTTATTTGACATTGTTGTTGTTGTTGTTGTTGTTGTTTATTAGACGTTGTTAATGTTTTTGACATTGTTGTTGTTGTTTATTTGACGTTGTTGTTGTTGTTGTTGTTGTTTATTTGACGTTGTTGTTGTGGTTGTTGTTTATTTGACGTTGTTGTTGTTATTGTTGTTGTTGTTTAGTTGACGTTGTTGTTGTTGTTGTTTATTTGACGTTGTTGTTGTTGTTGTTTATTTGACGTTGTTGTTGTTGTTTATTTGACGTTGTTGTTGTTGTTGTTTATTTGACGTTGTTCTTGTAATTTGACATTGTTGTTGTTGTTGTTGTTATTGTTTATTTGATGTTGTTATTGTTGTTGTTTATTTGACGTTATTGTTGTTATTTTTAACGTTGTTAATGTTGTTGTTGTTTATTTGACGTTGTTGTTGTTGTTGACGTTGTTGTTGTTGTTGTTTATTTGACATTGTTGTTGTTGTTGTTGTTTATTAGACGTTGTTAATGTTTTTGACATTGTTGTTGTTGTTTATTTGACGTTGTTGTTGTTGTTGTTGTTTATTTGACGTTGGTGTTGTGGTTGTTGTTTATTTGACGTTGTTGTTGTTATTGTTGTTGTTGTTTAGTTGACGCTGTTGTTGTTGTTGTTTATTTGACGTTGTTGTTGTCGTTGTTTTTGTTGTTTATTTGACGTTGTTGTTGTTGAGGTTGTCGTTGTTGTTGTTTATTTGATGTTGTTGTTGTTGTTGTCTATTTGACGTTGTTGTTGTTGTCTATTTGACGTTGTTGTTGTTGCTGTTGTTTATTTGATGTTGTTATTGTTGTTGACGTTGTTGTTGTTGTTATTATTTATTTGACGTTTTTATTGTTGTTGTTATTGTTGTTGTTGTTTATTTGACGTTGTTCTTGTTTATTTGACCTTGTTGTTGTTTATTTTACATTGTTGTTGTTATTGTTTATTTGACGTTGTTGTTGTTGTTTATTTGACGGTGTTGTTGTTGTTGACGTTGTTGTTGTTGTTGTTGTTATTTATTTGACGTTGTTGTTGTTAACGTTGTTGTTGTTGACGTTGTTGTTGTTGTTTATTTGACGTTATTGTTGTTGTTGTTTATTTGATGTTGTTGTTGTTGTTGTTTATTTGACGTTGTTGTTGTTGTTGTTTATTTGACGGAGTTGTTGTTGTTGTTTATTTGACGGTGTTGTTGTTGTTGTTGTTTATTTGACGTTGTTGTTGTTATTGTTGTTGTTTATTTGACGTAGTTGTTGTTGACGTTGTTGTTGTTGTTTATTTGACGTTGTTGTTGTTTATTTGACATTGTTGTTGTTATTGTTTATTTGACGTTGTTGTTGTTGTTGTTGTTTATTTGACGTTGTTGTTGTTGTTGACGTTGTTGTTGATGTTGTTGTTTATTTGACATTGTTGTTGTTGACGTTGTTGTTGTTGTTTATTTGACGTTGTTGTTGTTGTTGTTGTTGTTTATTTGACGTTGTTGTTGTTGTTGTTGTTTATTTGACGTTGTTGTTGTTGTTGTTTATTTGACGGTGTTGTTATTGTTGTTGTTTATTTGACGTTGTTGTTGTTGTTGTTTATTTGACGTAGTTGTTGTTGACGTTGTTGTTGTTGTTGTTGTTTATTTGACGTTGTTGTTGGTGTTGATATAGTTGTTGTTGTTGTTGTTTATTTTACGTTGTTTATGTTGTTGACGTTGTTGTTGTTGTTGTTGACATTGTTGTTGTTATTGTTGTTGTTTATTTGACATTGTTGTTGTTGTTTATTTGACATTGTTGTTGTTAACGTTGTTTCTGTTGTTGTTTATTTGACGTTGTTGTTGTAGTTGTTGTTGTTTATTTGACGTTTTTTTAGTTGTTATTGTTTATTTGACGATGTTGTTGTTGTTTATTTGACGTTGTTGTTGACATTGTTGTTGTTGTTGTTGTTTATTTGACGTTGTTGGTGTTTTGTTGTTTATTTGACGTTGTTATTGTTGTTTATTTGACGTTGTTTTTGTTATTTGACGTTGTTGTTGTTGTATTTGTAGTTGTTGTTTATTTGACGTTGTTGTCATTGTTGTTGTTTATTTGACGTTGTTGTTGCTGTTGTTTATTTGACGTTGTTATTGTTGTTGTTTATTTGACATTGTTGTTGTTGTTGTTTATTTGACGTTTTTGTTTTTGTTGACGTTGTTGTTGTTGTTGTTTATTTAACATTGTTGTTGTTGTGGTTGTTGTTTATTTGACGTTGTTAATGTTGTTGACATTGTTGTTACTGTTGTTTATTTCATGTTGTTGTTGTTGTTATTGTTGTTGTTGTTTATTTGACGTTTTTGTTGTTGTTGTTGTTGTTATTTATTTGACGTTATTGTTGTTGTTTATTTGACATTGTTGTTGTTGTGGTTTATTTGACGTTGTTGTTGTAGTTGACGTTGTTGTTGTTGTTTATTTGACGTTGTTGTTGTTGTTGACATTGTTGTTGTTGTTTATTTGACGTTGTTGTTGTTGTTTATTTGACGTTGTTGTTGTTGTTTATTTGACGTTGTTGTTGTTGTTGTTTATTTGACATTGTTGTTGTTGTTGACGTTGTTGTTGTTGTTTATTTGACATTGTTGTTGTTGTTGTTGTTGTTGACGTTGTTGGTGTTGTTGTTTATTTGACGTTGTTGTTGTTTATTTGACGTTGTTTTAGTTGTTGTTGTTTATTTGACGTTGTTGTTGTTTATTTGACGTTGTTTTAGTTGTTGTTGTTTATTTGACGTTGTTGTTGTTTATTTGACGTTGTTGTTGTTGACATTGTTGTTGTTGTTGTTTATTTGATGTTGTTGTTGTTGTTTATTTGACGTAGTTGTTGTTGTTGACGTTGTTGTTGTTGTTGTTGTTTATTTGACGTTTTTGTTGTTGTTGATGTTGTTGTTGTTGTTGTTTATTTGACGTTGTTGTTGTTGTTGTTTATTTGACGTTGTTGTTGTTGTTTATTTGACGTTGTTGTTGTTGTTTATTTGACGTTGTTCTTGTTATTTGGCATTGTTGTTGTTGTTGTTGTTATTGTTTATTTGATGTTGTTATTGTTGTTGTTTATTTGACGTTATTGTTGTTGTTATTTTTAACGTTGTTATTGTTGTTGTTGTTTATTTGACGTTGTTGTTGTTGTTGACGTTGTTGTTGTTGTTGTTTATTTGACATTGTTGTTGTTGTTGTTGTTTATTAGACGTTGTTAATGTTTTTGACATTGTTGTTGTTGTTTATTTGACGTTGTTGTTGTTGTTGTTGTTGTTGTTTATTTGACGTTGTTGTTGTGGTTGTTGTTTATTTGACGTTGTTGTTGTTATTGTTGTTGTTGTTTAGTTGACGTTGTTGTTGTTGTTGTTTATTTGACGTTGTTGTTGTCGTTGTTTTTGTTGTTTATTTGACGTTGTTGTTGTTGAGGTTGTCGTTGTTGTTGTTTATTTGACGTTGTTGTTGTCTATTTGACGTTGTTGTTGTTGTTTATTTGACGTTGTTGTTGTTGTTGTTTATTTGATGTTGTTGTTGTTGTTTATTTGACGTAGTTGTTGTTGTTGACGTTGTTGTCGTTGTTGTTGTTGTTTATTTGACGTTTTTGTTGTTGTTGATGTTGTTGTTGTTGTTGTTTATTTGACGTTGTTGTTGTTGTTGTTTATTTGACGTTGTTGTTGTTGTTTATTTGACGTTGTTGTTGTTGTTTATTTGACGTTGTTCTTGTAATTTGACATTGTTGTTGTTGTTGTTGTTGTTATTGTTTATTTGATGTTGTTATTGTTGTTGTTTATTTGACGTTATTGTTGTTATTTTTAACGTTGTTAATGTTGTTGTTGTTTATTTGACGTTGTTGTTGTTGTTGACGTTGTTGTTGTTGTTGTTTATTTGACATTGTTGTTGTTGTTGTTGTTGTTTATTAGACGTTGTTAATGTTTTTGACATTGTTGTTGTTGTTTATTTGACGTTGTTGTTGTTGTTGTTGTTTATTTGACGTTGTTGTTGTGGTTGTTGTTTATTTGACGTTGTTGTTATTGTTGTTGTTGTTTAGTTGACGCTGTTGTTGTTGTTGTTTATTTGACGTTGTTGTTGTCGTTGTTTTTGTTGTTTATTTGACGTTGTTGTTGTTGAGGTTGTCGTTGTTGTTGTTTATTTGACGTTGTTGTTGTTGTTGTCTATTTGACGTTGTTGTTGTTGTCTATTTGACGTTGTTGTTGTTGCTGTTGTTTATTTGATGTTGTTATTGTTGTTGACGTTGTTGTTGTTGTTATTATTTATTTGACGTTGTTATTGTTGTTGTTATTGTTGTTGTTGTTTATTTGACGTTGTTCTTGTTTATTTGACCTTGTTGTTGTTTATTTGACATTGTTGTTGTTATTGTTTATTTGACGTTGTTGTTGTTGTTTATTTGACGTTGTTGTTGTTGTTGACGTTGTTGTTGTTGTTGTTGTTTATTTGACGTTGTTGTTGTTAACGTTGTTGTTGTTGACATTGTTGTTGTTGTTTATTTGACGTTATTGTTGTTGTTGTTTATTTGATGTTGTTGTTGTTGTTGTTTATTTGACGTTGTAGTTGTTGTTGTTTATTTGACGGAGTTGTTGTTGTTGTTTATTTGACGTTGTTGTTGTTGTTGTTTATTTGACGTAGTTGTTGTTGACGTTGCTGTTGTTGTTGTTGTTGTTTATTTGACGTTGTTGTTGGTGTTGATATAGTTGTTGTTGTTGTTGTTGTTGTTTATTTTACGTTGTTGATGTTGTTGACGTTGTTGTTGTTGTTGTTTATTTGACGTTGTTGTTGTTGTTGACATTGTTATTGTTATTGTTGTTGTTTATTTGACATTGTTGTTGTTGTTTATTTGACATTGTTGTTGTTGTCGTTATTTTTGTTGTTGTTTATTTGACGTTGTTGTTGTTGTTGTTTATTTGACGTTGTTTTAGTTGTTATTGTTTATTTGACGTTGTTGTTGTTGTTTATTTGACGTTGTTGTTGACATTGTTGTTGTTGTTGTTGTTGTTTATTTGACGTTGTTGTTTATTTGACGTTGTTGGTGTTTTGTTGTTTATTTGACGTTGTTATTGTTGTTTATTTGACGTTGTTTTTGTTATTTGACGTTGTTGTTGTGGTATTTGTAGTTGTTGCTTATTTGACGTTGTTGTTATTGTTGTTGTTGTTGTTTATTTGACGTTGTTGTTGTTGTTGTTGTTGTTTATTTGACGTTGTTGTTGTTGTTGTTTATTTGACGTTGTTGTTGTTGTTGTTGTTTATTTGACGTTGTTGTTTTTGTTGACGTTGTTGTTGTTGTTGTTTATTTAACGTTGTTGTTATTGTTGTTGTTTATTTGACGTTGTTAATGTTGTTGACATTGTTGTTACTGTTGTTTATTTCATGTTATTGTTGTTGTTATTGTTGTTGTTGTTGTTTATTTGACGTTTTTGTTGTTGTTGTTGTTGTTATTTATTTGACGTTGTTGTTGTTGTTGTTGTTTATTTGACATTGTTGTTGTTGTGGTTTATTTGACGTTGTTGTTGTAGTTGACGTTGTTGTTGCTGTTGCTTATTTGACGTTGTTGTTGTTGTTGACATAGTTGTTGTTGTTGATGTTGTTGTTGTTGTTTATTTGACGTTGTTGTTGTTGTTGTTGTTTATTTGACGTTGTTGTTGTTGTTGACATTGTTGTTGTTGTTTATTTGACGTTGTTGTTGTTGTTTATTTGATGTTGTTGTTATTGTTTATTTGACGTTGTTGTTGTTGTTTATTTGACATTGTTGTTGTTGTTGTTGTTGACGTTGTCGGTGTTGTTGTTTATTTGACATTGTTGTTGTTGTTGTTGTTGACGTTGTTGGTGTTGTTGTTTATTTGACGTTGTTTTAGTTGTCGTTGTTTATTTGACGTTGTTGTTGTTGTTTATTTGACGTTGTTGTTGTTGACATTGTTGTTGTTGTTGTTTATTTGATTTTGTTGTTGTTTATTATTTGACGTAGTTGTTGTTGTTGACGTTGTTGTTGTTGTTGTTGTTTATTTGACGTTTTTGTTGTTGTTGATGTTGTTGTTGTTGTTGTTGTTTATTTGACGTTGTTGTTGTTGTTGTTTATTTGACGTTGTTGTTGTTGTTTATTTGACGTTGTTGTTTTTGTTGTTGTTGTTTATTTGATGTTGTTGTTGTTGTTTATTTGACGTTGTTGTTGTTGTTTATTTGACGTTGTTGTTGTTGTTTATTTGACGTTGTTCTTGTTATTTGACGTTGTTGTTGTTGTTGTTGTTGTTATTTATTTGACATTGTTATTGTTGTTGTTTATTTGACGTTATTGTTGTTGTTATTTTTAACGTTGTTATTGTTGTTGTTGTTTATTTGACGTTGTTGTTGTTGTTAACGTTGTTGTTGTTGTTGTTTATTTGACGTTGTTGTTGTTGTTGTTGTTGTTTATTAGACGTTGTTAATGTTTTTGACATTGTTGTTATTGTTTATTTGACGTTGTTGTTGTTGTTGTTGTTGTTTATTTGACGTTGTTGTTGTGGTTGTTGTTTATTTGACGTTGTTGTTGTTATTGTTGTTGTTGTTTAGTTGACGTTGTTGTTGTTGTTTATTTGACGTAGTTGTTGTTGACGTTCTTGTTGTTGTTGTTTATTTGACGTTGTTGTTGGTGTTGATATAGTTGTTGTTGTTGTTGTTTATTTTACGTTGTTGATGTTGTTGACGTTGTTGTTGTTGTTGACATTGTTGTTGTTATTGTTGTTGTTTACTTGACATTGTTGTTGTTGTTTATTTGACATTGTTGTTGTTAACGTTGTTTCTGTTGTTGTTTATTTGACGTTGTTGTTGTTGTTGTTGTTTATTTGATGTTGTTTTAGTTGTTATTGTGTATTTGACGTTGTTGTTGTTGTTGTTTATTTGACGTTGTTGTTGACATTGTCGTTGTTGTTGTTGTTGTTTATTTGACGTTGTTGGTGTTTTGTTGTTTATTTGACGTTGTTATTGTTGTTTATTTGACGTTGTTTTTGTTATTTGACGTTGTTGTTGTTGTATTTGAAGTTGTTGCTTATTTGACGTTGTTGTTATTGTTGTTGTTTATTTGACGTTGTTGTTGCTGTTGTTTATTTGACGTTGTTGTTGTTGTTGTTTATTTGACATTGTTGTTGTTGTTGTTTATTTGACGTTTTTGTTTTTGTTGACGTTGTTGTTGTTGTTGTTGTTTATTTAACGTTGTTGTTGTTGTTGTTGTTGTTGTTGTTGTTTATTTGACGTTGTTAATGTTGTTGACATTGTTGTTACTGTTGTTTATTTCATGTTGTTGTTGTTGTTATTGTTGTTGTTGTTTATTTGACGTTTTTGTTGTTGTTGTTGTTGTTATTTATTTGACATTGTTGTTGTTGTTTATTTGACATTGTTGTTGTTGTGGTTTATTTGACGTTGTTGTTGTAGTTGACGATGTTGTTGTTGTTGTTTATTTGACGTTGTTGTTGTTGTTGACATTGTTGTTGTTGTTTATTTGACGTTGTTGTTGTTGTTTATTTGACGTTGTTGTTGTTGTTTATTTGACGTTATTGTTGTTGTTGTTTATTTGACATTGTTGTTGTTGTTGACGTTGTTGTTGTTGTTTATTTGACATTGTTGTTGTTGTTGACGTTGTTGTTGTTGTTTATTTGACGTTGTTGTTGTTGTTGTCGTTGTTTATTTGACGTTGTTGTTGTTGTTGTTTATTTGACGTTGTTTTTGTCATTGTTTTTGTTGTTTAATTGACGTTGTTGTTGTTATTTATTTGACGTTGTTGTTGTTGTTTATATGATGTTGTTGTTGTTATTGACGTCGTTGTTGTTGTTGTTTATTTGACGTTGTTTTTGTGGTTGTTGTTTATTTGACGTTGTTGTTGTTGTTGACGTTGTTGTTGTTGTTGACGTTGTTGTTGTTGTTGTTATTTATTTGACGTTGTTATTGTTGTTGTTATTGTTGTTGTTGTTGTTGTTTATTTGACGTTGTTGTTGTTTATTTGACATTGTTGTTGTTATTGTTTATTTGACGTTGTTGTTGTTTATTTGACGTTGTTGTTGTTGTTGACGTTGTTGTTGTTGTTGTTTATTTGACATTGTTGTTGTTGACGTTGTTGTTGTTGTTTATTTGACGTTGTTGTTGTTGTTGTTGTTTATTTGACGTTGTTGTTGTTGTTGTTGTTGTTTATTTGACGTTGTTGTTGTTGTTGTTTATTTGACGGTGTTGTTGTTGTTGTTGTTTATTTGACGTTGTTGTTGTTGTTGTTTATTTGACGTAGTTGTTGTTGACGTTGTTGTTGTTGTTGTTTATTTGACGTTGTTGTTGGTGTTGATAAAATTTGTTGTTGTTGTTGTTTATTTTACGTTGTTGATGTTGTTGACGTTATTGTTGTTGTTGTTGTTGACATTGTTGTTGTTATTGTTGTTGTTTATTTGACATTGTTGTTGTTGTTTATTTGACATTGTTGTTGTTAACGCTGTTTTTGTTGTTGTTTATTTGACGTTGTTGTTGTTGTTGTTTATTTGACGTTTTTTTAGTTGTTATTGTTTATTTGACGTTGTTGTTGTTGTTTATTTGACGTTGTTGTTGACATTGTTGTTGTTGTTGTTGTTGTTTATTTGACGTTGTTGGTGTTTTGTTGTTTATTTGACGTTCTTATTGTTGTTTATTTGACGTTGTTTTTGTTATTTGACGTTGTTGTTGTTGTATTTGTAGTTGTTGCTTATTTGACGTTGTTGTTATTGTTGTTGTTTATTTGACGTTGTTGTTGCTGTTGTTTATTTGACGTTGTTGTTGTTGTTGTTTATTTGACATTGTTGTTGTTGTTGTTGTTTATTTGACGTTTTTGTTTTTGTTGACGTTGTTGTTGTTGTTGTTTATTTAACGTTGTTGTTGTTGTTGTTGTTTATTTGACGTTGTTAATGTTGTTGACATTGTTGTTACTGTTGTTTATTTCATGTTGTTGTTGTTGTTATTGTTTGTTGTTTATTTGACGTTTTTGTTGTTGTTGTTGTTGTTATTTATTTGACGTTGTTGTTGTTGTTTATTTGACATTGTTGTTGTTGTGGTTTATTTGACGTTGTTGTTGTAGTTGACGTTGTTGTTGTTGTTTATTTGACGTTGTCGTTGTTGTTGACATTGTTGTTGTTGTTTATTTGACGTTGTTGTTGTTGTTTATTTGACGTTGTTGTTGTTGTTTATTTGACGTTGTTGTTGTTGTTGTTTATTTGACATTGTTGTTGTTGTTGACGTTGTTGTTGTTGTTTATTTGACATTGTTGTTGTTGTTGTTGTTGTTGACGTTGTTGGTGTTGTTGTTTATTTGACGTTGTTGTTGTTGTTTATTTGACGTTGTTTTAGTTGTTGTTGTTTATTTGACGTTGTTGTTGTTTATTTGACGTTGTTTTAGTTGTTGTTGTTTATTTGACGTTGTTGTTGTTGTTTATTTGACATTGTTGTTTTTGACATTGTTGTTGTAGTTGTTGTTTATTTGATGTTGTTTTTGTTGTTGTTGTTTATTTGACGTTGTTGTTGTTGTTGACGTTGTTGTTGTTGTTGACGTTGTTGTTGTTGTTGTTATTTATTTGACGTTGTTATTGTTGTTGTTATTGTTGTTGTTGTTGTTGTTTATTTGACGTTGTTGTTGTTTATTTGACATTGTTGTTGTTATTGTTTATTTGACATTGTTGTTGTTGTTTATTTGACGTTGTTGTTGTTGTTGACGTTGTTGTTGTTGTTGTTTATTTGACATTGTTGTTGTTGACGTTGTTGTTGTTGTTTATTTGACGTTGTTGTTGTTGTTGTTTATTTGACGTTGTTGTTGTTGTTGTTGTTGTTTATTTGACGTTGTTGTTGTTGTTGTTTATTTGACGGTGTTGTTGTTGTTGTTGTTTATTTGACGTTGTTGTTGTTGTTGTTGTTTATTTGACGTTTTTGTTGTTGTTGATGTTGTTGTTGTTGTTGTTGTTTATTTGACGTTGTTGTTGTTGTTGTTTATTTGACGTTGTTGTTGTTGTTTATTTGACGTTGTTGTTTTTGTTGTTGTTGTTTATTTGATGTTGTTGTTGTTGTTTATTTGACGTTGTTGTTGTTGTTTATTTGACGTTGTTGTTGTTGTTTATTTGACGTTGTTCTTGTTATTTGACGTTGTTGTTGTTGTTGTTGTTGTTATTTATTTGACATTGTTATTGTTGTTGTTTATTTGACGTTATTGTTGTTGTTATTTTTAACGTTGTTATTGTTGTTGTTGTTTATTTGACGTTGTTGTTGTTGTTAACGTTGTTGTTGTTGTTGTTTATTTGACGTTGTTGTTGTTGTTGTTGTTGTTTATTAGACGTTGTTAATGTTTTTGACATTGTTGTTATTGTTTATTTGACGTTGTTGTTGTTGTTGTTGTTGTTTATTTGACGTTGTTGTTGTGGTTGTTGTTTATTTGACGTTGTTGTTGTTATTGTTGTTGTTGTTTAGTTGACGTTGTTGTTGTTGTTTATTTGACGTAGTTGTTGTTGACGTTCTTGTTGTTGTTGTTTATTTGACGTTGTTGTTGGTGTTGATATAGTTGTTGTTGTTGTTGTTTATTTTACGTTGTTGATGTTGTTGACGTTGTTGTTGTTGTTGTTGACATTGTTGTTGTTATTGTTGTTGTTTACTTGACATTGTTGTTGTTGTTTATTTGACATTGTTGTTGTTAACGTTGTTTCTGTTGTTGTTTATTTGACGTTGTTGTTGTTGTTGTTGTTTATTTGATGTTGTTTTAGTTGTTATTGTGTATTTGACGTTGTTGTTGTTGTTGTTTATTTGACGTTGTTGTTGACATTGTCGTTGTTGTTGTTGTTGTTTATTTGACGTTGTTGGTGTTTTGTTGTTTATTTGACGTTGTTATTGTTGTTTATTTGACGTTGTTTTTGTTATTTGACGTTGTTGTTGTTGTATTTGAAGTTGTTGCTTATTTGACGTTGTTGTTATTGTTGTTGTTTATTTGACGTTGTTGTTGCTGTTGTTTATTTGACGTTGTTGTTGTTGTTGTTTATTTGACATTGTTGTTGTTGTTGTTTATTTGACGTTTTTGTTTTTGTTGACGTTGTTGTTGTTGTTGTTGTTTATTTAACGTTGTTGTTGTTGTTGTTGTTGTTGTTGTTTATTTGACGTTGTTAATGTTGTTGACATTGTTGTTACTGTTGTTTATTTCATGTTGTTGTTGTTGTTATTGTTGTTGTTGTTTATTTGACGTTTTTGTTGTTGTTGTTGTTGTTATTTATTTGACATTGTTGTTGTTGTTTATTTGACATTGTTGTTGTTGTGGTTTATTTGACGTTGTTGTTGTAGTTGACGATGTTGTTGTTGTTGTTTATTTGACGTTGTTGTTGTTGTTGACATTGTTGTTGTTGTTTATTTGACGTTGTTGTTGTTGTTTATTTGACGTTGTTGTTGTTGTTTATTTGACGTTATTGTTGTTGTTGTTTATTTGACATTGTTGTTGTTGTTGACGTTGTTGTTGTTGTTTATTTGACATTGTTGTTGTTGTTGACGTTGTTGTTGTTGTTTATTTGACGTTGTTGTTGTTGTTGTCGTTGTTTATTTGACGTTGTTGTTGTTGTTGTTTATTTGACGTTGTTTTTGTCATTGTTTTTGTTGTTTAATTGACGTTGTTGTTGTTATTTATTTGACGTTGTTGTTGTTGTTTATATGATGTTGTTGTTGTTATTGACGTCGTTGTTGTTGTTGTTTATTTGACGTTGTTTTTGTGGTTGTTGTTTATTTGACGTTGTTGTTGTTGTTGACGTTGTTGTTGTTGTTGACGTTGTTGTTGTTGTTGTTATTTATTTGACGTTGTTATTGTTGTTGTTATTGTTGTTGTTGTTGTTGTTTATTTGACGTTGTTGTTGTTTATTTGACATTGTTGTTGTTATTGTTTATTTGACGTTGTTGTTGTTTATTTGACGTTGTTGTTGTTGTTGACGTTGTTGTTGTTGTTGTTTATTTGACATTGTTGTTGTTGACGTTGTTGTTGTTGTTTATTTGACGTTGTTGTTGTTGTTGTTGTTTATTTGACGTTGTTGTTGTTGTTGTTGTTGTTTATTTGACGTTGTTGTTGTTGTTGTTTATTTGACGGTGTTGTTGTTGTTGTTGTTTATTTGACGTTGTTGTTGTTGTTGTTTATTTGACGTAGTTGTTGTTGACGTTGTTGTTGTTGTTGTTTATTTGACATTGTTGTTGGTGTTGATAAAATTTGTTGTTGTTGTTGTTTATTTTACGTTGTTGATGTTGTTGACGTTATTGTTGTTGTTGTTGTTGACATTGTTGTTGTTATTGTTGTTGTTTATTTGACATTGTTGTTGTTGTTTATTTGACATTGTTGTTGTTAACGCTGTTTTTGTTGTTGTTTATTTGACGTTGTTGTTGTTGTTGTTTATTTGACGTTTTTTTAGTTGTTATTGTTTATTTGACGTTGTTGTTGTTGTTTATTTGACGTTGTTGTTGACATTGTTGTTGTTGTTGTTGTTGTTTATTTGACGTTGTTGGTGTTTTGTTGTTTATTTGACGTTCTTATTGTTGTTTATTTGACGTTGTTTTTGTTATTTGACGTTGTTGTTGTTGTATTTGTAGTTGTTGCTTATTTGACGTTGTTGTTATTGTTGTTGTTTATTTGACGTTGTTGTTGCTGTTGTTTATTTGACGTTGTTGTTGTTGTTGTTTATTTGACATTGTTGTTGTTGTTGTTGTTTATTTGACGTTTTTGTTTTTGTTGACGTTGTTGTTGTTGTTGTTTATTTAACGTTGTTGTTGTTGTTGTTGTTTATTTGACGTTGTTAATGTTGTTGACATTGTTGTTACTGTTGTTTATTTCATGTTGTTGTTGTTGTTATTGTTTGTTGTTTATTTGACGTTTTTGTTGTTGTTGTTGTTGTTATTTATTTGACGTTGTTGTTGTTGTTTATTTGACATTGTTGTTGTTGTGGTTTATTTGACGTTGTTGTTGTAGTTGACGTTGTTGTTGTTGTTTATTTGACGTTGTCGTTGTTGTTGACATTGTTGTTGTTGTTTATTTGACGTTGTTGTTGTTGTTTATTTGACGTTGTTGTTGTTGTTTATTTGACGTTGTTGTTGTTGTTGTTTATTTGACATTGTTGTTGTTGTTGACGTTGTTGTTGTTGTTTATTTGACATTGTTGTTGTTGTTGTTGTTGTTGACGTTGTTGGTGTTGTTGTTTATTTGACGTTGTTGTTGTTGTTTATTTGACGTTGTTTTAGTTGTTGTTGTTTATTTGACGTTGTTGTTGTTTATTTGACGTTGTTTTAGTTGTTGTTGTTTATTTGACGTTGTTGTTGTTGTTTATTTGACATTGTTGTTTTTGACATTGTTGTTGTAGTTGTTGTTTATTTGATGTTGTTTTTGTTGTTGTTGTTTATTTGACGTTGTTGTTGTTGTTGACGTTGTTGTTGTTGTTGACGTTGTTGTTGTTGTTGTTATTTATTTGACGTTGTTATTGTTGTTGTTATTGTTGTTGTTGTTGTTGTTTATTTGACGTTGTTGTTGTTTATTTGACATTGTTGTTGTTATTGTTTATTTGACATTGTTGTTGTTGTTTATTTGACGTTGTTGTTGTTGTTGACGTTGTTGTTGTTGTTGTTTATTTGACATTGTTGTTGTTGACGTTGTTGTTGTTGTTTATTTGACGTTGTTGTTGTTGTTGTTGTTTATTTGACGTTGTTGTTGTTGTTGTTGTTGTTTATTTGACGTTGTTGTTGTTGTTGTTTATTTGACGGTGTTGTTGTTGTTGTTGTTTATTTGACGTTGTTGTTGTTGTTGTTTATTTGACGTAGTTGTTGTTGACGTTGTTGTTGTTGTTGTTTATTTGACGTTGTTGTTGGTGTTGATAAAATTTGTTGTTGTTGTTGTTTATTTTACGTTGTTGATGTTGTTGACGTTGTTGTTGTTGTTGTTGTTGACATTGTTGTTGTTATTGTTGTTGTTTATTTGACATTGTTGTTGTTGTTTATTTGACATTGTTGTTGTTAACGTTGTTTCTGTTGTTGTTTATTTGACGTTGTTGTTGTTGTTGTTGTTTATTTGACGTTTTTTTAGTTGTTATTGTTTATTTGACGTTGTTGTTGTTGTTTATTTGACGTTGTTGTTGACATTGTTGTTGTTGTTGTTGTTGTTTATTTGACGTTGTTGGTGTTTTGTTGTTTATTTGACGTTCTTATTGTTGTTTATTTGACGTTGTTTTTGTTATTTGACATTGTTGTTGTTGTATTTGTAGTTGTTGCTTATTTGACGTTGTTGTTATTGTTGTTGTTTATTTGACGTTGTTGTTGCTGTTGTTTATTTGACGTTGTTGTTGTTGTTGTTTATTTGACATTGTTGTTGTTGTTGTTTATTTGACGTTTTTGTTTTTGTTGACGTTGTTGTTGTTGTTGTTTATTTAACGTTGTTGTTGTTGTTGTTGTTTATTTGACGTTGTTAATGTTGTTGACATTGTTGTTACTGTTGTTTATTTCATGTTGTTGTTGTTGTTATTGTTGTTGTTGTTTATTTGACGTTTTTGTTGTTGTTGTTGTTGTTATTTATTTGACGTTGTTGTTGTTGTTTATTTGACATTGTTGTTGTTGTGGTTTATTTGACGTTGTTGTTGTAGTTGACGTTGTTGTTGTTGTTTATTTGACGTTGTCGTTGTTGTTGACATTGTTGTTGTTGTTTATTTGACGTTGTTGTTGTTGTTTATTTGACGTTGTTGTTGTTGTTTATTTGACGTTGTTGTTGTTGTTGTTTATTTGACATTGTTGTTGTTGTTGACGTTGTTGTTGTTGTTTATTTGACATTGTTGTTGTTGTTGTTGTTGACGTTGTTGGTGTTGTTGTTTATTTGACGTTGTTGTTGTTTTTTATTTGACGTTGTTTTAGTTGTTGTTGTTTATTTGACGTTGTTGTTGTTTATTTGATGTTGTTTTAGTTGTTGTTGTTTATTTGACGTTGTTGTTGTTGTTGTTTATTTGACATTGTTGTTTTTGACATTGTTGTTGTAGTTGTTGTTTATTTGATGTTGTTTTTGTTGTTGTTGTTTATTTGACGTTGTTGTTGTTGTTGACGTTGTTGTTGTTGTTGACGTTGTTGTTGTTGTTGTTATTTATTTGACGTTGTTATTGTTGTTGTTATTGTTGTTGTTGTTGTTGTTTATTTGACGTTGTTGTTGTTTATTTGACATTGTTGTTGTTATTGTTTATTTGACATTGTTGTTGTTGTTGTTTATTTGACGTTGTTGTTGTTGTTGACGTTGTTGTTGTTGTTGTTTATTTGACATTGTTGTTGTTGACGTTGTTGTTGTTGTTTATTTGACGTTGTTGTTGTTGTTGTTGTTTATTTGACGTTGTTGTTGTTGTTGTTGTTTATTTGACGTTGTTGTTGTTGTTGTTTATTTGACGGTGTTGTTGTTGTTGTTGTTGTTTATTTGACGTTGTTGTTGTTGTTGTTTATTTGACGTAGTTGTTGTTGACGTTGTTGTTGTTGTTGTTTATTTGACGTTGTTGTTGGTGTTGATAAAATTTGTTGTTGTTGTTGTTTATTTTACGTTGTTGATGTTGTTGACGTTGTTGTTGTTGTTGTTGTTGACATTGTTGTTGTTATTGTTGTTGTTTATTTGACATTGTTGTTGTTGTTTATTTGACATTGTTGTTGTTAACGTTGTTTCTGTTGTTGTTTATTTGACGTTGTTGTTGTTGTTGTTTATTTGACGTTTTTTTAGTTGTTATTGTTTATTTGACGTTGTTGTTGTTGTTTATTTGACGTTGTTGTTGACATTGTTGTTGTTGTTGTTGTTTATTTGACGTTGTTGGTGTTTTGTTGTTTATTTGACGTTGTTATTGTTGTTTATTTGACGTTGTTTTTGTTATTTGACGTTGTTGTTGTTGTATTTGTAGTTGTTGCTTATTTGACGTTGTTGTTATTGTTGTTGTTTATTTGACGTTGTTGTTGCTGTTGTTTATTTGACGTTGTTGTTGTTGTTGTTTATTTGACATTGTTGTTGTTGTTGTTTATTTGACGTTTTTGTTTTTGTTGACGTTGTTGTTGTTGTTGTTTATTTAACGTTGTTGTTGTTGTTGTTTATTTGACGTTGTTAATGTTGTTGACATTGTTGTTACTGTTGTTTATTTCATGTTGTTGTTGTTGTTATTGTTGTTGTTGTTTATTTGACGTTTTTGTTGTTGTTGTTGTTGTTATTTATTTGACGTTGTTGTTGTTGTTTATTTGACATTGTTGTTGTTGTGGTTTATTTGACGTTGTTGTTGTAGTTGACGTTGTTGTTGTTGTTTATTTGACGTTGTCGTTGCTGTTGACATTGTTGTTGTTGTTTATTTGACGTTGTTGTTGTTGTTTATTTGACGTTGTTGTTGTTGTTGTTTATTTGACATTGTTGTTGTTGTTGACGTTGTTGTTGTTGTTTATTTGACATTGTTGTTGTTGTTGTTGTTGACGTTGTTGGTGTTGTTGTTTATTTGACGTTGTTGTTGTTGTTTATTTGACGTTGTTTTAGTTGTTGTTGTTTATTTGACGTTGTTGTTGTTTATTTGACGTTGTTGTTGTTTATTTGACGTTGTTTTAGTTGTTGTTGTTGTTTATTTGACGTTGTTGTTGTTGTTTATTTGACATTGTTGTTTTTGACATTGTTGTTGTAGTTGTTGTTTATTTGATGTTGTTTTTGTTGTTGTTGTTTATTTGACGTTGTTGTTGTTGTTGACGTTGTTGTTGTTGTTGACGTTGTTGTTGTTGTTGTTATTTATTTGACGTTGTTATTGTTGTTGTTATTGTTGTTGTTGTTGTTGTTTATTTGACGTTGTTGTTGTTTATTTGACATTGTTGTTGTTATTGTTTATTTGACATTGTTGTTGTTGTTTATTTGACGTTGTTGTTGTTGTTGACGTTGTTGTTGTTGTTGTTTATTTGACATTGTTGTTGTTGACGTTGTTGTTGTTGTTTATTTGACGTTGTTGTTGTTGTTGTTGTTTATTTGACGTTGTTGTTGTTGTTGTTGTTTATTTGACGTTGTTGTTGTTGTTGTTTATTTGACGGTGTTGTTGTTGTTGTTGTTTATTTGACGTTGTTGTTGTTGTTTATTTGACGTAGTTGTTGTTGACGTTGTTGTTGTTGTTGTTTATTTGACGTTGTTGTTGGTGTTGATAAAATTTGTTGTTGTTGTTGTTTATTTTACGTTGTTGATGTTGTTGACGTTGTTGTTGTTGTTGTTGTTGACATTGTTGTTGTTATTGTTGTTGTTTATTTGACATTGTTGTTGTTGTTTATTTGACATTGTTGTTGTTAACGTTGTTTCTGTTGTTGTTTATTTGACGTTGTTGTTGTTGTTGTTTATTTGACGTTTTTTTAGTTGTTATTGTTTATTTGACGTTGTTGTTGTTGTTTATTTGACGTTGTTGTTGACATTGTTGTTGTTGTTGTTGTTGTTTATTTGACGTTGTTGGTGTTTTGTTGTTTATTTGACGTTCTTATTGTTGTTTATTTGACGTTGTTTTTGTTATTTGACGTTGTTGTTGTTGTATTTGTAGTTGTTGCTTATTTGACGTTGTTGTTATTGTTGTTGTTTATTTGACGTTGTTGTTGCTGTTGTTTATTTGACGTTGTTGTTGTTGTTGTTTATTTGACATTGTTGTTGTAGTTGTTGTTTATTTGACGTTTTTGTTTTTGATGACGTTGTTGTTGTTGTTGTTTATTTAACGTTGTTGTTGTTGTTGTTGTTGTTTATTTGACGTTGTTAATGTTGTTGACATTGTTGTTACTGTTGTTTATTTCATGTTGTTGTTGTTGTTATTGTTGTTGTTGTTTATTTGACGTTTTTGTTGTTGTTGTTGTTGTTATTTATTTGACGTTGTTGTTGTTGTTTATTTGACATTGTTGTTGTTGTGGTTTATTTGACGTTGTTGTTGTAGTTGACGTTGTTGTTGTTGTTTATTTGACGTTGTCGTTGTTGTTGACATTGTTGTTGTTGTTTATTTGACATTGTTGTTGTTGTTTATTTGACGTTGTTGTTGTTGTTTATTTGACGTTGTTGTTGTTGTTGTTTATTTGACATTGTTGTTGTTGTTGACGTTGTTGTTGTTGTTTATTTGACATTGTTGTTGTTGTTGTTGTTGACGTTGTTGGTGTTGTTGTTTATTTGACGTTGTTGTTGTTTTTTATTTGACGTTGTTTTAGTTGTTGTTGTTTATTTGACGTTGTTGTTGTTTATTTGACGTTGTTTTAGTTGTTGTTGTTTATTTGACGTTGTTGTTGTTGTTGTTTATTTGACATTGTTGTTTTTGACATTGTTGTTGTAGTTGTTGTTTATTTGATGTTGTTTTTGTTGTTGTTGTTTATTTGACGTTGTTGTTGTTGTTGACGTTGTTGTTGTTGTTGACGTTGTTGTTGTTGTTGTTATTTATTTGACGTTGTTATTGTTGTTGTTATTGTTGTTGTTGTTGTTGTTTATTTGACGTTGTTGTTGTTTATTTGACATTGTTGTTGTTATTGTTTATTTGACATTGTTGTTGTTGTTGTTTATTTGAAGTTGTTGTTGTTGTTGACGTTGTTGTTGTTGTTGTTTATTTGACATTGTTGTTGTTGACGTTGTTGTTGTTGTTGTTTATTTGACGTTGTTGTTGTTGTTGTTGTTTATTTGACGTTGTTGTTGTTGTTGTTGTTTATTTGACGTTGTTGTTGTTGTTGTTTATTTGACGGTGTTGTTGTTGTTGTTGTTGTTTATTTGACGTTGTTGTTGTTGTTGTTTATTTGACGTAGTTGTTGTTGACGTTGTTGTTGTTGTTGTTTATTTGACGTTGTTGTTGGTGTTGATAAAATTTGTTGTTGTTGTTGTTTATTTTACGTTGTTGATGTTGTTGACGTTGTTGTTGTTGTTGTTGTTGACATTGTTGTTGTTATTGTTGTTGTTTATTTGACATTGTTGTTGTTGTTTATTTGACATTGTTGTTGTTAACGTTGTTTCTGTTGTTGTTTATTTGACGTTGTTGTTGTTGTTGTTTATTTGACGTTTTTTTAGTTGTTATTGTTTATTTGACGTTGTTGTTGTTGTTTATTTGACGTTGTTGTTGACATTGTTGTTGTTGTTGTTGTTTATTTGACGTTGTTGTTGTTGTTGTTGTTTATTTGACGTTGTTATTGTTGTTTATTTGACGTTGTTTTTGTTATTTGACGTTGTTGTTGTTGTTTAATTGACGTTGTTGTTGTTGTTGACATTGTTGTTGTTGTTTATTTGACGTTGTTGTTGTTGTTTATTTGATGTTGTTGTTGTTGTTTATTTGACGTTGTTGTTGTTGTTTATTTGATGTTGTTGTTGTTGTTTATTTGACGTTGATGTTGTTGTTGTTGTTGTTGTTTATTTGACGTTGTTGTTGTTGTTGTTGTTTATTTGACGTTGTTGTTGTTGTTTATTTGACGTTGTTGTTGTTGTTTATTTGACGTTGTTGTTGTTGTTTATTTGACGTTGTTCTTGTTATTTGACGTTGTTGTTGTTGATGTTGTTGTTATTTATTTGACGTTGTTATTGTTGTTGTTTATTTGACGTTATTGTTGTTGTTATTTTTAACGTTGTTATTGTTGTTGTTGTTTATTTGACGTTGTTGTTGTTGTTGACGTTGTTGTTGTTGTTGTTTATTTGACGTTGTTGTTGTTGTTGTTGTTGTTGTTGTTTATTAGACGTTGTTAATGTTTTTGACATTGTTGTTGTTGTTTATTTGACGTTGTTGTTGTTGTTGTTGTTGTTGTTGTTTATTTGACGTTGTTGTTGTGGTTGTTGTTTATTTGACGTTGTTGTTGTTATTGTTGTTGTTGTTTAGTTGACGTTGTTGTCGTTGTTTATTTGACGTTGTTGTCGTCGTTGTTTTTGTTGTTTATTTGACGTTGTTGTTGTTGACGTTGTCGTTGTTGTTGTTTATTTGACGTTGTTGTTATTGTTGTCTATTTGACGTTGTTGTTGTTGTTGTTTATTTTACGTTGTTGTTGTTGTTGTTGTTTATTTGACGTTGTTGTTATTGTTTTTTATTTGGCGGTGTTGTTGTTGTTGTTTATTTGACGTTGTTGTTGTTGTTTATTTGACGTTGTTGTTGTTGTTGACGTTGTTGTTGTTTATTTGACGTTGTTGTTGTTGTTGACATTGTTGTTGTTATTGTTGTTGTTTATTTGACATTGTTGTTGTTGTTTATTTGACATTGTTGTTGTTGTTGATGTTGTTGCTGTTGTTGTTTATTTGACATTGTTGTTGTTGTTGTTGTTGAAATTGTTGGTGTTGTTGTTTATTTGACGTTTTTGTTGTTGTTATTTATTTGACGTTGTTTTAGTTGTTGTTGTTTATTTGACGTTGTTGTTGTTTATTTGACGTTGTTGTTGACATTGTTGTTGTTGTTGTCGTTTATTTGACGTTGTTGTTGTTGTTGTTTATTTGACGTTGTTAGTGTTTTGTTGTTTTTTTGACGTTGTTGTTTTTTATTTGACATTGTTTTTGTTATTTGACGTTGTCGTTGTTGTTGTATTTGTAGTTGTTGCTTATTTGACATTGTTGTTATTGTTGTTGTTTATTTGACGTTGTTGTTGCTGTTGTTTATTTGACGTTGTTGTTGTTATTGTTGTTTATTTGACGTTGTTGTTGTTGTTGTTTTTTATTTGACGTTGTTGTTTTTGTTGACGTTGTTGTTGTTTATTTAACGTTGTTGTTGTTGTTGTTGTTGTTGTTGTTGTTGTTTATTTGACGTTGTTAATGTTTTTAATGTTGTTGACATTGTTGTTACTGTTGTTTATTTCACGTTGTTGTTGTTGTTGTTTATTTGACGTTGTTGTTGTTGTTGTTGTTATTCATTTGACGTTGTTGTTGTTGTTGACATAGTTGTTGTTGTTGATTATTTGACGTTGGTGTTGTTGTTGACGTTGTTGTTGTTGTTGTTGTTTATTTGACGTTGTTGTTGTTGTTGTTTATTTGACGTTGTTGTTGTTTATTTGACGTTGTTGTTGTTGTTGTCTATTTGACATTGTTGTTGTTGTTGTTTATTTGACATTGTTGTTGTTGTTGTTGATGACGTTGTTGGTGTTGTTGTTTATTTGATGTTGTTGTTGTTGTTGTTTATTTGACGTTATTTTAGTTGTTGTTGTTTATTTGACGTTGTTGTTGTTGTTGTTTATTTGACGTTGTTGTTGACATTGTTGTTGTTGTTGTTTATTTGACGTTGTTGTTGTTGTTTATTTGACGTAGTTGTTGTTGTTGACGTTGTTGTTGTTGTTGTTTATTTGACATTTTTGTTGTTGTTGATGTTGTTGTTGTTGTTGTTTATTTGAAATTGTTGTTGTTGGTGTTGTTGTTTATTTGACGTTGTTGTTGTTGTTGTTGTTTATTTGACGACGTTGTTATTGTTGTTGTTGTTGTTGTTGTTTATTTAACGTTGTTATTGTTGTTGTTGTTTATTTGACGTTGTTAATGTTGTTGACATTGTTGTTACTGTTGTTTATTTCATGTTATTGTTGTTGTTATTGTTGTTGTTGTTTATTTGACGTTTTTGTTGTTGTTGTTGTTGTTATTTATTTGACGTTGTTGTTGTTGTTTATTTGACATTGTTGTTGTTGTGGTTTATTTGACGTTGTTGTTGTTTATTTGACGTTGTTGTTGTTGTTGACATAGTTGTTGTTGTTGATGTTGTTGTTGTTGTTTATTTGACGTTGTTGTTGTTGTTGTTGTTTATTTGACGTTGTTGTTGTTGTTGACATTATTGTTGTTGTTTATTTGACGTTGTTGTTGTTGTTTATTTGATGTTGTTGTTGTTGATTATTTGACGTTGTTGTTGTTGTTTATTTGACATTGTTGTTGTTGTTGACGTTGTTGTTGTTGTTTATTTGACATTGTTGTTGTTGTTGTTGTTGTTGTTGACGTTGTTGTTGTTGTTGTTTATTTGACGTTGTTGTTGTTTATTTGACGTTGTTTTAGTTGTCGTTGTTTATTTGACGTTGTTGTTGTTGTTTATTTGACGTTGTTGTTGTTGTTTATTTGACGTTGTTGTTGTTGACATTGTTGTTGTTGTTTATTTGATGTTGTTGTTGTTGTTTATTTGACGTAGTTGTTGTTGTTAACGTTGTTGTTGTTGTTGTTGTTTATTTGACGTTTTTGTTGTTGTTGATGTTGTTGTTGTTGTTGTTGTTTATTTGACGTTGTTGTTGTTTTTTATTTGACGTTGTTGTTGTTGTTGTTTATTTGACGTTGTTGTTGTTGTTGTTTATTTGACGTTGTTGTTGTTGTTGTTTATTTGACGTTGTTGTTGTTGTTGTTTATTTGACGTTGTTCTTGTTATTTGACGTTGTTGTTGTTGTTGTTGTTATTTATTTGACGTTGTTATTGTTGTTGTTTATTTGACGTTATTGTTGTTTTTATTTTTAACGTTGTTATTGGTGTTGTTGTTTATTTGACGTTGTTGTTGTTGACGTTGTTGTTGTTGTTGTTTATTTGACGTTGTTGTTGTTGTTGTTTATTAGACGTTGTTAATGTTTTTGATATTGTTGTTGTTGTTTATTTGACGTTGTTGTTGTTGTTGTTGTTGTTTATTTGATGTTGTTGTGGTGGTTGTTGTTTATTTGACGTTGTTGTTGTTATTGTTGTTGTTGTTTAGTTGACGTTGTTGTTGTTGTTTATTTGACGTTGTTGTTGTCGTTGTTTTTGTTGTTTATTTGACGTTGTTGTTGTTGACGTTGTCGTTGTTGTTGTTTATTTGACGTTGTTGTTATTGTTGTCTATTTGACGTTGTTGTTGTTGTTGTTGTTTATTTTACGTTGTTGTTGTTGTTGTTTATTTGACGTTGTTGTTGTTGTTTTTTATTTGGCGGTGTTGTTGTTGTTGTTGTTGTTTATTTGACGTTGTTGTTGTTGTTTATTTGACGTTGTTGTTGTTGTTGACGTTGTTGTTGTTTATTTGACGTTGTTGTCGTTGTTGACATTGTTGTTGTTATTGTTGTTGTTTATTTGACATTGTTGTTGTTTATTTGACATTGTTGTTGTTTATTTGACATTGTTGTTGTTGTTGATGTTGTTGCTGTTGTTGTTTATTTGACATTGTTGTTGTTGTTGTTGACGTTGTTGGTGTTGTTGTTTATTTGACGTTGTTGTTGTTGTTATTTATTTGACGTTGTTTTAGTTGTAGTTGTTTATTTGACGTTCTTGTTGTTTATTTGACGTTGTTGTTGACATTGTTGTTGTTGTTGTTGTCGTTTATTTGACGTTGTTGTTGTTGTTGTTTATTTGACGTTGTTGTTGTTGTTGTTTATTTGACGTTGTTGGTGTTTTGTTGTTTTTTTGACGTTGTTGTTGTTTATTTGACGTTGTTTTTGTTATTTGACGTTGTCGTTGATGTTGTATTTGTAGTTGTTGCTTATTTGACATTGTTGTTATTGTTGTTGTTTATTTGACGTTGTTGTTGCTGTTGTTTATTTGACGTTGTTGTTGTTATTGTTGTTTATTTGACGTTGTTGTTGTTGTTTTTTATTTGACGTTGTTGTTTTTGTTGACGTTGTTGTTGTTTATTTAACGTTGTTGTTGTTGTTGTTGTTGTTGTTGTTTATTTGACGTTGTTAATGTTTTTAATGTTGTTGACATTGTTGTTACTGTTGTTTATTTCACGTTGTTGTTGTTGTTGTTTATTTGACGTTGTTGTTGTTGTTGTTATTTATTTGACGTTGTTGTTGTTGTTGTTTATTTGACGTTGTTGTTGTTGTGGTTTATTTGACGTTGTTGTTGTTGTTGACGTTGTTGTTGTTGTTGTTGTTTATTTGACGTTGTTGTTGTTGTTGTTGTTGACATAGTTGTTGTTGTTGTTTATTTAACGTTGGTGTTGTTGTTGACGTTATTGTTGTTGTTGTTGTTTATTTGACGTTGTTGTTGTTGTTTATTTGACGTTGTTGTTGTTTATTTGACGTTGTTGTTGTTGTTGTTTATTTGACATTGTTGTTGTTGTTGTTTATTTGACATTGTTGTTGTTGTTGTTGTTGACGTTGTTGGTGTTGTTGTTTATTTGATGTTGTTGTTGTTGTTGTTTATTTGACGTTATTTTAGTTGTTGTTGTTGTTTATTTGACGTTGTTGTTGTTGTTTATTTGACGTTGTTGTTGACATTGTTGTTGTTGTTTTTTATTTGACGTTGTTGTTGTTGTTTATTTGACGTAGTTGTTGTTGTTGACGTTGTTGTTGTTGTTGTTGTTTATTTGACATTTTTGTTGTTGTTGATGTTGTTGTTGTTGTTGTTTATTTGAAATTGTTGTTGTTGGTGTTGTTGTTTATTTGACGTTGTTGTTGTTGTTGTTGTTTATTTGACGACGTTGTTATTGTTGTTGTTGTTGTTGTTGTTGTTGTTTATTTAACGTTGTTGTTGTTGTTGTTGTTTATTTGACGTTGTTAATGTTGTTGACATTGTTGTTACTGTTGTTTATTTCATGTTATTGTTGTTGTTATTGTTGTTGTTGTTTATTTGACGTTTTTGTTGTTGTTGTTGTTGTTATTTATTTGACGTTGTTGTTGTTGTTTATTTGACATTGTTGTTGTTGTGGTTTATTTGACGTTGTTGTTGTAGTTGACGTTGTTGTTTTTGTTGTTTATTTGACGTTGTTGTTGTTGTTGTTGACATAGTTGTTGTTGTTGATGTTGTTGTTGTTGTTTATTTGACGTTGTTGTTGTTGTTGTTTATTTGACGTTGTTGTTGTTGTTGACATTATTGTTGTTGTTTATTTGACGTTGTTGTTGTTGTTTATTTGATGTTGTTGTTGTTGATTATTTGACGTTGTTGTTGTTGTTTATTTGACATTGTTGTTGTTGTTGACGTTGTTGTTGTTGTTTATTTGACATTGTTGTTGTTGTTGTTGTTGACGTTGTTGGTGTTGTTGTTTATTTGACGTTGTTGTTATTTATTTCACGTTGTTTTAGTTGTCGTTGTTTATTTGACGTTGTTGTTGTTGTTTATTTGACGTTGTTGTTGTTGTTAATTTGACGTTGTTGTTGTTGACATTGTTGTTGTTGTTGTTTATTTGATGTTGTTGTTGTTGTTTATTTGACGTAGTTGTTGTTGTTGACGTTGTTGTTGTTGTTGTTTATTTGACGTTTTTGTTGTTGTTGATGTTGACGTTGTTGTTGTTTATTTAACGTTGTTGTTGTTGTTGTTGTTGTTTATTTGACGTTGTTGTTGTTGTTGTTGTTGTTTATTTAACGTTGTTGTTGTTGACGTTGTTGTTGTTGACGTTGTTGTTGTTGTTTATTTGACGTTATTTTTGTTGTTGTTTATTTGATGTTGTTGTTGTTGTTTATTTGACGTTGTTGTTGTTGTTGTTTATTTGACGGTGTTGTTGTTGTTGTTTATTTGACGTTGTTGTTGTTGTTGTTTATTTGACGTAGTTGTTGTTGACGTTGCTGTTGTTGTTGTTGTTTATTTGACGTTGTTGTTGGTGTTGATATAGTTGTTGTTGTTGTTGTTGTTTATTTTACGTTGTTGATGTTGTTGACGTTGTTGTTGTTGTTGTTTATTTGACGTTGTTGTTGTTGTTGTTGACATTGTTGTTGTTATTGTTGTTGTTTATTTGACATTGTTGTTGTTGTTTATTTGACATTGTTGTTGTTGTCGTTATTTTTGTTGTTGTTTATTTGACGTTGTTGTTGTTGTTGTTTATTTGACGTTGTTTTAGTTGTTATTGTTTATTTGACGTTGTTGTTGTTGTTTATTTGACGTTGTTGTTGACATTGTTGTTGTTGTTGTTGTTTATTTGTTGTTGTTGTATTTGTAGTTGTTGCTTATTTGACGTTGTTGTTATTGTTGTTGTTTATTTGACGTTGTTGTTGTTGTTGTTTATTTGACGTTGTTGTTGTTGTTGACGTTGTTGTTGTTTATTTGACGTTGTTGTCGTTGTTGACATTGTTGTTGTTATTGTTGTTGTTTATTTGACATTGTTGTTGTTTATTTGACATTGTTGTTGTTTATTTGACATTGTTGTTGTTGTTGATGTTGTTGCTGTTGTTGTTTATTTGACATTGTTGTTGTTGTTGTTGACGTTGTTGGTGTTGTTGTTTATTTGACGTTGTTGTTGTTGTTATTTATTTGACGTTGTTTTAGTTGTAGTTGTTTATTTGACGTTCTTGTTGTTTATTTGACGTTGTTGTTGACATTGTTGTTGTTGTTGTTGTCGTTTATTTGACGTTGTTGTTGTTGTTGTTTATTTGACGTTGTTGTTGTTGTTGTTTATTTGACGTTGTTGGTGTTTTGTTGTTTTTTTGACGTTGTTGTTGTTTATTTGACGTTGTTTTTGTTATTTGACGTTGTCGTTGATGTTGTATTTGTAGTTGTTGCTTATTTGACATTGTTGTTATTGTTGTTGTTTATTTGACGTTGTTGTTGCTGTTGTTTATTTGACGTTGTTGTTGTTATTGTTGTTTATTTGATGTTGTTGTTGTTGTTTTTTATTTGACGTTGTTGTTTTTGTTGACGTTGTTGTTGTTTATTTAACGTTGTTGTTGTTGTTGTTGTTGTTGTTTATTTGACGTTGTTAATGTTTTTAATGTTGTTGACATTGTTGTTACTGTTGTTTATTTCACGTTGTTGTTGTTGTTGTTTATTTGACGTTGTTGTTGTTGTTGTTGTTATTTATTTGACGTTGTTGTTGTTGTTGTTTATTTGACGTTGTTGTTGTTGTGGTTTATTTGACGTTGTTGTTGTTGTTGACGTTGTTGTTGTTGTTGTTGTTGTTTATTTGACGTTGTTGTTGTTGTTGTTGTTGACATAGTTGTTGTTGTTGTTTATTTAACGTTGGTGTTGTTGTTGACGTTATTGTTGTTGTTGTTGTTTATTTGACGTTGTTGTTGTTGTTTATTTGACGTTGTTGTTGTTTATTTGACGTTGTTGTTGTTGTTGTTTATTTGACATTGTTGTTGTTGTTGTTTATTTGACATTGTTGTTGTTGTTGTTGACGTTGTTGGTGTTGTTGTTTATTTGATGTTGTTGTTGTTGTTGTTTATTTGACGTTATTTTAGTTGTTGTTGTTTATTTGACGTTGTTGTTGTTGTTTATTTGACGTTGTTGTTGACATTGTTGTTGTTGTTTTTTATTTGACGTTGTTGTTGTTGTTTATTTGACGTAGTTGTTGTTGTTGACGTTGTTGTTGTTGTTGTTGTTTATTTGACATTTTTGTTGTTGTTGATGTTGTTGTTGTTGTTGTTTATTTGAAATTGTTGTTGTTGGTGTTGTTGTTTATTTGACGTTGTTGTTGTTGTTGTTGTTTATTTGACGACGTTGTTATTGTTGTTGTTGTTGTTGTTGTTGTTGTTGTTTATTTAACGTTGTTGTTGTTGTTGTTGTTTATTTGACGTTGTTAATGTTGTTGACATTGTTGTTACTGTTGTTTATTTCATGTTATTGTTGTTGTTATTGTTGTTGTTGTTTATTTGACGTTTTTGTTGTTGTTGTTGTTGTTATTTATTTGACGTTGTTGTTGTTGTTTATTTGACATTGTTGTTGTTGTGGTTTATTTGACGTTGTTGTTGTAGTTGACGTTGTTGTTTTTGTTGTTTATTTGACGTTGTTGTTGTTGTTGTTGACATAGTTGTTGTTGTTGATGTTGTTGTTGTTGTTTATTTGACGTTGTTGTTGTTGTTGTTTATTTGACGTTGTTGTTGTTGTTGACATTATTGTTGTTGTTTATTTGACGTTGTTGTTGTTGTTTATTTGATGTTGTTGTTGTTGATTATTTGACGTTGTTGTTGTTGTTTATTTGACATTGTTGTTGTTGTTGACGTTGTTGTTGTTGTTTATTTGACATTGTTGTTGTTGTTGTTGTTGACGTTGTTGGTGTTGTTGTTTATTTGACGTTGTTGTTATTTATTTCACGTTGTTTTAGTTGTCGTTGTTTATTTGACGTTGTTGTTGTTGTTTATTTGACGTTGTTGTTGTTGTTAATTTGACGTTGTTGTTGTTGACATTGTTGTTGTTGTTGTTTATTTGATGTTGTTGTTGTTGTTTATTTGACGTAGTTGTTGTTGTTGACGTTGTTGTTGTTGTTGTTTATTTGACGTTTTTGTTGTTGTTGATGTTGACGTTGTTGTTGTTTATTTAACGTTGTTGTTGTTGTTGTTGTTGTTTATTTGACGTTGTTGTTGTTGTTGTTGTTGTTTATTTAACGTTGTTGTTGTTGACGTTGTTGTTGTTGACGTTGTTGTTGTTGTTTATTTGACGTTATTTTTGTTGTTGTTTATTTGATGTTGTTGTTGTTGTTTATTTGACGTTGTTGTTGTTGTTGTTTATTTGACGGTGTTGTTGTTGTTGTTTATTTGACGTTGTTGTTGTTGTTGTTTATTTGACGTAGTTGTTGTTGACGTTGCTGTTGTTGTTGTTGTTTATTTGACGTTGTTGTTGGTGTTGATATAGTTGTTGTTGTTGTTGTTGTTTATTTTACGTTGTTGATGTTGTTGACGTTGTTGTTGTTGTTGTTTATTTGACGTTGTTGTTGTTGTTGTTGACATTGTTGTTGTTATTGTTGTTGTTTATTTGACATTGTTGTTGTTGTTTATTTGACATTGTTGTTGTTGTCGTTATTTTTGTTGTTGTTTATTTGACGTTGTTGTTGTTGTTGTTTATTTGACGTTGTTTTAGTTGTTATTGTTTATTTGACGTTGTTGTTGTTGTTTATTTGACGTTGTTGTTGACATTGTTGTTGTTGTTGTTGTTTATTTGTTGTTGTTGTATTTGTAGTTGTTGCTTATTTGACGTTGTTGTTATTGTTGTTGTTTATTTGACGTTGTTGTTGTTGTTGTTTATTTGACGTTGTTGTTGTTGTTGACGTTGTTGTTGTTTATTTGACGTTGTTGTCGTTGTTGACATTGTTGTTGTTATTGTTGTTGTTTATTTGACATTGTTGTTGTTTATTTGACATTGTTGTTGTTTATTTGACATTGTTGTTGTTGTTGATGTTGTTGCTGTTGTTGTTTATTTGACATTGTTGTTGTTGTTGTTGACGTTGTTGGTGTTGTTGTTTATTTGACGTTGTTGTTGTTGTTATTTATTTGACGTTGTTTTAGTTGTAGTTGTTTATTTGACGTTCTTGTTGTTTATTTGACGTTGTTGTTGACATTGTTGTTGTTGTTGTTGTCGTTTATTTGACGTTGTTGTTGTTGTTGTTGTTTATTTGACGTTGTTGTTGTTGTTGTTTATTTGACGTTGTTGGTGTTTTGTTGTTTTTTTGACGTTGTTGTTGTTTATTTGACGTTGTTTTTGTTATTTGACGTTGTCGTTGATGTTGTATTTGTAGTTGTTGCTTATTTGACATTGTTGTTATTGTTGTTGTTTATTTGACGTTGTTGTTGCTGTTGTTTATTTGACGTTGTTGTTGTTATTGTTGTTTATTTGATGTTGTTGTTGTTGTTTTTTATTTGACGTTGTTGTTTTTGTTGACGTTGTTGTTGTTTATTTAACGTTGTTGTTGTTGTTGTTGTTGTTGTTTATTTGACGTTGTTAATGTTTTTAATGTTGTTGACATTGTTGTTACTGTTGTTTATTTCACGTTGTTGTTGTTGTTGTTTATTTGACGTTGTTGTTGTTGTTGTTGTTATTTATTTGACGTTGTTGTTGTTGTTGTTTATTTGACGTTGTTGTTGTTGTGGTTTATTTGACGTTGTTGTTGTTGTTGACGTTGTTGTTGTTGTTGTTGTTGTTTATTTGACGTTGTTGTTGTTGTTGTTGTTGACATAGTTGTTGTTGTTGTTTATTTAACGTTGGTGTTGTTGTTGACGTTATTGTTGTTGTTGTTGTTTATTTGACGTTGTTGTTGTTGTTTATTTGACGTTGTTGTTGTTTATTTGACGTTGTTGTTGTTGTTGTTTATTTGACATTGTTGTTGTTGTTGTTTATTTGACATTGTTGTTGTTGTTGTTGACGTTGTTGGTGTTGTTGTTTATTTGATGTTGTTGTTGTTGTTGTTTATTTGACGTTATTTTAGTTGTTGTTGTTTATTTGACGTTGTTGTTGTTGTTTATTTGACGTTGTTGTTGACATTGTTGTTGTTGTTTTTTATTTGACGTTGTTGTTGTTGTTTATTTGACGTAGTTGTTGTTGTTGACGTTGTTGTTGTTGTTGTTGTTTATTTGACATTTTTGTTGTTGTTGATGTTGTTGTTGTTGTTGTTTATTTGAAATTGTTGTTGTTGGTGTTGTTGTTTATTTGACGTTGTTGTTGTTGTTGTTGTTTATTTGACGACGTTGTTATTGTTGTTGTTGTTGTTGTTGTTGTTGTTGTTTATTTAACGTTGTTGTTGTTGTTGTTGTTTATTTGACGTTGTTAATGTTGTTGACATTGTTGTTACTGTTGTTTATTTCATGTTATTGTTGTTGTTATTGTTGTTGTTGTTTATTTGACGTTTTTGTTGTTGTTGTTGTTGTTATTTATTTGACGTTGTTGTTGTTGTTTATTTGACATTGTTGTTGTTGTGGTTTATTTGACGTTGTTGTTGTAGTTGACGTTGTTGTTTTTGTTGTTTATTTGACGTTGTTGTTGTTGTTGTTGACATAGTTGTTGTTGTTGATGTTGTTGTTGTTGTTTATTTGACGTTGTTGTTGTTGTTGTTGTTTATTTGACGTTGTTGTTGTTGTTGTTGACATTATTGTTGTTGTTTATTTGACGTTGTTGTTGTTGTTTATTTGATGTTGTTGTTGTTGATTATTTGACGTTGTTGTTGTTGTTTATTTGACATTGTTGTTGTTGTTGACGTTGTTGTTGTTGTTTATTTGACATTGTTGTTGTTGTTGTTGTTGACGTTGTTGGTGTTGTTGTTTATTTGACGTTGTTGTTGTTTATTTGACGTTGTTTTAGTTGTCGTTGTTTATTTGACGTTGTTGTTGTTGTTTATTTGACGTTGTTGTTGTTGTTAATTTGACGTTGTTGTTGTTGACATTGTTGTTGTTGTTGTTTATTTGATGTTGTTGTTGTTGTTTATTTGACGTAGTTGTTGTTGTTGACGTTGTTGTTGTTGTTGTTTATTTGACGTTTTTGTTGTTGTTGATGTTGACGTTGTTGTTGTTTATTTAACGTTGTTGTTGTTGTTGTTGTTGTTGTTTATTTGACGTTGTTGTTGTTGTTGTTGTTGTTTATTTGACGTTGTTGTTGTTGACGTTGTTGTTGTTGTTTATTTGACGTTATTTTTGTTGTTGTTTATTTGATGTTGTTGTTGTTGTTTATTTGACGTTGTTGTTGTTGTTGTTTATTTGACGGTGTTGTTGTTGTTGTTTATTTGACGTTGTTGTTGTTGTTGTTTATTTGACGTAGTTGTTGTTGACGTTGTTGTTGTTGTTGTTGTTTATTTGACGTTGTTGTTGGTGTTGATATAGTTGTTGTTGTTGTTGTTGTTTATTTTACGTTGTTGATGTTGTTGACGTTGTTGTTGTTGTTGTTTATTTGACGTTGTTGTTGTTGTTGACATTGTTGTTGTTATTGTTGTTGTTTATTTGACATTGTTGTTGTTGTTTATTTGACATTGTTGTTGTTGTCGTTATTTTTGTTGTTGTTTATTTGACGTTGTTGTTGTTGTTGTTTATTTGACGTTGTTTTAGTTGTTATTGTTTATTTGACGTTGTTGTTGTTGTTTATTTGACGTTGTTGTTGACATTGTTGTTGTTGTTGTTGTTTATTTGTTGTTGTTGTATTTGTAGTTGTTGCTTATTTGACGTTGTTGTTATTGTTGTTGTTTATTTGACGTTGTTGTTGTTGTTGTTTATTTGACGTTGTTGTTGTTGTTGTTGTTGTTTATTTGACGTTGTTGTTGTTGTTGTTTATTTGACGTTGTTGTTTTTGTTGACGTTGTTGTTGTTGTTGTTGTTTATTTAACGTTGTTGTTGTTGTTGTTTATTTGACGTTGTTAATGTTGTTGACATTGTTTTTACTGTTGTTTATTTCATGTTATTGTTGTTGTTATTGTTGTTGTTGTTGTTTATTTGACGTTTTTGTTGTTGTTGTTGTTGTTATTTATTTGACGTTGTTGTTTTTGTTTATTTGACATTGTTGTTGTTGTGGTTTATTTGACGTTGTTGTTGTAGTTGACGTTGTTGTTGTTGTTGCTTATTTGACGTTGTTGTTGTTGTTGACATAGTTGTTGTTGTTGATGTTGTTGTTGTTGTTTATTTGACGATGTTGTTGTTGTTGTTTAATTGACGTTGTTGTTGTTGTTGACATTGTTGTTGTTGTTTATTTGACGTTGTTGTTGTTGTTTATTTGATGTTGTTGTTGTTGTTTATTTGACGTTGTTGTTGTTGTTTATTTGATGTTGTTGTTGTTGTTTATTTGACGTTGATGTTGTTGTTGTTGTTGTTGTTTATTTGACGTTGTTGTTGTTGTTGTTGTTTATTTGACGTTGTTGTTGTTGTTTATTTGACGTTGTTGTTGTTGTTTATTTGACGTTGTTGTTGTTGTTTATTTGACGTTGTTGTTGTTGTTTATTTGACGTTGTTCTTGTTATTTGACGTTGTTGTTGTTGATGTTGTTGTTATTTATTTGACGTTGTTATTGTTGTTGTTTATTTGACGTTATTGTTGTTGTTATTTTTAACGTTGTTATTGTTGTTGTTGTTTATTTGACGTTGTTGTTGTTGTTGACGTTGTTGTTGTTGTTGTTTATTTGACGTTGTTGTTGTTGTTGTTGTTGTTGTTTATTAGACGTTGTTAATGTTTTTGACATTGTTGTTGTTGTTTATTTGACGTTGTTGTTGTTGTTGTTGTTGTTGTTGTTTATTTGACGTTGTTGTTGTGGTTGTTGTTTATTTGACGTTGTTGTTGTTATTGTTGTTGTTGTTTAGTTGACGTTGTTGTCGTTGTTTATTTGACGTTGTTGTCGTCGTTGTTTTTGTTGTTTATTTGACGTTGTTGTTGTTGACGTTGTCGTTGTTGTTGTTTATTTGACGTTGTTGTTATTGTTGTCTATTTGACGTTGTTGTTGTTGTTGTTTATTTTACGTTGTTGTTGTTGTTGTTGTTTATTTGACGTTGTTGTTATTGTTTTTTATTTGGCGGTGTTGTTGTTGTTGTTTATTTGACGTTGTTGTTGTTGTTTATTTGACGTTGTTGTTGTTGTTGACGTTGTTGTTGTTTATTTGACGTTGTTGTTGTTGTTGACATTGTTGTTATTATTGTTGTTGTTTATTTGACATTGTTGTTGTTGTTTATTTGACATTGTTGTTGTTGTTGATGTTGTTGCTGTTGTTGTTTATTTGACATTGTTGTTGTTGTTGTTGTTGAAATTGTTGGTGTTGTTGTTTATTTGACGTTTTTGTTGTTGTTATTTATTTGACGTTGTTTTAGTTGTTGTTGTTTATTTGACGTTGTTGTTGTTTATTTGACGTTGTTGTTGACATTGTTGTTGTTGTTGTCGTTTATTTGACGTTGTTGTTGTTGTTGTTTATTTGACGTTGTTAGTGTTTTGTTGTTTTTTTGACGTTGTTGTTTTTTATTTGACATTGTTTTTGTTATTTGACGTTGTCGTTGTTGTTGTATTTGTAGTTGTTGCTTATTTGACATTGTTGTTATTGTTGTTGTTTATTTGACGTTGTTGTTGCTGTTGTTTATTTGACGTTGTTGTTGTTATTGTTGTTTATTTGACGTTGTTGTTGTTGTTGTTTTTTATTTGACGTTGTTGTTTTTGTTGACGTTGTTGTTGTTTATTTAACGTTGTTGTTGTTGTTGTTGTTGTTGTTGTTGTTTATTTGACGTTGTTAATGTTTTTAATGTTGTTGACATTGTTGTTACTTTTGTTTATTTCACGTTGTTGTTGTTGTTTATTTGACGTTGTTGTTGTTGTTGTTGTTATTCATTTGACGTTGTTGTTGTTGTTGACATAGTTGTTGTTGTTGATTATTTGACGTTGGTGTTGTTGTTGACGTTGTTGTTGTTGTTGTTGTTTATTTGACGTTGTTGTTGTTGTTGTTTATTTGACGTTGTTGTTGTTTATTTGACGTTGTTGTTGTTGTTGTCTATTTGACATTGTTGTTGTTGTTGTTTATTTGACATTGTTGTTGTTGTTGTTGTTGACGTTGTTGGTGTTGTTGTTTATTTGATGTTGTTGTTGTTGTTGTTTATTTGACGTTATTTTAGTTGTTGTTGTTTATTTGACGTTGTTGTTGTTGTTGTTTATTTGACGTTGTTGTTGTTGTTGTTTATTTGACGTTGTTGTTGACATTGTTGTTGTTGTTGTTTATTTGACGTTGTTGTTGTTGTTTATTTGACGTAGTTGTTGTTGTTGACGTTGTTGTTGTTGTTGTTTATTTGACATTTTTGTTGTTGTTGATGTTGTTGTTGTTGTTGTTTATTTGAAATTGTTGTTGTTGGTGTTGTTGTTTATTTGACGTTGTTGTTGTTGTTGTTGTTTATTTGACGACGTTGTTATTGTTGTTGTTGTTGTTGTTGTTTATTTAACGTTGTTATTGTTGTTGTTGTTTATTTGACGTTGTTAATGTTGTTGACATTGTTGTTACTGTTGTTTATTTCATGTTATTGTTGTTGTTATTGTTGTTGTTGTTTATTTGACGTTTTTGTTGTTGTTGTTGTTGTTATTTATTTGACGTTGTTGTTGTTGTTTATTTGACATTGTTGTTGTTGTGGTTTATTTGACGTTGTTGTTGTTTATTTGACGTTGTTGTTGTTGTTGACATAGTTGTTGTTGTTGATGTTGTTGTTGTTGTTTATTTGACGTTGTTGTTGTTGTTGTTTATTTGACGTTGTTGTTGTTGTTGACATTATTGTTGTTGTTTATTTGACGTTGTTGTTGTTGTTTATTTGATGTTGTTGTTGTTGATTATTTGACGTTGTTGTTGTTGTTTATTTGACATTGTTGTTGTTGTTGACGTTGTTGTTGTTGTTTATTTGACATTGTTGTTGTTGTTGTTGTTGTTGTTGACGTTGTTGGTGTTGTTGTTTATTTGACGTTGTTGTTGTTTATTTGACGTTGTTTTAGTTGTCGTTGTTTATTTGACGTTGTTGTTGTTGTTTATTTGACGTTGTTGTTGTTGTTGTTTATTTGACGTTGTTGTTGTTGACATTGTTGTTGTTGTTTATTTGATGTTGTTGTTGTTGTTTATTTGACGTAGTTGTTGTTGTTAACGTTGTTGTTGTTGTTGTTGTTTATTTGACGTTTTTGTTGTTGTTGATGTTGTTGTTGTTGTTGTTGTTTATTTGACGTTGTTGTTGTTTTTTATTTGACGTTGTTGTTGTTGTTGTTTATTTGACGTTGTTGTTGTTGTTGTTTATTTGACGTTGTTGTTGTTGTTGTTTATTTGACGTTGTTGTTGTTGTTGTTTATTTGACGTTGTTCTTGTTATTTGACGTTGTTGTTGTTGTTGTTGTTGTTATTTATTTGACGTTGTTATTGTTGTTGTTTATTTGACGTTATTGTTGTTTTTATTTTTAACGTTGTTATTGGTGTTGTTGTTTATTTGACGTTGTTGTTGTTGACGTTGTTGTTGTTGTTGTTTATTTGACGTTGTTGTTGTTGTTGTTTATTAGACGTTGTTAATGTTTTTGATATTGTTGTTGTTGTTTATTTGACGTTGTTGTTGTTGTTGTTGTTGTTTATTTGATGTTGTTGTTGTGGTTGTTGTTTATTTGACGTTGTTGTTGTTATTGTTGTTGTTGTTTAGTTGACGTTGTTGTTGTTGTTTATTTGACGTTGTTGTTGTCGTTGTTTTTGTTGTTTATTTGACGTTGTTGTTGTTGACGTTGTCGTTGTTGTTGTTTATTTGACGTTGTTGTTATTGTTGTCTATTTGACGTTGTTGTTGTTGTTGTTGTTTATTTTACGTTGTTGTTGTTGTTGTTTATTTGACGTTGTTGTTGTTGTTTTTTATTTGGCGGTGTTGTTGTTGTTGTTGTTTATTTGACGTTGTTGTTGTTGTTTATTTGACGTTGTTGTTGTTGTTGACGTTGTTGTTGTTTATTTGACGTTGTTGTCGTTGTTGACATTGTTGTTGTTATTGTTGTTGTTTATTTGACATTGTTGTTGTTTATTTGACATTGTTGTTGTTTATTTGACATTGTTGTTGTTGTTGATGTTGTTGCTGTTGTTGTTTATTTGACATTGTTGTTGTTGTTGTTGACGTTGTTGGTGTTGTTGTTTATTTGACGTTGTTGTTGTTGTTATTTATTTGACGTTGTTTTAGTTGTAGTTGTTTATTTGACGTTCTTGTTGTTTATTTGACGTTGTTGTTGACATTGTTGTTGTTGTTGTTGTCGTTTATTTGACGTTGTTGTTGTTGTTGTTTATTTGACGTTGTTGTTGTTGTTGTTTATTTGACGTTGTTGGTGTTTTGTTGTTTTTTTGACGTTGTTGTTGTTTATTTGACGTTGTTTTTGTTATTTGACGTTGTCGTTGATGTTGTATTTGTAGTTGTTGCTTATTTGACATTGTTGTTATTGTTGTTGTTTATTTGACGTTGTTGTTGCTGTTGTTTATTTGACGTTGTTGTTGTTATTGTTGTTTATTTGACGTTGTTGTTGTTGTTTTTTATTTGACGTTGTTGTTTTTGTTGATGTTGTTGTTGTTTATTTAACGTTGTTGTTGTTGTTGTTGTTGTTTATTTGACGTTGTTAATGTTTTTAATGTTGTTGACATTGTTGTTACTGTTGTTTATTTCACGTTGTTGTTGTTGTTGTTTATTTGACGTTGTTGTTGTTGTTGTTGTTATTTATTTGACGTTGTTGTTGTTGTTGTTTATTTGACGTTGTTGTTGTTGTGGTTTATTTGACGTTGTTGTTGTTGTTGACGTTGTTGTTGTTGTTGTTGTTGTTTATTTGACGTTGTTGTTGTTGTTGTTGTTGACATAGTTGTTGTTGTTGTTTATTTAACGTTGGTGTTGTTGTTGACGTTATTGTTGTTGTTGTTGTTTATTTGACGTTGTTGTTGTTGTTTATTTGACGTTGTTGTTGTTTATTTGACGTTGTTGTTGTTGTTGTTTATTTGACATTGTTGTTGTTGTTGTTTATTTGACATTGTTGTTGTTGTTGTTGTTGACGTTGTTGGTGTTGTTGTTTATTTGATGTTGTTGTTGTTGTTGTTTATTTGACGTTATTTTAGTTGTTGTTGTTTATTTGACGTTGTTGTTGTTGTTTATTTGACGTTGTTGTTGACATTGTTGTTGTTGTTTTTTATTTGACGTTGTTGTTGTTGTTTATTTGACGTAGTTGTTGTTGTTGACGTTGTTGTTGTTGTTGTTGTTTATTTGACATTTTTGTTGTTGTTGATGTTGTTGTTGTTGTTGTTTATTTGAAATTGTTGTTGTTGGTGTTGTTGTTTATTTGACGTTGTTGTTGTTGTTGTTGTTTATTTGACGACGTTGTTATTGTTGTTGTTGTTGTTGTTGTTGTTGTTGTTTATTTAACGTTGTTGTTGTTGTTGTTGTTTATTTGACGTTGTTAATGTTGTTGACATTGTTGTTACTGTTGTTTATTTCATGTTATTGTTGTTGTTATTGTTGTTGTTGTTTATTTGACGTTTTTGTTGTTGTTGTTGTTGTTATTTATTTGACGTTGTTGTTGTTGTTTATTTGACATTGTTGTTGTTGTGGTTTATTTGACGTTGTTGTTGTAGTTGACGTTGTTGTTTTTGTTGTTTATTTGACGTTGTTGTTGTTGTTGTTGACATAGTTGTTGTTGTTGATGTTGTTGTTGTTGTTTATTTGACGTTGTTGTTGTTGTTGTTGTTTATTTGACGTTGTTGTTGTTGTTGACATTATTGTTGTTGTTTATTTGACGTTGTTGTTGTTGTTTATTTGATGTTGTTGTTGTAGATTATTTGACGTTGTTGTTGTTGTTTATTTGACATTGTTGTTGTTGTTGACGTTGTTGTTGTTGTTTATTTGACATTGTTGTTGTTGTTGTTGTTGACGTTGTTGGTGTTGTTGTTTATTTGACGTTGTTGTTGTTTATTTGACGTTGTTTTAGTTGTCGTTGTTTATTTGACGTTGTTGTTGTTGTTTATTTGACGTTGTTGTTGTTGTTAATTTGACGTTGTTGTTGTTGACATTGTTGTTGTTGTTGTTTATTTGATGTTGTTGTTGTTGTTTATTTGACGTAGTTGTTGTTGTTGACGTTGTTGTTGTTGTTGTTTATTTGACGTTTTTGTTGTTGTTGATGTTGACGTTGTTGTTGTTTATTTAACGTTGTTGTTGTTGTTGTTGTTGTTGTTTATTTGACGTTGTTGTTGTTGTTGTTTATTTGACGTTGTTGTTGTTGTTGTTTATTTGACGTTGTTGTTGTTGTTGTTGTTTATTTGACGTTGTTGTTGTTGTTTATTTGACATTGTTCTTGTTATTTGACGTTGTTGTTGTTGTTGTTGTTGTTGTTATTTATTTGACGTTGTTATTGTTGTTGTTTATTTGACGTTATTGTTGTTGTTATTTTTAACGTTGTTATTGTTGTTTTTGTTTATTTGACGTTGTTGTTGTTGACGTTGTTGTTGTTGTTTATTTGACGTTGTTGTTGTTGTTGTTGTTGTTGTTGTTTATTAGACGTTGTTAATGTTTTTGACATTGTTGTTGTTGTTTATTTGACGTTGTTGTTGTTGTTGTTGTTGTTTATTTGACGTTGTTGTTGTGGTTGTTGTTTATTTGACGTTGTTGTTGTTATTGTTGTTGTTGTTTAGTTGACGTTGTTGTTGTTGTTTATTTGACGTTGTTGTTGTCGTTGTTTTTGTTGTTTATTTGACGTTGTTGTTGTTGACGTTGTCGTTGTTGTTGTTTATTTGATGTTGTTGTTATTGTTGTCTATTTGACGTTGTTGTAGTTGTTGTTTATTTTACGTTGTTGTTGTTGTTGTTGTTGTTTATTTGACGTTGTTGTTGTTGTTTTTTATTTGGCGGTGTTGTTGTTGTTGTTGTTTATTTGACGTTGTTGTTGTTGTTGACGTTGTTGTTGTTTATTTGACGTTGTTGTCGTTGTTGACATTGTTGTTGTTATTGTTGTTGTTTATTTGACATTGTTGTTGTTTATTTGACATTGTTGTTGTTGTTGATGTTGTTGCTGTTGTTGTTTATTTGACATTGTTGTTGTTGTTGTTGTTGATGTTGTTGGTGTTGTTGTTTATTTGACGTTGTTGTTGTTGTTGTTATTTATTTGACGTTGTTTTAGTTGTTGTTGTTTATTTGACGTTGTTGTTGTTTATTTGACGTTGTTGTTGACATTGTTGTTGTTGTTGTTGTCGTTTATTTGACATTGTTGTTGTTGTTGTTTATTTGACGTTGTTGGTGTTTTGTTGTTTTTTTGACGTTGTTGTTGTTTATTTGACGTTGTTTTTGTTATTTGACGTTGTCGTTGATGTTGTATTTGTAGTTGTTGCTTATTTGACATTGTTGTTATTGTTGTTGTTTATTTGACGTTGTTGTTGCTGTTGTTTATTTGACGTTGTTGTTGTTATTGTTGTTTATTTGACGTTGTTGTTGTTGTTTTTTATTTGACGTTGTTGTTTTTGTTGACGTTGTTGTTGTTTATTTAACGTTGTTGTTGTTGTTGTTGTTGTTTATTTGACGTTGTTAATGTTTTTAATGTTGTTGACATTGTTGTTACTGTTGTTTATTTCACGTTGTTGTTGTTGTTGTTTATTTGACGTTGTTGTTGTTGTTGTTATTTATTTGACGTTGTTGTTGTTGTTGTTTATTTGACGTTGTTGTTGTTGTGGTTTATTTGACGTTGTTGTTGTTGTTGACGTTGTTGTTGTTGTTGTTTATTTGACGTTGTTGTTGTTGTTGTTGTTGTTGACATAGTTGTTGTTGTTGTTTATTTAACGTTGGTGTTGTTGTTGACGTTATTGTTGTTGTTGTTGTTTATTTGACGTTGTTGTTGTTGTTTATTTGACGTTGTTGTTGTTTATTTGACGTTGTTGTTGTTGTTGTTTATTTGACATTGTTGTTGTTGTTGTTTATTTGACATTGTTGTTGTTGTTGTTGTTGACGTTGTTGGTGTTGTTGTTTATTTGATGTTGTTGTTGTTGTTTATTTGACGTTATTTTAGTTGTTGTTGTTTATTTGACGTTGTTGTTGTTGTTTATTTGACGTTGTTGTTGACATTGTTGTTGTTGTTGTTTATTTGACGTTGTTGTTGTTGTTTATTTGACGTAGTTGTTGTTGTTGACGTTGTTGTTGTTGTTGTTGTTTATTTGACATTTTTGTTGTTGTTGATGTTGTTGTTGTTGTTGTTTATTTGAAATTGTTGTTGTTGGTGTTGTTGTTTATTTGACGTTGTTGTTGTTGTTGTTTATTTGACGACGTTGTTATTGTTGTTGTTGTTGTTGTTGTTGTTTATTTAACGTTGTTGTTGTTGTTGTTGTTTATTTGACGTTGTTAATGTTGTTGACATTGTTGTTACTGTTGTTTATTTCATGTTATTGTTGTTGTTATTGTTGTTGTTGTTTATTTGACGTTTTTGTTGTTGTTGTTGTTGTTATTTATTTGACGTTGTTGTTGTTGTTTATTTGACATTGTTGTTGTTGTGGTTTATTTGACGTTGTTGTTGTAGTTGACGTTGTTGTTTTTGTTGTTTATTTGACGTTGTTGTTGTTGTTGACATAGTTGTTGTTGTTGATGTTGTTGTTGTTGTTTATTTGACGTTGTTGTTGTTGTTGTTGTTGTTTATTTGACGTTGTTGTTGTTGTTGACATTATTGTTGTTGTTTATTTGACGTTGTTGTTGTTGTTTATTTGATGTTGTTGTTGTTGATTATTTGACGTTGTTGTTGTTGTTTATTTGACATTGTTGTTGTTGTTGACGTTGTTGTTGTTGTTTATTTGACATTGTTGTTGTTGTTGTTGTTGACGTTGTTGGTGTTGTTGTTTATTTGACGTTGTTGTTGTTTATTTGACGTTGTTTTAGTTGTCGTTGTTTATTTGACGTTGTTGTTGTTGTTTATTTGACGTTGTTGTTGTTGTTAATTTGACGTTGTTGTTGTTGACATTGTTGTTGTTGTTGTTTATTTGATGTTGTTGTTGTTTATTTGACGTAGTTGTTGTTGTTGACGTTGTTGTTGTTGTTGTTGTTTATTTGACGTTTTTGTTGTTGTTGATGTTGACGTTGTTGTTGTTTATTTAACGTTGTTGTTGTTGTTGTTGTTGTTTATTTGACGTTGTTGTTGTTGTTGTTGTTTATTTGACGTTGTTGTTGTTGTTGTTTATTTGACGTTGTTGTTGTTGTTGTTTATTTGACGTTATTGTTGTTGTTTATTTGACGTTGTTCTTGTTATTTGACGTTGTTGTTGTTGTTGTTGTTATTTATTTGACGTTGTTATTGTTGTTGTTTATTTGACGTTATTGTTGTTGTTATTTTTAACGTTGTTATTGTTGTTTTTGTTTATTTGACGTTGTTGTTGTTGACGTTGTTGTTGTTGTTTATTTGACGTTGTTGTTGTTGTTGTTTATTAGACGTTGTTAATGTTTTTGACATTGTTGTTGTTGTTTATTTGACGTTGTTGTTGTTGTTGTTTATTTGACGTTCTTGTTGTGGTTGTTGTTTATTTGACGTTGTTGTTGTTATTGTTGTTGTTGTTTAGTTGACGTTGTTGTTGTTGTTGTTTATTTGACGTTGTTGTCGTTGTTTTTGTTGTTTATTTGACGTTGTTGTTGTTGACGTTGTCGTTGTTGTTGTTTATTTGACGTTGTTGTTATTGTTGTCTATTTGACGTTGTTGTTGTTGTTGTTTATTTTACGTTGTTGTTGTTGTTGTTGTTTATTTGACGTTGTTGTTGTTGTTTTTTATTTGGCGGTGTTGTTGTTGTTGTTGTTGTTTATTTGACGTTGTTGTTGTTGTTTATTTGACGTTGTTGTTGTTGACGTTGTTGTTGTTTATTTGACGTTGTTGTTGACATTGTTGTTGTTATTGTTGTTGTTTATTTGACATTGTTGTTGTTGTTTATTTGACATTGTTGTTGTTGTTGATGTTGTTGCTGTTATTGTTTATTTGACATTGTTGTTGTTGTTGTTGTTGTTATTGACATTGTTGGTGTTGTTGTTTATTTGACGTTGTTGTTGTTGTTATTTATTTGACGTTGTTTTAGTTGTTGTTGTTTATTTGACGTTGTTGTTGTTTATTTGACGTTGTTGTTGACATTGTTGTTGTTGTTGTTGTCGTTTATTTGACGTTGTTGTTGTTGTTGTTTATTTGACGTTGTTGGTGTTTTGTTGTTTTTTTGACGTTGTTGTTGTTTATTTGACGTTGTTTTTGTTATTTGACGTTGTCGTTGTTGTTGTATTTGTAGTTGTTGCTTATTTGACATTGTTGTTATTGTTGTTCTTTATTTGACGTTGTTGTTGTTTTTTATTTGACGTTGTTGTTGTTATTGTTGTTTATTTGACGTTATTGTTGTTGTTTTTTATTTGACGTTGTTGTTTTTGTTGACGTTGTTGTTGTTTATTTAACGTTGTTGTTGTTGTTGTTGTTGTTGTTGTTTATTTGACGTTGTTAATGTTTTTAATGTTGTTGACATTGTTGTTACTGTTGTTTATTTCACGTTGTTGTTGTTGTTGTTTATTTGACGTTGTTGTTGTTGTTGTTGTTGTTGTTGTTATTTATTTGACGTTGTTGTTGTTGTTTATTTGACGTTGTTGTTGTTGTGGTTTATTTGACGTTGTTGTTGTTGACGTTGTTGTTGTTGTTGTTGTTGTTGTTGTTTATTTGACGTTGTTGTTGTTGTTGTTGACATAGTTGTTGTTGTTGTTTATTTGACGTTGGTGTTGTTGTTGACGTTGTTGTTGTTGTTTATTTGACGTTGTTGTTGTTGTTGTTTATTTGACGTTGTTGTTGTTTATTTGACGTTGTTGTTGTTGATTATTTGACATTGTTGTTGTTGTTTATTTGACATTGTTGTTGTTGTTGTTGACGTTGTTGGTGTTGTTGTTTATTTGATGTTGCTGTTGTTGTTGTTTATTTAACGTTATTTTAGTTGTTGTTGTTTATTTGACGTTGTTGTTGTTGTTTATTTGACGTTGTTGTTGACATTCTTGTTGTTGTTGTTTATTTGACGTTGTTGTTGTTGTTTATTTGACGTAGTTGTTGTTGTTGACGTTGTTGTTGTTGTTGTTGTTTATTTGACATTTTTGTTGTTGTTGATGTTGTTGTTGTTGTTGTTTATTTGAAATTGTTGTTGTTGGTGTTGATGTTTATTTGACGTTGTTGTTGTTGTTGTTGTTTATTTGACGACGTTGTTGTTGTTGTTGTTTATTTGACGTTGTTGTTGTTTATTTGACGTTGTTGTTGTTATTTGACGTTGTTGTTGTTGTATTTGTTGTTGTTGTTGTTGTTTATTTGACGTTGTTGTTGTTGTTGTTTATTTGACATTATTGTTGTTGTTATTTTTAACGTTGTTATTGTTGTTGTTGTTGTTGTTGTTTATTTGACGTTGTTGTTGTTGTTGACGTTGTTGTTGTTGTTGTTTATTTGACGTTGTTAATGTATTTGACATTGTTGTTGTTGTTTTTGTTGTTTATTTGACGTTGTTGTTGTTGTTGTTTATTTGACGTTGTTGTTGTGGTTGTTGTTTATTTGACGTTGTTGTTGTTATTGTTGTTGTTGTTTAGTTGACGTTGTTGTTGTTGTTGTTGTTGTTGACGTTGTCGTTGTTGTTGTTTATTTGATATTGTTTTTGTTGTTGTTGTTTTGACGTTGTTGTTGTTGTTGTTTATTTGACGTTGTTGTTGTTGTTGTTTATTTGACGTTGTTGTTGTTGTTGTTGTTTATTTGGCGGTGTTGTTGTTGTTGTTTATTTGACGTTGTTGTTGTTGTTTATTTGACGTTGTTGTTGTTGTTGACGTTGTTGTTGTTTATTTGATGTTGTTGTTGTTGTTGACATAGTTGTTGTTGTTTATTTCACGTTGTTGTTGTTGACATTGTTGTTCATTTGACGTTGTTGTTGTTATTTATTTGACGTTGTTGTTGTTGTTGACATTGACGTTGTTGTTGTTTATTTGACGTTGTTGTTGTTGTTGTTGTTGTTGTTTATTTGACGTTATTAATGTTGTTGACATTGTTGTTGTTGTTTTTGTTGTTTATTTAACGTTGTTGTTGTTACGTTGTTGTTGTTGTTGTTGTTGTTTATTTGACGTTGTTGTTGTTTATTTGACATTGTTGTTGTTGTTTATTTGACGTTGTTATTGTTGTTGTTTATTTGACGTTGTTGTTGTTGTTGTTGGTTTTGTTTATTTGACGTCGTTGTTGTTATTGTTGTTGTTTATTTGACGTAGTTGTTGTTGACGTTGTTGTTGTTGTTTATTTGACATTGTTGTTGTTGTTGACATAGTTGTTGTTGTTGTTGTTTATTTGACGTTGTTGATGTTGTTGACGTTGTTGTTTATTTGACGTTGTTGTTGACATTGTTGTTGTTGTTGTTGTTGTTTATTTGACATTGTTGTTGTTGTTTATTTGACATTGTTGTTTTTGTTGACATTGTTGCTGTTGTTGTTGTTGACGTTGTTGTTGTCGTTGTTTTTGTTGTTTATTTGACGTTGTTGTTGTTGACGTCGTTGTTGTTGTTTATTTGACGTTGTTGTTGTTGTTGTTTATTTGACGTTGTTGTTGTTTATTCGACGTTGTTGTTGTTGTTGTTGTTTATTTGACGTTGTTGTTATTGTTGTTGTTTATTTGGCGGTGTTATTGTTGTTGTTGTTTATTTGACTTTGTTATTGTTGTTGTTTATTTGACGTTGTTGTTGTTGTTGACGTTGTTGTTGTTGTTTATTTGATGTTGTTGTTGTTGTTGACATAGTTGTTGTTGTTGTTTATTCCACATTGTTGTTGTTGTTGTTGTTGTTATTTATTTGACGTTGTTGTTGTTTATTTAACGTTGTTGTTGTTGTTGTTGACGTTGTTGTTGTTGTTTATTTTACGTTGTTGTGGTTATTGTTTTTTGACGTTGTTGTTGTTGTTTATTTGACATTGTTGTTGTTGTTGACGGTGTTGTTGTTGTTGTTGTTGTTTTTTTGACATTGTTGTTGTTGTTGTTGTTGTTGACGTTGTTGTTGTTGTTGTTTATTTGACGATGTTGTTGTTGTTTATTTGACGTTGTTATTGTTGTTGACGTTGTTGTTGTTGTTATTGTTTATTTGACGTTGTTGTTGTTTATTTGACGTAGTTGTTGTTGTTGACGTTGTTGTTGTTGTTGTTTATTTTATGTTTTTGTTCTTGTTGATGTAGTTGGTGTTTTTGTTGTTGTTTATTTGACGTTGTTGTTGTTTTTGTTGTTGTTTATTTGACGTTGTTGTTGTTGTCTATTTGACGTTGTTGTTGTTGTTGTTTATTTGACGTTGTTGTTGTTGTTGTTGTTATTGTTGTTGTTGTTGTTTATTTGACGTTGTTGTTGTTGTTATTGTTGTTGTTGTTGTTTATTTGACATTGTTGTTGTTGTTTATTTGACGTTGTTGTTGTTGTTGTCGTTGTTTATTTGACGTTGTTGTTGTTGTTGTTTATTTGACGTTGTTTTTGTCATTGTTTTTGTTGTTTAATTGACGTTGTTGTTGTTGTTATTTATTTGACGTTGTTGTTGTTGTTTATATGATGTTGTTGTTGTTGTTGACGTTGTTGTTGTTGTTGTTGTTTATTTGACGTTGTTTTTGTTGTTGTTGTTGTTTATTTGACGTTGTTATTGTTGTTGACGTTGTTGTTGTTGTTGACGTTGTTGTTGTTGTTGTTATTTATTTGACGTTGTTATTTTTGTTGTTATTGTTGTTGTTGTTGTTGTTGTTTATTTGACGTTGTTGTTGTTTATTTGACGTTGTTGTTGTTTATTTGACATTGTTGTTGTTATTGTTTATTTGACGTTGTTGTTGTTGTTTATTTGACGTTGTTGTTGTTGTTGACGTTGTTGTTATTGTTGTTTATTTGACGTTGTTGTTGTTGACGTTGTTGTTGTTGTTTATTTGACGTTGTTGTTGTTGTTTATTTGACGTTGTTGTTGTTGTTGTTTATTTGACGTTGTTGTTGTTGTTGTTGTTTATTTGACGGTGTTGTTGTTGTTGTTGTTTATTTGACGTTGTTGTTGTTGTTGTTGTTTATTTGACGTAGTTGTTGTTGACGTTGTTGTTGTTGTTGTTTATTTGACGTTGTTGTTGGTGTTGATATAGTTGTTGTTGTTGTTGTTTATTTTACGTTGTTGATGTTGTTGACGTTGTTGTTGTTGTTGTTGACATTGTTGTTGTTATTGTTGTTGTTAATTTGACATTGTTGTTGTTGTTTATTTGACATTGTTGTTGTTAACGTTGTTTCTGTTGTTGTTTATTTGACGTTGTTGTTGTTGTTTATTTGACGTTGTTTTAGTTGTTATTGTTTATTTGACGTTGTTGTTGTTGTTTATTTGACGTTGTTGACATTGTTGTTGTTGTTGTTGTTGTTTATTTGACGTTGTTGGTGTTTTGTTGTTTATTTGACGTTGTTATTGTTGTTTATTTGACGTTGTTTTTGTTATTTGACGTTGTTGTTGTTGTATTTGTAGTTGTTGCTTATTTGACGTTGTTGTTTATTTGACGTTGTTGTTGCTGTTGTTTATTTGACGTTGTTGTTGTTGTTGTTTATTTGACGTTGTTGTTGTTGTTTATTTGACGTTTTTGTTTTTGTTGACGTTGTTGTTGTTGTTGTTGTTTATTTAACGTTGTTGTTGTTGTTGTTGTTTATTTGACGTTGTTAATGTTGTTGACATTGTTGTTACTGTTGTTTATTTCATGTTGTTGTTGTTGTTATTGTTGTTGTTGTTTATTTGACGTTTTTGTTGTTGTTGTTGTTGTTATTTATTTGACGTTGTTGTTGTTGTTTATTTGACATTGTTGTTGTTGTGGTTTATTTGACGTTGTTGTTGTAGTTGACGTTGTTGTTGTTGTTGTGTATTTGACGTTGTTGTTGTTGTTGACATTGTTGTTGTTGTTTATTTGACGTTGTTGTTGTTGTTGTTTATTTGACGTTGTTGTTGTTGTTTATTTGACGTTGTTGTTGTTGTTGTTGTTTATTTGACATTGTTGTTGTTGTTGACGTTGTTGTTGTTGTTTATTTGACATTGTTGTTGTTGTTGTTGTTGACGTTGTTGGTGTTGTTATTTATTTGACGTTGTTGTTGTTTATTTGACGTTGTTTTAGTTGTTGTTGTTTATTTGACGTTGTTGTTGTTTATTTCACGTTGTTTTAGTTGTTGTTGTTCATTTCACGTTGTTGTTGTTGTTTATTTGACGTTGTTGTTGTTGACATTGTTGTGGTTGTTGTTTATTTGATGTTGTTGTTGTTGTTTATTTGACGTAGTTGTTGTTGTTGACGTTGTTGTCGTTGTTCTTGTTGTTTATTTGACGTAGTTGTTGTTGTTGATGTTGTTGTCGTTGTTGTTGTTGTTTATTTGACGTTGTTGTTGTTGTTGTTTATTTGACGTTGTTGTTGTTGTTTATTTGACGTTGTTGTTGTTGTTTATTTGACGTTGTTGTTGTTGTTTATTTGACGTTGTTCTTGTTATTTGACATTGTTGTTGTTGTTGTTGTTGTTGTTGTTTATTTGACGTTGTTATTGTTGTTGTTTACTTGACGTTATTGTTGTTGTTATTTTTAACGTTGTTATTGTTGTTGTTGTTTATTTGACGTTGTTGTTGTTGGTGACGTTGTTGTTGTTGTTGTTGTTGTTTATTTGACGTTGTTGTTGTTGTTTATTAGACGTTGTTAATGTTTTTGACATTGTTGTGGTTGTTTATTTGACGTTGTTGTTGTTGTTGTTGTTGTTTATTTGACGTTGTTGTTGTGGTTGTTGTTTATTTGACGTTGTTGTTGTTATTGTTGTTGTTGTTTAGTTGACGCTGTTGTTGTTATTGTTTATTTGACGTTGTTGTTGTCGTTGTTTTTGTTGTTTATTTGACGTTGTTGTTGTTGACGTTGTCGTTGTTGTTGTTTATTTGACGTTGTTGTTGTTGTTGTCTATTTGACGTTGTTGTTGTTGTTGTTTATTTTACGTTGTTGTTGTTGTTGTTTATTTGACGTTGTTGTTGTTGTTGTTTATTTGGCGGTGTTGTTGTTGTTGTTGTTTATTTGACGTTGTTGTTGTTGTTTATTTGACGTTGTTGTTGTTGTTTACGTTGTTGTTGTTTATTTGACGTTGTTGTTGTTGTTGACATTGTTGTTGTTATTGTTGTTGTTTATTTGACATTGTTGTTGTTGTTGATGTTGTTGTTGTTGTTGTTGTTGTTTATTTGACATTGTTGTTGTTGTTGTTGTTGACGTTGTTGGTGTTGTTGTTTATTTGACGTTGTTGTTGTTGTTGTTGTTTACTTGACATTGTTTTAGTTGTTGTTGTTTATTTGACGTTGTTGTTGTTGTTTATTTGACGTTGTTGTTGACATTGTTGTTGTTGTTGTCGTTTATTTGACGTTGTTGTTGTTGTTTATTTGACGTTGTTGGTGTTTTGTTGTTTATTTGACGTTGTTGTTGTTTATTTGACGTTGTTTTTGTTATTTGACGTTGTCGTTGTTGTTGTATTTGTAGTTGTTGCTTATTTGACATTGTTGTTATTGTTGTTGTTTATTTGACGATGTTGTTGCTGTTGTTTATTTGACGTTGCTGTTGTTATTGTTGTTTATTTGACGTTGTTGTTGTTGTTGTTTATTTGACGTTGGTGTTTTTGTTGACGTTGTTGTTGTTTATTTAACGTTGTTGTTGTTGTTGTTTATTTGACGTTGTTAATGTTTTTAATGTTGTTAACATTGTTGTTACTGTTTTTTATTTCACGTTGTTGTTGTTGTTATTGTTGTTGTTGTTGTTTATTTGACGTTGTTGTTGTTGTTGACATTGTTGTTGTTATTGTTGTTGTTTATTTGACATTGTTGTTGTTGTTGATGTTGTTGTTGTTGTTGTTGTTGTTTATTTGACATTGTTGTTGTTGTTGTTGTTGACGTTGTTGGTGTTGTTGTTTATTTGATGTTGTTGTTGTTGTTGTTGTTTACTTGACGTTGTTTTAGTTGTTGTTGTTTATTTGACGTTGTTGTTGTTGTTTATTTGACGTTGTTGTTGACATTGTTGTTGTTGTTGTCGTTTATTTGACGTTGTTGTTGTTGTTTATTTGACGTTGTTGGTGTTTTGTTGTTTATTTGACGTTGTTGTTGTTTATTTGACGTAGTTTTTGTTATTTGACGTTGTCGTTGTTGTTGTATTTGTAGTTGTTGCTTATTTGACATTGTTGTTATTGTTGTTGTTTATTTGACGATGTTGTTGCTGTTGTTTATTTGACGTTGCTGTTGTTATTGTTGTTTATTTGACGTTGTTGTTGTTGTTGTTTATTTGACATTGGTGTTTTTGTTGACGTTGTTGTTATTTATTTAACGTTGTTGTTGTTGTTGTTTATTTGACGTTGTTAATGTTTTTAATGTTGTTAACATTGTTGTTACTGTTGTTTATTTCACGTTGTTGTTGTTGTTATTGTTGTTGTTGTTGTTTATTTGACGTTGTTGTTGTTGTTGTTATTTATTTGACGTTGTTGTGGTTGTTGTTGTTTATTTGACGTTGTTGTTGTTGTGGTTTATTTGACGTTGTTGTTGTTGTTGACGTTGTTGTTGTTGTTGTTGTTGTTTATTTGACGTTGTTGTTGTTGTTGACATAGTTGTTGTTGTTGTTTATTTGACGTTGTTGTTGACGTTGTTGTTGTTGTTTATTTGACGTTGTTGTTGTTGTTGTTTATTTGACGTTGTTGTTGTTGTTTATTTGACGTTGTTGTTGTTGTTTATTTGACATTGTTGTTGTTGTTGTTTATTTGACATTGTTGTTGTTGTTGTTGTTGACGTTGTTGGTGTTGTTGTTTATTTGATGTTGTTGTTGTTGTTGTTGTTGTTTATTTGACGTTTTTTTAGTTGTTGTTGTTTATTTGACGTTGTTGTTGTTGTTTATTTGACGTTGTTGTTGACATTGTTGTTGTTGTTGTTTATTTGACATTGTTGTTTTTGTTTATTTGACGTAGTTGTTGTTGTTGACGTTGTTGTTATTGTTGTTTATTTGACGTTTTTGTTGTTGTTTATGTTGTTGTTGTTGTTTATTTGAAATTGTTGTTGTTGTTGTTGTTGTTGTTTATTTGACGACGTTGTTGTTGTTGTTATTGTTGTTTATTTGACGTTGTTGTTGTTATTTAACGTTGTTGTTGTTGTTGTATTTTTTATTGTTGTTGTTGTTTATTTGACGTTGTTGTTGTTGTTGTTTATTTGACGTTATTGTTGTTGTTATTTTTAACGTTGTTATTGTTGTTGTTGTTGTTTATTTGACATTGTTTTTGTTGTTGTATTTTTTGTTGTTGTTGTTGTTTATTTGACGTTGTTGTTGTTGTTGTTTATTTGACGTTATTGTTGTTGTTATTTTTAACGTTGTTATTGTTGTTGTTGTTATTTATTTGACATTGTTGTTGTTGTTGACGTTGTTGTTGTTGTTGTTGTTTATTTGACGTTGTTGTTGTTGTTTATTTGACGTTGTTAATGTATTTGACATTGTTGTTGTTGTTTTTGTTGTTTATTTGATGTTGTTGTTGTTGTTTATTTGACGTTGTTATTGTGGTTGTTGTTTATTTGACGTTGTTGTTGTTATTGTTGTTATTGTTTAGTTGACGTTGTTGTTGTTGTTGTTTATTTGACGTTGTTGTTGTCGTTGTTTTTGTTGTTTATTTGACGTTGTTGTTCTTGTTCTTGTTGTTGTTTATTTGATGTTGTTTTTGTTGTTGTCTATTTGACGTTGTTGTTGTTGTTGTTGTTGTTGTTGTTGTTTATTTAACGTTGTTGTTGTTGTTGTTTATTTGACGTTGTTGTTGTTGTTGTTGTTTATTTGGCGGTGTTGTTGTTGTTGTTTATTTGACGTTGTTGTTGTTGTTTATTTGACGTTGTTGTTGTTGTTTATGTGACGTTGTTGTTGTTGTTGACGTTGTTGTTGTTTATTTGATGTTGTTGTTGTTGTTGACATAGTTGTTGTTGTTTATTTCACGTTGTTATTGTTGACATTGGTTTTCATTTGACGTTGTTGTTGTTATTTATTTGACGTTGTTGTTGTTGTTGTTGACATTGTTGTTGTTGTTGTTTATTTGACGTTGTTGTTGTTGTTGTTTATTTGACATTGTTGTTGTTGTTGACGGTGTTGTTGTTGTTGTTGTTTATTTGACGTTGTTGTTGTTGTTGACGTTGTTGTTGTTGTTGTTGTTGTTGTTTATTTGACGTTGTTGTTGTTGTTGTTGTTGTTTATTTGACGTTGTTGTTGTGGTTGTTGTTTATTTGACGTTGTTGTTGTTATTTTTGTTGTTGTTTAGTTGACGCTGTTGTTGTTGTTGTTTATTTGACGTTGTTGTTGTCGTTGTTTTTGTTGTTTATTTGACGTTGTTGTTGTTGACGTTGTCGTTGTTGTTGTTTATTTGACGTTGTTGTTGTTGTTGTTGTCTATTTGACGTTGTTGTTGTTGTTGTTTATTTTACGTTGTTGTTGTTGTTGTTGTTGTTGTTGTTGTTTATTTGACGTTGTTGTTGTTGTTGTTTATTTGGCGGTGTTGTTGTTGTTGTTGTTTATTTGACGTTGTTGTTGTTGTTTATTTGACGTTGTTGTTGTTGTTTACGTTGTTGTTGTTTATTTGACGTTGTTGTTGTTGTTGACATTGTTGTTGTTATTGTTGTTGTTTATTTGACATTGTTGTTGTTGTTGATGTTGTTGTTGTTGTTGTTGTTTATATGACATTGTTGTTGTTGTTGTTGACGTTGTTGGTGTTGTTGTTTATTTGACGTTGTTGTTGTTGTTGTTGTTTACTTGACGTTGTTTTAGTTGTTGTTGTTTATTTGACGTTGTTGTTGTTGTTTATTTGACGTTGTTGTTGACATTGTTGTTGTTGTTGTCGTTTATTTGACGTTGTTGTTGTTGTTTATTTGACGTTGTTGGTGTTTTGTTGTTTATTTGACGTTGTTGTTGTTTATTTGACGTTGTTTTTGTTATTTGACGTTGTCGTTGTTGTTGTATTTGTAGTTGTTGCTTATTTGACATTGTTGTTATTGTTGTTGTTTATTTGACGTTGTTGTTGCTGTTGTTTATTTGACGTTGCTGTTGTTATTGTTGTTTATTTGACGTTGTTGTTGTTGTTGTTTATTTGACGTTGGTGTTTTTGTTGACGTTGTTGTTGTTTATTTAACGTTGTTGTTGTTGTTGTTTATTTGACGTTGTTAATGTTTTTAATGTTGTTAACATTGTTGTTACTGTTGTTTATTTCACGTTGTTGTTGTTGTTATTGTTGTTGTTGTTGTTGTTTATTTGACGTTGTTGTTGTTGTTGTTATTTATTTGACGTTGTTGTGGTTGTTGTTGTTTATTTGACGTTGTTGTTGTTGTGGTTTATTTGACGTTGTTGTTGTTGTTGACGTTGTTGTTGTTGTTGTTGTTGTTGTTTATTTGACGTTGTTGTTGTTGTTGACATAGTTGTTGTTGTTGTTGTTTATTTGACGTTGTTGTTGACGTTGTTGTTGTTGTTTATTTGACGTTGTTGTTGTTGTTGTTTATTTGACGTTGTTGTTGTTGTTTATTTGACGTTGTTGTTGTTGTTTATTTGACATTGTTGTTGTTGTTGTTTATTTGACATTGTTGTTGTTGTTGTTGTTGACGTTGTTGGTGTTGTTGTTTATTTGATGTTGTTGTTGTTGTTGTTGTTGTTTATTTGACGTTTTTTTAGTTGTTGTTGTTTATTTGACGTTGTTGTTGTTGTTTATTTGACGTTGTTGTTGACATTGTTGTTGTTGTTGTTTATTTGACATTGTTGTTTTTGTTTATTTGACGTAGTTGTTGTTGTTGACGTTGTTGTTATTGTTGTTTATTTGACGTTTTTGTTGTTGTTTATGTTGTTGTTGTTGTTTATTTGAAACTGTTGTTGTTGTTGTTGTTTATTTGACGTTGTTGTTGTTGTTGTTTATTTGACGACGTTGTTGTTGTTGTTATTGTTGTTTATTTGACGTTGTTGTTGTTATTTAACGTTGTTGTTGTTGTTGTATTTTTTGTTGTTGTTGTTGTTTATTTGACGTTGTTGTTGTTGTTGTTTATTTGACGTTATTGTTGTTGTTATTTTTAACGTTGTTATTGTTGTTGTTGTTGTTTATTTGACATTGTTGTTGTTGTTGTATTTTTTGTTGTTGTTGTTGTTTATTTGACGTTGTTGTTGTTGTTGTTTATTTGACGTTATTGTTGTTGTTATTTTTAACGTTGTTATTGTTGTTGTTGTTATTTATTTGACATTGTTGTTGTTGTTGACGTTGTTGTTGTTGTTGTTGTTTATTTGACGTTGTTGTTGTTGTTTATTTGACGTTGTTAATGTATTTGACATTGTTGTTGTTGTTTTTGTTGTTTATTTGATGTTGTTGTTGTTGTTTATTTGACGTTGTTATTGTGGTTGTTGTTTATTTGACGTTGTTGTTGTTATTGTTGTTATTGTTTAGTTGACGTTGTTGTTGTTGTTGTTTATTTGACGTTGTTGTTGTCGTTGTTTTTGTTGTTTATTTGACGTTGTTGTTCTTGTTCTTGTTGTTGTTTATTTGATGTTGTTTTTGTTGTTGTCTATTTGACGTTGTTGTTGTTGTCGTTGTTGTTGTTGTTGTTGTTTATTTAACGTTGTTGTTGTTGTTGTTTATTTGACGTTGTTGTTGTTGTTGTTTATTTGGCGGTGTTGTTGTTGTTGTTTATTTGACGTTGTTGTTGTTGTTTATTTGACGTTGTTGTTGTTGTTTATGTGACGTTGTTGTTGTTGTTGACGTTGTTGTTGTTTATTTGATGTTGTTGTTGTTGTTGACATAGTTGTTGTTGTTTATTTCACGTTGTTGTTGTTGACATTGGTTTTCATTTGACGTTGTTGTTGTTATTTATTTGACGTTGTTGTTGTTGTTGTTGACGTTGTTGTTGTTGTTGTTTATTTGACGTTGTTGTTGTTGTTGTTTATTTGACATTGTTGTTGTTGTTGACGGTGTTGTTGTTGTTGTTGTTTATTTGACGTTGTTGTTGTTGTTGACGTTGTTGTTGTTGTTGTTGTTGTTATTTATTTGACGTTGTTGTTGTTGTTGTTGTTGTTTATTTGACGTTGTTGTTGTGGTTGTTGTTTATTTGACGTTGTTGTTGTTATTTTTGTTGTTGTTTAGTTGACGCTGTTGTTGTTGTTGTTTATTTGACGTTGTTGTTGTCGTTGTTTTTGTTGTTTATTTGACGTTGTTGTTGTTGACGTTGTCGTTGTTGTTTTTTATTTGACGTTGTTGTTGTTGTTGTGTATTTGACGTTGTTGTTGTTGTTATTGTTTATTTTACGTTGTTGTTGTTGTTGTTGTTGTTGTTGTTTATTTGACGTTGTTGTTGTTGTTGTTTATTTGGCGGTGTTGTTGTTGTTGTTGTTTATTTGACATTGTTGTTGTTGTTTATTTGACGTTGTTGTTGTTGTTTACGTTGTTGTTGTTTATTTGACTTTGTTGTTGTTGTTGACATTGTTGTTGTTATTGTTGTTGTTTATTTGACATTGTTGTTGTTGTTTATTTGACATTGTTGTTGTTGTTGATGTTGTTGTTGTTGTTTATTTGACATTGTTGTTGTTGTTGTTGTTGACGTTGTTGGTGTTGTTGTTTATTTGACGTTGTTGTTGTTGTTGTTGTTGTTTGTTTGACGTTGTTTTAGTTGTTGTTGTTTATTTGACGTTGTTGTTGTTGTTTATTTGACGTTGTTGTTGACATTGTTGTTGTTGTTGTCGTTTATTTGACGTTGTTGTTGTTGTTTATTTGACATTGTTGGTGTTTTGTTGTTTATTTGACGTTGTTGTTGTTTATTTGACGTTGTTTTTGTTATTTGACGTTGTCGTTGTTGTTGTATTTGTAGTTGTTGCTTATTTGACATTGTTGTTATTGTTGTTGTTTATTTGACGTTGTTGTTGCTGTTGTTTATTTGACGTTGCTATTGTTATTGTTGTTTATTTGACGTTGTTGTTGTTGTTGTTTATTTGACGTTGGTGTTTTTGTTGACGTTGTTGTTGTTTATTTAACGTTGTTGTTGTTGTTGTTTATTTGACGTTGTTAATGTGTTTAATGTTGTTAACATTGTTGTTACTGTTGTTTATTTCACGTTGTTGTTGTTGTTATTGTTGTTGTTGTTGTTTATTTGACGTTGTTGTTGTTGTTATTTATTTGACGTTGTTGTGGTTGTTGTTGTTTATTTGACGTTGTTGTTGTTGTGGTTTATTTGACGTTGTTGTTGTTGTTGACGTTGTTGTTGTTGTTGTTGTTTATTTGACGTTGTTGTTGTTGTTGTTGTTGACATAGTTGTTGTTGTTGTTTATTTGACGTTGTTGTTGACGTTGTTGTTGTTGTTTATTTGACGTTGTTGTTGTTGTTGTTTATTTGACGTTGTTGTTGTTGTTTATTTGACGTTGTTGTTGTTGACGTTGTTGGTGTTGTTGTTTATTTGATGTTGTTGTTGTTGTTGTTGTTTATTTGACGTTTTTTTAGTTGTTGTTGTTTATTTGACGTTGTTGTTGTTGTTTATTTGACGTTGTTGTTGACATTGTTGTTGTTGTTGTTTATTTGACATTGTTGTTGTTGTTTATTTGACGTAGTTGTTGTTGTTGACGTTGTTGTTGTTGTTGTTTATTTGACGTTTTTGTTGTTGTTGATGTTGTTGTTGTTGTTTATTTGAAATTGTTGTTGTTGTTGTTGTTTATTTGACGTTGTTGTTGTTGTTGTTGTTTATTTGACGACGTTGTTGTTGTTGTTGTTGTTGTTTATTTGACGTTGTTGTTGTTATTTAACGTTGTTGTTGTTGTTGTATTTTTTGTTGTTGTTGTTATTTATTTGACGTTGTTGTTGTTGTTGTTTATTTGACGTTATTGTTGTTGTTATTTTTAACGTTGTTATTGTTGTTGTTGTTGTTTATTTGACATTGTTGTTGTTGTTGACGTTGTTGTTGTATTTGTTGTTTATTTGACGTTGTTGTTGTTGTTTATTTGACGTTGTTAATGTATTTGACATTGTTGTTGTTGTTTTTGTTGTTTATTTGACGTTGTTGTTGTTGTTGTTTATTTGACGTTGTTATTGTTGTTGTTGTTTATTTGACGTTGTTGTTGTTATTGTTGTTATTGTTTAGTTGACGTTGTTGTTGTTGTTGTTTATTTAACATTGTTGTTGTCGTTGTTTTTGTTGTTTATTTGACGTTGTTGTTCTTGTTCTTGTTGTTGTTTATTTGATGTTGTTTTTGTTGTTGTCTATTTGACGTTGTTGTTGTTGTTGTTGTTGTTTATTTGACGTTGTTGTTGTTGTTGTTTATTTGACGTTGTTGTTGTTGTTGTTGTTGTTGTTTATTTGGCGGTGTTGTTATTGTTGTTGTTTATTTGACATTGTTGTTGTTGTTGATGTTGTTGTTGTTGTTGTTGTTGTTTATTTGACATTGTTGTTGTTGTTGTTGTTGACGTTGTTGGTGTTGTTGTTTATTTGACGTTGTTGTTGTTGTTGTTGTTTACTTGACATTGTTTTAGTTGTTGTTGTTTATTTGACGTTGTTGTTGTTGTTTATTTGACGTTGTTGTTGACATTGTTGTTGTTGTTGTCGTTTATTTGACGTTGTTGTTGTTGTTTATTTGACGTTGTTGGTGTTTTGTTGTTTATTTGACGTTGTTGTTGTTTATTTGACGTTGTTTTTGTTATTTGACGTTGTCGTTGTTGTTGTATTTGTAGTTGTTGCTTATTTGACATTGTTGTTATTGTTGTTGTTTATTTGACGATGTTGTTGCTGTTGTTTATTTGACGTTGCTGTTGTTATTGTTGTTTATTTGACGTTGTTGTTGTTGTTGTTTATTTGACGTTGGTGTTTTTGTTGACGTTGTTGTTGTTTATTTAACGTTGTTGTTGTTGTTGTTTATTTGACGTTGTTAATGTTTTTAATGTTGTTAACATTGTTGTTACTGTTTTTTATTTCACGTTGTTGTTGTTGTTATTGTTGTTGTTGTTGTTTATTTGACGTTGTTGTTGTTGTTGACATTGTTGTTGTTATTGTTGTTGTTTATTTGACATTGTTGTTGTTGTTGATGTTGTTGTTGTTGTTGTTGTTGTTTATTTGACATTGTTGTTGTTGTTGTTGTTGACGTTGTTGGTGTTGTTGTTTATTTGATGTTGTTGTTGTTGTTGTTGTTTACTTGACGTTGTTTTAGTTGTTGTTGTTTATTTGACGTTGTTGTTGTTGTTTATTTGACGTTGTTGTTGACATTGTTGTTGTTGTTGTCGTTTATTTGACGTTGTTGTTGTTGTTTATTTGACGTTGTTGGTGTTTTGTTGTTTATTTGACGTTGTTGTTGTTTATTTGACGTAGTTTTTGTTATTTGACGTTGTCGTTGTTGTTGTATTTGTAGTTGTTGCTTATTTGACATTGTTGTTATTGTTGTTGTTTATTTGACGATGTTGTTGCTGTTGTTTATTTGACGTTGCTGTTGTTATTGTTGTTTATTTGACGTTGTTGTTGTTGTTGTTTATTTGACATTGGTGTTTTTGTTGACGTTGTTGTTATTTATTTAACGTTGTTGTTGTTGTTGTTTATTTGACGTTGTTAATGTTTTTAATGTTGTTAACATTGTTGTTACTGTTGTTTATTTCACGTTGTTGTTGTTGTTATTGTTGTTGTTGTTGTTTATTTGACGTTGTTGTTGTTGTTGTTATTTATTTGACGTTGTTGTGGTTGTTGTTGTTTATTTGACGTTGTTGTTGTTGTGGTTTATTTGACGTTGTTGTTGTTGTTGACGTTGTTGTTGTTGTTGTTGTTGTTTATTTGACGTTGTTGTTGTTGTTGACATAGTTGTTGTTGTTGTTTATTTGACGTTGTTGTTGACGTTGTTGTTGTTGTTTATTTGACGTTGTTGTTGTTGTTGTTTATTTGACGTTGTTGTTGTTGTTTATTTGACGTTGTTGTTGTTGTTTATTTGACATTGTTGTTGTTGTTGTTTATTTGACATTGTTGTTGTTGTTGTTGTTGACGTTGTTGGTGTTGTTGTTTATTTGATGTTGTTGTTGTTGTTGTTGTTGTTTATTTGACGTTTTTTTAGTTGTTGTTGTTTATTTGACGTTGTTGTTGTTGTTTATTTGACGTTGTTGTTGACATTGTTGTTGTTGTTGTTTATTTGACATTGTTGTTTTTGTTTATTTGACGTAGTTGTTGTTGTTGACGTTGTTGTTATTGTTGTTTATTTGACGTTTTTGTTGTTGTTTATGTTGTTGTTGTTGTTTATTTGAAATTGTTGTTGTTGTTGTTGTTGTTGTTTATTTGACGACGTTGTTGTTGTTGTTATTGTTGTTTATTTGACGTTGTTGTTGTTATTTAACGTTGTTGTTGTTGTTGTATTTTTTATTGTTGTTGTTGTTTATTTGACGTTGTTGTTGTTGTTGTTTATTTGACGTTATTGTTGTTGTTATTTTTAACGTTGTTATTGTTGTTGTTGTTGTTTATTTGACATTGTTTTTGTTGTTGTATTTTTTGTTGTTGTTGTTGTTTATTTGACGTTGTTGTTGTTGTTGTTTATTTGACGTTATTGTTGTTGTTATTTTTAACGTTGTTATTGTTGTTGTTGTTATTTATTTGACATTGTTGTTGTTGTTGACGTTGTTGTTGTTGTTGTTGTTTATTTGACGTTGTTGTTGTTGTTTATTTGACGTTGTTAATGTATTTGACATTGTTGTTGTTGTTTTTGTTGTTTATTTGATGTTGTTGTTGTTGTTTATTTGACGTTGTTATTGTGGTTGTTGTTTATTTGACGTTGTTGTTGTTATTGTTGTTATTGTTTAGTTGACGTTGTTGTTGTTGTTGTTTATTTGACGTTGTTGTTGTCGTTGTTTTTGTTGTTTATTTGACGTTGTTGTTCTTGTTCTTGTTGTTGTTTATTTGATGTTGTTTTTGTTGTTGTCTATTTGACGTTGTTGTTGTTGTTGTTGTTGTTGTTGTTGTTTATTTAACGTTGTTGTTGTTGTTGTTTATTTGACGTTGTTGTTGTTGTTGTTGTTTATTTGGCGGTGTTGTTGTTGTTGTTTATTTGACGTTGTTGTTGTTGTTTATTTGACGTTGTTGTTGTTGTTTATGTGACGTTGTTGTTGTTGTTGACGTTGTTGTTGTTTATTTGATGTTGTTGTTGTTGTTGACATAGTTGTTGTTGTTTATTTCACGTTGTTATTGTTGACATTGGTTTTCATTTGACGTTGTTGTTGTTATTTATTTGACGTTGTTGTTGTTGTTGTTGACATTGTTGTTGTTGTTGTTTATTTGACGTTGTTGTTGTTGTTGTTTATTTGACATTGTTGTTGTTGTTGACGGTGTTGTTGTTGTTGTTGTTTATTTGACGTTGTTGTTGTTGTTGACGTTGTTGTTGTTGTTGTTGTTGTTGTTTATTTGACGTTGTTGTTGTTGTTGTTGTTGTTTATTTGACGTTGTTGTTGTGGTTGTTGTTTATTTGACGTTGTTGTTGTTATTTTTGTTGTTGTTTAGTTGACGCTGTTGTTGTTGTTGTTTATTTGACGTTGTTGTTGTCGTTGTTTTTGTTGTTTATTTGACGTTGTTGTTGTTGACGTTGTCGTTGTTGTTGTTTATTTGACGTTGTTGTTGTTGTTGTTGTCTATTTGACGTTGTTGTTGTTGTTGTTTATTTTACGTTGTTGTTGTTGTTGTTGTTGTTGTTGTTGTTTATTTGACGTTGTTGTTGTTGTTGTTTATTTGGCGGTGTTGTTGTTGTTGTTGTTTATTTGACGTTGTTGTTGTTGTTTATTTGACGTTGTTGTTGTTGTTTACGTTGTTGTTGTTTATTTGACGTTGTTGTTGTTGTTGACATTGTTGTTGTTATTGTTGTTGTTTATTTGACATTGTTGTTGTTGTTGATGTTGTTGTTGTTGTTGTTGTTTATATGACATTGTTGTTGTTGTTGTTGACGTTGTTGGTGTTGTTGTTTATTTGACGTTGTTGTTGTTGTTGTTGTTTACTTGACGTTGTTTTAGTTGTTGTTGTTTATTTGACGTTGTTGTTGTTGTTTATTTGACGTTGTTGTTGACATTGTTGTTGTTGTTGTCGTTTATTTGACGTTGTTGTTGTTGTTTATTTGACGTTGTTGGTGTTTTGTTGTTTATTTGACGTTGTTGTTGTTTATTTGACGTTGTTTTTGTTATTTGACGTTGTCGTTGTTGTTGTATTTGTAGTTGTTGCTTATTTGACATTGTTGTTATTGTTGTTGTTTATTTGACGTTGTTGTTGCTGTTGTTTATTTGACGTTGCTGTTGTTATTGTTGTTTATTTGACGTTGTTGTTGTTGTTGTTTATTTGACGTTGGTGTTTTTGTTGACGTTGTTGTTGTTTATTTAACGTTGTTGTTGTTGTTGTTTATTTGACGTTGTTAATGTTTTTAATGTTGTTAACATTGTTGTTACTGTTGTTTATTTCACGTTGTTGTTGTTGTTATTGTTGTTGTTGTTGTTGTTTATTTGACGTTGTTGTTGTTGTTGTTATTTATTTGACGTTGTTGTGGTTGTTGTTGTTTATTTGACGTTGTTGTTGTTGTGGTTTATTTGACGTTGTTGTTGTTGTTGACGTTGTTGTTGTTGTTGTTGTTGTTGTTTATTTGACGTTGTTGTTGTTGTTGACATAGTTGTTGTTGTTGTTGTTTATTTGACGTTGTTGTTGACGTTGTTGTTGTTGTTTATTTGACGTTGTTGTTGTTGTTGTTTATTTGACGTTGTTGTTGTTGTTTATTTGACGTTGTTGTTGTTGTTTATTTGACATTGTTGTTGTTGTTGTTTATTTGACATTGTTGTTGTTGTTGTTGTTGACGTTGTTGGTGTTGTTGTTTATTTGATGTTGTTGTTGTTGTTGTTGTTGTTTATTTGACGTTTTTTTAGTTGTTGTTGTTTATTTGACGTTGTTGTTGTTGTTTATTTGACGTTGTTGTTGACATTGTTGTTGTTGTTGTTTATTTGACATTGTTGTTTTTGTTTATTTGACGTAGTTGTTGTTGTTGACGTTGTTGTTATTGTTGTTTATTTGACGTTTTTGTTGTTGTTTATGTTGTTGTTGTTGTTTATTTGAAACTGTTGTTGTTGTTGTTGTTTATTTGACGTTGTTGTTGTTGTTGTTTATTTGACGACGTTGTTGTTGTTGTTATTGTTGTTTATTTGACGTTGTTGTTGTTATTTAACGTTGTTGTTGTTGTTGTATTTTTTGTTGTTGTTGTTGTTTATTTGACGTTGTTGTTGTTGTTGTTTATTTGACGTTATTGTTGTTGTTATTTTTAACGTTGTTATTGTTGTTGTTGTTGTTTATTTGACATTGTTGTTGTTGTTGTATTTTTTGTTGTTGTTGTTGTTTATTTGACGTTGTTGTTGTTGTTGTTTATTTGACGTTATTGTTGTTGTTATTTTTAACGTTGTTATTGTTGTTGTTGTTATTTATTTGACATTGTTGTTGTTGTTGACGTTGTTGTTGTTGTTGTTGTTTATTTGACGTTGTTGTTGTTGTTTATTTGACGTTGTTAATGTATTTGACATTGTTGTTGTTGTTTTTGTTGTTTATTTGATGTTGTTGTTGTTGTTTATTTGACGTTGTTATTGTGGTTGTTGTTTATTTGACGTTGTTGTTGTTATTGTTGTTATTGTTTAGTTGACGTTGTTGTTGTTGTTGTTTATTTGACGTTGTTGTTGTCGTTGTTTTTGTTGTTTATTTGACGTTGTTGTTCTTGTTCTTGTTGTTGTTTATTTGATGTTGTTTTTGTTGTTGTCTATTTGACGTTGTTGTTGTTGTCGTTGTTGTTGTTGTTGTTGTTTATTTAACGTTGTTGTTGTTGTTGTTTATTTGACGTTGTTGTTGTTGTTGTTTATTTGGCGGTGTTGTTGTTGTTGTTTATTTGACGTTGTTGTTGTTGTTTATTTGACGTTGTTGTTGTTGTTTATGTGACGTTGTTGTTGTTGTTGACGTTGTTGTTGTTTATTTGATGTTGTTGTTGTTGTTGACATAGTTGTTGTTGTTTATTTCACGTTGTTGTTGTTGACATTGGTTTTCATTTGACGTTGTTGTTGTTATTTATTTGACGTTGTTGTTGTTGTTGTTGACGTTGTTGTTGTTGTTGTTTATTTGACGTTGTTGTTGTTGTTGTTTATTTGACATTGTTGTTGTTGTTGACGGTGTTGTTGTTGTTGTTGTTTATTTGACGTTGTTGTTGTTGTTGACGTTGTTGTTGTTGTTGTTGTTGTTATTTATTTGACGTTGTTGTTGTTGTTGTTGTTGTTTATTTGACGTTGTTGTTGTGGTTGTTGTTTATTTGACGTTGTTGTTGTTATTTTTGTTGTTGTTTAGTTGACGCTGTTGTTGTTGTTGTTTATTTGACGTTGTTGTTGTCGTTGTTTTTGTTGTTTATTTGACGTTGTTGTTGTTGACGTTGTCGTTGTTGTTTTTTATTTGACGTTGTTGTTGTTGTTGTGTATTTGACGTTGTTGTTGTTGTTATTGTTTATTTTACGTTGTTGTTGTTGTTGTTGTTGTTGTTGTTTATTTGACGTTGTTGTTGTTGTTGTTTATTTGGCGGTGTTGTTGTTGTTGTTGTTTATTTGACATTGTTGTTGTTGTTTATTTGACGTTGTTGTTGTTGTTTACGTTGTTGTTGTTTATTTGACTTTGTTGTTGTTGTTGACATTGTTGTTGTTATTGTTGTTGTTTATTTGACATTGTTGTTGTTGTTTATTTGACATTGTTGTTGTTGTTGATGTTGTTGTTGTTGTTTATTTGACATTGTTGTTGTTGTTGTTGTTGACGTTGTTGGTGTTGTTGTTTATTTGACGTTGTTGTTGTTGTTGTTGTTGTTTGTTTGACGTTGTTTTAGTTGTTGTTGTTTATTTGACGTTGTTGTTGTTGTTTATTTGACGTTGTTGTTGACATTGTTGTTGTTGTTGTCGTTTATTTGACGTTGTTGTTGTTGTTTATTTGACATTGTTGGTGTTTTGTTGTTTATTTGACGTTGTTGTTGTTTATTTGACGTTGTTTTTGTTATTTGACGTTGTCGTTGTTGTTGTATTTGTAGTTGTTGCTTATTTGACATTGTTGTTATTGTTGTTGTTTATTTGACGTTGTTGTTGCTGTTGTTTATTTGACGTTGCTATTGTTATTGTTGTTTATTTGACGTTGTTGTTGTTGTTGTTTATTTGACGTTGGTGTTTTTGTTGACGTTGTTGTTGTTTATTTAACGTTGTTGTTGTTGTTGTTTATTTGACGTTGTTAATGTGTTTAATGTTGTTAACATTGTTGTTACTGTTGTTTATTTCACGTTGTTGTTGTTGTTATTGTTGTTGTTGTTGTTTATTTGACGTTGTTGTTGTTGTTATTTATTTGACGTTGTTGTGGTTGTTGTTGTTTATTTGACGTTGTTGTTGTTGTGGTTTATTTGACGTTGTTGTTGTTGTTGACGTTGTTGTTGTTGTTGTTGTTTATTTGACGTTGTTGTTGTTGTTGTTGTTGACATAGTTGTTGTTGTTGTTTATTTGACGTTGTTGTTGACGTTGTTGTTGTTGTTTATTTGACGTTGTTGTTGTTGTTGTTTATTTGACGTTGTTGTTGTTGTTTATTTGACGTTGTTGTTGTTGACGTTGTTGGTGTTGTTGTTTATTTGATGTTGTTGTTGTTGTTGTTGTTTATTTGACGTTTTTTTAGTTGTTGTTGTTTATTTGACGTTGTTGTTGTTGTTTATTTGACGTTGTTGTTGACATTGTTGTTGTTGTTGTTTATTTGACATTGTTGTTGTTGTTTATTTGACGTAGTTGTTGTTGTTGACGTTGTTGTTGTTGTTGTTTATTTGACGTTTTTGTTGTTGTTGATGTTGTTGTTGTTGTTTATTTGAAATTGTTGTTGTTGTTGTTGTTTATTTGACGTTGTTGTTGTTGTTGTTGTTTATTTGACGACGTTGTTGTTGTTGTTGTTGTTGTTTATTTGACGTTGTTGTTGTTATTTAACGTTGTTGTTGTTGTTGTATTTTTTGTTGTTGTTGTTATTTATTTGACGTTGTTGTTGTTGTTGTTTATTTGACGTTATTGTTGTTGTTATTTTTAACGTTGTTATTGTTGTTGTTGTTGTTTATTTGACATTGTTGTTGTTGTTGACGTTGTTGTTGTATTTGTTGTTTATTTGACGTTGTTGTTGTTGTTTATTTGACGTTGTTAATGTATTTGACATTGTTGTTGTTGTTTTTGTTGTTTATTTGACGTTGTTGTTGTTGTTGTTTATTTGACGTTGTTATTGTTGTTGTTGTTTATTTGACGTTGTTGTTGTTATTGTTGTTATTGTTTAGTTGACGTTGTTGTTGTTGTTGTTTATTTAACATTGTTGTTGTCGTTGTTTTTGTTGTTTATTTGACGTTGTTGTTCTTGTTCTTGTTGTTGTTTATTTGATGTTGTTTTTGTTGTTGTCTATTTGACGTTGTTGTTGTTGTTGTTGTTGTTTATTTGACGTTGTTGTTGTTGTTGTTTATTTGACGTTGTTGTTGTTGTTGTTGTTGTTGTTTATTTGGCGGTGTTGTTGTTGTTGTTTATTTGACGTTGTTGTTGTTGTTTATTTGACGTTGTTGTTGTTGTTTATGTGACGTTGTTGTTGTTGTTGACGTTGTTGTTGTTTATTTGATGTTGTTGTTGTTGTTGACATAGTTGTTGTTGTTTATTTCACGTTGTTGTTGTTGACATTGGTTTTCATTTGACGTTGTTGTTGTTATTTATTTGACGTTGTTGTTGTTGTTGTTGACGTTGTTGTTGTTGTTTATTTGACGTTGTTGTTGTTGTTGTTTATTTGACATTGTTGTTGTTGTTGACGGTGTTGTTGTTGTTGTTGTTTATTTGACGTTGTTGTTGTTGTTGACGTTGTTGTTGTTGTTGTTGTTGTTGTTTATTTGACATTGTTGTTGTTGTTGTTGTTGACATAGTTGTTGTTGTTGTTTATTTGACGTTGTTGTTGACGTTGTTATTGTTGTTTGTTTGACGTTGTTGTTGTTGTTGTTTATTTGACGTTGTTGTTGTTGTTTATTTGACGTTGTTGTTGTTGTTTATTTGACATTGTTGTTGTTGTTGTTTATTTGACATTGTTGTTGTTGTTGTTGTTGACGTTGTTGGTGTTGTTGTTTATTTGATGTTGTTGTTGTTGTTGTTGTTGTTTATTTGACGTTTTTTTAGTTGTTGTTGTTTATTTGACGTTTTTTTAGTTGTTGTTGTTTATTTGACGTTTTTTTAGTTGTTGTTGTTTATTTGACGTTTTTTTAGTTGTTGTTGTTTATTTGACGTTGTTGTTGTTGTTTATTTGACGTTGTTGTTGACATTGTTGTTGTTGTTGTTTATTTGACATTGTTGTTGTTGTTTATTTGACGTAGTTGTTGTTGTTGACGTTTTTGTTGTTGTTGTTTATTTGACGTTTTTATTGTTGTTGATGTTGTTGTTGTTGTTTATTTGAAATTGTTGTTGTTGTTGTTATTTATTTGACGTTGTTGTTGTTGTTGTTTATTTGACGATGTTGTTGTTGTTGTTGGTTATTTGACGTTGTTGTTGTTGTTGTTGTATTTTTTGTTGTTGTTGTTGTTTATTTGACGTTGTTGTTGTTGTTGTTTATTTGACGTTATTGTTGTTGTTATTTTTAACGTTGTTATTGTTGTTGTTGTTGTTGTTTATTTGACATTGTTGTTGTTGTTGACGTTGTTGTAGTTGTTGTTGTTTATTTGACGTTGTTGTTGTTGTTTATTTGACGTTGTTAATGTATTTGACATTGTTGTTGTTGTTTTTGTTGTTTATTTGACGTAGTTGTTGTTGTTGTTTATTTGACGTTGTTATTGTGGTTGTTGTTTATTTGACGTTGTTGTTGTTATTGTTGTTATTGTTTAGTTGACGTTGTTGTTGTTGTTGTTGTTTATTTGACGTTGTTGTTGTCGTTGTTTTTGTTGTTTATTTGACGTTGTTGTTCTTGTTCTTGTTGTTGTTTATTTGATGTTGTTTTTATTGTTGTCTATTTGACGTTGTTGTTGTTGTTGTTGTTGCTGTTGTTTATTTGACGTTGTTGTTGTTGTTTATTTGACGTTGTTGTTGTTGTTGTTGTTTATTTTGCGGTGTTGTTGTTGTTGTTTATTTGACGTTGTTGTTGTTGTTTATTTGACGTTGTTGTTGTTGTTTATGTGACGTTGTTGTTGTTGTTGACGTTGTTGTTGTTTATTTGATGTTGTTGTTGTTGACATAGTTGTTGTTGTTTATTTCACGTTGTTGTTGTTGACATTGGTTTTCATTTGACGTTGTTGTTGTTATTTATTTGACGTTGTTGTTGTTGTTGTTGACGTTGTTTTTGTTGTTGTTTATTTGACGTTGTTGTTGTTGTTGTTTATTTGACATTGTTGTTGTTGTTGACGGTGTTGTTATTGTTGTTGTTTATTTGACATTGTTGTTGTTGTTGTTGTTTATTTGACGTTGTTGTTGTTGTTTTTGTTGTTGCTGTTGTTGTTGTTTATTTGACGTTGTTGTTGTTGTTTATTTGACGTTGTTGTTGTTGTTTATTTGACGTTGTTGTTGTTGTTTATTTGACGTTGTTGTTGTTGACGTTGTTGTTGTTATTGTTTATTTGATTGTTGTTGTTGTTGTTTATTTAACGTAGTTGTTATTGTTGACGTTGTTGTTGTTGTTTATTTGACGTTTTTGTTGTTGTTGATGTAGTTGTTGTTTTTGTTGTTGTTTATTTGACGTTGTTGTTGTTGTTTATTTGACGTTGTTGTTGTTGTTGTTGTTGTTTATTTGACGTTGTTGTTGTTATTGTTGTTGTTGTTGTTTATTTGACGTTGTTGTTGTTGTTGTTTATTTGACGTTGTTGTTGTTATTGTTGTTGTTGTTGTTGTTTATTTGACATTGTTGTTGTTGTTGTTGTTTATTTTACGTTATTGTTGTTGTTGTTGTTTATTTGACGTTGTTGTTGTTGTTGTTTATTTGGTGGTGTTGTTGTTGTTGTTGTTTCTTTGACGTTGTTGTTGTTGTTTATTTGACGTTGTTGTTGTTGTTTACGTTGTTGTTGTTTATTTGACGTTGTTGTTGTTGTTGACATTGTTGTTGTTATTGTTGTTGTTTATTTGACATTGTTGTTGTTGTTTATTTGACATTGTTGTTGTTGTTGTTGATGTTGTTGCTGTTGTTGTTGTTTATTTGACATTGTTGTTGTTGTTGTTGTTGACGTTGTTGGTGTTGTTGTTTATTTGACGTTGTTGTTGTTGTTGTTCATTTGACGTTGTTTTAGTTGTTGTTGTTTATTTGACGTTGTTGTTGTTGTTTATTTGACGTTGTTGTTGACATTGTTGTTGTTGTTGTCGTTTATTTGATGTTGTTGTTGTTGTTTATTTGGCGTTGTTGGTGTTTTGTTGTTTATTTGACGTTGTTGTTGTTTATTTAACGTTGTTTTTGTTATTTGACGTTGTCGTTGTTGTTGTATTTGTAGTTGTTGCTTATTTGACATTGTTGTTATTGTTGTTGTTTATTTGACGTTGTTGTTGCTGTTGTTTATTTGACGTTGTTGTTGTTATTGTTGTTTATTTGACGTTGTTGTTGTTGTTGTGGTTTATTTGACGTTGTTGTTGTTGTTGACGTTGTTGTTGTTGTTGTTTATTTGATGTTGTTGTTGTTGTTGTTGTTGACATAGTTGTTGTTGTTGTTTATTTGACGTTGTTGTTGTTGTTGACGTTGTTGTTGTTGTTTATTTGACGTTGTTGTTGTTGTTGTTTATTTGACGTTGTTGTTGTTGTTTATTTGACGTTGTTGTTGTTGTTTATTTGACATTGTTGTTGTTGTTGTTTATTTGACATTGTTGTTGTTGTTGTTGTTGACGTTGTTGGTGTTGTTCTTTATTTGATGTTGTTGTTGTTGTTGTTGTTTATTTGACGTTTTTTTAGTTGTTGTTGTTTATTTGACGTTGTTGTTGTTGTTTATTTGACGTTGTTGTTGACATTGTTGTTGTTGTTGTTTATTTGACATTGTTGTTGTTGTTTATTTGACGTAGTTGTTGTTGTTCACGTTGTTGTTGTTGTTGTTTATTTGACGTTTTTGTTGTTGTTGATGTTGTTGTTGTTGTTTATTTGAAATTGTTGTTTTTGTTGTTTATTTGACGTTGTTGTTGTTGTTGTTTATTTGACGACGTTGTTGTTGTTGTTGTTGTTTATTTGACGTTGTTGTTGTTATTTAACGTTGTGGTTGTTGTTGTATTTTTTGTTGTTGTTGTTGTTTATTTGACGTTGTTGTTGTTGTTTATTTGACGTTATTGTTGTTGTTATTTTTAACGTTGTTATTGTTGTTGTTATTGTTTATTTGACATTGTTGTTGTTGTTGACGTTGTTGTTGTTGTTGTTTATTTGACGTTGTTGTTGTTGTTGTTTATTTGACGTTGTTAATGTATTTGACATTGTTGTTGTTGTTTTTGTTGTTGTCTATTTGACGTTGTTGTTGTTGTTGTTGTTTATTTGACGTTGTTGTTGTTGTTGTTGTTTATTTGACGTTGTTGTTGTTGTTGTTGTTTATTTGGCGGTGTTGTTGTTGTTGTTTATTTGACGTTGTTGTTGTTGTTTATTTGACGTTGTTGTTCTTGTTTATGTGACGTTGTTGTTGTTGTTGACGTTGTTGTTGTTTATTTGATGTTGTTGTTGTTGTTGACATAGTTGTTGTTGTTTATTTCACGTTGTTGTTGTTGACATTGTTGTTCATTTGACGTTGTTGTTGTTATTTATTTGACGTTGTTGTTGTTGTTGTTGACGTTGTTGTTGTTGTTGTTGTTTATTTGACGTTGTTGCTGTTGTTATTTATTTGACATTGTTGTTGTTGTTGACGGTGTTATTGTTGTTGTTGTTTATTTGACATTGTTGTTGTTGTTGATGACGTTGTTGTTGTTGTTGTTTATTTGACGTTGTTGTTGTTGTTTTTGTTGTTGCTGTTGTTATTGTTTATTTGACGTTGTTGTTGTTGTTTATTTGACGTTGTTGTTATTGTTGTTTATTTGACGTTGTTGTTGTTGACGTTGTTGTTGTTATTGTTTATTTGATTTTTGTTGTTGTTGTTTATTTGACGTAGTTGTTATTGTTGACGTTGTTGTTGTTGTTTATTTGACGTTTTTGTTGTTGTTGATGTAGTTGTTGTTTTTGTTGTTGTTTATTTGACGTTGTTGTTGTTGTTTATTTGACGTTGTTGTTGTTGTTGTTGTTTATTTGACGTTGTTGTTGTTATTGTTGTTGTTGTTGTTTATTTGACGTTGTTGTTGTTGTTGTTTATTTGACGTTGTTGTTGTTATTGTTGTTGTTGTTGTTTATTTGACATTGTTGTTGTTGTTGTTGTTGTTTATTTTACGTTATTGTTGTTGTTGTTGTTGTTGTTGTTGTTGTTTATTTGACGTTGTTGTTGTTGTTGTTTATTTGGCGGTGTTGTTGTTGTTGTTGTTTATTTGACGTTGTGGTTGTTGTTTATTTGACGTTGTTGTTGTTGTTTACGTTGTTGTTGTTTATTTGACGTTGTTGTTGTTGTTGACATTGTTGTTGTTATTGTTGTTGTTTATTTGACATTGTTGTTGTTGTTTATTTGACATTGTTGTTGTTGTTGATGTTGTTGCTGTTGTTGTTGTTTATTTGACATTGTTGTTGTTGTTGTTGACGTTGTTGGTGTTGTTGTTTATTTGACGTTGTTGTTGTTGTTGTTGTTGTTTATTTGACGTTGTTTTAGTTGTTGTTGTTTATTTGACGTTGTTGTTGTTGTTTATTTGACGTTGTTGTTGTTGTTTATTTGACGTTGTTGTTGACATTTATGTTGTTGTTGTCGTTTATTTGATGTTGTTGTTGTTGTTTATTTGGCGTTGTTGGTGTTTTGTTGTTTATTTGACGTTGTTGTTGTTTATTTGACGTTGTTTTTGTTATTTGACGTTGTCGTTGTTGTTGTATTTGTAGTTGTTGCTTATTTGACATTGTTGTTATTGTTGTTGTTTATTTGACGTTGTTGTTGTTGTTGTTTATTTGACGTTGTTGTTGTTATTGTTGTTTATTTGACGTTGTTGTTGTTGTTGTTGTTTATTTGACGTTGTTGTTTTTGTTGACGTTGTTGTTGTTTATTTAACGTTGTTAATGTTGTTGTTGTTTATTTGACGTTGTTAATGTTTTTAATGTTGTTAACATTGTTGTTACTGTTGTTTATTTCACGTTGTTGTTGTTGTTATTGTTGTTGTTGTTTATATGACGTTGTTGTTGTTGTTGTTGTTGTTATTTATTTGACGTTGTTGTGGTTGTTGTTGTTTATTTGACGTTGTTGTTGTGGTTGTGGTTTATTTGACGTTGTTGTTGTTGTTGACGTTGTTGTTGTTGTTGTTGTTGTTTATTTGACGTTGTTGTTGTTGTTGTTGACATAGTTGTTGTTGTTGTTGTTTATTTGACGTTGTTGTTGTTGTTGACGTTGTTATTGTTGTTTATTTGACGTTGTTGTTGTTGTTGTTTATTTGACGTTGTTGTTGTTGTTTATTTGACGTTGTTGTTGTTGTTTATTTGACATTGTTATTGTTGTTGTTTATTTGACATTGTTGTTGTTGTTGTTGTTGACGTTGTTGGTGTTGTTATTTATTTGATGTTGTTGTTGTTGTTGTTGTTGTTGTTTATTTGACATTTTTTTAGTTGTTGTTGTTTATTTGACGTTGTTGTTGTTGTTTATTTGACGTTGTTGTTGACATTGTTGTTGTTGTTGTTTATTTGACATTGTTGTTGTTGTTTATTTGACGTAGTTGTTGTTGTTGACGTTGTTGTTGTTGTTGTTTATTTGACGTTTTTGTTGTTGTTGATGTTGTTGTTGTTTATTTGAAATTGTTGTTGTTGTTGTTGTTGTTTATTTGACGTTGTTGTTGTTGTTGTTTATTTGACGACGTTGTTGTTGTTGTTGTTGTTGTTGTTTATTTGACGTTGTTGTTGTTTATTTGACGTTATTGTTGTTATTTAACGTTGTTGTTGTTGTTGTATTTTTTGTTGTTGTTGTTGTTTATTTGACGTTGTTGTTGTTGTTGTTGTTTATTTGACGTTATTGTTGTTGTTATTTTTAAGGTTGTTGTTGTTGTTGTTGTTTATTTGACATTGTTGTTGTTGTTGACGTTGTTGTTGTTGTTTATTTGACGTTGTTGTTGTTGTTTATTTGAAATTGTTGTTGTTGTTGTTTATTTGACGTTGTTGTTGTTGTTGTTTATTTGACGACGTTGTTGTTGTTGTTGTTGTTTATTTGACGTTGTTGTTGTTATTTAACGTTGTGGTTGTTGTTGTATTTTTTGTTGTTGTTGTTGTTTATTTGACGTTGTTGTTGTTGTTTATTTGACGTTATTGTTGTTGTTATTTTTAACGTTGTTATTGTTGTTGTTATTGTTTATTTGACATTGTTGTTGTTGTTGACGTTGTTGTTGTTGTTGTTTATTTGACGTTGTTGTTGTTGTTGTTTATTTGACGTTGTTAATGTATTTGACATTGTTGTTGTTGTTTTTGTTGTTTATTTGACGTTGTTGTTGTTGTTGTTTATTTGACGTTGTTATTGTGGTTGTTGTTTATGTGACGTTGTTGTTGTTATTGTTGTTATTGTTTAGTTGACGTTGTTGTTGTTGTTGTTTATTTGACGTTGTTGTTGTCGTTGTTTTTGTTGTTTATTTGACGTTGTTGTTCTTGTTCTTGTTGTTGTTTATTTGATGTTGTTTTTGTTGTTGTCTATTTGACGTTCTTGTTGTTGTTGTTGTTTATTTGACGTTGTTGTTGTTGTTGTTGTTTATTTGACGTTGTTGTTGTTGTTGTTGTTTATTTGGCGGTGTTGTTGTTGTTGTTTATTTGACGTTGTTGTTGTTGTTTATTTGACGTTGTTGTTCTTGTTTATGTGACGTTGTTGTTGTTGTTGACGTTGTTGTTGTTTATTTGATGTTGTTGTTGTTGTTGACATAGTTGTTGTTGTTTATTTCACGTTGTTGTTGTTGACATTGTTGTTCATTTGACGTTGTTGTTGTTATTTATTTGACGTTGTTGTTGTTGTTGACGTTGTTGTTGTTGTTGTTGTTTATTTCACGTTGTTGCTGTTGTTATTTATTTGACATTGTTGTTGTTGTTGACGGTGTTATTGTTGTTGTTGTTTATTTGACATTGTTGTTGTTGTTGATGACGTTGTTGTTGTTGTTGTTTATTTGACGTTGTTGTTGTTGTTGTTTTTGTTGTTGCTGTTGTTGTTGTTTATTTGACGTTGTTGTTGTTGTTTATTTGACGTTGTTGTTGTTGTTGTTTATTTGACGTTGTTGTTGTTGACGTTGTTGTTGTTATTGTTTATTTGATTGTTGTTGTTGTTGTTTATTTGACGTAGTTGTTATTGTTGACGTTGTTGTTGTTGTTTATTTGACGTTTTTGTTGTTGTTGATGTAGTTGTTGTTTTTGTTGTTGTTTATTTGACGTTGTTGTTGTTGTTTATTTGACGTTGTTGTTGTTGTTGTTTATTTGACGTTGTTGTTGTTATTATTGTTGTTGTTGTTTATTTGACGTTGTTGTTGTTGTTGTTTATTTGACGTTGTTGTTGTTATTGTTGTTGTTGTTGTTGTTTATTTGACATTGTTGTTGTTGTTGTTGTTGTTTATTTTACGTTATTGTTGTTGTTGTTGTTGTTGTTGTTGTTTATTTGACGTTGTTGTTGTTGTTGTTTATTTGGCGGTGTTGTTGTTGTTGTTGTTTATTTGACGTTGTGGTTGTTGTTTATTTGACGTTGTTGTTGTTGTTTACGTTGTTGTTGTTTATTTGACGTTGTTTATGTTGTTGACATTGTTGTTGTTATTGTTGTTGTTTATTTGACATTGTTGTTGTTGTTTATTTGACATTGTTGTTGTTGTTGATGTTGTTGCTGTTGTTGTTGTTTATTTGACATTGTTGTTGTTGTTGTTGTTGACGTTGTTGGTGTTGTTGTTTATTTGACGTTGTTGTTGTTGTTTTTGTTGTTTATTTGACGTTGTTTTAGTTGTTGTTGTTTATTTGACGTTGTTGTTGTTGTTTATTTGACGTTGTTGTTGTTGTTTATTTGACGTTGTTGTTGACATTGTTGTTGTTGTTGTCGTTTATTTGATGTTGTTATTGTTGTTTATTTGGCGTTGTTGGTGTTTTGTTGTTTATTTGACGTTGTTGTTGTTTATTTGACGTTGTTTTTGTTATTTGACGTTGTCGTTGTTGTTGTATTTGTAGTTGTTGCTTATTTGACATTGTTGTTATTGTTGTTGTTTATTTGACGTTGTTGTTGCTGTTGTTTATTTGACGTTGTTGTTGTTATTGTTGTTTATTTGACGTTGTTGTTGTTGTTGTTGTTGTTGTTGTTTATTTGACGTTGTTGTTTTTGTTGACGTTGTTGTTGTTTATTTAACGTTGTTAATGTTGTTGTTGTTTATTTGACGTTGTTAATGTTTTTAATGTTGTTAACATTGTTGTTACTGTTGTTTATTTCACGTTGTTGTTGTTGTTATTGTTGTTGTTGTTTATATGACGTTGTTGTTGTTGTTGTTGTTGTTATTTATTTGACGTTGTTGTGGTTGTTGTTGTTTATTTGACGTTGTTGTTGTTGTTGTGGTTTATTTGACGTTGTTGTTGTTGTTGACGTTGTTGTTGTTGTTGTTGTTGTTTATTTGACGTTGTTGTTGTTGTTGTTGACATAGTTGTTGTTGTTGTTGTTTATTTGACGTTGTTGTTGTTGTTGACGTTGTTATTGTTGTTTATTTGACGTTGTTGTTGTTGTTTATTTGACGTTGTTGTTGTTGTTTATTTGACGTTGTTGTTGTTGTTTATTTGACATTGTTATTGTTGTTGTTTATTTGACATTGTTGTTGTTGTTGTTGTTGACGTTGTTGGTGTTGTTATTTATTTGATGTTGTTGTTGTTGTTGTTGTTGTTTATTTGACGTTTTTTTAGTTGTTGTTGTTTATTTGACGTTGTTGTTGTTGTTTATTTGACGTTGTTGTTGACATTGTTGTTGTTGTTGTTTATTTGACATTGTTGTTGTTGTTTATTTGACGTAGTTGTTGTTGTTGACGTTGTTGTTGTTGTTGTTTATTTGACGTTTTTGTTGTTGTTGATGTTGTTGTTGTTTATTTGAAATTGTTGTTGTTGTTGTTGTTGTTTATTTGACGTTGTTGTTGTTGTTGTTTATTTGACGACGTTGTTGTTGTTGTTGTTGTTGTTTATTTGACGTTGTTGTTGTTTATTTGACGTTATTGTTGTTATTTAACGTTGTTGTTGTTGTTGTATTTTTTGTTGTTGTTGTTGTTTATTTGACGTTGTTGTTGTTGTTGTTTATTTGACGTTATTGTTGTTGTTATTTTTAAGGTTGTTATTGTTGTTGTTGTTGTTTATTTGACATTGTTGTTGTTGTTGACGTTGTTGTTGTTGTTTATTTGACGTTGTTGTTGTTGTTTATTTGACGTTGTTAATGTATTTGACATTGTTGTTGTTGTTTTTGTTGTTTATTTGACGTTGTTGTTGTTGTTGTTTATTTGATGTTGTTGTTGTGGTTGTTGTTTATTTGACGTTGTTGTTGTTATTGTTGTTATTGTTTAGTTGACGTTGTTGTTGTTGTTGTTTATTTGACGTTGTTGTTGTCGTTGTTTTTGTTGTTTATTTGACGTTGTTGTTCTTGTTCTTGTTGTTGTTTATTTGATGTTGTTTTTGTTGTTGTCTATTTGACGTTGTTGTTGTTGTTGTTGTTTATTTGACGTTGTTGTTGTTGTTGTTGTTGTTTATTTGACGTTGTTGTTGTTGTTGTTGTTTATTTGGCGGTGTTGTTGTTGTTGTTTATTTGACGTTGTTGTTGTTGTTTATTTGACGTTGTTGTTGTTGTTTATGTGACGTTGTTGTTGTTGTTGACGTTATTATTGTTTATTTGATGTTGTTGTTGTTGTTGACATAGTTGTTGTTGTTTATTTCACGTTGTTGTTGTTGACATTGTTGTTCATTTGACGTTGTTGTTGTTATTTATTTGACGTTGTTGTTGTTGTTGTTGACGTTGTTGTTGTTGTTGTTTATTTGACATTGTTGTTGTTGTTGTTGTTTATTTGACGTTGTTGTTGTTGTTTTTGTTGTTGCTGTTGTTGTTGTTTATTTGACGTTGTTGTTGTTGTTTATTTGACGTTGTTGTTGTTGTTATTTATTTGACGTTGTTGTTGTTGACGTTGTTGGTGTTATTGTTTATTTGACGTTGTTGTTGTTGTTGTTTATTTGACGTAGTTGTTATTGTTGACGTTGTTGTTGTAGTTTATTTGACGTTTTTGTTGTTGTTGATGTAGTTGTTGTTTTTGTTGTTGTTTATTTGACGTTGTTTTTGTTGTTTATTTGACGTTGTTGTTGTTGTTGTTTATTTGACGTTGTTGTTGTTATTGTTGTTGTTGTTGTTGTTTATTTGACGTTGTTGTTGTTGCTGTTGTTGTTGTTTATTTGACGTTGTTGTTGTTGTTGACGTTTATTTGACGTTGTTGTTGTTGTTGTTGTTTATTTGACGTTGTTGTTGTTGTTGACGTTGTTGTTGTTGTTGTTGATATTTATTTGATGTTGTTGTTGTTGTTGTTATTGTTGTTGTTGTTGTTTATTTGACGTTGTTGCTGTTGTTGTTGTTTATTTGACGTTGTTGTTGTTTATTTTACATAGTTGTTGTTATTGTTTATTTTACGTTGTTGTTGTTGTTCTTTATTTGACGTTGATGTTATTGTTGTTGACGTTGTTGTTGTTGTTGTTTATTTGACGTTGTTGTTGTTGACGTTGTTGTTGTTGTTTATTTGACATTGTTGTTGTTGTTGTTTATTTGACGTTTTTGTTGTTTATTTGACGTTGTTGTTGTTGTTGTTTATTTGACGGTGTTGTTGTTGTTGTTATTTATTTGACATTGTTGTTGTTGTTGTTTATTTGACGTAGTTGTTGTTGACGTTGTTGTTGTAAGTTTATTTGACGTTGTTGTTGTTGTTGACATAGTTGTTGTTGTTGTTGTTTATTTGACGTTGTTGTTGTTGTCTACATTGTTGTTGTTGTTGTTGTTGTTGTTTATTTGACATTGTTGTTGTTGTTTATTTGACATTGTTGTTGTTGTTGACGTTGTTGTTGTTGTTGTTTATTTGACATTGTTGTTGTTGTTGTTGTTGTTGTTGATGTTGTTGGTGTTGTTGTTTATTTTACGTTATTGTTGTTGTTGTTGTTGTTGTTTATTTGACGTTGGTTTAGTTGTTGTTGTTTATTTGACGTTATTGTTGTTGTTTATCTGACGTTGTTGTTGACATTGTTGTTGTTGTTGCTGTTGTTGATGTTGTTGTTGTTGTTTATTTGACATTGTTGTTGTTGTTGTTGTTTATTTGACGTTGTTGTTGTTGTTTATTTGATGGTGTTGTTGTTGTTGTTTACTTGACGTTGTTGTTGTTTATTTGACGTTGTTGTTGTTGACGTTGTTGTTGTTGTTGTTTATTTGATGTTGTTGTTGTTGTTGTTGACATAGTTGGTGTTGTTTATTTCACGTTGTTGTTGTTGACATTTTTGTTTATTTGACGTTGTTGTTGTTGTTTATTTGACGTTGTTATTGTTGTTGACGTTGTTGTTGTTGTTGTTTATTTGAAGTTGTTGTTGTTTATTTGACATTGTGGTTGTTATTGACGGTGTTGTTGTTGATGTTTATTTGACATTGTTGTTGTTGTTGTTGACGTTGTTGTTGTTGTTTATTTGACGTTGTTGTTGTTGTTGTTGACATAGTTGTTGTTTGACGTTGTTGTTGTTGTTGACATAGTTGTTTTTTAACGTTGTTGTTGTTGTTGACGTTGTTGTTTATTTGACATTGTTGTTGTTGGGTTTTGACGTCGTTGTTGTTGTTTAATTGACGTTGTTGTTGTTGTTGTTGATTATTTGACGTTGTTGTTGTTGTTGTTGATTATTTGACGTTGTTGTTGTTGTTTATTTGACGTTGTTGTTGTTTATTTGACGTTGTTGTTTATTTGACGTTGTTGTTGTTGACGTTGTTGTTATTGTTTATTTGACGTAGTTGTTGTTGACGTTGTAGTTGTTGTTTATTTGACGTTTTTGTTGTTGTTGATGTTGTTGTTGTTTTTGTTGTTGTTGTTGTTGCTTATTTGACGTTGTTGTTATTGTTGTTTTTTATTTGACGTTGTTGTTGTTGTTGATGACGTTGTTGTTGTTGTTGTTTATTTGACGTTGTTGTTGTTGTTGTTTTTGTTGTTGCTGTTGTTGTTGTTTATTTGACGTTGTTGTTGTTGTTTATTTGACGTTGTTGTTGTTGTTGTTTATTTGACGTTGTTGTTGTTGACGTTGTTGTTGTTATTGTTTATTTGATTGTTGTTGTTGTTGTTTATTTGACGTAGTTGTTATTGTTGACGTTGTTGTTGTTGTTTATTTGACGTTTTTGTTGTTGTTGATGTAGTTGTTGTTTTTGTTGTTGTTTATTTGACGTTGTTGTTGTTGTTTATTTGACGTTGTTGTTGTTGTTGTTTATTTGACGTTGTTGTTGTTATTATTGTTGTTGTTGTTTATTTGACGTTGTTGTTGTTGTTGTTTATTTGACGTTGTTGTTGTTATTGTTGTTGTTGTTGTTTATTTGACATTGTTGTTGTTGTTGTTGTTGTTTATTTTACGTTATTGTTGTTGTTGTTGTTGTTGTTTATTTGACGTTGTTGTTGTTGTTGTTTATTTGGCGGTGTTGTTGTTGTTGTTGTTTATTTGACGTTGTGGTTGTTGTTTATTTGACGTTGTTGTTGTTATTTACGTTGTTGTTGTTTATTTGACGTTGTTTATGTTGTTGACATTGTTGTTGTTATTGTTGTTGTTTATTTGACATTGTTGTTGTTGTTTATTTGACATTGTTGTTGTTGTTGATGTTGTTGCTGTTGTTGTTGTTTATTTGACATTGTTGTTGTTGTTGTTGTTGACGTTGTTGGTGTTGTTGTTTATTTGACGTTGTTGTTGTTGTTTTTGTTGTTTATTTGACGTTGTTTTAGTTGTTGTTGTTTATTTGACGTTGTTGTTGTTGTTTATTTGACGTTGTTGTTGTTGTTTATTTGACGTTGTTGTTGACATTGTTGTTGTTGTTGTCGTTTATTTGATGTTGTTGTTGTTGTTTATTTGGCGTTGTTGGTGTTTTGTTGTTTATTTGACGTTGTTGTTGTTTATTTGACGTTGTTTTTGTTATTTGACGTTGTCGTTGTTGTTGTATTTGTAGTTGTTGCTTATTTGACATTGTTGTTATTGTTGTTGTTTATTTGACGTTGTTGTTGCTGTTGTTTATTTGACGTTGTTGTTGTTATTGTTGTTTATTTGACGTTGTTGTTGTTGTTGTTGTTGTTGTTGTTTATTTGACGTTGTTGTTTTTGTTGACGTTGTTGTTGTTTATTTAACGTTGTTAATGTTGTTGTTGTTTATTTGACGTTGTTAATGTTTTTAATGTTGTTAACATTGTTGTTACTGTTGTTTATTTCACGTTGTTGTTGTTGTTATTGTTGTTGTTGTTTATATGACGTTGTTGTTGTTGTTGTTGTTGTTATTTATTTGACGTTGTTGTGGTTGTTGTTGTTTATTTGACGTTGTTGTTGTTGTTGTGGTTTATTTGACGTTGTTGTTGTTGTTGTTGTTTATTTGACGTTGTTGTTGTTGTTGTTGACATAGTTGTTGTTGTTGTTATTTATTTGACGTTGTTGTTGTTGTTGACGTTGTTATTGTTGTTTATTTGACGTTGTTGTTGTTGTTGTTTATTTGACGTTGTTGTTGTTGTTTATTTGACGTTGTTGTTGTTGTTTATTTGACATTGTTATTGTTGTTGTTTATTTGACATTGTTGTTGTTGTTGTTGTTGACGTTGTTGGTGTTGTTATTTATTTGATGTTGTTGTTGTTGTTGTTGTTGTTTATTTGACGTTTTTTTAGTTGTTGTTGTTTATTTGACGTTGTTGTTGTTGTTTATTTGACGTTGTTGTTGACATTGTTGTTGTTGTTGTTTATTTGACATTGTTGTTGTTGTTTATTTGACGTAGTTGTTGTTGTTGACGTTGTTGTTGTTGTTGTTTATTTGACGTTTTTGTTGTTGTTGATGTTGTTGTTGTTTATTTGAAATTGTTGTTGTTGTTGTTGTTGTTTATTTGACGTTGTTGTTGTTGTTGTTTATTTGACGACGTTGTTGTTGTTGTTGTTGTTGTTGTTTATTTGACGTTGTTGTTGTTTATTTGACGTTATTGTTGTTATTTAACGTTGTTGTTGTTGTTGTATTTTTTGTTGTTGTTGTTGTTTATTTGACGTTGTTGTTGTTGTTGTTTATTTGACGTTATTGTTGTTGTTATTTTTAAGGTTGTTATTGTTGTTGTTGTTGTTTATTTGACATTGTTGTTGTTGTTGACGTTGTTGTTGTTGTTTATTTGACGTTGTTGTTGTTGTTTATTTGACGTTGTTAATGTATTTGACATTGTTGTTGTTGTTTTTGTTGTTTATTTGACGTTGTTGTTGTTGTTGTTTATTTGATGTTGTTGTTGTGGTTGTTGTTTATTTGACGTTGTTGTTGTTATTGTTGTTATTGTTTAGTTGACGTTGTTGTTGTTGTTGTTTATTTGACGTTGTTGTTGTCGTTGTTTTTGTTGTTTATTTGACGTTGTTGTTCTTGTTCTTGTTGTTGTTTATTTGATGTTGTTTTTGTTGTTGTCTATTTGACGTTGTTGTTGTTGTTGTTGTTTATTTGACGTTGTTGTTGTTGTTGTTGTTGTTTATTTGACGTTGTTGTTGTTGTTGTTGTTTATTTGGCGGTGTTGTTGTTGTTGTTTATTTGACGTTGTTGTTGTTGTTTATTTGACGTTGTTGTTGTTGTTTATGTGACGTTGTTGTTGTTGTTGACGTTATTATTGTTTATTTGATGTTGTTGTTGTTGTTGACATAGTTGTTGTTGTTTATTTCACGTTGTTGTTGTTGACATTGTTGTTCATTTGACGTTGTTGTTGTTATTTATTTGACGTTGTTGTTGTTGTTGTTGACGTTGTTGTTGTTGTTGTTTATTTGACATTGTTGTTGTTGTTGTTGTTGACGTTGTTGTTTATTTGACGTTGTTGTTGTTGTTTTTGTTGTTGCTGTTGTTGTTGTTTATTTGACGTTGTTGTTGTTGTTTATTTGACGTTGTTGTTGTTGTTATTTATTTGACGTTGTTGTTGTTGACGTTGTTGGTGTTATTGTTTATTTGACGTTGTTGTTGTTGTTGTTTATTTGACGTAGTTGTTATTGTTGACGTTGTTGTTGTAGTTTATTTGACGTTTTTGTTGTTGTTGATGTAGTTGTTGTTTTTGTTGTTGTTTATTTGACGTTGTTTTTGTTGTTTATTTGACGTTGTTGTTGTTGTTGTTTATTTGACGTTGTTGTTGTTATTGTTGTTGTTGTTGTTTATTTGACGTTGTTGTTGTTGCTGTTGTTGTTGTTTATTTGACGTTGTTGTTGTTGTTGACGTTTATTTGACGTTGTTGTTGTTGTTGTTGTTTATTTGACGTTGTTGTTGTTGTTGACGTTGTTGTTGTTGTTGTTGATATTTATTTGATGTTGTTGTTGTTGTTGTTATTGTTGTTGTTGTTGTTTATTTGACGTTGTTGCTGTTGTTGTTGTTTATTTGACGTTGTTGTTGTTTATTTTACATAGTTGTTGTTATTGTTTATTTTACGTTGTTGTTGTTGTTCTTTATTTGACGTTGATGTTATTGTTGTTGACGTTGTTGTTGTTGTTGTTTATTTGACGTTGTTGTTGTTGACGTTGTTGTTGTTGTTTATTTGACATTGTTGTTGTTGTTGTTTATTTGACGTTTTTGTTGTTTATTTGACGTTGTTGTTGTTGTTTATTTGACGGTGTTGTTGTTGTTGTTATTTATTTGACATTGTTGTTGTTGTTGTTTATTTGACGTAGTTGTTGTTGACGTTGTTGTTGTAAGTTTATTTGACGTTGTTGTTGTTGTTGACATAGTTGTTGTTGTTGTTGTTTATTTGACGTTGTTGTTGTTGTCTACATTGTTGTTGTTGTTGTTGTTGTTTATTTGACATTGTTGTTGTTGTTTATTTGACATTGTTGTTGTTGTTGACGTTGTTGTTGTTGTTGTTTATTTGACATTGTTGTTGTTGTTGTTGTTGTTGTTGATGTTGTTGGTGTTGTTGTTTATTTTACGTTATTGTTGTTGTTGTTGTTGTTGTTTATTTGACGTTGGTTTAGTTGTTGTTGTTTATTTGACGTTATTGTTGTTGTTTATCTGACGTTGTTGTTGACATTGTTGTTGTTGTTGCTGTTGTTGATGTTGTTGTTGTTGTTTATTTGACATTGTTGTTGTTGTTGTTGTTGTTTATTTGACGTTGTTGTTGTTGTTTATTTGATGGTGTTGTTGTTGTTGTTTACTTGACGTTGTTGTTGTTTATTTGACGTTGTTGTTGTTGACGTTGTTGTTGTTGTTGTTTATTTGATGTTGTTGTTGTTGTTGTTGACATAGTTGGTGTTGTTTATTTCACGTTGTTGTTGTTGACATTTTTGTTTATTTGACGTTGTTGTTGTTGTTTATTTGACGTTGTTATTGTTGTTGACGTTGTTGTTGTTGTTGTTTATTTGAAGTTGTTGTTGTTTATTTGACATTGTGGTTGTTATTGACGGTGTTGTTGTTGATGTTTATTTGACATTGTTGTTGTTGTTGTTGACGTTGTTGTTGTTGTTTATTTGACGTTGTTGTTGTTGTTGTTGACATAGTTGTTGTTTGACGTTGTTGTTGTTGTTGACATAGTTGTTTTTTAACGTTGTTGTTGTTGTTGACGTTGTTGTTTATTTGACATTGTTGTTGTTGGGTTTTGACGTCGTTGTTGTTGTTTAATTGACGTTGTTGTTGTTGTTGTTGATTATTTGACGTTGTTGTTGTTGTTGTTGATTATTTGACGTTGTTGTTGTTGTTTATTTGACGTTGTTGTTGTTTATTTGACGTTGTTGTTTATTTGACGTTGTTGTTGTTGACGTTGTTGTTATTGTTTATTTGACGTAGTTGTTGTTGACGTTGTAGTTGTTGTTTATTTGACGTTTTTGTTGTTGTTGATGTTGTTGTTGTTTTTGTTGTTGTTGTTGTTGCTTATTTGACGTTGTTGTTATTGTTGTTTTTTATTTGACGTTGTTGTGGCTTTTGTTTATTTGACGTTATTGTGGTTGTTGTTTATTTGACGTTGTTGTTGTTGTTGTTTATTTGGCAGTGTTGTTGTTGTTGTTGTTTATTTGACGTTGTTGTTGTTTATTTGACGTTGTTGTTGTTGTTGACGTTGTTGTTGTTTATTTGATGTTGTTGTTGTTGTTGTTGACATAGTTGGTGTTGTTTATTTCACGTTGTTGTTGTTGACATTGTTGTTCATTTGACGTTGTTGTTGTTATTTATTTGACTTTATTGTTGTTGTTGACGTTGTTGTTGTTGTTGTTGTTTATTTGACGTTGTTGTTATTTATTTGACATTGTTGTTGTTGTTGACGGTGTTGTTGTTGTTGTTTATTTGACGTAGTTGTTGTTGTTTTTGTTGTTGCTGTTGTTGTTGTTTATTTGACGTTGTTGTTGTTGTTTATTTGACGTTGTTGTTGTTGTTTATTTGACATTGTTGTTGTTTTTGTTGTTGTTGTTGTTGTTGTTGTTTATTTGACGTTGTTGTTGTTGTTGTTTATTTGACGTTGTTGTTGTTGTTGTTTATTTGACGTTGTTGTTGTTATTGTTTATTTGACGTTGTTGTTGTTGTTTATTTGACGTAGTTATTGTTGTTGACGTTGTTGTTGTTGTTGTTTATTTGACGTTTTTGTTGTTGTTGATGTAGTTGTTGTTTATTTGACGTTGTTGTTGTTGCTGTTGTTGTTGTTTATTTGACGTTGTTGTTGTTGTTGACGTTTATTTGACGTTGTTGTTGTTGTTGTTGTTTATTTGACGTTGTTGTTGTTGTTGACGTTGTTGTTGTTGTTGTTGTTATTTATTTGACGTTGTTGTTGTTGTTGTTGTTATTGTTGTTGTTGTTGTTTATTTGACGTTGTTGCTGTTGTTGTTGTTTATTTGACGTTGTTGTTATTTATTTTACATAGTTGTTGTTATTGTTTATTTGACGTTGTTGTTGTTGTTCTTTATTTGACGTTGATGTTATTGTTGTTGACGTTGTTGTTGTTGACGTTGTTGTTGTTGTTTATTTGACGTTGTTGTTGTTGTTGTTTATTTGACGTTTTTGTTGTTGTTTATTTGACGTTGTTGTTGTTGTTGTTTATTTGACGGTGTTGTTGTTGTTGTTATTTATTTGACATTGTTGTTGTTGTTGTTTATTTGACGTAGTTGTTGTTGACGTTGTTGTTGTAAGTTTATTTGACGTTGTTGTTGTTGTTGACATAGTTGTTGTTGTTGTTGCTTATTTGACGTTGTTGTTGTTGTCTACATTGTTGTTGTTGTTGTTGTTGTTGTTGTTTATTTGACATTGTTGTTGTTGTTTATTTGACATTGTTGTTGTTGTTGACGTTGTTGTTGTTGTTGTTTATTTGACATTGTTGTTGTTGTTGTTGTTGATGTTGTTGGTGTTGTTGTTTATTTTACGTTGTTGTTGTTGTTGTTGTTGTTGTTTATTTGATGTTGGTTTAGTTGTTGTTGTTTATTTGACGTTATTGTTGTTGTTTATCTGACGTTGTTGTTGACATTATTGTTGTTGTTGCTGTTGTTGATGTTGTTGTTGTTGTTTATTTGACATTGTTGTTGTTGTTGTTGTTTATTTGACGTTGTTGTTGTTGTTGTTGTTGTTGTTGTTTATTTGATGGTGTTTGTTGTTGTTTACTTGACGTTGTTGTTGTTGTTTATTTGACGTTGTTGTTGTTGACGTTGTTGTTGTTGTTGTTGTTTATTTGATGTTGTTGTTGTTGTTGTTGACATAGTTGGTGTTGTTTATTTCACGTTGTTGTTGTTGACGTTTTTGTTTATTTGACGTTGTTGTTGTTGTTTATTTGACGTTGTTATTGTTGTTGACGTTGTTGTTGTTGTTGTTGTTTATTTGAAGTTGTTGTTGTTTATTTGACATTGTGGTTGTTATTGACGGTGTTGTTGTTGATGTTTATTTGACATTGTTGTTGTTGTTGTTGACGTTGTTGTTGTTGTTTATTTGACGTTGTTGTTGTTGTTGTTGACATAGTTGTTGTTTGACGTTGTTGTTATTGTTGACATAGTTGTTTTTTAACGTTGTTGTTGTTGTTGACGTTGTTGTTTATTTGACATTGTTGTTGTTGTTGTTGACGTCGTTGTTGTTGTTTATTTGACGTTGTTGTTGTTGTTGATTATTTGACGTTGTTGTTGTTGTTTATTTGACGTTGTTGTTCTTTATTTGACGTTGTTGTTTATTTGACGTTGTTGTTGTTGACGTTGTTGTTATTGTTTATTTGACCTAGTTGTTGTTGACGTTGTAGTTGTTGTTTATTTGACGTTTTTGTTGTTGTTGATGTTGTTGTTGTTTTTGTTGGTGTTGTTGTTGCTTATTTGACGTTGTTGTTATTGTTGTTTTTTATTTGACGTTGTTGTGGCTTTTGTTTATTTGACGTTATTATGGTTGTTGTTTATTTGACGTTGTTGTTGTTGTTGTTTATTTGGCAGTGTTGTTGTTGTTGTTGTTTATTTGACGTTGTTGTTGTTTATTTGACGTTGTTGTTGTTGTTGACGTTGTTGTTGTTTATTTGATGTTGTTGTTGTTGTTGACATAGTTGTTGTTGTTTATTTCACGTTGTTGTTGTTGACATTATTGTTCATTTGACGTTGTTGTTGTTATTTATTTGACGTTGTTGTTGTTGTTGACGTTGTTGTTGTTGTTGTTTATTTGACGTTGTTGTTGTTTATTTGACATTGTTGTTGTTGTTGACGGTGTTGTTGTTGTTGTTGTTTATTTGACATTGTTGTTGTTGTTGACGGTGTTGTTGTTGTTGTTTATTTGACATTGTTGTTGTTGTTGTTGTTGACGTTGTTGTTGTTGTTTATTTGACGTTGTTGTTGTTTTTGTTGTTGCTGTTGTTGTTGTTTATTTGACGTTGTTGTTGTTGTTGTTGTTTATTTGACGTTGTTGTTGTTGTTGTTTATTTGACGTTGTTGTTGTTATTGTTTATTTGACGTTGTTGTTGTTGTTTATTTGACGTAGTTATTGTTGTTGACGTTGTTGTTGTTGTTTATTTGACGTTTTTGTTGTTGTTGATGTAGTTGTTGTTTTTCTTGTTGTTTATTTGACGTTGTTGTTGTTGTTTATTTGACGTTGTTGTTGTTGTTGTTTATTTGACGTTGTTGTTGTTGTTATTGTTGTTGTTGTTGTTGTTTATTTGACGTTGTTGTTGTTGTTGTTTATTCGACGTTGTTGTTGTTGTTGTTGTTTATTTGACGTTGTTGTTGTTGTTGTTGACGTTTATTTGACGTTGTTGTTGTTGTTGTTTATTTGACGTTGTTGTTGTTGTTGACGTTGTTGTTGTTGTTATTTATTTGACGTTGTTGTTGTTGTTATTGTTGTTGTTGTTGTTTATTTGACGTTGTTGCTGTTGTTGTTGTTTATTTGACGTTGTTGTTGTTTATTTTACATAGTTGTTGTTATTGTTTATTTGACGTTGTTGTTGTTGTTTATTTGACGTTGATGTTGTTGTTGTTGACGTTGTTGTTGTTGTTGTTGACGTTGTTGTTGTTGTTTATTTGACGTTTTTGTTGTTGTTGATGTAGTTGTTGTTTTTCTTGTTGTTTATTTGACGTTGTTGTTGTTGTTTATTTGACGTTGTTGTTGTTGTTGTTTATTTGACGTTGTTGTTGTTGTTATTGTTGTTGTTGTTGTTTATTTGACGTTGTTGTTGTTGTTGTTTATTTGACGTTGTTGTTGTTGTTGTTGTTTATTTGACGTTGTTGTTGTTGTTGACGTTTATTTGACGTTGTTGTTGTTGTTGTTGTTGTTGTTGTTTATTTGACGTTGTTGTTGTTGTTGACGTTGTTGTTGTTGTTATTTATTTGACGTTGTTGTTGTTGTTATTGTTGTTGTTGTTGTTGTTTATTTGACGTTGTTGCTGTTGTTGTTGTTTATTTGACGTTGTTGTTGTTTATTTTACATAGTTGTTGTTATTGTTTATTTGACGTTGTTGTTGTTGTTTATTTGACGTTGATGTTGTTGTTGTTGACGTTGTTGTTGTTGTTGTTGACGTTGTTGTTGTTGTTTATTTGACGTTGTTGTTGTTGTTGTTTATTTGACGTTGTTGTTGTTGTTTATTTGACGTTGTTGTTGTTGTTGTTTATTTGACGGTGTTGTTGTTGTTGTTATTTATTTGACGTTGTTGTTGTTGTTGTTTATTTGACGTAGTTGTTGTTGATGTTGTTGTTGTTGTTGTTTATTTGACGTTGTTGTTGTTGTTGTTGACATAGTTGTTGTTGTTGTTGTTTATTTGACGTTGTTGTTGTTGTTGTTGTTTATTTGACGTTGTTGTTGTTGTTGACATTGTTGTTGTTGTTGTTGTTTATTTGACATTGTTGTTGTTGTTTATTTGACATTGGTGTTGTTGTTTATTTTACGTTGTTGTAGTTGTTGTTGTTTATTTGACGTTGGTTTAGTTGTTGTTGTTTATTTGACGTTGTTGTTATTGTTGTTGTTGATGTTGTTGTTGTTGTTGTTGGTTTTGTTGTTTATTTGACATTGTTGTTGTTGTTGTTTATTTGACGTTGTTGTTGTTGTTGTTATTGTTGTTGTTGTTGTTTATTTGATGGTGTTGTTGTTGTTGTTGTTTATTTGACGTTGTTGTTGTTGTTTATTTGACGTTGTTGTTGTTATTGACGTTGTTGTTGTTGTTTATTTGATGTTGTTGTTGTTGTTGACATAGTTGGTGTTGTTTATTTGACGTTGTTGTTGACGTTCTTGTTTATTTGACGTTGTTGTTGTTGTTGTTTATTTGACGTTGTTATTGTTGTTGACGTTGTTGTTGTTGTTGTTTATTTGAAGTTGTTGTTGTGTATTTGACATTGTGGTTGTTGTTGACGGTGTTGTTGTTGTTGTTGTTTATTTGACATTATTGTTGTTGTTGTTGACGTTGTTGTTGTTGTTGTTGTTTATTTGACGTTGTTGTTGTTGTTTTTGTTGTTGTTGTTGTTGTTGTTTATTTGACGTTGTTGTTGTTGTTTATTTGACGTTGTTGTTGTTGTTTATTTGACGTTGTTGTTGTTGACGTTGTTGTTGTTATTGTTTATTTGACGTTGTTGTTGTTGTTTATTTGACGTAGTTGTTATTGTTGACGTTGTTGTTGTTGTTGTTTATTTGACGTTTTTGTTGTTGTTGTTGATGTAGTTGTTGTTTTTGTTGTTGTTTATTTGACGTTGTTGTTGTTATTTATTTGACGTTGTTGTTGTTGTTGTTGTTTATTTGACGTTGTTGTTATTGTTGTTGTTGTTGTTTATTTGACATTGTTGTTGTTGTTGTTGTTTATTTGACGTTGTTGTTGTTGTTGTTGTTGTTGTTGTTTATTTGACGTTGTTGTTGTTGTTGACGTTTATTTGACGTTGTTGTTGTTGTTGTTGTTTATTTGACGTTGTTGTTATTGTTGACGTTGTTGTTGTTGTTGTTATTTATTTGACGTTGTTGTTGTTGTTATTGTTGTTGTTGTTGTTTATTTGACGTTGTTGCTGTTGTTGTTGTTTATTTGACGTTGTTGTTGTTTATTTTACATAGTTGTTGTTATTATTTATTTGACGTTGTTGTTGTTGTTCTTTATTTGATGTTGATGTTGTTGTTGTTGACGTTGTTGTTGTTGTTGTTGTTTATTTGACGTTGTTGTTGTTGACGTTGTTGTTGTTGTTTATTTGACGTTTTTGTTGTTGTTTATTTGACGTTGTTGTTGTTGTTTATTTGACGGTGTTGTTGTTGTTGTTATTTATTTGACATTGTTGTTGTTGTTGTTTATTTGACGTAGTTGTTGTTGACGTTGTTGTTGTTGTTTATTTGACGTTGTTGTTGTTGACATAGTTGTTGTTGTTGTTGTTTATTTGACGTTGTTGTTGTTGTTGACATTGTTGTTGTTGTTGTTGTTTATTTGACATTGTTGTTGTTGTTTATTTGACGTTGTTGTTGTTGTTGACGTTGTTGTTGTTGTTGTTTATTTGACATTGTTGTTGTTGTTGTTGTTGATGTTGTTGGTGTTGTTGTTTATTTTACGTTGTTGTTGTTGTTTATATGACGTTGGTTTAGTTGTTGTTGTTTATTTGACGTTATTGTTGTTGTTTATCTGACGTTGTTGTTGACATTGTTGTTGTTGTTGCTGTTGTTGATGTTGTTGTTGTAGTTTATTTGACGTTGTTGTTGTTGTTGTTGTTTATTTGACGTTGTTGTTGTTGTTGTTGTTGTTGTTTATTTGATGGTGTTGTTGTTGTTGTTTACTTGACGTTGTTGTTGTTGTTTATTTGACGTTGTTGTTGTTGACGTTGTTGTTGTTGTTGTTTATTTGATGTTGTTGTTGTTGTTGTTGACATAGTTGGTGTTGTTTATTTCACGTTCTTGTTGTTGACGTTGTTGTTTATTTGACGTTGTTATTGTTGTTTATTTGACGTTGTTATTGTTGTTGACGTTGTTGTTGTTGTTGTTGTTTATTTGAAGTTGTTGTTGTTTATTTGACATTGTGGTTGTTGTTGACGGTGTTGTTGTTGATGTTTATTTGACATTGTTGTTGTTGTTGTTGACGTTGTTGTTGTTGTTTATTTGACGTTGTTGTTGTTGTTGTTTATTTGACGTTGTTGTTGTTGTTGTTGTTGTTGTTTATTTGACGTTGTTGTTGTTGTTGTTGACGTTTATTTGACGTTGTTGTTGTTGTTGTTGTTGTTGTTTATTTGACGTTGTTGTTGTTGTTGACGTTGTTGTTGTTGTTATTTATTTGACGTTGTTGTTATTTATTTTACATAGTTGTTGTTATTGTTTATTTGACGTTGTTGTTGTTGTTCTTTATTTGACGTTGATGTTATTGTTGTTGACGTTGTTGTTGTTGACGTTGTTGTTGTTGTTTATTTGACGTTGTTGTTGTTGTTGTTTATTTGACGTTTTTGTTGTTGTTTATTTGACGTTGTTGTTGTTGTTGTTTATTTGACGGTGTTGTTGTTGTTGTTATTTATTTGACATTGTTGTTGTTGTTGTTTATTTGACGTAGTTGTTGTTGACGTTGTTGTTGTAAGTTTATTTGACGTTGTTGTTGTTGTTGACATAGTTGTTGTTGTTGTTGCTTATTTGACGTTGTTGTTGTTGTCTACATTGTTGTTGTTGTTGTTGTTGTTGTTGTTTATTTGACATTGTTGTTGTTGTTTATTTGACATTGTTGTTGTTGTTGACGTTGTTGTTGTTGTTGTTTATTTGACATTGTTGTTGACGTTGTTGTTGTTGTTGTTTATTTGACATTGTTGTTGTTGTTGTTGTTGATGTTGTTGGTGTTGTTGTTTATTTTACGTTGTTGTTGTTGTTGTTGTTGTTGTTTATTTGATGTTGGTTTAGTTGTTGTTGTTTATTTGACGTTATTGTTGTTGTTTATCTGACGTTGTTGTTGACATTATTGTTGTTGTTGCTGTTGTTGATGTTGTTGTTGTTGTTTATTTGACATTGTTGTTGTTGTTGTTGTTTATTTGACGTTGTTGTTGTTGTTGTTGTTGTTGTTTATTTGATGGTGTTTGTTGTTGTTTACTTGACGTTGTTGTTGTTGTTTATTTGACGTTGTTGTTGTTGACGTTGTTGTTGTTGTTGTTGTTTATTTGATGTTGTTGTTGTTGTTGTTGTTGACATAGTTGGTGTTGTTTATTTCACGTTGTTGTTGTTGACGTTTTTGTTTATTTGACGTTGTTGTTGTTGTTTATTTGACGTTGTTATTGTTGTTGACGTTGTTGTTGTTGTTGTTGTTTATTTGAAGTTGTTGTTGTTTATTTGACATTGTGGTTGTTATTGACGGTGTTGTTGTTGATGTTTATTTGACATTGTTGTTGTTGTTGTTGACGTTGTTGTTGTTGTTTATTTGACGTTGTTGTTGTTGTTGTTGACATAGTTGTTGTTTGACGTTGTTGTTATTGTTGACATAGTTGTTTTTTAACGTTGTTGTTGTTGTTGACGTTGTTGTTTATTTGACATTGTTGTTGTTGTTGTTGACGTCGTTGTTGTTGTTTATTTGACGTTGTTGTTGTTGTTGATTATTTGACGTTGTTGTTGTTGTTTATTTGACGTTGTTGTTCTTTATTTGACGTTGTTGTTTATTTGACGTTGTTGTTGTTGACGTTGTTGTTATTGTTTATTTGACCTAGTTGTTGTTGACGTTGTAGTTGTTGTTTATTTGACGTTTTTGTTGTTGTTGATGTTGTTGTTGTTTTTGTTGGTGTTGTTGTTGCTTATTTGACGTTGTTGTTATTGTTGTTTTTTATTTGACGTTGTTGTGGCTTTTGTTTATTTGACGTTATTGTGGTTGTTGTTTATTTGACGTTGTTGTTGTTGTTGTTTATTTGGCAGTGTTGTTGTTGTTGTTGTTTATTTGACGTTGTTGTTGTTTATTTGACGTTGTTGTTGTTGTTGACGTTGTTGTTGTTTATTTGATGTTGTTGTTGTTGTTGACATAGTTGTTGTTGTTTATTTCACGTTGTTGTTGTTGACATTATTGTTCATTTGACGTTGTTGTTGTTATTTATTTGACGTTGTTGTTGTTGTTGACGTTGTTGTTGTTGTTGTTTATTTGACGTTGTTGTTGTTTATTTGACATTGTTGTTGTTGTTGACGGTGTTGTTGTTGTTGTTGTTTATTTGACATTGTTGTTGTTGTTGACGGTGTTGTTGTTGTTGTTTATTTGACATTGTTGTTGTTGTTGTTGTTGACGTTGTTGTTGTTGTTTATTTGACGTTGTTGTTGTTTTTGTTGTTGCTGTTGTTGTTGTTTATTTGACGTTGTTGTTGTTGTTGTTTATTTGACGTTGTTGTTGTTGTTGTTTATTTGACGTTGTTGTTGTTATTGTTTATTTGACGTTGTTGTTGTTGTTTATTTGACGTAGTTATTGTTGTTGACGTTGTTGTTGTTGTTTATTTGACGTTTTTGTTGTTGTTGATGTAGTTGTTGTTTTTCTTGTTGTTTATTTGACGTTGTTGTTGTTGTTTATTTGACGTTGTTGTTGTTGTTGTTTATTTGACGTTGTTGTTGTTGTTATTGTTGTTGTTGTTGTTGTTTATTTGACGTTGTTGTTGTTGTTGTTTATTCGACGTTGTTGTTGTTGTTGTTGTTTATTTGACGTTGTTGTTGTTGTTGTTGACGTTTATTTGACGTTGTTGTTGTTGTTGTTGTTGTTTATTTGACGTTGTTGTTGTTGTTGACGTTGTTGTTGTTGTTATTTATTTGACGTTGTTGTTGTTGTTATTGTTGTTGTTGTTGTTTATTTGACGTTGTTGCTGTTGTTGTTGTTTATTTGACGTTGTTGTTGTTTATTTTACATAGTTGTTGTTATTGTTTATTTGACGTTGTTGTTGTTGTTTATTTGACGTTGATGTTGTTGTTGTTGACGTTGTTGTTGTTGTTGTTGACGTTGTTGTTGTTGTTTATTTGACGTTTTTGTTGTTGTTGATGTAGTTGTTGTTTTTCTTGTTGTTTATTTGACGTTGTTGTTGTTGTTTATTTGACGTTGTTGTTGTTGTTGTTTATTTGACGTTGTTGTTGTTGTTATTGTTGTTGTTGTTGTTTATTTGACGTTGTTGTTGTTGTTGTTTATTTGACGTTGTTGTTGTTGTTGTTGTTTATTTGACGTTGTTGTTGTTGTTGACGTTTATTTGACGTTGTTGTTGTTGTTGTTGTTGTTGTTGTTGTTTATTTGACGTTGTTGTTGTTGTTGACGTTGTTGTTGTTGTTATTTATTTGACGTTGTTGTTGTTGTTATTGTTGTTGTTGTTGTTGTTTATTTGACGTTGTTGCTGTTGTTGTTGTTTATTTGACGTTGTTGTTGTTTATTTTACATAGTTGTTGTTATTGTTTATTTGACGTTGTTGTTGTTGTTTATTTGACGTTGATGTTGTTGTTGTTGACGTTGTTGTTGTTGTTGTTGACATTGTTGTTGTTGTTTATTTGACGTTGTTGTTGTTGTTGTTTATTTGACGTTGTTGTTGTTGTTTATTTGACGTTGTTGTTGTTGTTGTTTATTTGACGGTGTTGTTGTTGTTGTTATTTATTTGACGTTGTTGTTGTTGTTGTTTATTTGACGTAGTTGTTGTTGATGTTGTTGTTGTTGTTGTTTATTTGACGTTGTTGTTGTTGTTGTTGACATAGTTGTTGTTGTTGTTGTTTATTTGACGTTGTTGTTGTTGTTGTTGTTTATTTGACGTTGTTGTTGTTGTTGACATTGTTGTTGTTGTTGTTGTTTATTTGACATTGTTGTTGTTGTTTATTTGACATTGGTGTTGTTGTTTATTTTACGTTGTTGTAGTTGTTGTTGTTTATTTGACGTTGGTTTAGTTGTTGTTGTTTATTTGACGTTGTTGTTATTGTTGTTGTTGATGTTGTTGTTGTTGTTGTTGGTTTTGTTGTTTATTTGACATTGTTGTTGTTGTTGTTTATTTGACGTTGTTGTTGTTGTTGTTATTGTTGTTGTTGTTGTTTATTTGATGGTGTTGTTGTTGTTGTTGTTTATTTGACGTTGTTGTTGTTGTTTATTTGACGTTGTTGTTGTTATTGACGTTGTTGTTGTTGTTTATTTGATGTTGTTGTTGTTGTTGACATAGTTGGTGTTGTTTATTTGACGTTGTTGTTGACGTTCTTGTTTATTTGACGTTGTTGTTGTTGTTGTTTATTTGACGTTGTTATTGTTGTTGACGTTGTTGTTGTTGTTGTTTATTTGAAGTTGTTGTTGTTTATTTGACATTGTGGTTGTTGTTGACGGTGTTGTTGTTGTTGTTGTTTATTTGACATTATTGTTGTTGTTGTTGACGTTGTTGTTGTTGTTGTTGTTTATTTGACGTTGTTGTTGTTGTTTTTGTTGTTGTTGTTGTTGTTGTTTATTTGACGTTGTTGTTGTTGTTTATTTGACGTTGTTGTTGTTGTTTATTTGACGTTGTTGTTGTTGACGTTGTTGTTGTTATTGTTTATTTGACGTTGTTGTTGTTGTTTATTTGACGTAGTTGTTATTGTTGACGTTGTTGTTGTTGTTGTTTATTTGACGTTTTTGTTGTTGTTGTTGATGTAGTTGTTGTTTTTGTTGTTGTTTATTTGACGTTGTTGTTGTTATTTATTTGACGTTGTTGTTGTTGTTGTTGTTTATTTGACGTTGTTGTTATTGTTGTTGTTGTTGTTTATTTGACATTGTTGTTGTTGTTGTTGTTTATTTGACGTTGTTGTTGTTGTTGTTGTTGTTGTTGTTGTTTATTTGACGTTGTTGTTGTTGTTGACGTTTATTTGACGTTGTTGTTGTTGTTGTTGTTTATTTGACGTTGTTGTTATTGTTGACGTTGTTGTTGTTGTTGTTATTTATTTGACGTTGTTGTTGTTGTTATTGTTGTTGTTGTTGTTTATTTGATGTTGTTGCTGTTGTTGTTGTTTATTTGACGTTGTTGTTGTTTATTTTACATAGTTGTTGTTATTATTTATTTGACGTTGTTGTTGTTGTTCTTTATTTGATGTTGATGTTGTTGTTGTTGACGTTGTTGTTGTTGTTGTTGTTTATTTGACGTTGTTGTTGTTGACGTTGTTGTTGTTGTTTATTTGACGTTTTTGTTGTTGTTTATTTGACGTTGTTGTTGTTGTTTATTTGACGGTGTTGTTGTTGTTGTTATTTATTTGACATTGTTGTTGTTGTTGTTTATTTGACGTAGTTGTTGTTGACGTTGTTGTTGTTGTTTATTTGACGTTGTTGTTGTTGACATAGTTGTTGTTGTTGTTGTTTATTTGACGTTGTTGTTGTTGTTGACATTGTTGTTGTTGTTGTTGTTTATTTGACATTGTTGTTGTTGTTTATTTGACGTTGTTGTTGTTGTTGACGTTGTTGTTGTTGTTGTTTATTTGACATTGTTGTTGTTGTTGTTGTTGATGTTGTTGGTGTTGTTGTTTATTTTACGTTGTTGTTGTTGTTGTTTATATGACGTTGGTTTAGTTGTTGTTGTTTATTTGACGTTATTGTTGTTGTTTATCTGACGTTGTTGTTGACATTGTTGTTGTTGTTGCTGTTGTTGATGTTGTTGTTGTAGTTTATTTGACGTTGTTGTTGTTTATTTGACGTTGTTGTTGTTGTTGTTGTTGTTTATTTGATGGTGTTGTTGTTGTTGTTTACTTGACGTTGTTGTTGTTGTTTATTTGACGTTGTTGTTGTTGACGTTGTTGTTGTTGTTGTTTATTTGATGTTGTTGTTGTTGTTGTTGACATAGTTGGTGTTGTTTATTTCACGTTCTTGTTGTTGACGTTGTTGTTTATTTGACGTTGTTATTGTTGTTTATTTGACGTTGTTATTGTTGTTGACGTTGTTGTTGTTGTTGTTGTTTATTTGAAGTTGTTGTTGTTTATTTGACATTGTGGTTGTTGTTGACGGTGTTGTTGTTGATGTTTATTTGACATTGTTGTTGTTGTTGTTGACGTTGTTGTTGTTGTTTATTTGACGTTGTTGTTGTTGTTGTTTATTTGACGTTGTTGTTGTTGTTGTTGTTGTTGTTTATTTGACGTTGTTGTTGTTGTTGTTGACGTTTATTTGACGTTGTTGTTGTTGTTGTTGTTGTTGTTTATTTGACGTTGTTGTTGTTGTTGACGTTGTTGTTGTTGTTATTTATTTGACGTTGTTGTTGTTGTTATTGTTGTTGTTGTTGTTGTTTATTTGACGTTGTTGTTGTTGTTGTTGTTTATTTGACGTTGTTGTTGTTTATTTTACATAGTTGTTGTTATTGTTTATTTGACGTTGTTGTTGTTGTTTATTTGACGTTGATGTTGTTGTTGTTGACGTTGTTGTTGTTGTTGTTGACGTTGTTGTTGTTGTTTATTTGACGTTGTTGTTGTTGTTGTTTATTTGACGTTGTTGTTGTTGTTTATTTGACGTTGTTGTTGTTGTTGTTTATTTGACGGTGTTGTTGTTGTTGTTATTTATTTGACGTTGTTGTTGTTGTTTATTTGACGTAGTTGTTGTTGATCTTGTTGTTGTTGTTGTTGTTTATTTGACGTTGTTGTTGTTGTTGTTGACATAGTTGTTGTTGTTGTTGTTTATTTGACGTTGTTGTTGTTGTTGTTTATTTGACGTTGTTGTTGTTGTTGACATTGTTGTTGTTGTTGTTGTTTATTTGACATTGTTGTTGTTGTTTATTTGACATTGGTGTTGTTGTTTATTTTACGTTGTTGTAGTTGTTGTTGTTTATTTGACGTTGGTTTAGTTGTTGTTGTTTATTTGACGTTGTTGTTATTGTTGTTGTTGATGTTGTTGTTGTTGTTGTTGGTTTTGTTGTTTATTTGACATTGTTGTTGTTGTTGTTTATTTGACGTTGTTGTTGTTGTTTATTTGATGGTGTTGTTGTTGTTGTTGTTTATTTGACGTTGTTGTTGTTGTTTATTTGACGTTGTTGTTGTTATTGACGTTGTTGTTGTTGTTTATTTGATGTTGTTGTTGTTGTTGACATAGTTGGTGTTGTTTATTTGACGTTGTTGTTGTTGACGTTCTTGTTTATTTGACGTTGTTGTTGTTGTTGTTTATTTGACGTTGTTATTGTTGTTGACGTTGTTGTTGTTGTTGTTTATTTGAAGTTGTTGTTGTTTATTTGACATTGTGGTTGTTGTTGACGGTGTTGTTGTTGTTGTTGTTTATTTGACATTATTGTTGTTGTTGTTGACGTTGTTGTTGTTGTTGTTGTTTATTTGACGTTGTTGTTGTTGTTTTTGTTGTTGTTGTTGTTGTTGTTGTTTATTTGACGTTGTTGTTGTTGTTTATTTGACGTTGTTGTTGTTGTTTATTTGACGTTGTTGTTGTTGACGTTGTTGTTGTTATTGTTTATTTGACGTTGTTGTTGTTGTTGTTTATTTGACGTAGTTGTTATTGTTGACGTTGTTGTTGTTGTTTATTTGACGTTTTTGTTGTTGTTGTTGATGTAGTTGTTGTTTTTGTTGTTGTTTATTTGACGTTGTTGTTGTTATTTATTTGACGTTGTTGTTGTTGTTGTTGTTTATTTGACGTTGTTGTTATTGTTGTTGTTGTTGTTTATTTGACATTGTTGTTGTTGTTGTTGTTTATTTGACGTTGTTGTTGTTGTTGTTGTTGTTGTTGTTTATTTGACGTTGTTGTTGTTGTTGACGTTTATTTGACGTTGTTGTTGTTGTTGTTGTTTATTTGACGTTGTTGTTATTGTTGACGTTGTTGTTGTTGTTGTTATTTATTTGATGTTGTTGTTGTTGTTGTTGTTATTGTTGTTGTTGTTGTTTATTTGACGTTGTTGCTGTTGTTGTTGTTTATTTGACGTTGTTGTTGTTTATTTTACATAGTTGTTGTTATTATTTATTTGACGTTGTTGTTGTTGTTCTTTATTTGACGTTGATGTTGTTGTTGTTGACGTTGTTGTTGTTGTTGTTGTTTATTTGACGTTGTTGTTGTTGACGTTGTTGTTGTTGTTTATTTGACGTTTTTGTTGTTGTTTATTTGACGTTGTTGTTGTTGTTTATTTGACGGTGTTGTTGTTGTTGTTATTTATTTGACATTGTTGTTGTTGTTGTTTATTTGACGTAGTTGTTGTTGACGTTGTTGTTGTTGTTTATTTGACGTTGTTGTTGTTGACATAGTTGTTGTTGTTGTTGTTTATTTGACGTTGTTGTTGTTGTTGACATTGTTGTTGTTGTTGTTGTTGTTGTTTATTTGACATTGTTGTTGTTGTTTATTTGACGTTGTTGTTGTTGTTGACGTTGTTGTTGTTGTTGTTTATTTGACATTGTTGTTGTTGTTGTTGTTGATGTTGTTGGTGTTGTTGTTTATTTTACGTTGTTGTTGTTGTTGTTGTTTATTTGACGTTGGTTTAGTTGTTGTTGTTTATTTGACGTTATTGTTGTTGTTTATCTGACGTTGTTGTTGACATTGTTGTTGTTGTTGCTGTTGTTGATGTTGTTGTTGTAGTTTATTTGACGTTGTTGTTGTTGTTGTTGTTTATTTGACGTTGTTGTTGTTGTTGTTGTTGTTGTTTATTTGATGGTGTTGTTGTTGTTGTTTACTTGACGTTGTTGTTGTTGTTTATTTGACGTTGTTGTTGTTGACGTTGTTGTTGTTGTTGTTTATTTGATGTTGTTGTTGTTGTTGTTGACATAGTTGGTGTTGTTTATTTCACGTTCTTGTTGTTGACGTTGTTGTTTATTTGACGTTGTTATTGTTGTTTATTTGACGTTGTTATTGTTGTTGACGTTGTTGTTATTGTTGTTGTTTATTTGAAGTTGTTGTTGTTTATTTGACATTGTGGTTGTTGTTGATGTTTATTTGACATTGTTGTTGTTGTTGTTGACGTTGTTGTTGTTGTTTATTTGACGTTGTTGTTGTTGTTTATTTGACGTTGTTGTTGTTGTTGTTGTTGTTTATTTGACGTTGTTGTTGTTGTTGTTGACGTTTATTTGACGTTGTTGTTGTTGTTGTTGTTGTTGTTGTTGTTTATTTGACGTTGTTGTTGTTGTTGACGTTGTTGTTGTTGTTATTTATTTGACGTTGTTGTTGTTGTTATTGTTGTTGTTGTTGTTGTTTATTTGACGTTGTTGCTGTTGTTGTTGTTTATTTGACGTTGTTGTTGTTTATTTTACATAGTTGTTGTTATTGTTTATTTGACGTTGTTGTTGTTCTTTATTTGACGTTGATGTTGTTGTTGTTGACGTTGTTGTTGTTGTTGTTGTTTATTTGACGTTGTTGTTGTTGACGTTGTTGTTGTTGTTTATTTGACGTTTTTGTTGTTGTTTATTTGACGTTGTTGTTGTTGTTTATTTGACGGTGTTGTTGTTGTTGTTATTTATTTGACATTGTTGTTGTTGTTGTTTATTTGACGTAGTTGTTGTTGACGTTGTTGTTGTTGTTTATTTGACGTTGTTGTTGTTGACATAGTTGTTGTTGTTGTTGTTTATTTGACGTTGTTGTTGTTGTTGACATTGTTGTTGTTGTTGTTGTTGTTTATTTGACATTGTTGTTGTTGTTTATTTGACGTTGTTGTTGTTGTTGACGTTGTTGTTGTTGTTGTTTATTTGACATTGTTGTTGTTGTTGTTGTTGATGTTGTTGGTGTTGTTGTTTATTTTACGTTGTTGTTGTTGTTGTTGTTTATTTGACGTTGGTTTAGTTGTTGTTGTTTATTTGACGTTATTGTTGTTGTTTATCTGACGTTGTTGTTGACATTGTTGTTGTTGTTGCTGTTGTTGATGTTGTTGTTGTAGTTTATTTGACGTTGTTGTTGTTGTTGTTGTTTATTTGACGTTGTTGTTGTTGTTGTTGTTGTTGTTGTTTATTTGATGGTGTTGTTGTTGTTGTTTACTTGACGTTGTTGTTGTTGTTTATTTGACGTTGTTGTTGTTGACGTTGTTGTTGTTGTTGTTTATTTGATGTTGTTGTTGTTGTTGTTGACATAGTTGGTGTTGTTTATTTCACGTTCTTGTTGTTGACGTTGTTGTTTATTTGACGTTGTTATTGTTGTTTATTTGACGTTGTTATTGTTGTTGACGTTGTTGTTATTGTTGTTGTTTATTTGAAGTTGTTGTTGTTTATTTGACATTGTGGTTGTTGTTGATGTTTATTTGACATTGTTGTTGTTGTTGTTGACGTTGTTGTTGTTGTTTATTTGACGTTGTTGTTGTTGTTTATTTGACGTTGTTGTTGTTGTTGTTGTTGTTTATTTGACGTTGTTGTTGTTGTTGTTGACGTTTATTTGACGTTGTTGTTGTTGTTGTTGTTGTTGTTGTTTATTTGACGTTGTTGTTGTTGTTGACGTTGTTGTTGTTGTTATTTATTTGACGTTGTTGTTGTTGTTATTGACGTTGTTGTTGTTGTTGTTGACGTTGTTGTTGTTGTTTATTTGACGTTGTTGTTGTTGTTGTTTATTTGACGTTGTTGTTGTTGTTTATTTGACGTTGTTGTTGTTGTTGTTTATTTGACGGTGTTGTTGTTGTTGTTATTTATTTGACGTTGTTGTTGTTGTTGTTTATTTGACGTAGTTGTTGTTGATGTTGTTGTTGTTGTTGTTTATTTGACGTTGTTGTTGTTGTTGTTGACATAGTTGTTGTTGTTGTTGTTTATTTGACGTTGTTGTTGTTGTTGTTTATTTGACGTTGTTGTTGTTGTTGACATTGTTGTTGTTGTTGTTGTTTATTTGACATTGTTGTTGTTGTTTATTTGACATTGGTGTTGTTGTTTATTTTACGTTGTTGTACTTGTTGTTGTTTATTTGACGTTGGTTTAGTTGTTGTTGTTTATTTGACGTTGTTGTTATTGTTGTTGTTGATGTTGTTGTTGTTGTTGTTGGTTTTGTTGTTTATTTGACATTGTTGTTGTTGTTGTTTATTTGACGTTGTTGTTGTTGTTATTGTTGTTGTTGTTGTTTATTTGATGGTGTTGTTGTTGTTGTTGTTTATTTGACGTTGTTGTTGTTGTTTATTTGACATTGTTGTTGTTATTGACGTTGTTGTTGTTGTTTATTTGATGTTGTTGTTGTTGTTGACATAGTTGGTGTTGTTTATTTGACGTTGTTGTTGTTGACGTTCTTGTTTATTTGACGTTGTTGTTGTTGTTGTTTGTTTGACGTTGTTATTGTTGTTGACGTTGTTGTTGTTGTTGTTTATTTGAAGTTGTTGTTGTTTATTTGACATTGTGGTTGTTGTTGACGGTGTTGTTGTTGTTGTTGTTTATTTGACATTATTGTTGTTGTTGTTGACGTTGTTGTTGTTGTTGTTGTTGTTTATTTGACGTTGTTGTTGTTGTTTTTGTTGTTGTTGTTGTTGTTGTTGTTTATTTGACGTTGTTGTTGTTGTTTATTTGACGTTGTTGTTGTTGTTTATTTGACGTTGTTGTTGTTGACGTTGTTGTTGTTATTGTTTATTTGACGTTGTTGTTGTTGTTTATTTGACGTAGTTGTTATTGTTGACGTTGTTGTTGTTGTTTATTTGACGTTTTTGTTGTTGTTGTTGATGTAGTTGTTGTTTTTGTTGTTGTTTATTTGACGTTGTTGTTGTTATTTATTTGACGTTGTTGTTGTTGTTGTTTATTTGACGTTGTTGTTATTGTTGTTGTTGTTTATTTGACATTGTTGTTGTTGTTGTTGTTTATTTGACGTTGTTGTTGTTGTTTATTTGACGTTGTTGTTGTTGTTTATTTGACGGTGTTGTTGTTGTTGTTATTTATTTGACATTGTTGTTGTTGTTGTTTATTTGACGTAGTTGTTGTTGACGTTGTTGTTGTTGTTTATTTGACGTTGTTGTTGTTGACATAGTTGTTGTTGTTGTTGTTTATTTGACGTTGTTGTTGTTGTTGACATTGTTGTTGTTGTTGTTGTTGTTGTTTATTTGACATTGTTGTTGTTGTTTATTTGACGTTGTTGTTGTTGTTGACGTTGTTGTTGTTGTTGTTTATTTGACATTGTTGTTGTTGTTGTTGTTGATGTTGTTGGTGTTGTTGTTTATTTTACGTTGTTGTTGTTGTTGTTGTTGTTTATTTGACGTTGGTTTAGTTGTTGTTGTTTATTTGACGTTATTGTTGTTGTTTATCTGACGTTGTTGTTGACATTGTTGTTGTTGTTGCTGTTGTTGATGTTGTTGTTGTAGTTTATTTGACGTTGTTGTTGTTGTTGTTGTTTATTTGACGTTGTTGTTGTTGTTGTTGTTGTTGTTGTTGTTTATTTGATGGTGTTGTTGTTGTTGTTTACTTGACGTTGTTGTTGTTGTTTATTTGACGTTGTTGTTGTTGACGTTGTTGTTGTTGTTGTTTATTTGATGTTGTTGTTGTTGTTGTTGACATAGTTGGTGTTGTTTATTTCACGTTCTTGTTGTTGACGTTGTTGTTTATTTGACGTTGTTATTGTTGTTTATTTGACGTTGTTATTGTTGTTGACGTTGTTGTTATTGTTGTTGTTTATTTGAAGTTGTTGTTGTTTATTTGACATTGTGGTTGTTGTTGATGTTTATTTGACATTGTTGTTGTTGTTGTTGACGTTGTTGTTGTTGTTTATTTGACGTTGTTGTTGTTGTTTATTTGACGTTGTTGTTGTTGTTGTTGTTGTTTATTTGACGTTGTTGTTGTTGTTGTTGACGTTTATTTGACGTTGTTGTTGTTGTTGTTGTTGTTGTTGTTGTTGTTTATTTGACGTTGTTGTTGTTGTTGACGTTGTTGTTGTTGTTATTTATTTGACGTTGTTGTTGTTGTTATTGTTGTTGTTGTTGTTGTTTATTTGACGTTGTTGCTGTTGTTGTTGTTTATTTGACGTTGTTGTTGTTTATTTTACATAGTTGTTGTTATTGTTTATTTGACGTTGTTGTTGTTCTTTATTTGACGTTGATGTTGTTGTTGTTGACGTTGTTGTTGTTGTTGTTGTTTATTTGACGTTGTTGTTGTTGACGTTGTTGTTGTTGTTTATTTGACGTTTTTGTTGTTGTTTATTTGACGTTGTTGTTGTTGTTTATTTGACGGTGTTGTTGTTGTTGTTATTTATTTGACATTGTTGTTGTTGTTGTTTATTTGACGTAGTTGTTGTTGACGTTGTTGTTGTTGTTTATTTGACGTTGTTGTTGTTGACATAGTTGTTGTTGTTGTTGTTTATTTGACGTTGTTGTTGTTGTTGACATTGTTGTTGTTGTTGTTGTTGTTTATTTGACATTGTTGTTGTTGTTTATTTGACGTTGTTGTTGTTGTTGACGTTGTTGTTGTTGTTGTTTATTTGACATTGTTGTTGTTGTTGTTGTTGATGTTGTTGGTGTTGTTGTTTATTTTACGTTGTTGTTGTTGTTGTTGTTTATTTGACGTTGGTTTAGTTGTTGTTGTTTATTTGACGTTATTGTTGTTGTTTATCTGACGTTGTTGTTGACATTGTTGTTGTTGTTGCTGTTGTTGATGTTGTTGTTGTAGTTTATTTGACGTTGTTGTTGTTGTTGTTGTTTATTTGACGTTGTTGTTGTTGTTGTTGTTGTTGTTTATTTGATGGTGTTGTTGTTGTTGTTTACTTGACGTTGTTGTTGTTGTTTATTTGACGTTGTTGTTGTTGACGTTGTTGTTGTTGTTGTTTATTTGATGTTGTTGTTGTTGTTGTTGACATAGTTGGTGTTGTTTATTTCACGTTCTTGTTGTTGACGTTGTTGTTTATTTGACGTTGTTATTGTTGTTTATTTGACGTTGTTATTGTTGTTGACGTTGTTGTTATTGTTGTTGTTTATTTGAAGTTGTTGTTGTTTATTTGACATTGTGGTTGTTGTTGATGTTTATTTGACATTGTTGTTGTTGTTGTTGACGTTGTTGTTGTTGTTTATTTGACGTTGTTGTTGTTGTTTATTTGACGTTGTTGTTGTTGTTGTTGTTGTTTATTTGACGTTGTTGTTGTTGTTGTTGACGTTTATTTGACGTTGTTGTTGTTGTTGTTGTTGTTGTTGTTGTTTATTTGACGTTGTTGTTGTTGTTGACGTTGTTGTTGTTGTTATTTATTTGACGTTGTTGTTGTTGTTATTGACGTTGTTGTTGTTGTTGTTGACGTTGTTGTTGTTGTTTATTTGACGTTGTTGTTGTTGTTGTTTATTTGACGTTGTTGTTGTTGTTTATTTGACGTTGTTGTTGTTGTTGTTTATTTGACGGTGTTGTTGTTGTTGTTATTTATTTGACGTTGTTGTTGTTGTTGTTTATTTGACGTAGTTGTTGTTGATGTTGTTGTTGTTGTTGTTTATTTGACGTTGTTGTTGTTGTTGTTGACATAGTTGTTGTTGTTGTTGTTTATTTGACGTTGTTGTTGTTGTTGTTTATTTGACGTTGTTGTTGTTGTTGACATTGTTGTTGTTGTTGTTGTTTATTTGACATTGTTGTTGTTGTTTATTTGACATTGGTGTTGTTGTTTATTTTACGTTGTTGTACTTGTTGTTGTTTATTTGACGTTGGTTTAGTTGTTGTTGTTTATTTGACGTTGTTGTTATTGTTGTTGTTGATGTTGTTGTTGTTGTTGTTGGTTTTGTTGTTTATTTGACATTGTTGTTGTTGTTGTTTATTTGACGTTGTTGTTGTTGTTATTGTTGTTGTTGTTGTTTATTTGATGGTGTTGTTGTTGTTGTTGTTTATTTGACGTTGTTGTTGTTGTTTATTTGACATTGTTGTTGTTATTGACGTTGTTGTTGTTGTTTATTTGATGTTGTTGTTGTTGTTGACATAGTTGGTGTTGTTTATTTGACGTTGTTGTTGTTGACGTTCTTGTTTATTTGACGTTGTTGTTGTTGTTGTTTGTTTGACGTTGTTATTGTTGTTGACGTTGTTGTTGTTGTTGTTTATTTGAAGTTGTTGTTGTTTATTTGACATTGTGGTTGTTGTTGACGGTGTTGTTGTTGTTGTTGTTTATTTGACATTATTGTTGTTGTTGTTGACGTTGTTGTTGTTGTTGTTGTTTATTTGACGTTGTTGTTGTTGTTTTTGTTGTTGTTGTTGTTGTTGTTGTTTATTTGACGTTGTTGTTGTTGTTTATTTGACGTTGTTGTTGTTGTTTATTTGACGTTGTTGTTGTTGACGTTGTTGTTGTTATTGTTTATTTGACGTTGTTGTTGTTGTTTATTTGACGTAGTTGTTATTGTTGACGTTGTTGTTGTTGTTTATTTGACGTTTTTGTTGTTGTTGTTGATGTAGTTGTTGTTTTTGTTGTTGTTTATTTGACGTTGTTGTTGTTATTTATTTGACGTTGTTGTTGTTGTTGTTTATTTGACGTTGTTGTTATTGTTGTTGTTGTTTATTTGACATTGTTGTTGTTGTTGTTGTTTATTTGACGTTGTTGTTGTTGTTGTTGTTGTTGTTTATTTGACGTTGTTGTTGTTGTTGACGTTTATTTGACGTTGTTGTTGTTGTTGTTGTTGTTTATTTGACGTTGTTGTTATTGTTGACGTTGTTGTTGTTGTTGTTATTTATTTGACGTTGTTGTTGTTGTTGTTATTGTTGTTGTTGTTGTTTATTTGACGTTGTTGCTGTTGTTGTTGTTTATTTGACGTTGTTGTTGTTTATTTTACATAGTTGTTGTTATTATTTATTTGACGTTGTTGTTGTTGTTCTTTATTTGACGTTGATGTTGTTGTTGTTGACGTTGTTGTTGTTGTTGTTGTTTATTTGACGTTTTTGTTGTTGACGTTGTTGTTGTTGTTTATTTGACGTTTTTGTTGTTGTTTATTTGACGTTGTTGTTGTTTATTTGACGGTGTTGTTGTTGTTGTTATTTATTTGACATTGTTGTTGTTGTTGTTTATTTGACGTAGTTGTTGTTGACGTTGTTGTTGTTGTTTATTTGACGTTGTTGTTGTTGACAAAGTTGTAGTTGTTGTTGTTTATTTGACGTTGTTGTTGTTGTTGACATTGTTGTTGTTGTTGTTGTTGTTTATTTGACATTGTTGTTGTTGTTTATTTGACGTTGTTGTTGTTGTTGACGTTGTTGTTGTTGTTTATTTGACATTGTTGTTGTTGTTGTTGACGTTGTTGGTGTTGTTGTTTATTTTACGTTGTTGTTGTTGTTGTTGTTTATTTGACGTTGGTTTAGTTGTTGTTGTTTATTTGACGTTATTGTTGTTGTTTATCTGACGTTGTTGTTGACATTGTTGTTGTTGTTGCTGTTGTTGATGTTGTTGTTGTAGTTTATTTGACGTTGTTGTTGTTGTTGTTGTTTATTTGACGTTGTTGTTGTTGTTGTTGTTGTTGTTTATTTGATGGTGTTGTTGTTGTTGTTTACTTGACGTTGTTGTTGTTGTTTATTTGACGTTGTTGTTGTTGACGTTGTTGTTGTTGTTGTTTATTTGATGTTGTTGTTGTTGTTGTTGACATAGTTGGTGTTGTTTATTTCACGTTCTTGTTGTTGACGTTGTTGTTTATTTGACGTTGTTATTGTTGTTTATTTGACGTTGTTATTGTTGTTGACGTTGTTGTTGTTGTTGTTGTTTATTTGAAGTTGTTGTTGTTTATTTGACATTGTGGTTGTTGTTGACGGTGTTGTTGTTGATGTTTATTTGACATTGTTGTTGTTGTTGTTGACGTTGTTGTTGTTGTTTATTTGACGTTGTTGTTGTTGTTGTTGACATAGTTGTTGTTTGACGTTGTTGTTGTTGTTGACATAGTTATTTTGCGACGTTGTTGTTGTTGTTGATGTTGTTGTTTATTTGACATTATTGTTGTTGTTGTTGACGTCGTTGTTGTTGTTTATTTGACGTTGTTGTTGTTGTTGATTATTTGACGTTGTTGTTGTTTATTTGACGTTGTTGTTGTTTATTTGACGTTGTTGTTTATTTGTCGTTGTTGTTGTTGACGTTGTTGTTGTTGTTTATTTGACGTAGTTGTTGTTGACGTTGTAGTTGTTATTTATTTGACGTTTTTGTTGTTGTTGATGTTGTTGTTGTTTTTGTTGTTGTTGTTGTTGCTTATTTGGCGTTGTTGTTATTGTTGTTTTTTATTTGACGTTGTCGTGGCTTTTGTTTATTTGACGTTATTGTGGTTGTTGTTTATTTGACGTTGTTGTTGTTGTTGTTTATTTGGCAGTGTTGTTGTTGTTGTTTATTTGACGTTGTTGTTGTTTATTTGACGTTGTTGTTGTTGTTGTTGACGTTGTTGTTGTTTATTTGATGTTGTTGTTGTTGTTGTTGACATAGTTGTTGTTGTTTATTTCACGTTGTTGTTGTTGACATTGTTGTTCATTTGACGTTGTTGTTGTTATTTATTTGACGTTGTTGTTGTTGTTGACGTTGTTGTTGTTGTTGTTTATTTGACGTTGTTGTTGTTTATTTGACAGTGTTTTGTTGTTGTTGACGGTGTTGTTGTTGTTGTTTATTTGACATTGTTGTTGTTGTTGTTGTTGACGTTGTTGTTGTTGTTTATTTGACGTTGTTGTTGTTGTTTTTGTTGTTGTTGTTGTTGTTTATTTGACGTTGTTGTTGTTGTTGTTTATTTGACGTTGTTGTTGTTGTTGTTGTTTATTTGACGTTGTTGTTGTTATTGTTTATTTGACGTTGTTGTTGTAGTTTATTTGACGTAGTTGTTGTTGTTGACGTTGTTGTTGTTGTTTATTTGACGTTTTTGTTGTTGTTGATGTAGTTGTTGTTTTTCTTGTTGTTTATTTGACGTTGTTGTTGTTGTTTATTTGACGTTGTTGTTGTTGTTGTTTATTTGACGTTGTTGTTGTTGTTGTTGTTTATTTGACGCTGTTGTTGTTGTTGTTGTTTATTTGACGTTGTTGTTGTTGTTGACGTTTATTTGACGTTGTTGTTGTTGTTGTTTATTTGACGTTGTTGTGGCTTTTGTTTATTTGACGTTATTGTGGTTGTTGTTTATTTGACGTTGTTGTTGTTGTTGTTGTTTATTTGGCAGTGTTGTTGTTGTTGTTGTTTATTTGACGTTGTTGTTGTTTATTTGACGTTGTTGTTGTTGTTGACGTTGTTGTTGTTTATTTGATGTTGGTGACATAGTTGTTGTTGTTTATTTCACGTTGTTGTTGTTGACATTGTTGTTCATTTGACGTTGTTGTTGTTATTTATTTGACGTTGTTGTTGTTGTTGACGTTGTTGTTGTTGTTGTTTATTTGACGTTGTTGTTGTTTATTTGACATTGTTGTTGTTGTTGACGGTGTTGTTGTTGTTGTTTATTTGACATTGTTGTTGTTTTTGACGGTGTTGTTGTTGTTGTTTATTTGACATTGTTGTTGTTGTTGTTGTTGACGTTGTTGTTGTTGTTTATTTGACGTTGTTGTTGTTTTTGTTGTTGTTGTTGTTGTTGTTTATTTGACGTTGTTGTTGTTGTTGTTTATTTGACGTTGTTGTTGTTGTTGTTTATTTGACGTTGTTGTTGTTATTGTTTATTTGATGTTGTTGTTGTTGTTGTTTATTTGACGTAGTTATTGTTGTTGACGTTGTTGTTGTTGTTTATTTGACGTTTTTGTTGTTGTTGATGTAGTTGTTGTTTTTCTTGTTGTTTATTTGACGTTGTTGTTGTTGTTTATTTGACGTTGTTGTTGTTGTTGTTTATTTGACGTTGTTGTTGTTATTGTTGTTGTTGTTGTTTATTTGACGTTGTTGTTGTTGTTGTTTATTTGACGTTGTTGTTGTTGTTGTTGTTTATTTGACGTTGTTGTTGTTGTTGACGTTTATTTGACGTTGTTGTTGTTGTTGTTGTTGTTGTTGTTGTTTATTTGACATTGTTGTTGTTGTTTATTTGACATTGTTGTTGTTGTTGACGTTGTTGTTGTTGTTGTTTATTTGACATTGTTGTTGTTGTTGTTGTTGTTGATGTTGTTGGTGTTGTTGTTTATTTTACGTTGTTGTTGTTGTTGTTGTTTATTTGACGTTGGTTTAGTTGTTGTTGTTTATTTGACGTTATTGTTGTTGTTTATCTGACGTTGTTGTTGACATTGTTGTTGTTGTTGCTGTTGTTGATGTTGTTGTTGTTGTTTATTTGACATTGTTGTTGTTGTTGTTGTTTATTTGACGTTGTTGTTGTTGTTGTTGTTGTTTATTTGATGGTGTTGTTGTTGTTGTTTACTTGACGTTGTTGTTGTTGTTTATTTGACGTTGTTGTTGTTGACGTTGTTGTTGTTGTTGTTTATTTGATGTTGTTGTTGTTGTTGTTGACATAGTTGGTGTTGTTTATTTCACGTTGTTGTTGTTGACGTTTTTGTTTATTTGACGTTGTTGTTGTTGTTTATTTGACGTTGTTATTGTTGTTGACGTTGTTGTTGTTGTTTATTTGAAGTTGTTGTTGTTTATTTGACATTGTGGTTGTTATTGACGGTGTTGTTGTTGATGTTTATTTGACATTGTTGTTGTTGTTGTTGACGTTGTTGTTGTTGTTTATTTGACGTTGTTGTTGTTGTTGTTGACATAGTTGTTTTTGACGTTGTTGTTGTTGTTGACATAGTTGTTTTTTTAACGTTGTTGTTGTTGTTGACGTTGTTGTTTATTTGACATTGTTGTTGTTGTTGTTGACGTCGTTGTTGTTGTTTATTTGACGTTGTTGTTGTTGTTGATTATTTGACGTTGTTGTTGTTGTTTATTTGACGTTGTTGTTCTTTATTTGACGTTGTTGTTTATTTGACGTTGTTGTTGTTGACGTTGTTGTTATTGTTTATTTGACGTAGTTGTTGTTGACGTTGTAGTTGTTGTTTATTTGACGTTTTTGTTGTTGTTGATGTTGTTGTTGTTTTTGTTGTTGTTGTTGTTGCTTATTTGACGTTGTTGTTATTGTTGTTTTTTATTTGACGTTGTTGTGGCTTTTGTTTATTTGACGTTATTGTGGTTGTTGTTTATTTGACGTTGTTGTTGTTGTTGTTGTTTATTTGGCAGTGTTGTTGTTGTTGTTGTTTATTTGACGTTGTTGTTGTTTATTTGACGTTGTTGTTGTTGTTGACGTTGTTGTTGTTTATTTGATGTTGTTGTTGTTGTTGACATAGTTGTTGTTGTTTATTTCACGTTGTTGTTGTTGACATTGTTGTTCATTTGACGTTGTTGTTGTTATTTATTTGACGTTGTTGTTGTTGTTGACGTTGTTGTTGTTGTTGTTTATTTGACGTTGTTGTTGTTTATTTGACAGTGTTGTTGTTGACGGTGTTGTTGTTGTTGTTTATTTGACATTGTTGTTGTTGTTGTTGTTGACGTTGTTGTTGTTGTTTATTTGACGTTGTTGTTGTTGTTTTTGTTGTTGTTGTTGTTGTTTATTTGACGTTGTTGTTGTTGTTGTTTATTTGACGTTGTTGTTGTTGTTGTTGTTTATTTGACGTTGTTGTTGTTATTGTTTATTTGACGTTGTTGTTGTAGTTTATTTGACGTAGTTATTGTTGTTGACGTTGTTGTTGTTGTTTATTTGACGTTTTTGTTGTTGTTGATGTAGTTGTTGTTTTTCTTGTTGTTTATTTGACGTTGTTGTGGTTGTTTATTTGACGTTGTTGTTGTTGTTGTTTATTTGACGTTGTTGTTGTTGTTTATTTGACGCTGTTGTTGTTGTTGTTGTTTATTTGACGTTGTTGTTGTTGTTGACGTTTATTTGACGTTGTTGTTGTTGTTGTTTATTTGACGTTGTTGGGGCTTTTGTTTATTTGACGTTATTGTGGTTGTTGTTTATTTGACGTTGTTGTTGTTGTTGTTGTTTATTTGGCAGTGTTGTTGTTGTTGTTGTTTATTTGACGTTGTTGTTGTTTATTTGACGTTGTTGTTGTTGTTGACGTTGTTGTTGTTTATTTGATGTTGTTGACATAGTTGTTGTTGTTTATTTCACGTTGTTGTTGTTGACATTGTTGTTCATTTGACGTTGTTGTTGTTATTTATTTGACGTTGTTGTTGTTGACGTTGTTGTTGTTGTTGTTTATTTGACGTTGTTGTTGTTTATTTGACATTGTTGTTGTTGTTGACGGTGTTGTTGTTGTTGTTTATTTGACATTGTTGTTGTTGTTGACGGTGTTGTTGTTGTTGTTTATTTGACATTGTTGTTGTTGTTGTTGTTGACGTTGTTGTTGTTGTTTATTTGACGTTGTTGTTGTTTTTGTTGTTGTTGTTGTTGTTGTTTATTTGACGTTGTTGTTGTTGTTGTTTATTTGACGTTGTTGTTGTTGTTGTTTATTTGACGTTGTTGTTGTTATTGTTTATTTGACGTTGTTGTTGTTGTTGTTTATTTGACGTAGTTATTGTTGTTGACGTTGTTGTTGTTGTTTATTTGACGTTTTTGTTGTTGTTGATGTAGTTGTTGTTTTTCTTGTTGTTTATTTGACGTTGTTGTTGTTGTTTATTTGACGTTGTTGTTGTTGTTGTTTATTTGACGTTGTTGTTGTTATTGTTGTTGTTGTTGTTTATTTGACGTTGTTGTTGTTGTTGTTTATTTGACGTTGTTGTTGTTGTTGTTTATTTGACGTTGTTGTTGTTGTTGACGTTTATTTGACGTTGTTGTTGTTGTTGTTGTTTATTTGACATTGTTGTTGTTGTTTATTTGACATTGTTGTTGTTGTTGACGTTGTTGTTGTTGTTGTTTATTTGACATTGTTGTTGTTGTTGTTGTTGTTGATGTTGTTGGTGTTGTTGTTTATTTTACGTTGTTGTTGTTGTTGTTGTTTATTTGACGTTGGTTTAGTTGTTGTTGTTTATTTGACGTTATTGTTGTTGTTTATCTGACGTTGTTGTTGACATTGTTGTTGTTGTTGCTGTTGTTGATGTTGTTGTTGTTGTTTATTTGACATTGTTGTTGTTGTTGTTGTTTATTTGACGTTGTTGTTGTTGTTGTTGTTTATTTGATGGTGTTGTTGTTGTTGTTTACTTGACGTTGTTGTTGTTGTTTATTTGACGTTGTTGTTGTTGACGTTGTTGTTGTTGTTGTTTATTTGATGTTGTTGTTGTTGTTGACATAGTTGGTGTTGTTTATTTCACGTTGTTGTTGTTGACGTTTTTGTTTATTTGACGTTGTTGTTGTTGTTTATTTGACGTTGTTATTGTTGTTGACGTTGTTGTTGTTGTTTATTTGAAGTTGTTGTTGTTTATTTGACATTGTGGTTGTTATTGACGGTGTTGTTGTTGATGTTTATTTGACATTGTTGTTGTTGTTGACGTTGTTGTTGTTGTTTATTTGACGTTGTTGTTGTTGTTGTTGTTGACATAGTTGTTGTTTGACGTTGTTGTTGTTGTTGACATAGTTGTTTTTTTAACGTTGTTGTTGTTGTTGACGTTGTTGTTTATTTGACATTGTTGTTGTTGTTGTTGACGTCGTTGTTGTTGTTTATTTGACGTTGTTGTTGTTGTTGATTATTTGACGTTGTTGTTGTTGTTTATTTGACGTTGTTGTTCTTTATTTGACGTTGTTGTTTATTTGACGTTGTTGTTGTTGACGTTGTTGTTATTGTTTATTTGACGTAGTTGTTGTTGACGTTGTAGTTGTTGTTTATTTGACGTTTTTGTTGTTGTTGATGTTGTTGTTGTTTTTGTTGTTGTTGTTGTTGCTTATTTGACGTTGTTGTTATTGTTGTTTTTTATTTGACGTTGTTGTGGCTTTTGTTTATTTGACGTTATTGTGGTTGTTGTTTATTTGACGTTGTTGTTGTTGTTGTTTATTTGGCAGTGTTGTTGTTGTTGTTGTTTATTTGACGTTGTTGTTGTTTATTTGACGTTGTTGTTGTTGTTGATGTTGTTGTTGTTTATTTGATGTTGTTGTTGTTGTTGACATAGTTGTTGTTGTTTATTTCACGTTGTTGTTGTTGACATTGTTGTTCATTTGACGTTGTTGTTGTTATTTATTTGACGTTGTTGTTGTTGTTGACGTTGTTGTTGTTGTTGTTTATTTGACGTTGTTGTTGTTTATTTGACATTGTTGTTGTTGTTGACGGTGTTGTTGTTGTTGTTTATTTGACATTGTTGTTGTTGTTGACGGTGTTGTTGTTGTTGTTTATTTGACATTGTTGTTGTTGTTGTTGTTGACGTTGTTGTTGTTGTTTATTTGACGTTGTTGTTGTTTTTGTTGTTGCTGTTGTTGTTGTTTATTTGACGTTGTTGTTGTTGTTGTTTATTTGACGTTGTTGTTGTTGTTGTTTATTTGACGTTGTTGTTGTTATTGTTTATTTGACGTTGTTGTTGTTGTTTATTTGAAGTAGTTATTGTTGTTGACGTTGTTGTTGTTGTTGTTTATTTGACGTTTTTGTTGTTGTTGATGTAGTTGTTGTTTTTCTTGTTGTTTATTTGACGTTGTTGTTGTTGTTTATTTGACGTTGTTGTTGTTGTTGTTTATTTGAGGTTGTTGTTGTTGTTATTGTTGTTGTTGTTGTTTATTTGACGTTGTTGTTGTTGTTGTTTATTTGACGTTGTTGTTGTTGTTGTTGTTGTTTATTTGACGTTGTTGTTGTTGTTGACGTTTATTTGACGTTGTTGTTGTTGTTGTTGTTGTTTATTTGACATTGTTGTTGTTGTTTATTTGACATTGTTGTTGTTGTTGACGTTGTTGTTGTTGTTGTTGTTTATTTGACATTGTTGTTGTTGTTGTTGTTGATGTTGTTGGTGTTGTTGTTTATTTTACGTTGTTGTTGTTGTTGTTGTTTATTTGACGTTGGTTTAGTTGTTGTTGTTTATTTGACGTTATTGTTGTTGTTTATCTGACGTTGTTGTTGACATTGTTGTTGTTGTTGCTGTTGTTGATGTTGTTGTTGTTGTTTATTTGACATTGTTGTTGTTGTTGTTGTTTATTTGACGTTGTTGTTGTTGTTGTTGTTGTTGTTTATTTGATGGTGTTGTTGTTGTTGTTTACTTGACGTTGTTGTTGTTGTTTATTTGACGTTGTTGTTGTTGACGTTGTTGTTGTTGTTGTTTATTTGATGTTGTTGTTGTTGTTGTTGACATAGTTGGTGTTGTTTATTTCACGTTGTTGTTGTTGACGTTTTTGTTTATTTGACGTTGTTGTTGTTGTTGTTTATTTGACGTTGTTATTGTTGTTGACGTTGTTATTGTTGTTGTTTATTTGAAGTTGTTGTTGTTTATTTGACATTGTGGTTGTTATTGACGGTGTTGTTGTTGATGTTTATTTGACATTGTTGTTGTTGTTGTTGACGTTGTTGTTCTTGTTTATTTGACGTTGTTGTTGTTGTTGTTGTTGACATAGTTGTTGTTTGACGTTGTTGTTGTTGTTGACATAGTTGTTTTTTAACGTTGTTGTTGTTGTTGACGTTGTTGTTTATTTGACATTGTTGTTGTTGTTGTTGACGTCGTTGTTGTTGTTTATTTGACGTTGTTGTTGTTGTTGATTATTTAACGTTGTTGTTGTTGTTTATTTGACGTTGTTGTTCTTTATTTGACGTTGTTGTTTATTTGACGTTGTTGTTGTTGACGTTGTTGTTATTGTTTATTTGACGTAGTTGTTGTTGACGTTGTAGTTGTTGTTTATTTGACGTTTTTGTTGTTGTTGATGTTGTTGTTGTTTTTGTTGTTGTTGTTGTTGCTTATTTGACGTTGTTGTTATTGTTGTTTTTTATTTGACGTTGTTGTGGCTTTTGTTTATTTGACGTTATTGTGGTCGTTGTTTATTTGACGTTGTTGTTGTTGTTGTTTATTTGGCAGTGTTGTTGTTGTTGTTGTTTATTTGACGTTGTTGTTGTTGACATAGTTGTTGTTGTTGTTGTTTATTTGACGTTGTTGTTGTTGTTGACATTGTTGTTGTTGTTGTTGTTGTTTATTTGACATTGTTGTTGTTGTTTATTTGACGTTGTTGTTGTTGTTGACGTTGTTGTTGTTGTTGTTTATTTGACATTGTTGTTGTTGTTGTTGTTGATGTTGTTGGTGTTGTTGTTTATTTTACGTTGTTGTTGTTGTTGTTGTTTATTTGACGTTGGTTTAGTTGTTGTTGTTTATTTGACGTTATTGTTGTTGTTTATCTGACGTTGTTGTTGACATTGTTGTTGTTGTTGCTGTTGTTGATGTTGTTGTTGTAGTTTATTTGACGTTGTTGTTGTTGTTGTTGTTGTTGTTGTTTATTTGATGGTGTTGTTGTTGTTGTTTACTTGACGTTGTTGTTGTTGTTTATTTGACGTTGTTGTTGTTGACGTTGTTGTTGTTGTTGTTTATTTGATGTTGTTGTTGTTGTTGTTGACATAGTTGGTGTTGTTTATTTCACGTTCTTGTTGTTGACGTTGTTGTTTATTTGACGTTGTTATTGTTGTTTATTTGACGTTGTTATTGTTGTTGACGTTGTTGTTGTTGTTGTTGTTTATTTGAAGTTGTTGTTGTTTATTTGACATTGTGGTTGTTGTTGACGGTGTTGTTGTTGATGTTTATTTGACATTGTTGTTGTTGTTGTTGACGTTGTTGTTGTTGTTTATTTGACGTTGTTGTTGTTGTTGTTGACATAGTTGTTGTTTGACGTTGTTGTTGTTGTTGACATAGTTATTTTGCGACGTTGTTGTTGTTGTTGATGTTGTTGTTTATTTGACATTATTGTTGTTGTTGTTGACGTCGTTGTTGTTGTTTATTTGACGTTGTTGTTGTTGTTGTTGATTATTTGACGTTGTTGTTGTTTATTTGACGTTGTTGTTGTTTATTTGACGTTGTTGTTTATTTGACGTTGTTGTTGTTGACGTTGTTGTTGTTGTTTATTTGACGTAGTTGTTGTTGACGTTGTAGTTGTTATTTATTTGACGTTTTTGTTGTTGTTGATGTTGTTGTTGTTTTTGTTGTTGTTGTTGTTGCTTATTTGGCGTTGTTGTTATTGTTGTTTTTTATTTGACGTTGTCGTGGCTTTTGTTTATTTGACGTTATTGTGGTTGTTGTTTATTTGACGTTGTTGTTGTTGTTGTTTATTTGGCAGTGTTGTTGTTGTTGTTTATTTGACGTTGTTGTTGTTTATTTGACGTTGTTGTTGTTGTTGACGTTGTTGTTGTTTATTTGATGTTGTTGTTGTTGTTGACATAGTTGTTGTTGTTTATTTCACGTTGTTGTTGTTGACATTGTTGTTCATTTGACGTTGTTGTTGTTATTTATTTGACGTTGTTGTTGTTGTTGACGTTGTTGTTGTTGTTGTTTATTTGACGTTGTTGTTGTTTATTTGACAGTGTTGTTGTTGTTGACGGTGTTGTTGTTGTTGTTTATTTGACATTGTTGTTGTTGTTGTTGTTGACGTTGTTGTTGTTGTTTATTTGACGTTGTTGTTGTTGTTTTTGTTGTTGTTGTTGTTGTTTATTTGACGTTGTTGTTGTTGTTGTTGTTTATTTGACGTTGTTGTTGTTGTTGTTGTTTATTTGACGTTGTTGTTGTTATTGTTTATTTGACGTTGTTGTTGTAGTTTATTTGACGTAGTTGTTGTTGTTGACGTTGTTGTTGTTGTTTATTTGACGTTTTTGTTGTTGTTGATGTAGTTGTTGTTTTTCTTGTTGTTTATTTGACGTTGTTGTTGTTGTTTATTTGACGTTGTTGTTGTTGTTTATTTGACGTTGTTGTTGTTGTTGTTGTTTATTTGACGTTGTTGTTGTTGTTGTTGTTTATTTGACGTTGTTGTTGTTGTTGACGTTTATTTGACGTTGTTGTTGTTGTTGTTTATTTGACGTTGTTGTGGCTTTTGTTTATTTGACGTTATTGTGGTTGTTGTTTATTTGACGTTGTTGTTGTTGTTGTTGTTTATTTGGCAGTGTTGTTGTTGTTGTTGTTTATTTGACGTTGTTGTTGTTTATTTGACGTTGTTGTTGTTGTTGACGTTGTTGTTGTTTATTTGATGTTGTTGACATAGTTGTTGTTGTTTATTTCACGTTGTTGTTGTTGACATTGTTGTTCATTTGACGTTGTTGTTGTTATTTATTTGACGTTGTTGTTGTTGTTGACGTTGTTGTTGTTTATTTGACGTTGTTGTTGTTTATTTGACATTGTTGTTGTTGTTGACGGTGTTGTTGTTGTTGTTTATTTGACATTGTTGTTGTTGTTGACGGTGTTGTTGTTGTTGTTTATTTGACATTGTTGTTGTTGTTGTTGTTGACGTTGTTGTTGTTGTTTATTTGACGTTGTTGTTGTTTTTGTTGTTGTTGTTGTTGTTTATTTGACGTTGTTGTTGTTGTTGTTTATTTGACGTTGTTGTTGTTGTTGTTGTTTATTTGACGTTGTTGTTGTTATTGTTTATTTGACGTTGTTGTTGTTGTTTATTTGACGTAGTTATTGTTGTTGACGTTGTTGTTGTTTATTTGACGTTTTTGTTGTTGTTGATGTAGTTGTTGTTTTTCTTGTTGTTTATTTGACGTTGTTGTTGTTGTTTATTTGACGTTGTTGTTGTTGTTTATTTGACGTTGTTGTTGTTGTTATTGTTGTTGTTGTTGTTGTTTATTTGACGTTGTTGTTGTTGTTGTTTATTTGACGTTGTTGTTGTTGTTGTTGTTGTTGTTTATTTGACGTTGTTGTTGTTGTTGACGTTTATTTGACGTTGTTGTTGTTGTTGTTGTTGTTGTTTATTTGACATTGTTGTTGTTGTTTATTTGACATTGTTGTTGTTGTTGACGTTGTTGTTGTTGTTATTTATTTGACATTGTTGTTGTTGTTGTTGTTGTTGTTGATGTTGTTGGTGTTGTTGTTTATTTTACGTTGTTGTTGTTGTTGTTGTTTATTTGACGTTGGTTTAGTTGTTGTTGTTTATTTGACGTTATTGTTGTTGTTTATCTGACGTTGTTGTTGACATTGTTGTTGTTGTTGCTGTTGTTGATGTTGTTGTTGTTGTTTATTTGACATTGTTGTTGTTGTTGTTGTTTATTTGACGTTGTTGTTGTTGTTGTTGTTGTTTATTTGATGGTGTTGTTGTTGTTGTTTACTTGACGTTGTTGTTGTTGTTTATTTGACGTTGTTGTTGTTGACGTTGTTGTTGTTGTTGTTTATTTGATGTTGTTGTTGACATAGTTGGTGTTGTTTATTTCACGTTGTTGTTGTTGACGTTTTTGTTTATTTGACGTTGTTGTTGTTGTTTATTTGACGTTGTTATTGTTGTTGACGTTGTTGTTGTTGTTTATTTGAAGTTGTTGTTGTTTATTTGACATTGTGGTTGTTATTGACGGTGTTGTTGTTGATGTTTATTTGACATTGTTGTTGTTGTTGTTGACGTTGTTGTTGTTGTTTATTTGACGTTGTTGTTGTTGTTGTTGTTGACATAGTTGTTGTTTGACGTTGTTGTTGTTGTTGACATAGCTGTTTTTTAACGTTGTTGTTGTTGTTGACGTTGTTGTTTATTTGACATTGTTGTTGTTGTTGTTGACGTCGTTGTTGTTGTTTATTTGACGTTGTTGTTGTTGTTGATTATTTGACGTTGTTGTTGTTGTTTATTTGACGTTGTTGTTCTTTATTTGACGTTGTTGTTTATTTGACGTTGTTGTTGTTGACGTTGTTGTTATTGTTTATTTGACGTAGTTGTTGTTGACGTTGTAGTTGTTGTTTATTTGACGTTTTTGTTGTTGTTGATGTTGTTGTTGTTTTTGTTGTTGTTGTTGTTGCTTATTTGACGTTGTTGTTATTGTTGTTTTTTATTTGACGTTGTTGTGGCTTTTGTTTATTTGACGTTATTGTGGTTGTTGTTTATTTGACGTTGTTGTTGTTGTTGTTGTTTATTTGGCAGTGTTGTTGTTGTTGTTGTTTATTTGACGTTGTTGTTGTTTATTTGACGTTGTTGTTGTTGTTGACGTTGTTGTTGTTTATTTGATGTTGTTGTTGTTGTTGACATAATTGTTGTTGTTTATTTCACGTTGTTGTTGTTGACATTGTTGGTCATTTGACGTTGTTGTTGTTATTTATTTGACGTTGTTGTTGTTGTTGACGTTGTTGTTGTTGTTGTTTATTTGACGTTGTTGTTGTTTATTTGACATTGTTGTTGTTGTTGACGGTGTTGTTGTTGTTGTTTATTTGACATTGTTGTTGTTGTTGACGGTGTTGTTGTTGTTGTTTATTTGACATTGTTGTTGTTGTTGTTGTTGACGTTGTTGTTGTTGTTTATTTGACGTTGTTGTTGTTTTTGTTGTTGCTGTTGTTGTTGTTTATTTGACGTTGCTGTTGTTGTTGTTGTTTATTTGACGTTGTTGTTGTTGTTGTTTATTTGACGTTGTTGTTGTTATTGTTTATTTGACGTTGTTGTTGTTGTTTATTTGAAGTAGTTATTGTTGTTGACGTTGTTGTTGTTGTTTATTTGACGTTTTTGTTGTTGTTGATGTAGTTGTTGTTTTTCTTGTTGTTTATTTGACGTTGTTGTTGTTGTTTATTTGACGTTGTTGTTGTTGTTGTTTATTTGACGTTGTTGTTGTTGTTGTTGTTGTTTATTTGACGTTGTTGTTGTTGTTGTTTATTTGACGTTGTTGTTGTTGTTGTTGTTGTTGTTGTTTATTTGACGTTGTTGTTGTTGTTGACGTTTATTTGACGTTGTTGTTGTTGTTGTTGTTTATTTGACATTGTTGTTGTTGTTTATTTGACATTGTTGTTGTTGTTGACGTTGTTGTTGTTGTTGTTTATTTGACATTGTTGTTGTTGTTGTTGTTGTTGATGTTGTTGGTGTTGTTGTTTATTTTACGTTGTTGTTGTTGTTGTTGTTTATTTGACGTTGGTTTAGTTGTTGTTGTTTATTTGACGTTATTGTTGTTGTTTATCTGACGTTGTTGTTGACATTGTTGTTGTTGTTGTTGCTGTTGTTGATGTTGTTGTTGTTGTTTATTTGACATTGTTGTTGTTGTTGTTGTTTATTTGACGTTGTTGTTGTTGTTGTTGTTGTTGTTTATTTGATGGTGTTGTTGTTGTTGTTTACTTGACGTTGTTGTTGTTGACGTTGTTGTTGTTGTTGTTTATTTGATGTTGTTGTTGTTGTTGTTGACATAGTTGGTGTTGTTTATTTCACGTTGTTGTTGTTGACGTTTTTGTTTATTTGACGTTGTTGTTGTTGTTTATTTGACGTTGTTATTGTTGTTGACGTTGTTGTTGTTGTTGTTTATTTGAAGTTGTTGTTGTTTATTTGACATTGTGGTTGTTATTGACGGTGTTGTTGTTGATGTTTATTTGACATTGTTGTTGTTGTTGTTGACGTTGTTGTTGTTGTTTATTTGACGTTGTTGTTGTTGTTGTTGTTGACATAGTTGTTGTTTGACGTTGTTGTTGTTGTTGACATAGTTGTTTTTTAACGTTGTTGTTGTTGTTGACGTTGTTGTTTATTTGACATTGTTGTTGTTGTTGTTGACGTCGTTGTTGTTGTTTATTTGACGTTGTTGTTGTTGTTGATTATTTGACGTTGTTGTTGTTGTTTATTTGACGTTGTTGTTCTTTATTTGACGTTGTTGTTTATTTGACGTTGTTGTTGTTGACGTTGTTGTTATTGTTTATTTGACGTAGTTGTTGTTGACGTTGTAGTTGTTGTTTATTTGACGTTTTTGTTGTTGTTGATGTTGTTGTTGTTTTTGTTGTTGTTGTTGTTGCTTATTTGACGTTGTTGTTATTGTTGTTTTTTATTTGACGTTGTTGTGGCTTTTGTTTATTTGACGTTATTGTGGTTGTTGTTTATTTGACGTTGTTGTTGTTGTTGTTTATTTGGCAGTGTTGTTGTTGTTGTTGTTTATTTGACGTTGTTGTTGTTTATTTGACGTTGTTGTTGTTGTTGACGTTGTTGTTGTTGTTTATTTGATGTTGTTGTTGTTGTTGACATAGTTGTTGTTGTTTATTTCACGTTGTTGTTGTTGACATTGTTGTTCATTTGACGTTGTTGTTGTTATTTATTTGACGTTGTTGTTGTTGTTGACGTTGTTGTTGTTGTTGTTTATTTGACGTTGTTGTTGTTTATTTGACATTGTTGTTGTTGTTGACGGTGTTGTTGTTGTTGTTTATTTGACATTGTTGTTGTTGTTGACGGTGTTGTTGTTGTTGTTTATTTGACATTGTTGTTGTTGTTGTTGTTGACGTTGTTGTTGTTGTTTATTTGACGTTGTTGTTGTTTTTGTTGTTGCTGTTGTTGTTGTTTATTTGACGTTGTTATTGTTGTTGTTGTTTATTTGATGTTGTTGTTGTTGTTGTTTATTTGACGTTGTTGTTGTTATTGTTTATTTGACGTTGTTGTTGTTGTTTATTTGAAGTAGTTATTGTTGTTGACGTTGTTGTTGTTGTTTATTTGACGTTTTTGTTGTTGTTGATGTAGTTGTTGTTTTTCTTGTTGTTTATTTGACGTTGTTGTTGTTGTTTATTTGACGTTGTTGTTGTTGTTGTTTATTTGACGTTGTTGTTGTTGTTATTGTTGTTGTTGTTGTTTATTTGACGTTGTTGTTGTTGTTGTTTATTTGACGTTGTTGTTGTTGTTGTTGTTGTTTATTTGACGTTGTTGTTGACGTTTATTTGACGTTGTTGTTGTTGTTGTTGTTGTTGTTGTTTATTTGACGTTGTTGTTGTTGTTGACGTTGATGTTGTTGTTATTTATTTGACGTTGTTGTTGTTGTTATTGTTGTTGTTGTTGTTTATTTGACGTTGTTGCTGTTGTTGTTGTTTATTTGACGTTGTTGTTGTTTATTTTACATAGTTGTTGTTATTGTTTATTTGACGTTGTTGTTGTTGTTTATTTGACGTTGATGTTGTTGTTGTTGACGTTGTTGTTGTTGTTGTTGAAGTTGTTGTTGTTGTTTATTTGACGTTGTTGTTGTTGTTTATTTGACGTTGTTGTTGTTGTTTATTTGACGTTGTTGTTGTTTATTTGACGGTGTTGTTGTTGTTGTTATTTATTTGACGTTGTTGTTGTTGTTGTTTATTTGACGTAGTTGTTGTTGATGTTGTTGTTGTTGTTGTTTATTTGACGTTGTTGTTGTTGTTGTTGACATAGTTGTTGTTGTTGTTGTTTATTTGACGTTGTTGTTATTGTTGTTTATTTGACGTTGTTGTTGTTGACATTGTTGTTGTTGTTGTTGTTGTTTATTTGACATTGTTGTTGTTGTTTATTTGACATTGGTGTTGTTGTTTATTTTACGTTGTTGTAGTTGTTGTTGTTTATTTGACGTTGGTTTAGTTGTTGTTGTTTATTTGACGTTGTTGTTATTGTTGTTGTTGATGTTGTTGTTGTTGTTGTTGGTTTTGTTGTTTATTTGACATTGTTGTTGTTGTTGTTTATTTGACGTTGTTGTTGTTGTTATTGTTGTTGTTGTTGTTTATTTGATGGTGTTGTTGTTGTTGTTGTTTATTTGACATTGTTGTTGTTGTTTATTTGACGTTGTTGTTGTTATTGACGTTGTTGTTCTTGTTTATTTGATGTTGTTGTTGTTGTTGACATAGTTGGTGTTGTTTATTTGACGTTGTTATTGTTGACGTTCTTGTTTATTTGACGTTGTTATTGTTGTTTATTTGACGTTGTTATTGTTGTTGACGTTGTTGTTGTTGTTGTTTATTTGAAGTTGTTGTTGTTTATTTGACATTGTGGTTGTTGTTGACGGTGTTGTTGTTGTTGTTTATTTGACATTATTGTTGTTGTTGTTGACGTTGTTGTTGTTGTTGTTGTTTATTTGACGTTGTTGTTGTTGTTTTTGTTGTTGTTGTTGTTGTTGTTGTTGTTTATTTGACGTTGTTGTTGTTGTTTATTTGACGTTGTTGTTGTTGTTTATTTGACGTTGTTGTTGTTGACGTTGTTGTTGTTATTGTTTATTTGACGTTGTTGTTGTTGTTTATTTGACGTAGTTGTTATTGTTGACGTTGTTGTTGTTGTTTATTTGACGTTTTTGTTGTTGTTGATGTAGTTGTTGTTTTTGTTGTTGTTTATTTGACGTTGTTGTTGTTATTTATTTGACGTTGTTGTTGTTGTTGTTGTTTATTTGACGTTGTTGTTATTATTGTTGTTGTTGTTTATTTGACGTTGTTGTTGTTGTTGTTTATTTGACGTTGTTGTTGTTGTTGTTGTTGTTGTTGTTTATTTGACGTTGTTGTTGTTGTTGACGTTTATTTGACGTTGTTGTTGTTGTTGTTGTTGTTTATTTGACGTTGTTGTTATTGTTGACGTTGTTGTTGTTGTTGTTATTTATTTGACGTTGTTGTTGTTGTTGTTGTTATTGTTGTTGTTGTTGTTTATTTGACGTTGTTGTTGTTGTTGTTGTTGTTGTTTATTTGACGTTGTTGTTGTTGTTGACGTTTATTTGACGTTGTTGTTGTTGTTGTTGTTGTTGTTTATTTGACATTGTTGTTGTTGTTTATTTGACATTGTTGTTGTTGTTGACGTTGTTGTTGTTGTTATTTATTTGACATTGTTGTTGTTGTTGTTGTTGTTGTTGATGTTGTTGGTGTTGTTGTTTATTTTACGTTGTTGTTGTTGTTGTTGTTTATTTGACGTTGGTTTAGTTGTTGTTGTTTATTTGACGTTATTGTTGTTGTTTATCTGACGTTGTTGTTGACATTGTTGTTGTTGTTGCTGTTGTTGATGTTGTTGTTGTTGTTTATTTGACATTGTTGTTGTTGTTGTTGTTTATTTGACGTTGTTGTTGTTGTTGTTGTTGTTTATTTGATGGTGTTGTTGTTGTTGTTTACTTGACGTTGTTGTTGTTGTTTATTTGACGTTGTTGTTGTTGACGTTGTTGTTGTTGTTGTTTATTTGATGTTGTTGTTGACATAGTTGGTGTTGTTTATTTCACGTTGTTGTTGTTGACGTTTTTGTTTATTTGACGTTGTTGTTGTTGTTTATTTGACGTTGTTATTGTTGTTGACGTTGTTGTTGTTGTTTATTTGAAGTTGTTGTTGTTTATTTGACATTGTGGTTGTTATTGACGGTGTTGTTGTTGATGTTTATTTGACATTGTTGTTGTTGTTGTTGACGTTGTTGTTGTTGTTTATTTGACGTTGTTGTTGTTGTTGTTGTTGACATAGTTGTTGTTTGACGTTGTTGTTGTTGTTGACATAGCTGTTTTTTAACGTTGTTGTTGTTGTTGACGTTGTTGTTTATTTGACATTGTTGTTGTTGTTGTTGACGTCGTTGTTGTTGTTTATTTGACGTTGTTGTTGTTGTTGATTATTTGACGTTGTTGTTGTTGTTTATTTGACGTTGTTGTTCTTTATTTGACGTTGTTGTTTATTTGACGTTGTTGTTGTTGACGTTGTTGTTATTGTTTATTTGACGTAGTTGTTGTTGACGTTGTAGTTGTTGTTTATTTGACGTTTTTGTTGTTGTTGATGTTGTTGTTGTTTTTGTTGTTGTTGTTGTTGCTTATTTGACGTTGTTGTTATTGTTGTTTTTTATTTGACGTTGTTGTGGCTTTTGTTTATTTGACGTTATTGTGGTTGTTGTTTATTTGACGTTGTTGTTGTTGTTGTTGTTTATTTGGCAGTGTTGTTGTTGTTGTTGTTTATTTGACGTTGTTGTTGTTTATTTGACGTTGTTGTTGTTGTTGACGTTGTTGTTGTTTATTTGATGTTGTTGTTGTTGTTGACATAATTGTTGTTGTTTATTTCACGTTGTTGTTGTTGACATTGTTGGTCATTTGACGTTGTTGTTGTTATTTATTTGACGTTGTTGTTGTTGTTGACGTTGTTGTTGTTGTTGTTTATTTGACGTTGTTGTTGTTTATTTGACATTGTTGTTGTTGTTGACGGTGTTGTTGTTGTTGTTTATTTGACATTGTTGTTGTTGTTGACGGTGTTGTTGTTGTTGTTTATTTGACATTGTTGTTGTTGTTGTTGTTGACGTTGTTGTTGTTGTTTATTTGACGTTGTTGTTGTTTTTGTTGTTGCTGTTGTTGTTGTTTATTTGACGTTGCTATTGTTGTTGTTGTTTATTTGACGTTGTTGTTGTTGTTGTTTATTTGACGTTGTTGTTGTTATTGTTTATTTGACGTTGTTGTTGTTGTTTATTTGAAGTAGTTATTGTTGTTGACGTTGTTGTTGTTGTTTATTTGACGTTTTTGTTGTTGTTGATGTAGTTGTTGTTTTTCTTGTTGTTTATTTGACGTTGTTGTTGTTGTTTATTTGACGTTGTTGTTGTTGTTGTTTATTTGACGTTGTTGTTGTTGTTGTTGTTGTTTATTTGACGTTGTTGTTGTTGTTGTTTATTTGACGTTGTTGTTGTTGTTGTTGTTGTTGTTTATTTGACGTTGTTGTTGTTGTTGACGTTTATTTGACGTTGTTGTTGTTGTTGTTGTTGTTTATTTGACATTGTTGTTGTTGTTTATTTGACATTGTTGTTGTTGTTGACGTTGTTGTTGTTGTTGTTTATTTGACATTGTTGTTGTTGTTGTTGTTGTTGATGTTGTTGGTGTTGTTGTTTATTTTACGTTGTTGTTGTTGTTGTTGTTGTTTATTTGACGTTGGTTTAGTTGTTGTTGTTTATTTGACGTTATTGTTGTTGTTTATCTGACGTTGTTGTTGACATTGTTGTTGTTGTTGTTGCTGTTGTTGATGTTGTTGTTGTTGTTTATTTGACATTGTTGTTGTTGTTGTTGTTTATTTGACGTTGTTGTTGTTGTTGTTGTTGTTGTTTATTTGATGGTGTTGTTGTTGTTGTTTACTTGACGTTGTTGTTGTTGACGTTGTTGTTGTTGTTGTTTATTTGATGTTGTTGTTGTTGTTGTTGACATAGTTGGTGTTGTTTATTTCACGTTGTTGTTGTTGACGTTTTTGTTTATTTGACGTTGTTGTTGTTGTTTATTTGACGTTGTTATTGTTGTTGACGTTGTTGTTGTTGTTGTTTATTTGAAGTTGTTGTTGTTTATTTGACATTGTGGTTGTTATTGACGGTGTTGTTGTTGATGTTTATTTGACATTGTTGTTGTTGTTGTTGACGTTGTTGTTGTTGTTTATTTGACGTTGTTGTTGTTGTTGTTGTTGACATAGTTGTTGTTTGACGTTGTTGTTGTTGTTGACATAGTTGTTTTTTAACGTTGTTGTTGTTGTTGACGTTGTTGTTTATTTGACATTGTTGTTGTTGTTGTTGACGTCGTTGTTGTTGTTTATTTGACGTTGTTGTTGTTGTTGATTATTTGACGTTGTTGTTGTTGTTTATTTGACGTTGTTGTTCTTTATTTGACGTTGTTGTTTATTTGACGTTGTTGTTGTTGACGTTGTTGTTATTGTTTATTTGACGTAGTTGTTGTTGACGTTGTAGTTGTTGTTTATTTGACGTTTTTGTTGTTGTTGATGTTGTTGTTGTTTTTGTTGTTGTTGTTGTTGCTTATTTGACGTTGTTGTTATTGTTGTTTTTTATTTGACGTTGTTGTGGCTTTTGTTTATTTGACGTTATTGTGGTTGTTGTTTATTTGACGTTGTTGTTGTTGTTGTTTATTTGGCAGTGTTGTTGTTGTTGTTGTTTATTTGACGTTGTTGTTGTTTATTTGACGTTGTTGTTGTTGTTGACGTTGTTGTTGTTGTTTATTTGATGTTGTTGTTGTTGTTGACATAGTTGTTGTTGTTTATTTCACGTTGTTGTTGTTGACATTGTTGTTCATTTGACGTTGTTGTTGTTATTTATTTGACGTTGTTGTTGTTGTTGACGTTGTTGTTGTTGTTGTTTATTTGACGTTGTTGTTGTTTATTTGACATTGTTGTTGTTGTTGACGGTGTTGTTGTTGTTGTTTATTTGACATTGTTGTTGTTGTTGACGGTGTTGTTGTTGTTGTTTATTTGACATTGTTGTTGTTGTTGTTGTTGACGTTGTTGTTGTTGTTTATTTGACGTTGTTGTTGTTTTTGTTGTTGCTGTTGTTGTTGTTTATTTGACGTTGTTATTGTTGTTGTTGTTTATTTGATGTTGTTGTTGTTGTTGTTTATTTGACGTTGTTGTTGTTATTGTTTATTTGACGTTGTTGTTGTTGTTTATTTGAAGTAGTTATTGTTGTTGACGTTGTTGTTGTTGTTTATTTGACGTTTTTGTTGTTGTTGATGTAGTTGTTGTTTTTCTTGTTGTTTATTTGACGTTGTTGTTGTTGTTTATTTGACGTTGTTGTTGTTGTTGTTTATTTGACGTTGTTGTTGTTGTTATTGTTGTTGTTGTTGTTTATTTGACGTTGTTGTTGTTGTTGTTTATTTGACGTTGTTGTTGTTGTTGTTGTTGTTTATTTGACGTTGTTGTTGACGTTTATTTGACGTTGTTGTTGTTGTTGTTGTTGTTGTTGTTTATTTGACGTTGTTGTTGTTGTTGACGTTGATGTTGTTGTTATTTATTTGACGTTGTTGTTGTTGTTATTGTTGTTGTTGTTGTTTATTTGACGTTGTTGCTGTTGTTGTTGTTTATTTGACGTTGTTGTTGTTTATTTTACATAGTTGTTGTTATTGTTTATTTGACGTTGTTGTTGTTGTTTATTTGACGTTGATGTTGTTGTTGTTGACGTTGTTGTTGTTGTTGTTGAAGTTGTTGTTGTTGTTTATTTGACGTTGTTGTTGTTGTTTATTTGACGTTGTTGTTGTTGTTTATTTGACGTTGTTGTTGTTTATTTGACGGTGTTGTTGTTGTTGTTATTTATTTGACGTTGTTGTTGTTGTTGTTTATTTGACGTAGTTGTTGTTGATGTTGTTGTTGTTGTTGTTTATTTGACGTTGTTGTTGTTGTTGTTGACATAGTTGTTGTTGTTGTTGTTTATTTGACGTTGTTGTTATTGTTGTTTATTTGACGTTGTTGTTGTTGACATTGTTGTTGTTGTTGTTGTTGTTTATTTGACATTGTTGTTGTTGTTTATTTGACATTGGTGTTGTTGTTTATTTTACGTTGTTGTAGTTGTTGTTGTTTATTTGACGTTGGTTTAGTTGTTGTTGTTTATTTGACGTTGTTGTTATTGTTGTTGTTGATGTTGTTGTTGTTGTTGTTGGTTTTGTTGTTTATTTGACATTGTTGTTGTTGTTGTTTATTTGACGTTGTTGTTGTTGTTATTGTTGTTGTTGTTGTTTATTTGATGGTGTTGTTGTTGTTGTTGTTTATTTGACGTTGTTGTTGTTGTTTATTTGACGTTGTTGTTGTTATTGACGTTGTTGTTCTTGTTTATTTGATGTTGTTGTTGTTGTTGACATAGTTGGTGTTGTTTATTTGACGTTGTTATTGTTGACGTTCTTGTTTATTTGACGTTGTTATTGTTGTTTATTTGACGTTGTTATTGTTGTTGACGTTGTTGTTGTTGTTGTTTATTTGAAGTTGTTGTTGTTTATTTGACATTGTGGTTGTTGTTGACGGTGTTGTTGTTGTTGTTTATTTGACATTATTGTTGTTGTTGTTGACGTTGTTGTTGTTGTTGTTGTTTATTTGACGTTGTTGTTGTTGTTTTTGTTGTTGTTGTTGTTGTTGTTGTTGTTGTTTATTTGACGTTGTTGTTGTTGTTTATTTGACGTTGTTGTTGTTGTTTATTTGACGTTGTTGTTGTTGACGTTGTTGTTGTTATTGTTTATTTGACGTTGTTGTTGTTGTTTATTTGACGTAGTTGTTATTGTTGACGTTGTTGTTGTTGTTTATTTGACGTTTTTGTTGTTGTTGATGTAGTTGTTGTTTTTGTTGTTGTTTATTTGACGTTGTTGTTGTTATTTATTTGACGTTGTTGTTGTTGTTGTTGTTTATTTGACGTTGTTGTTATTATTGTTGTTGTTGTTTATTTGACATTGTTGTTGTTGTTGTTTATTTGACGTTGTTGTTGTTGTTGTTGTTGTTGTTGTTGTTTATTTGACGTTGTTGTTGTTGTTGACGTTTATTTGACGTTGTTGTTGTTGTTGTTGTTGTTTATTTGACGTTGTTGTTATTGTTGACGTTGTTGTTGTTGTTGTTATTTATTTGACGTTGTTGTTGTTGTTGTTGTTATTGTTGTTGTTGTTGTTTATTTGACGTTGTTGTTGTTTATTTGACGTTGTTGTTGTTTATTTTACATAGTTGTTGTTATTGTTTATTTGACGTTGTTGTTGTTGTTCTTTATTTGACGTTGATGTTGTTGTTGTTGACGTTGTTGTTGTTGTTGTTGTTGTTTATTTGACGTTATTGTTGTTGACGTTGTTGTTGTTGTTTATTTGACGTTTTTGTTGTTGTTTATTTGACGTTGTTGTTGTTGTTTATTTGACGGTGTTGTTGTTGTTGTTATTTATTTGACATTGTTATTGTTGTTGTTTATTTGACGTAGTTGTTGTTGACGTTGTTGTTGTTGTTTATTTGACGTTGTTGTTGTTGACATAGTTGTTGTTGTTGTTGTTTATTTGACGTTGTTGTTGTTGTTGACATTGTTGTTGTTGTTGTTGTTGTTTATTTGACATTGTTGTTGTTGTTTATTTGACGTTGTTGTTGTTGTTGACGTTGTTGTTGTTGTTGTTTATTTGACATTGTTGTTGTTGTTGTTGTTGATGTTGTTGGTGTTGTTGTTTATTTTACGTTGTTGTTGTTGTTGTTGTTTATTTGACGTTGGTTTAGTTGTTGTTGTTTATTTGACGTTATTGTTGTTGTTTATCTGACGTTGTTGTTGACATTGTTGTTGTTGTTGACGTTGTTGTTGTTGTTGTTGTTTATTTGACGTTGTTGTTGTTTATTTGACATTGTTGTTGTTGTTGACGGTGTTGTTGTTGTTGTTTATTTGACATTGTTGTTGTTGTTGACAGTGTTGTTGTTGTTGTTTATTTGACATTGTTGTTGTTGTTGTTGTTGACGTTGTTGTTGTTGTTTATTTGACGTTGTTGTTGTTTTTGTTGTTGCTGTTGTTGTTGTTTATTTGACGTTGTTGTTGTTGTTGTTGTTTATTTGACGTTGTTGTTGTTGTTGTTTATTTGACGTTGTTGTTGTTATTGTTTATTTGACGTTGTTGTTGTTGTTTATTTGAAGTAGTTATTGTTGTTGACGTTGTTGTTGTTGTTGTTTATTTGACGTTTTTGTTGTTGTTGATGTAGTTGTTGTTTTTCTTGTTGTTTATTTGACGTTGTTGTTGTTGTTGTTTATTTGACGTTGTTGTTGTTGTTGTTTATTTGACGTTGTTGTTGTTGTTATTGTTGTTGTTGTTGTTTATTTGACGTTGTTGTTGTTGTTGTTTATTTGACGTTGTTGTTGTTGTTTATTTGACGTTGTTGTTGTTGTTGTTGACGTTTATTTGACGTTGTTGTTGTTGTTGTTGTTGTTGTTGTTTATTTGACGTTGTTGTTGTTGTTGACGTTGTTGTTGTTGTTATTTATTTGACGTTGTTGTTGTTGTTATTGTTGTTGTTGTTGTTTATTTGACGTTGTTGCTGTTGTTGTTGTTTATTTGACGTTGTTGTTGTTTATTTTACATAGTTGTTGTTATTGTTTATTTGACGTTGTTGTTGTTGTTTATTTGACGTTGATGTTGTTGTTGTTGACGTTGTTGTTGTTGTTGTTGACGTTGTTGTTGTTGTTTATTTGACGTTGTTGTTGTTGTTTATTTGACGTTGTTGTTGTTGTTTATTTGACGTTGTTGTTGTTGTTGTTTATTTGACGGTGTTGTTGTTGTTGTTATTTATTTGACGTTGTTGTTGTTGTTGTTTATTTGACGTAGTTGTTGTTGATGTTGTTGTTGTTGTTGTTTATTTGACGTTGTTGTTGTTGTTGTTGACATAGTTGTTGTTGTTGTTTATTTGACGTTGTTGTTGTTGTTGTTTATTTGACGTTGTTGTTGTTGTTGACATTGTTGTTGTTGTTGTTGTTTATTTGACATTGTTGTTGTTGTTTATTTGACATTGTTGTTGTTGTTTATATGACATTGGTGTTGTTGTTTATTTTACGTTGTTGTAGTTGTTGTTGTTTATTTGACGTTGGTTTAGTTGTTGTTGTTTATTTGACGTTGTTGTTATTGTTGTTGTTGATGTTGTTGTTGTTGTTGTTGGTTTTGTTGTTTATTTGACATTGTTGTTGTTGTTGTTTATTTGACGTTGTTGTTGTTGTTATTGTTGTTGTTGTTGTTTATTTGATGGTGTTGTTGTTGTTGTTGTTTATTTGACGTTGTTGTTGTTGTTTATTTGACGTTGTTGTTGTTATTGACGTTGTTGTTGTTGTTTATTTGATGTTGTTGTTGTTGTTGACATAGTTGGTGTTGTTTATTTGACGTTGTTATTGTTGACGTTCTTGTTTATTTGACGTTGTTATTGTTGTTTATTTGACGTTGTTATTGTTGTTGACGTTGTTGTTGTTGTTGTTTATTTGAAGTTGTTGTTGTTTATTTGACATTGTGGTTGTTGTTGACGGTGTTGTTGTTGTTGTTGTTTATTTGACATTATTGTTGTTGTTGTTGACGTTGTTGTTGTTGTTGTTGTTTATTTGACGTTGTTGTTGTTGTTTTTGTTGTTGTTGTTGTTGTTGTTTATTTGACGTTGTTGTTGTTGTTTATTTGACGTTGTTGTTGTTGTTGTTTATTTGACGTTGTTGTTGTTGACGTTGTTGTTGTTATTGTTTATTTGACGTTGTTGTTGTTGTTTATTTGACGTAGTTGTTATTGTTGACGTTGTTGTTGTTGTTTATTTGACGTTTTTGTTGTTGTTGATGTAGTTGTTGTTTTTGTTGTTGTTTATTTGACGTTGTTATTGTTATTTATTTGACGTTGTTGTTGTTGTTGTTTATTTGACGTTGTTGTTATTGTTGTTGTTGTTGTTTATTTGACGTTGTTGTTGTTGTTGTTTATTTGACGTTGTTGTTGTTGTTGTTGTTGTTGTTGTTTATTTGACGTTGTTGTTGTTGTTGACGTTTATTTGACGTTGTTGTTGTTGTTGTTGTTGTTGTTTATTTGACGTTGTTGTTATTGTTGACGTTGTTGTTGTTGTTGTTATTTATTTGACGTTGTTGTTGTTGTTGTTATTGTTGTTGTTGTTGTTTATTTGACGTTGTTGTTGTTGTTTATTTGACGTTGTTGTTGTTTATTTTACATAGTTGTTGTTATTGTTTATTTGACGTTGTTGTTGTTGTTCTTTATTTGACGTTGATGTTGTTGTTGTTGACGTTGTTGTTGTTGTTGTTGTTGTTGTTGTTGTTTATTTGACGTTGTTGTTGTTGACGTTGTTGTTGTTGTTTATTTGACGTTTTTGTTGTTGTTTATTTGACGTTGTTGTTGTTGTTTATTTGACGGTGTTGTTGTTGTTGTTATTTATTTGACATTGTTGTTGTTGTTGTTTATTTGACGTAGTTGTTGTTGACGTTGTTGTTGTTGTTTATTTGACGTTGTTGTTGTTGACATAGTTGTTGTTGTTGTTGTTTATTTGACGTTGTTGTTGTTGTTGACATTGTTGTTGTTGTTGTTGTTGTTTATTTGACATTGTTGTTGTTGTTTATTTGACGTTGTTGTTGTTGTTGACGTTGTTGTTGTTGTTGTTTATTTGACATTGTTGTTGTTGTTGTTGATGTTGTTGGTGTTGTTGTTTATTTTACGTTGTTGTTGTTGTTGTTGTTTATTTGACGTTGGTTTAGTTGTTGTTGTTTATTTGACGTTATTGTTGTTGTTTATCTGACGTTGTTGTTGACATTATTGTTGTTGTTGCTGTTGTTGATGTTGTTGTTGTAGTTTATTTGACGTTGTTGTTGTTGTTGTTGTTTATTTGACGTTGTTGTTGTTGTTGTTGTTGTTTATTTGATGGTGTTGTTGTTGTTGTTTACTTGACGTTGTTGTTGTTGTTTATTTGACGTTGTTGTTGTTGACGTTGTTGTTGTTGTTGTTTATTTGATGTTGTTGTTGTTGTTGTTGACATAGTTGGTGTTGTTTATTTCACGTTCTTGTTGTTGACGTTGTTGTTTATTTGACGTTGTTATTGTTGTTTATTTGACGTTGTTATTGTTGTTGACGTTGTTGTTGTTGTTGTTGTTTATTTGAAGTTGTTGTTGTTTATTTGACATTGTGGTTGTTGTTGACGGTGTTGTTGTTGATGTTTATTTGACATTGTTGTTGTTGTTGTTGACGTTGTTGTTGTTGTTTATTTGACGTTGTTGTTGTTGTTGTTGTTGTTGACATAGTTGTTGTTTGACGTTGTTGTTGTTGTTGACATAGTTATTTTGCGACGTTGTTGTTGTTGTTGATGTTGTTGTTTATTTGACATTATTGTTGTTGTTGTTGACGTCGTTGTTGTTGTTTATTTGACGTTGTTGTTGTTGTTGTTGATTATTTGACGTTGTTGTTGTTTATTTGACGTTGTTGTTGTTTATTTGACGTTGTTGTTTATTTGACGTTGTTGTTGTTGACGTTGTTGTTGTTGTTGTTTATTTGACGTAGTTGTTGTTGACGTTGTAGTTGTTATTTATTTGACGTTTTTGTTGTTGTTGATGTTGTTGTTGTTTTTGTTGTTGTTGTTGTTGCTTATTTGGCGTTGTTGTTATTGTTGTTTTTTATTTGACGTTGTCGTGGCTTTTGTTTATTTGACGTTATTGTGGTTGTTGTTTATTTGACGTTGTTGTTGTTGTTGTTTATTTGGCAGTGTTGTTGTTGTTGTTGTTTATTTGACGTTGTTGTTGTTTATTTGACGTTGTTGTTGTTGTTGACGTTGTTGTTGTTTATTTGATGTTGTTGTTGTTGTTGACATAGTTGTTGTTGTTTATTTCACGTTGTTGTTGTTGACATTGTTGTTCATTTGACGTTGTTGTTGTTATTTATTTGACGTTGTTGTTGTTGTTGACGTTGTTGTTGTTGTTGTTTATTTGACGTTGTTGTTGTTTATTTGACAGTGTTGTTATTGTTGACGGTGTTGTTGTTGTTGTTTATTTGACATTGTTGTTGTTGTTGTTGTTGACGTTGTTGTTGTTGTTTATTTGACGTTGTTGTTGTTGTTTTTGTTGTTGTTGTTGTTGTTGTTTATTTGACGTTGTTGTTGTTGTTGTTGTTTATTTGACGTTGTTAGTTTGTTATTGTTTATTTGACGTTGTTGTTGTAGTTTATTTGACGTAGTTGTTGTTGTTGACGTTGTTGTTGTTGTTTATTTGACGTTTTTGTTGTTGTTGATGTAGTTGTTGTTTTTCTTGTTGTTTATTTGACGTTGTTGTTGTTGTTTATTTGACGTTGTTGTTGTTGTTTATTTGACGTTGTTGTTGTTGTTGTTTATTTGACGTTGTTGTTGTTGTTGTTGTTTATTTGACGTTGTTGTTGTTGTTGACGTTTATTTGACGTTGTTGTTGTTGTTGTTTATTTGACGTTGTTGTGGCTTTTGTTTATTTGACGTTATTGTGGTTGTTGTTTATTTGACGTTGTTGTTGTTGTTGTTGTTGTTTATTTGGCAGTGTTGTTGTTGTTGTTGTTTATTTGACGTTGTTGTTGTTTATTTGACGTTGTTGTTGTTGTTGACGTTGTTGTTGTTTATTTGATGTTGTTGTTGTTGTTGACATAGTTGTTGTTGTTTATTTCACGTTGTTGTTGTTGATATTGTTGTTCATTTGACGTTGTTGTTGTTATTTATTTGACGTTGTTGTTGTTGTTGACGTTGTTGTTGTTGTTGTTTATTTGACGTTGTTGTTGTTTATTTGACATTGTTGTTGTTGTTGACGGTGTTGTTGTTGTTGTTTATTTGACATTGTTGTTGTTGTTGACGGTGTTGTTGTTGTTGTTTATTTGACATTGTTGTTGTTGTTGTTGTTGACGTTGTTGTTGTTGTTTATTTGACGTTGTTGTTGTTTTTGTTGTTGTTGTTGTTGTTGTTGTTTATTTGACGTTGTTGTTGTTGTTGTTGTTTATTTGAAGTTGTTGTTGTTGTTGTTTATTTGACGTTGTTGTTGTTATTGTTTATTTGACGTTGTTGTTGTTGTTTATTTGACGTAGTTATTGTTGTTGACGTTATTGTTGTTGTTTATTTGACGTTTTTGTTGTTGTTGATGTAGTTGTTGTTTTTCTTGTTGTTTATTTGACGTTGTTGTTGTTGTTTATTTGACGTTGTTGTTGTTGTTGTTTATTTGACGTTGTTGTTGTTGTTATTGTTGTTGTTGTTGTTTATTTGACGTTGTTGTTGTTGTTGTTTATTTGACGTTGTTGTTGTTGTTGTTGTTTATTTGACGTTGTTGTTGTTGTTGTTGACGTTTATTTGACGTTGTTGTTGTTGTTGTTGTTGTTGTTGTTGTTTATTTGACGTTGTTGTTGTTGTTGACGTTGTTGTTGTTGTTGTTATTTATTTGACGTTGTTGTTGTTGTTGTTTATTTGACGTTGTTGCTGTTGTTGTTGTTTATTTGACGTTGTTGTTGTTTATTTTACATAGTTGTTGTTATTGTTTATTTGACGTTGTTGTTGTTGTTTATTTGACGTTGATGTTGTTGTTGTTGACGTTGTTGTTGTTGTTGTTGTTGACGTTGTTGTTGTTGTTTATTTGACGTTGTTGTTGTTGTTGTTTATTTGACGTTGTTGTTGTTGTTTATTTGACGTTGTTGTTGTTGTTGTTTATTTGACGGTGTTGTTGTTGTTGTTATTTATTTGACGTTGTTGTTGTTGTTGTTTATTTGACGTAGTTGTTGTTGATGTTGTTGTTGTTGTTGTTTATTTGACGTTGTTGTTGTTGTTGACATAGTTGTTGTTGTTGTTGTTTATTTGACGTTGTTGTTGTTGTTGTTTATTTGACGTTGTTGTTGTTGTTGACATTGTTGTTGTTGTTGTTGTTTATTTGACATTGTTGTTGTTGTTTATTTGACATTGGTGTTGTTGTTTATTTTACGTTGTTGTAGTTGTTGTTGTTTATTTGACGTTGGTTTAGTTGTTGTTGTTTATTTGACGTTGTTGTTATTGTTGTTGTTGATGTTGTTGTTGTTGTTGTTGGTTTTGTTGTTTATTTGACATTGTTGTTGTTGTTGTTTATTTGACGTTGTTGTTGTTGTTATTGTTGTTGTTGTTGTTTATTTGATGGTGTTGTTGTTGTTGTTGTTTATTTGACGTTGTTGTTGTTATTGACGTTGTTGTTGTTGTTGTTTATTTGATGTTGTTGTTGTTGTTGACATAGTTGGTGTTGTTTATTTGACGTTGTTGTTGTTGACGTTCTTGTTTATTTGACGTTGTAGTTGTTGTTTATTTGACGTTGTTATTGTTGTTGACGTTGTTGTTGTTGTTGTTTATTTGAAGTTGTTGTTGTTTATTTGACATTGTGGTTGTTGTTGACGGTGTTGTTGTTGTTGTTGTTTATTTGACATTATTGTTGTTGTTGTTGACGTTGTTGTTGTTGTTGTTGTTTATTTGACGTTGTTGTTGTTGTTTTTGTTGTTGTTGTTGTTGTTGTTTATTTGACGTTGTTGTTGTTGTTTATTTGACGTTGTTGTTGTTGTTGTTTATTTGACGTTGTTGTTGTTGACGTTGTTGTTGTTATTGTTTATTTGACGTTGTTGTTGTTGTTTATTTGACGTAGTTGTTATTGTTGACGTTGTTGTTGTTGTTTATTTGACGTTTTTGTTGTTGTTGATGTAGTTGTTGTTTTTGTTGTTGTTTATTTGACGTTGTTGTTGTTATTTATTTGACGTTGTTGTTGTTGTTGTTGTTTATTTGACGTTGTTGTTATTGTTGTTGTTGTTGTTTATTTGACGTTGTTGTTGTTGTTGTTTATTTGACGTTGTTGTTGTTGTTGTTGTTGTTTATTTGACGTTGTTGTTGTTGTTGACGTTTATTTGACGTTGTTGTTGTTGTTGTTGTTGTTTATTTGACGTTGTTGTTATTGTTGACGTTGTTGTTGTTGTTGTTGTTATTTATTTGACGTTGTTGTTGTTGTTGTTATTGTTGTTGTTGTTGTTTATTTGACGTTGTTGCTGTTGTTGTTGTTTATTTGACGTTGTTGTTGTTTATTTTACATAGTTGTTGTTATTGTTTATTTGACGTTGTTGTTGTTGTTCTTTATTTGACGTTGATGTTGTTGTTATTGACGTTGTTGTTGTTGTTGTTGTTTATTTGACGTTGTTGTTGTTGACGTTGTTGTTGTTGTTTATTTGACGTTTTTGTTGTTGTTTATTTGACGTTGTTGTTGTTGTTTATTTGACGGTGTTGTTGTTGTTGTTATTTATTTGACATTGTTGTTGTTGTTGTTTATTTGACGTAGTTGTTGTTGACGTTGTTGTTGTTGTTTATTTGACGTTGTTGTTGTTGACATAGTTGTTGTTGTTGTTGTTTATTTGACGTTGTTGTTGTTGTTGACATTGTTGTTGTTGTTGTTGTTGTTGTTTATTTGACATTGTTGTTGTTGTTTATTTGACGTTGTTGTTGTTGTTGACGTTGTTGTTGTTTTTGTTTATTTGACATTGTTGTTGTTGTTGTTGTTGTTGATGTTGTTGGTGTTGTTGTTTATTTTACGTTGTTGTTGTTGTTGTTGTTTATTTGACGTTGGTTTAGTTGTTGTTGTTTATTTGACGTTATTGTTGTTGTTTATCTGACGTTGTTGTTGACATTGTTGTTGTTGTTGCTATTGTTGATGTTGTTGTTGTAGTTTATTTGACGTTGTTGTTGTTGTTGTTTATTTGACGTTGTTGTTGTTGTTGTTGTTGTTGTTGTTGTTTATTTGATGGTGTTGATGTTGTTGTTTACTTGACGTTGTTGTTGTTGTTTATTTGACGTTGTTGTTGTTGACGTTGTTGTTGTTGTTGTTTATTTGATGTTGCTGTTGTTGTTGTTGACATAGTTGGTGTTGTTTATTTCACGTTCTTGTTGTTGACGTTGTTGTTTATTTGACGTTGTTATTGTTGTTTACTTGACGTTGTTATTGTTGTTGACGTTGTTGTTGTTGTTGTTGTTGTTTATTTGAAGTTGTTGTTGTTTATTTGACATTGTGGTTGTTGTTGACGGTGTTGTTGTTCATGTTTATTTGACATTGTTGTTGTTGTTGTTGACGTTGTTGTTGTTGTTTATTTGACGTTGTTGTTGTTGTTGTTGGATACATAGTTGTTGTTTGACGTTGTTGTTGTTGTTGACATAGTTATTTTTTGACGTTGTTGTTGTTGTTGATGTTGTTGTTTATTTGACATTATTGTTGTTGTTGTTGACGTCGTTGTTGTTGTTTATTTGACGTTGTTGTTGTTGTTGTTGATTATTTGACGTTGTTGTTGTTGTTTATTTGACGTTGTTGTTGTTTATTTGACGTTGTTGTTTATTTGACATTGTTGTTGTTGACATTGTTGTTGTTGTTTATTTGACGTAGTTGTTGTCGACGTTGTAGTTGTTGTTTATTTGACGTTTTTGTTGTTGTTGATGTTGTTGTTGTTTTTGTTGTTGTTGTTGTTGCTTATTTGACGTTGTTGTTATTGTTGTTTTTTATTTGACGTTGTCGTGGCTTTTGTTTATTTGACGTTATTGTGGTTGTTGTTTATTTGACGTTGTTGTTGTTGTTGTTTATTTGGCAGTGTTGTTGTTGTTGTTTATTTGACGTTGTTGTTGTTGTTGACGTTGTTGTTGTTTATTTTATGTTGTTGTTGTTGTTGACATAGTTGTTGTTGTTTATTTCACGTTGTTGTTGTTGACATTGTTGTTCATTTGACGTTGTTGTAGTTATTTATTTGACGTTGTTGTTGTTGTTGACGTTGTTGTTGTTGTTGTTGTTGTTTATTTGACGTTGTTGTTGTTTATTTGACAGTGTTGTTGTTGTTGACGGTGTTGTTGTTGTTGACGTTGTTGTGGTTGTTTATTTGACGTTGTTGTTGTTGTTTTTGTTGTTGCTGTTGTTGTTGTTTATTTGACGTTGTTGTTGTTGTTGTTTATTTGACGTTGTTGTTGTTGTTGTTTATTTGACGTTGTTGTTGTTATTGTTTATTTGACGTTGTTGTTGTAGTTTATTTGACGTAGTTGTTGTTGTTGACATTGTTGTTGTTGTTTATTTGACGTTTTTGTTGTTGTTGATGTAGTTGTTGTTTTTCTTGTTGTTTATTTGACGTTGTTGTTGTTGTTGTTTATTTGACGTTGTTGTTGTTGTTGTTGTTTATTTGACGTTGTTGTTGTTGTTTATTTGACGTTGTTGTTGTTGTTGACGTTTATTTGACGTTGTTGTTGTTGTTGTTGTTGTTTATTTGACGTTGTTGTTGTTGTTGACGTTGTTGTTGTTGTTATTTATTTGACGTTGTTGTTGTTGTTATTGTTGTTGTTGTTGTTTATTTGACGTTGTTGCTGTTGTTGTTGTTTATTTGACGTTGTTGTTGTTTATTTTACGTAGTTGTTGTTATTGTTTATTTGACGTTGTTGTTGTTGTTGTTTATTTGACGTTGATGGTGTTGTTGTGTACGTTGTTGTTGTTGTTGTTTATTTGACGTTGTTGTTGTTGACGTTGTTGTTGTTGTTTATTTGACGTTGTTGTTGTTGTTGTTTATTTGATATTGTTGTTGTTGTTTATTTGACGTTGTTGTTGTTGTTATTTATTTGACGGTGTTGTTGTTGTTGTTATTTATTTGACGTTGTTGTTGTTGTTGTTGTTTATTTGACGTAGTTGTTGTTGATGTTGTTGTTGTTGTTGTTTATTTGACGTTGTTGTTGTTGATGTTGTTGTTGTTGTTGTTTATTTGACGTTGTTGTTGTTGTTGACATAGTTGTTGTTGTTGTTGTTTATTTGACGTTGTTGTTGTTGTTTATTTGACGTTGTTGACATTGTTGTTGTTGTTGTTGTTTATTTGACATTGTTGTTGTTGTTTATTTGACATTGGTGTTGTTGTTTATTTTACGTTGTTGTAGTTGTTGTTGTTTATTTGACGTTGGTTTAGTTGTTGTTGTTTATTTGACGTTGTTGTTATTGTTGTTGTTGATGTTGTTGTTGTTGTTGTTGTTTATTTGACATTGTTGTTGTTGTTTATTTGACGTTGTTGTTGTTGTTATTGTTGTTGTTTATTTGATGGTGTTGTTGTTGTTGTTGTTTATTTGACGTTGTTGTTGTTGTTTATTTGACGTTGTTGTTGTTATTGACGTTGTTGTTGTTGTTGTTGTTTATTTGATGTTGTTGTTGTTATTGACATAGTTGGTGTTGTTTATTTGACGTTGTTGTTGTTGACGTTCTTGTTTATTTGATGTTGTTGTTGTTGTTTATTTGACGTTGTTATTGTTGTTGACGTTGTTGTTGTTGTTGTTTATTTGAAGTTGTTGTTGTTTATTTGACATTGTGGTTGTTGTTGACGGTGTTGTTGTTTATTTGACATTATTGTTGTTGTTGTTGACGTTGTTGTTGTTGTTGTTGTTTATTTGACGTTGTTGTTGTTGTTGTTGACATAGTAGTTGTTTGACGTTGTTGTTGTTGTTGTTGACATTGTTGTTTATTTGACATTGTTGTTGTTGTTGACGTCGTTGTTGTTGTTTATTTGACGTTGTTGTTGATTATTTGACGTTGTTGTTGTTGTTTATTTGACGTTGTTGTTGTTTATTTCACGTTGTTGTTTATTTGACGTTGTTGTTGTTGACGTTGTTGTTGTTGTTTATTTGACGTAGTTGTTGTTGACGTTGTTGACGTTGTTGTTGTTGATTATTTGACGTTGTTGTTGTTGTTTATTTGACGTTGTAGTTGTTGTTGTTGTATTTGTTGTTGTTGTTGCTTATTTGACGTTGTTGTTATTGTTGTTTTTTATTTGACGTTCTTGTGGCTTTTGTTTATTTGACGTTATTGTGGTTGTTGTTTATTTGACGTTGTTGTTGTTGTTGTTGTTTATTTGGCGGTGTTGTTGTTGTTGTTTATTTGACGTTGTTGTTGTTGTTGTTTATTTGACGTTGTTGTTGTTGTTGACGTTGTTGTTGTTTATTTGATGTTGTTGTTGTTTGACATAGTTGTTGTTGTTTATTTCACGTTGTTGTTGTCGACATTGTTGTTCATTTGACGTTGTTGTTGTTATTTATTTGACGTTGTTGTTGTTGTTGACGTTGTTGTTGTTGTTGTTTATTTGATGTTGTTGTTGTTGTTGTTTATTTGACATTGTTGTTGTCGTTGACGGTGTTGTTGTTGTTGTTGTTTATTTGACATTGTTGTTGTTGTTGTTGTTGACGTTGTTGTTGTTGTTTATTTGACGTTGTTGTTGTTTTTGTTGTTGCTGTTGTTGTTGTTGTTTATTTGACGTTGTTGTTGTTGTTGTTGTTGTTGTTTATTTGATGTTGTTGTTGTTGACGATGTTGTTGTTATTGTTTATTTGACGTTGTTGTTGTTGTTTATTTGACGTAGTTGTTGTTGTTGACGTTGTTGTTGTTGTTTATTTGACGTTTTTGTTGTTGTTGTTGTTTTTGTTGTTGTTTATTTGACGTTGTTGTTGTTGTTGTTTATTTGACGTTGTTGTTGTTGTTGTTGTTGTTGTTTATTTGACGTTGTTATTGTTGTTATTGTTGTTGTTGTTGTTTATTTGACGTTGTTGTTGTTGTTGTTTATTTGACGTTGTTGTTGTTGTTGTTGATTATTTGACGTTGTTGTTGTTGTTGACGTTTATTTGACGTTGTTGTTGTTGTTGTTTATTTGACGTTGTTGTTGTTGTTGACGTTGCTGTTGTTGTTGTTATTTATTTGACGTTGTTGTTGTTGTTATTGTTGTTGTTGTTGTTTATTTGACGTTGTTGCTGTTGTTGTTGTTTATTTGACGTTGTTGTTGTTTATTTTACATAGTTGTTGTTATTGTTTATTTGACGTTGTTGTTGTTGTTGTTGTTTATTTGACGTTGATGTTGTTGTTGTTGACGTTGTTGTTGTTGTTGTTTATTTGACGTTGTTGTTGTTGACGTTGTTGTTGTTGTTTATTTGACGTTGTTGTTGTTGTTGTCGTTTATTTGACGTTGTTGTTGTTGTTTATTTGACGTTGTTGTTGTTGTTGTTTATTTGACGGTGTTGTTGTTGTTGTTATTTATTTGATGTTGTTGTTGTTGTTGTTTATTTGACGTAGTTGTTGTTGACGTTGTTGTTGTTGTTGTTTATTTGACGTTGTTGTTGTTGACATAGTTGTTGTTGTTGTTTATTTGACGTTGTTGTTGTTGTTGTTTATTTGACGTTGTTGTTGTTGTTGACACAGTTGTTGTTGTTGTTGTTTATTTGACGTTGTTGTTGTTGTTGTTTATTTGACGTTGTTGTTGTTGTTGACATTGTTGTTGTTGTTGTTTATTTGACATTGTTGTTGTTGTTTATTTGACATTGGTGTTGTTGTTTATTTTACGTTGTTGTAGTTGTTGTAGTTTATTTGACGTTGGTTTAGTTGTTGTTGTTTATTTGACGTTGTTGTTGTTGTTTATCTGACGTTGTTGTTGACATTGTTGTTGTTGTTGTTGATGTTGTTGTTGTTGTTGTTGTTTATTTGACGTTGTTGTTGTTGTTGTTTATTTGACGTTGTTGTTGTTGTTGTTGTTTATTTGATGGTGTTGTTGTTGTTGTTTATTTGACGTTGTTGTTGTTGTTGTTTATTTGACGTTGTTGTTGTTGTTCACGTTTATTTGACGTTGTTGTTGTTGTTGTTGTTGTTGTTTATTTGACGTTGTTGTTGTTGTTGACGTTGTTGTTGTTGTTATTTATTTGACGTTGTTGTTGTTGTTATTGTTGTTGTTGTTGTTTATTTGACGTTGTTGCTGTTGTTGTTGTTTATTTGACGTTGTTGTTGTTTATTTTACATAGTTGTTGTTATTGTTTATTTGACGTTGTTGTTGTTGTTGTTTATTTGACGTTGATGTTGTTGTTGTTGACGTTGTTGTTGTTGTTGTTGTTTATTTGATGTTGTTGTTGTTGACGTTGTTGTTGTTGTTTATTTGACGTTGTTGTTGTTGTTGTTTATTTGACGTTGTTGTTGTTGTTTATTTGACGTTGTTGTTGTTGTTGTTTATTTGACGGTGTTGTTGTTGTTGTTATTTATTTGACGTTGTTGTTGTTGTTGTTTATTTGACGTAGTTGTTGTTGATGTTGTTGTTGTTGTTTATTTGACGTTGTTGTTGTTGTTGACATAGTTGTTGTTGTTGTTTATTTGACGTTGTTGTTGTTGTTGTTTATTTGACGTTGTTGACATTGTTGTTGTTGTTGTTTATTTGACATTGTTGTTGTTGTTTATTTGGCATTGGTGTTGTTGTTTATTTTACGTTGTTGTAGTTGTTGTTGTTTATTTGACGTTGGTTTAGTTGTTGTTGTTTATTTGACGTTGTTGTTATTGTTGTTGTTGTTGTTTATTTGATGGTGTTGTTGTTGTTGTTGTTTATTTGACGTTGTTGTTATTGTTTATTTGACGTTGTTGTTGTTATTGACGTTGTTGTTGTTGTTGTTGTTTATTTGATGTTGTTGTTGTTGTTGACATAGTTGGTGTTGTTTATTTGACGTTGTTGTTGTTGACGTTCTTGTTTATTTGACGTTGTTGTTGTTGTTTATTTGACGTTGTTATTGTTGTTGACGTTGTTGTTGTTGTTGTTTATTTGAAGTTGTTGTTGTTTATTTGACATTGTGGTTGTTGTTGACGGTGTTGTTGTTGTTGTTGTTTATTTGACATTATTGTTGTTGTTGTTGACGTTGTTGTTGTTGTTGTTTATTTGACGTTGTTGTTGTTGTTGTTGACATAGTTGTTGTTTGACGTTGTTGTTGTTGTTGACATAGTTGTTTTTTGACGTTGTTGTTGTTGTTGACGTTGTTGTTTATTTGACATTGTTGTTGTTGTTGACGTCGTTGTTGTTGTTTATTTGACGTTGTTGATGATTATTTGACGTTGTTGTTGTTGTTGTTTATTTGACGTTGTTGTTGTTTATTTGACGTTGTTGTTTATTTGACGTTGTTGTTGTTGACGTTGTTGTTGTTGTTTATTTGACGTAGTTGTTGTTGACGTTGTAGTTATTGTTTATTTGACGTTTTTGTTGTTGTTGATGTTGTTGTTGTTTTTGTTGTTGTTTATTTGACGTTGTAGTTGTTGTTGTTGTTGTATTTGTTGTTGTTGTTGCTTATTTGACGTTGTTGTTATTGTTGTTTTTTATTTGACGTTCTTGTGGCTTTTGTTTATTTGACGTTATTGTGGTTGTTGTTTATTTGACGTTGTTGTTGTTGTTGTTTATTTGGCGGTGTTGTTGTTGTTGTTGTTTATTTGACGTTGTTGTTGTTGTTGTTTATTTGACGTTGTTGTTGTTGTTGACGTTGTTGTTGTTTATTTGATGTTGTTGTTGTTTGACATAGTTGTTGTTGTTTATTTCACGTTGTTGTTGTCGACATTGTTGTTCATTTGACGTTGTTGTTGTTATTTATTTGACGTTGTTGTTGTTGTTGATGTTGTTGTTGTTGTTGTTTATTTGATGTTGTTGTTGTTGTTGTTTATTTGACATTGTTGTTGTCGTTGACGGTGTTGTTGTTGTTGTTGTTTATTTGAAATTGTTGTTGTTGTTGTTGTTGACGTTGTTGTTGTTGTTTATTTGACGTTGTTGTTGTTTTTGTTGTTGCTGTTGTTGTTGTTGTTTATTTGACGTTGTTGTTGTTGTTGTTGTTGTTTATTTGACGTTGTTGTTGTTGACGATGTTGTTGTTATTGTTAATTTGACGTTGTTGTTGTTGTTTATTTGACGGAGTTGTTGTTGTTGACGTTGTTGTTGTTGTTTATTTGACGTTTTTGTTGTTGTTGTTGTTTTTGTTGTTGTTTATTTGACGTTGTTGTTGTTGTTGTTTATTTGACGTTGTTGTTGTTGTTGTTTATTTACCGTTGTTGTTGTTGTTATTGTTGTTGTTGTTTATTTGACGTTGTTGTTGTTGTTGACATTGTTGTTGTTGTTGTTATTTATTTGACGTTGTTGTTGTTGTTATTGTTGTTGTTGTTGTTTATTTGACGTTGTTGCTGTTGTTGTTGTTTATTTGACGTTGTTGTTGTTTATTTTACATAGTTGTTGTTATTGTTTATTTGACGTTGTTGTTGTTGTTGTTTATTTGACGTTGATGTTGTTGTTGTTGACGTTGTTGTTGTTGTTGTTGTTTATTTGACGTTATTGTTGTTGACGTTGTTGTTGTTGTTTATTTGACGTTGTTGTTGGTGTTGTTGTTTATTTGACGTTGTTGTTGTTGTTTATTTGACGTTGTTGTTGTTGTTGTTTATTTGACGGTGTTGTTGTTGTTGTTATTTATTTGATGTTGTTGTTGTTGTTGTTTATTTGACGTAGTTGTTGTTGACGTTGTTGTTGTTGTTGTTTATTTGACGTTGTTGTTGTTGTTGTTGACATAGTTGTTGTTGTTGTTTATTTGACGTTGTTGTTGTTGTTGTTGTTTATTTGACGTTGTTGTTGTTGTTGACATAGTTGTTGTTGTTGTTGTTTATTTGACGTTGTTGTTGTTGTTGTTTATTTGACGTTGTTGTTGTTGTTGACATTGTTGTTGTTGTTGTTTATTTGACATTGTTGTTGTTGTTTATTTGACATTGGTGTTGTTGTTTATTTTACGTTGTTGTAGTTGTTGTTGTTTATTTGACGTTGGTTTAGTTGTTGTTGTTTATTTGACGTTGTTGTTGTTGTTTATTTGACGTTGTTGTTGTTGTTGTTTATTTGATGGTGTTGTTGTTGTTGTTTATTTGACGTTGTTGTTGTTGTTTATTTGACGTTGTTGTTGTTGTTTATTTGACGTTGTTGTTGTTGTTGACGTTGTTGTTTATTTGATGTTGTTGACATAGTTGGTGTTGTTTATTTGACGTTGTTGTTGTTGACGTTCTTGTTTATTTTACGTTGTTGTTGTTGTTTATTTGACGTTGTTATTGTTGTTGACGTTGTTGTTGTTGTTGTTGTTGTTTATTTGAAGTTGTTGTTGTTTATTTGACATTGTGGTTGTTGTTGACGGTGTTGTTGTTGTTGTTGTTTATTTGACATTATTGTTGTTGTTGTTGACGTTGTTGTTGTTGTTGTTGTTGTTTATTTGACGTTGTTGTTGTTGTTGTTGTTTATTTGACGTTGTTGTTGTTGTTGTTGTTTATTTGACGTTGTTGTTGTTGTTGTTGACATAGTTGTTGTTTGACGTTGTTGTTGTTGTTGTTGACATAGTTGTTTTTTGACGTTGTTGTTGTTGTTGACGTTGATGTTTATTTGACATTGTTGTTGTTGTTGTTGACGTCGTTGTTGGAGTTTATTTGACGTTGTTGTTGTTGTTGTTGTTGATTATTTGACGTTGTTGTTGTTGTTTATTTGACGTTGTTGTTGTTTATTTGACGTTGTTGTTTATTTGACGTTGTTGTTGTTGACGTTGTTGTTGTTGTTGTTGTTTATTTGACGTAGTTGTTGTTGACGTTGTAGTTGTTGTTTATTTGACGTTTTTGTTGTTGTTGATGTTGTTGTTGTTTTTGTTGTTGTTTATTTGACGTTGTAGTTGTTGTTGTTGTTGTATTTGTTGTTGTTGTTGTTGTTGCTTATTTGACGTTGTTGTTATTGTTGTTTTTTATTTGACGTTCTTGTGGCTTTTGTTTATTTGACGTTATTGTGGTTGTTGTTTATTTGACGTTGTTGTTGTTGTTGTTTATTTGGCGGTGTTGTTGTTGTTGTTTATTTGACGTTGTTGTTGTTGTTGTTTATTTGACGTTGTTGTTGTTGTTGACGTTGTTGTTGTTTATTTGATGTTGTTGTTGTTTGACATAGTTGTTGTTGTTTATTTCACGTTGTTGTTGTTGACATTGTTGTTCATTTGACGTTGTTGTTGTTATTTATTTGACGTTGTTGTTGTTGTTGACGTTGTTGTTGTTGTTGTTTATTTGATGTTGTTGTTGTTGTTTATTTGACATTGTTGTTGTTGTTGACGGTGTTGTTGTTGTTGTTGTTGTTTATTTGACATTGTTGTTGTTGTTGTTGACGTTGTTGTTGTTGTTTATTTGACGTTGTTGTTGTTGTTTTTGTTGTTGCTGTTGTTGTTGTTTATTTGACGTTGTTGTTGTTGTTTATTTGACGTTGTTGTTGTTGTTTATTTGACATTGTTGTTGTTGACGTTGTTGTTGTTATTGTTTATTTGACGTTGTTGTTGTTTATTTGACGTAGTTGTTGTTTTGACGTTGTTGTTGTTGTTTATTTGATGTTTTTGTTGTTGTTGATGTAGTTGTTGTTTTTGTTGTTGTTTATTTGACGTTGTTGTTGTTGTTTATTTGACGTTGTTGTTGTTGTTTATTTGACGTTGTTGTTGTTGTTATTGTTGTTGTTGTTGTTGTTTATTTGACGTTGTTGTTATTGTTGTTTATTTGACGTTGTTGTTGTTGTTGTTGTTTATTTGACGTTGTTGTTGTTGTTGTTGACGTTGTTGTTGTTGTTGTTGTTTATTTGACGTTATTGTTGTTGACGTTGTTGTTGTTGTTTATTTGACGTTGTTGTTGGTGTTGTTGTTTATTTGACGTTGTTGTTGTTGTTTATTTGACGTTGTTGTTGTTGTTGTTTATTTGACGGTGTTGTTGTTGTTGTTATTTATTTGATGTTGTTGTTGTTGTTGTTTATTTGACGTAGTTGTTGTTGACGTTGTTGTTGTTGTTGTTTATTTGACGTTGTTGTTGTTGTTGTTGACATAGTTGTTGTTGTTGTTGTTTATTTGACGTTGTTGTTGTTGTTGTTGTTTATTTGACGTTGTTGTTGTTGTTGACATGGTTGTTGTTGTTGTTGTTTATTTGACGTTGTTGTTGTTGTTGTTTATTTGACGTTGTTGTTGTTGTTGACATTGTTGTTGTTGTTGTTTATTTGACATTGTTGTTGTTGTTTATTTGACATTGGTGTTGTTGTTTATTTTACGTTGTTGTAGTTGTTGTTGTTTATTTGACGTTGGTTTAGTTGTTGTTGTTTATTTGACGTTGTTGTTGTTGTTTATTTGACGTTGTTGTTGTTGTTGTTTATTTGATGGTGTTGTTGTTGTTGTTTATTTGACGTTGTTGTTGTTGTTTATTTGACGTTGTTGTTGTTGTTTATTTGACGTTGTTGTTGTTGTTGACGTTGTTGTTTATTTGATGTTGTTGACATAGTTGGTGTTGTTTATTTGACGTTGTTGTTGTTGACGTTCTTGTTTATTTTACGTTGTTGTTGTTGTTTATTTGACGTTGTTATTGTTGTTGACGTTGTTGTTGTTGTTGTTGTTGTTTATTTGAAGTTGTTGTTGTTTATTTGACATTGTGGTTGTTGTTGACGGTGTTGTTGTTGTTGTTGTTTATTTGACATTATTGTTGTTGTTGTTGACGTTGTTGTTGTTGTTGTTGTTGTTTATTTGACGTTGTTGTTGTTGTTGTTGTTTATTTGACGTTGTTGTTGTTGTTGTTGACATAGTTGTTGTTTGACGTTGTTGTTGTTGTTGTTGACATAGTTGTTTTTTGACGTTGTTGTTGTTGTTGACGTTGATGTTTATTTGACATTGTTGTTGTTGTTGTTGACGTCGTTGTTGGAGTTTATTTGACGTTGTTGTTGTTGTTGTTGTTGATTATTTGACGTTGTTGTTGTTGTTTATTTGACGTTGTTGTTGTTTATTTGACGTTGTTGTTTATTTGACGTTGTTGTTGTTGACGTTGTTGTTGTTGTTGTTGTTTATTTGACGTAGTTGTTGTTGACGTTGTAGTTGTTGTTTATTTGACGTTTTTGTTGTTGTTGATGTTGTTGTTGTTTTTGTTGTTGTTTATTTGACGTTGTAGTTGTTGTTGTTGTTGTATTTGTTGTTGTTGTTGTTGTTGCTTATTTGACGTTGTTGTTATTGTTGTTTTTTATTTGACGTTCTTGTGGCTTTTGTTTATTTGACGTTATTGTGGTTGTTGTTTATTTGACGTTGTTGTTGTTGTTGTTTATTTGGCGGTGTTGTTGTTGTTGTTTATTTGACGTTGTTGTTGTTGTTGTTTATTTGACGTTGTTGTTGTTGTTGACGTTGTTGTTGTTTATTTGATGTTGTTGTTGTTTGACATAGTTGTTGTTGTTTATTTCACGTTGTTGTTGTTGACATTGTTGTTCATTTGACGTTGTTGTTGTTATTTATTTGACGTTGTTGTTGTTGTTGACGTTGTTGTTGTTGTTGTTTATTTGATGTTGTTGTTGTTGTTTATTTGACATTGTTGTTGTTGTTGACGGTGTTGTTGTTGTTGTTGTTGTTTATTTGACATTGTTGTTGTTGTTGTTGACGTTGTTGTTGTTGTTTATTTGACGTTGTTGTTGTTGTTTTTGTTGTTGCTGTTGTTGTTGTTTATTTGACGTTGTTGTTGTTGTTTATTTGACGTTGTTGTTGTTGTTTATTTGACATTGTTGTTGTTGACGTTGTTGTTGTTATTGTTTATTTGACGTTGTTGTTGTTTATTTGACGTAGTTGTTGTTTTGACGTTGTTGTTGTTGTTTATTTGATGTTTTTGTTGTTGTTGATGTAGTTGTTGTTTTTGTTGTTGTTTATTTGACGTTGTTGTTGTTGTTTATTTGACGTTGTTGTTGTTGTTTATTTGACGTTGTTGTTGTTGTTATTGTTGTTGTTGTTGTTGTTTATTTGACGTTGTTGTTATTGTTGTTTATTTGACGTTGTTGTTGTTGTTGTTGTTTATTTGACGTTGTTGTTGTTGTTGACGTTTATTTGACGTTGTTGTTGTTGTTGTTGTTTATTTGACGTTGTTGTTGTTGTTGACGTTGTTGTTGTTGTTGTTATTTATTTGACGTTGTTGTTATTGTTGTTGTTGTTGTTTATTTGACGTTGTTGCTGTTGTTGTTGTTTATTTGACGTTGTTGTTGTTTATTTTACATAGTTGTTGTTATTGTTTATTTGACGTTGTTGTTGTTGTTGTTGTTGTTTATTTGACGTTGATGTTGTTGTTGTTGACGTTGTTGTTGTTGTTGTTTATTTGACATTGTTGTTGTTGACGTTGTTGTTGTTGTTTATTTCACGTTGTTGTTGTTGTTGTTTATTTGACGTTGTTGTTGTTGTTGTTTATTTGACGTTGTTGTTGTTGTTTATTTGACGTTGTTGTTGTTGTTTATTTGACGGTGTTGTTGTTGTTATTTATTTGACGTTGTTGTTGTCGTTGTTTATTTGACGTAGTTGTTGTTGACGTTGTTGTTGTTGTTGTTGTTTATTTGACGTTGTTGTTGTTGTTGACATAGTTGTTGTTGTTGTTGTTTATTTGACGTTGTTGTTGTTGTTGTTTATTTGACGTTGTTGTTGTTGTTGACATAGTTTTTGTTGTTGTTGTTGTTTATTTGACGTTGTTGTTGTTGTTGACATTGTTGTTGTTGTTGTTGTTGTTTATTTGACATTGTTGTTGTTGTTGACGTTGTTGTTGTTGTTGTTGTTGTTTATTTGACATTGTTGTTGTTGTTGTTGTTGTTGATGTTGTTGGTGTTGTTGTTTATTTTACGTTGTTGTTGTTGTTGCTGTTGTTGTTTATTTGACGTTGGTATAGTTGTTGTTGTTTATTTGACGTTGTTGTTGTTGTTTATCTGACGTTGTTGTTGACATTGTTGTTGTTGTTGTTGTCGATGTTGTTGTTGTTGTTTATTTGACGTTGTTGTTGTTGTTGTTGTTTATTTGACGTTGTTGTTGTTGTTGTTATTGTTGTTTATTTGATGGTGTTGTTGTTGTTGTTGTTTATTTGACGTTGTTGTTGTTGTTTATTTGACGTTGTTGTTGTTGTTGACGTTGTTGTTGTTATTGTTTATTTGATGTTGTTGTTGTTGTTGTTGGCATAGTTGGTGTTGTTTATTTCACGTTGTTGTTGTTGACGTTGTTGTTTATTTGACGTTGTTGTTGTTGTTTATTTGATGTTGTTATTGTTGTTGACGTTGTTATTGTTGTTGTTTATTTGAAGTTGTTGTTGTTTATTTGACATTGTGGTTGTTGTTGACGGTGTTGTTGTTGTTGTTGTTTATTTGACATTGTTGTTGTTGTTGTTGACGTTGTTGTTGTTGTTTATTTGACGTTGTTGTTGTTGTTGACATAGTTTATGTTTGACGTTGTTGTTGTTGTTGTTGTTGACATAGTTGTTTTTTGACGTTGTTGTTGTTGTTGACGTTGTCGTTGTTGTTTATTTGACGTTGTTGTTGTTGTTGATGATTATTTGACGTTGTTGTTGTTATTTATTTGACGTTGTTGTTGTTGTTTATTTGACGTTGTTGTTTATTTGACGTTGTTGTTGTTGACGTTGTTGTTGTTGTTTATTTAACGTAGTTGTTGTTTGACGTTGTTGTTATTGTTGACGCCGTCGTTGTTGTTTATTTGACGTTGTTGTTGTTGTTGTTGTTGATTATTTGACGCTGTTGTTGTTGTTGTTTATTTGACGTTGTTATTGTTTATTTGACGTTGTTGTTTATTTGACGTTGTTGTTGTCGACATTGTTGTTCATTTGACGTTGTTGTTGTTATTTATTTGACGTTGTTGTTGTTGTTGATGTTGTTGTTGTTGTTGTTTATTTGATGTTGTTGTTGTTGTTGTTTATTTGACATTGTTGTTGTCGTTGACGGTGTTGTTGTTGTTGTTGTTTATTTGACATTGTTGTTGTTGTTGTTGACGTTGTTGTTGTTGTTTATTTGACGTTGTTGTTGTTTTTGTTGTTGCTGTTGTTGTTGTTTATTTGACGTTGTTGTTGTTGTTGTTGTGTATTTGACGTTGTTGTTGTTGACGATGTTGTTGTTATTGTTAATTTGACGTTGTTGTTGTTGTTTATTTGACGGAGTTGTTGTTGTTGACGTTGTTGTTGTTGTTTATTTGACGTTTTTGTTGTTGTTGTTGTTTTTGTTGTTGTTTATTTGACGTTGTTGTTGTTGTTGATTTGACGTTGTTGTTGTTGTTGTTTATTTGACGTTGTTGTTGTTGTTATTGTTGTTGTTGTTGTTGTTTATTTGACGTTGTTGTTGTTGTTGTTTATTTGACGTTGTTGTTGTTGTTGTTGTTTATTTGACGTTGTTGTTGTTGTTGACGTTTATTTGACGTTGTTGTTGTTGTTATTGTTGTTGTTTATTTGACGTTGTTGTTGTTGTTGTTATTTATTTGACGCTGTTGTTGTTGTTATTGTTGTTGTTGTTGTTTATTTGACGTTGTTGCTGTTATTGTTGTTTATTTGACGTTGTTGTTGTTTATTTTACATAGTTGTTGTTATTGTTTATTTGACGTTGTTGTTGTTGTTTATTTGACGTTGATGTTGTTGTTGTTGACGTTGTTGTTGTTGTTGTTTTTTATTTGACGTTGTTGTTGTTGACGTTGTTGTTGTTGTTTATTTGACGTTGTTGTTGTTGTTGTTATTTATTTGACGTTGTTGTTGTTGTTTATTTGACGTTGTTGTTGTTGTTATTTATTTGACGGTGTTGTTGTTGTTGTTATTTATTTGATGTTGTTGTTGTTGTTGTTTATTTGACGTGGTTGTTGTTGACGTTGTTGTTGTTGTTGTTGTTTATTTGACGTTGTTGTTGTTGTTGACATAGTTGTTGTTGTTGTTGTTTATTTGACGTTGTTGTTGTTGTTGTTGTTTATTTGACGTTGTTGTTGTTGTTGACATAGTTGTTGTTGTTGTTGTTTATTTGACGTTGTTGTTGTTGTTGTTTATTTGACGTTGTTGTTGTTGTTGACATTGTTGTTGTTGTTGTTTATTTGACATTGTTGTTGTTGTTTATTTGACATTGGTGTTGTTGTTTATTTTATGTTGTTGTAGTTGTTGTTGTTTATTTGACGTTGGTTTAGTTGTTGTTGTTTATTTGACGTTGTTGTTGTTGTTTATCTGACGTTGTTGTTGACATTGTTGTTGTTGTTGTTGATGTTGTTGTTGTTGTTGTTGTTTATTTGACGTTGTTGTTGTTGTTTATTTGACGTTGTTGTTGTTGTTGTTGTTTATTTGATGGTGTTGTTGTTGTTGTTTATTTGACGTTGTTGTTGTTGTTTATTTGACGTTGTTGTTGTTGTTTATTTGACGTTGTTGTTGTTGTTGACGTTGTTGTTTATTTGATGTTGTTGACATAGTTGGTGTTGTTTATTTGACGTTGTTGTTGTTGTTGTTTATTTGACGTTGTTGTTGTTGTTGACATTGTTGTTGTTGTTGTTGTTTATTTGACATTGTTGTTGTTGTTTATTTGACATTGGTGTTGTTGTTTATTTTACGTTGTTGTAGTTGTTGTTGTTTATTTGACGTTGGTTTAGTTGTTGTTGTTTATTTGACGTTGTTGTTATTGTTGTTGTTGATGTTGTTGTTGTTGTTGTTGTTGTTTATTTGACATTGTTGTTGTTGTTGTTTATTTGACGTTGTTGTTGTTGTTGTTATTGTTGTTGTTTATTTGATGGTGTTGTTGTTGTTGTTGTTTATTTGACGTTGTTGTTGTTGTTTATTTGACGTTGTTGTTGTAATTGACGTTGTTGTTGTTGTTGTTGTTTATTTGATGTTGTTGTTGTTATTGACATAGTTGGTGTTGTTTATTTGACGTTGTTGTTGTTGACGTTCTTGTTTATTTGACGTTGTTGTTGTTTATTTGACGTTGTTATTGTTGTTGACGTTGTTGTTGTTGTTGTTGTTTATTTGAAGTTGTTGTTGTTTATTTGACATTGTGGTTGTTGTTGACGGTGTTGTTGTTTATTTGACATTATTGTTGTTGTTGTTGACGTTGTTGTTGTTGTTGTTGTTTATTTGACGTTGTTGTTGTTGTTGTTGACATAGTTGTTGTTTGACGTTGTTGTTGTTGTTGACATAGTTGTTTTTTGACGTTGTTGTTGTTGTTGTTGTTGACATTGTTGTTTATTTGACATTGTTGTTGTTGTTGACGTCGTTGTTGTTGTTTATTTCACGTTGTTGTTGATTATTTGACGTTGTTGTTGTTGTTTATTTGACGTTGTTGTTGTTTATTTCACGTTGTTGTTTATTTGACGTTGTTGTTGTTGACGTTGTTGTTGTTGTTTATTTGACGTAGTTGTTGTTGACGTTGTAGTTGTTGTTTATTTGACGTTTTTGTTGTTGTTGATGTTGTTGTTTATTTGACGTTGTAGTTGTTGTTGTTGTATTTGTTGTTGTTGTTGCTTATTTGACGTTGTTGTTATTGTTGTTTTTTATTTGACGTTCTTGTGGCTTTTGTTTATTTGACGTTATTGTGGTTGTTGTTTATTTGACGTTGTTGTTGTTGTTGTTGTTGTTTATTTGGCGGTGTTGTTGTTGTTGTTTATTTGATGTTGTTGTTGTTGTTGTTGTTTATTTGACGTTGTTGTTGTTGTTGACGTTGTTGTTGTTTATTTGATGTTGTTGTTGTTTGACATAGTTGTTGTTGTTTATTTCACGTTGTTGTTGTCGACATTGTTGTTCATTTGACGTTGTTGTTGTTATTTATTTGACGTTGTTGTTGTTGTTGACGTTGTTGTTGTTGTTGTTTATTTGATGTTGTTGTTGTTGTTGTTTATTTGACATTGTTGTTGTCGTTGACGGTGTTGTTGTTGTTGTTGTTTATTTGACATTGTTGTTGTTGTTGTTGACGTTGTTGTTGTTGTTTATTTGACGTTGTTGTTGTTTTTGTTGTTGCTATTGTTGTTGTTGTTTATTTGACGTTGTTGTTGTTGTTGTTGTTGTTGTTGTTTATTTGACGTTGTTGTTGTTGACGATGTTGTTGTTATTGTTTATTTGACGTTGTTGTTGTTGTTTATTTGACGTAGTTGTTGTTGTTGACGTTGTTGTTGTTGTTTATTTGACGTTTTTGTTGTTGTTGTTGTTTTTGTTGTTGTTTATTTGACGTTGTTGTTGTTGTTGTTTATTTGACGTTGTTGTTGTTGTTGTTGTTTATTTGACGTTGTTATTGTTGTTATTGTTGTTGTTGTTGTTTATTTGACGTTGTTGTTGTTGTTGTTTATTTGACGTTGTTGTTGTTGTTGTTGATTATTTGACGTTGTTGTTGTTGTTGACGTTTATTTGACGTTGTTGTTGTTGTTGTTGTTTATTTGACGTTGTTGTTGTTGTTGACGTTGCTGTTGTTGTTGTTATTTATTTGACGTTGTTGTTGTTGTTATTGTTGTTGTTGTTGTTTATTTGACGTTGTTGCTGTTGTTGTTGTTTATTTGACGTTGTTGTTGTTTATTTTACATAGTTGTTGTTATTGTTTATTTGACATTGTTGTTGTTGTTGTTGTTTATTTGACGTTGATGTTGTTGTTGTTGACGTTGTTGTTGTTGTTGTTTATTTGACGTTGTTGTTGTTGACGTTGTTGTTGTTGTTTATTTGACGTTGTTGTTGTTGTTGACATAGTTGTTGTTGTTGTTGTTTATTTGACGTTGTTGTTGTTGTTGTTTATTTGACGTTGTTGTTGTTGTTGACATTGTTGTTGTTGTTGTTTATTTGACATTGTTGTTGTTGTTTATTTGACATTGGTGTTGTTGTTTATTTTACGTTGCTGTAGTTGTTGTTGTTTATTTGACGTTGGTTTAGTTGTTGTTGTTTATTTGACGTTGTTGTTGTTGTTTATCTGACGTTGTTGTTGACATTGTTGTTGTTGTTGTTGATGTTGTTGTTGTTGTTGTTTATTTGACGTTGTTGTTGTTGTTTATTTGACGTTGTTGTTGTTGTTGTTGTTTATTTGATGGTGTTGTTGTTGTTGTTTATTTGACGTTGTTGTTGTTGTTTATTTGACGTTGTTGTTGTTGTTTATTTGACGTTGTTGTTGTTGTTGACGTTGTTGTTTATTTGATGTTGTTGACATAGTTGGTGTTGTTTATTTGACGTTGTTGTTGTTGTTGTTTATTTGACGTTGTTGTTGTTGTTGACATTGTTGTTGTTGTTGTTGTTTATTTGACATTGTTGTTGTTGTTTATTTGACATTGGTGTTGTTGTTTATTTTACGTTGTTGTAGTTGTTGTTGTTTATTTGACGTTGGTTTAGTTGTTGTTGTTTATTTGACGTTGTTGTTATTGTTGTTGTTGATGTTGTTGTTGTTGTTGTTGTTGTTTATTTGACATTGTTGTTGTTGTTGTTTATTTGACGTTGTTGTTGTTGTTGTTATTATTGTTGTTTATTTGATGGTGTTGTTGTTGTTGTTGTTTATTTGACGTTGTTGTTGTTGTTTATTTGACGTTGTTGTTGTTATTGACGTTGTTGTTGTTGTTGTTTATTTGATGTTGTTGTTGTTATTGACATAGTTGGTGTTGTTTATTTGACGTTGTTGTTGTTGACGTTCTTGTTTATTTGACGTTGTTGTTGTTGTTTATTTGACGTTGTTATTGTTGTTGACGTTGTTGTTGTTGTTGTTTATTTGAAGTTGTTGTTGTTTATTTGACATTGTGGTTGTTGTTGACGGTGTTGTTGTTTATTTGACATTATTGTTGTTGTTGTTGACGTTGTTGTTGTTGTTGTTGTTTATTTGACGTTGTTGTTGTTGTTGTTGACATAGTTGTTGTTTGACGTTGTTGTTGTTGTTGACATAGTTGTTTTTTGACGTTGTTGTTGTTGTTGTTGACATTGTTGTTTATTTGACATTGTTGTTGTTGTTGACGTCGTTGTTGTTGTTTATTTGACGTTGTTGTTGATTATTTGACGTTGTTGTTGTTGTTTATTTGACGTTGTTGTTGTTTATTTCACGTTGTTGTTTATTTGACGTTGTTGTTGTTGACGTTGTTGTTGTTGTTTATTTGACGTAGTTGTTGTTGACGTTATAGTTGTTGTTTATTTGACGTTTTTGTTGTTGTTGATGTTGTTGTTTATTTGACGTTGTAGTTGTTGTTGTTGTATTTGTTGTTGTTGTTGCTTATTTGACGTTGTTGTTATTGTTGTTTTTTATTTGACGTTCTTGTGGCTTTTGTTTATTTGACGTTATTGTGGTTGTTGTTTATTTGACGTTGTTGTTGTTGTTGTTGTTGTTTATTTGGCGGTGTTGTTGTTGTTTATTTGACGTTGTTGTTGTTGTTGTTGTTTATTTGACGTTGTTGTTGTTGTTGACGTTGTTGTTGTTTATTTGATGTTGTTGTTGTTTGACATAGTTGTTGTTGTTTATTTCACGTTGTTGTTGTCGACATTGTTGTTCATTTGACGTTGTTGTTGTTATTTATTTGACGTTGTTGTTGTTGTTGACGTTGTTGTTGTTGTTGTTGTTTATTTGATGTTGTTGTTGTTGTTGTTTATTTGACATTGTTGTTGTCGTTGACGGTGTTGTTGTTGTTGTTGTTTATTTGACATTGTTGTTGTTGTTGTTGTTGACGTTGTTGTTGTTGTTTATTTGACGTTGTTGTTGTTTTTGTTGTTGCTGCTGTTGTTGTTGTTTATTTGACGTTGTTGTTGTTGTTGTTGTTGTTGTTGTTTATTTGACGTTGTTGTTGTTGACGATGTTGTTGTTATTGTTTATTTGACGTTCTTGTTGTTGTTTATTTGACGTAGTTGTTGTTGTTGACGTTGTTGTTGTTGTTTATTTGACGTTTTTGTTGTTGTTGTTGTTTTTGTTGTTGTTTATTTGACGTTGTTGTTGTTGTTGTTTATTTGACGTTGTTGTTGTTGTTGTTGTTTATTTGACGTTGTTATTGTTGTTATTGTTGTTGTTGTTGTTTATTTGACGTTGTTGTTGTTGTTGTTTATTTGACGTTGTTGTTGTTGTTGTTGATTATTTGACGTTGTTGTTGTTGTTGACGTTTATTTGACGTTGTTGTTGTTGTTGTTGTTTATTTGACGTTGTTGTTGTTGTTGACGTTGCTGTTGTTGTTGTTATTTATTTGACGTTGTTGTTGTTGTTATTGTTGTTGTTGTTGTTTATTTGACGTTGTTGCTGTTGTTGTTGTTTATTTGACGTTGTTGTTGTTTATTTTACATAGTTGTTGTTATTGTTTATTTGACGTTGTTGTTGTTGTTGTTGTTTATTTGACGTTGATGTTATTGTTGTTGACGTTGTTGTTGTTGTTGTTTATTTGACGTTGTTGTTGTTGACGTTGTTGTTGTTGTTTATTTGACGTTGTTGTTGTTGTTGTCATTTATTTGACGTTGTTGTTGTTGTTTATTTGACGTTGTTGTTGTTGTTGTTTATTTGACGGTGTTGTTGTTGTTGTTATTTATTTGATGTTGTTGTTGTTGTTGTTTATTTGACGTAGTTGTTGTTGACGTTGTTGTTGTTGTTGTTTATTTGACGTTGTTGTTGTTGTTGACATAGTTGTTGTTGTTGTTTATTTGACGTTGTTGTTGTTGTTGTTGTTTATTTGACGTTGTTGTTGTTGTTGACACAATTGTTGTTGTTGTTGTTTATTTGACGTTGTTGTTGTTGTTGTTTATTTGACGTTGTTGTTGTTGTTGACATTGTTGTTGTTGTTGTTTATTTGACATTGTTGTTGTTGTTTATTTGACATTGGTGTTGTTGTTTATTTTACGTTGTTGTAGTTGTTGTAGTTTATTTGACGTTGGTTTAGTTGTTGTTGTTTATTTGACGTTGTTGTTGTTTATCTGACGTTGTTGTTGACATTGTTGTTGTTGTTGTTGATGTTGTTGTTGTTTATTTGACGTTGTTGTTGTTGTTGTTTATTTGACGTTGTTGTTGTTGTTGTTGTTTATTTGATGGTGTTGTTGTTGTTGTTGTTTATTTGACGTTGTTGTTGTTGTTGTTTATTTGACGTTGTTGTTGTTGTTCACGTTTATTTGACGTTGTTGTTGTTGTTGTTGTTGTTTATTTGACGTTGTTGTTGTTGTTGACGTTGTTGTTGTTGTTATTTATTTGACGTTGTTGTTGTTGTTATTGTTGTTGTTGTTGTTTATTTGACGTTGTTGCTGTTGTTGTTGTTTATTTGACGTTGTTGTTGTTTATTTTACATAGTTGTTGTTATTGTTTATTTGACGTTGTTGTTGTTGTTGTTTATTTGACGTTGATGTTGTTGTTGTTGACGTTGTTGTTGTTGTTGTTGTTTATTTGACGTTGTTGTTGTTGACGTTGTTGTTGTTGTTGTTTATTTGACGTTGTTGTTGTTGTTGTTTATTTGACGTTGTTGTTGTTGTTTATTTGACGTTGTTGTTGTTGTTGTTTATTTGACGGTGTTGTTGTTGTTGTTATTTATTTGACGTTGTTGTTGTTGTTGTTTATTTGACGTAGTTGTTGTTGATGTTGTTGTTGTTGTTTATTTGACGTTGTTGTTGTTGTTGACATAGTTGTTGTTGTTGTTGTTTATTTGACGTTGTTGTTGTTGTTTATTTGACGTTGTTGACATTGTTGTTGTTGTTGTTTATTTGACATTGTTGTTGTTGTTTATTTGACATTGGTGTTGTTGTTTATTTTACGTTGTTGTAGTTGTTGTTGTTTATTTGACGTTGGTTTAGTTGTTGTTGTTTATTTGACGTTGTTGTTATTGTTGTTGTTGATGTTGTTGTTGTTGTTGTTGTTGTTGTTTATTTGACATTGTTGTTGTTGTTGTTGTTGTTATTGTTGTTGTTGTTGTTTATTTGATGGTGTTGTTGTTGTTGTTTTTTATTTGACGTTGTTGTTATTGTTTATTTGACGTTGTTGTTGTTATTGACGTTGTTGTTGTTGTTGTTTATTTGATGTTGTTGTTGTTGTTGACATAGTTGGTGTTGTTTATTTGACGTTGTTGTTGTTGACGTTCTTGTTTATTTGACGTTGTTGTTGTTGTTTATTTGACGTTGTTATTGTTGTTGACGTTGTTGTTGTTGTTGTTTATTTGAAGTTGTTGTTGTTTATTTGACATTGTGGTTGTTGTTGACGGTGTTGTTGTTGTTGTTGTTGTTTATTTGACATTATTGTTGTTGTTGTTGACGTTGTTGTTGTTGTTGTTGTTTATTTGACGTTGTTGTTGTTGTTGTTGACATAGTTGTTGTTTGACGTTGTTGTTGTTGTTGACATAGTTGTTTTTTGACGTTGTTGTTGTTGTTGACGTTGTTGTTTATTTGACATTGTTGTTGTTGTTGACGTCGTTGTTGTTGTTTATTTGACATTGTTGTTGATTATTTGACGTTGTTGTTGTTGTTGTTTATTTGACGTTGTTGTTGTTTATTTGACGTTGTTGTTTATTTGACGTTGTTGTTGTTGACGTTGTTGTTGTTGTTTATTTGACGTAGTTGTTGTTGACGTTGTAGTTATTGTTTATTTGACGTTTTTGTTGTTGTTGATGTTGTTGTTGTTTTTGTTGTTGTTTATTTGACGTTGTAGTTGTTGTTGTTGTTGTATTTGTTGTTGTTGTTGCTTATTTGACGTTGTTGTTATTGTTGTTTTTTATTTGACGTTCTTGTGGCTTTTGTTTATTTGACGTTATTGTGGTTGTTGTTTATTTGACGTTGTTGTTGTTGTTGTTGTTTATTTGGCGGTGTTGTTGTTGTTGTTTATTTGACGTTGTTGTTGTTGTTGTTTATTTGACGTTGTTGTTGTTGTTGACGTTGTTGTTGTTTATTTGATGTTGTTGTTGTTTGACATAGTTGTTGTTGTTTATTTCACGTTGTTGTTGTCGACATGGTTGTTCATTTGACGTTGTTGTTGTTATTTATTTGACGTTGTTGTTGTTGTTGATGTTGTTGTTGTTGTTGTTTATTTGATGTTGTTGTTGTTGTTGTTTATTTGACATTGTTGTTGTCGTTGACGGTGTTGTTGTTGTTGTTGTTTATTTGAAATTGTTGTTGTTGTTGTTGTTGACGTTGTTGTTGTTGTTTATTTGACGTTGTTGTTGTTTTTGTTGTTGCTGTTGTTGTTGTTGTTTATTTGACGTTGTTGTTGTTGTTGTTGTTTATTTGACGTTGTTGTTGTTGACGATGTTGTTGTTATTGTTAATTTGACGTTGTTGTTGTTGTTTATTTGACGGAGTTGTTGTTATTGACGTTGTTGTTGTTGTTTATTTGACGTTTTTGTTGTTGTTGTTGTTTTTGTTGTTGTTTATTTGACGTTGTTGTTGTTGTTGTTTATTTGACGTTGTTGTTGTTGTTGTTTATTTGACGTTGTTGTTGTTGTTATTGTTGTTGTTGTTGTTTATTTGACGTTGTTGTTGTTGTTGTTTATTTGACGTTGTTGTTGTTGTTGTTGTTGTTTATTTGACGTTGTTGTTGTTGTTGACGTTTATTTGACGTTGTTGTTGTTGTTATTGTTGTTGTTTATTTGACGTTGTTGTTGTTGTTGACATTGTTGTTGTTGTTGTTATTTATTTGACGTTGTTGTTGTTGTTATTGTTGTTGTTGTTGTTTATTTGACGTTGTTGCTGTTGTTGTTGTTTATTTGACGTTGTTGTTGTTTATTTTACATAGTTGTTGTTATTGTTTATTTGACGTTGTTGTTGTTGTTTATTTGACGTTGATGTTGTTGTTGTTGACGTTGTTGTTGTTGTTGTTGTTTATTTGACGTTATTGTTGTTGACGTTGTTGTTGTTGTTTATTTGACGTTGTTGTTGTTGTTGTTGTTTATTTGACGTTGTTGTTGTTGTTTATTTGACGTTGTTGTTGTTGTTTATTTGACGGTGTTGTTGTTGTTGTTATTTATTTGATGTTGTTGTTGTTGTTGTTTATTTGACGTAGTTGTTGTTGACGTTGTTGTTGTTGTTGTTTATTTGACGTTGTTGTTGTTGTTGACATAGTTGTTGTTGTTGTTGTTTATTTGACGTTGTTGTTGTTGTTGTTGTTTATTTGACGTTGTTGTTGTTGTTGACATAGTTGTTGTTGTTGTTGTTTATTTGACGTTGTTGTTGTTGTTGTTTATTTGACGTTGTTGTTGTTGTTGACATTGTTGTTGTTGTTGTTTATTTGACATTGTTGTTGTTGTTTATTTGACATTGGTGTTGTTGTTTATTTTACGTTGTTGTAGTTGTTGTTGTTTATTTGACGTTGGTTTAGTTGTTGTTGTTTATTTGACGTTGTTGTTGTTGTTTATTTGACGTTGTTGTTGTTGTTGTTGTTTATTTGATGGTGTTGTTGTTGTTGTTTATTTGACGTTGTTGTTGTTGTTTATTTGACGTTGTTGTTGTTGTTTATTTGACGTTGTTGTTGTTGTTGACGTTGTTGTTTATTTGATGTTGTTGACATAGTTGGTGTTGTTTATTTGACGTTGTTGTTGTTGACGTTCTTGTTTATTTTACGTTGTTGTTGTTGTTTATTTGACGTTGTTATTGTTGTTGACGTAGTTGTTGTTGTTGTTGTTGTTTATTTGAAGTTGTTGTTGTTTATTTGACATTGTGGTTGTTGTTGACGGTGTTGTTGTTGTTGTTGTTTATTTGACATTATTGTTGTTGTTGTTGACGTTGTTGTTGTTGTTGTTGTTTATTTGACGTTGTTGTTGTTGTTGTTGACATAGTTGTTGTTTGACGTTGTTGTTGTTGTTGTTGACATAGTTGTTTTTTGACGTTGTTGTTGTTGTTGACGTTGATGTTTATTTGACATTGTTGTTGTTGTTGTTGACGTCGTTGTTGGAGTTTATTTGACGTTGTTGTTGTTGTTGTTGTTGATTATTTGACGTTGTTGTTGTTGTTTATTTGACGTTGTTGTTGTTTATTTGACGTTGTTGTTTATTTGACGTTGTTGTTGTTGACGTTGTTGTTGTTGTTGTTGTTGTTTATTTGACGTAGTTGTTGTTGACGTTGTAGTTGTTGTTTATTTGACGTTTTTGTTGTTGTTGATGTTGTTGTTGTTTTTGTTGTTGTTTATTTGACGTTGTAGTTGTTGTTGTTATTGTATTTGTTGTTGTTGTTGCTGCTGCTTATTTGACGTTGTTGTTATTGTTGTTTTTTATTTGACGTTCTTGTGGTTTTTGTTTATTTGACGTTATTGTGGTTGTTGTTTATTTGACGTTGTTGTTGTTGTTGTTTATTTGGCGGTGTTGTTGTTGTTGTTTATTTGACGTTGTTGTTGTTGTTGTTTATTTGACGTTGTTGTTGTTGTTTATTTGACGGTGTTGTTGTTGTTGTTATTTATTTGATGTTGTTGTTGTTGTTGTTTATTTGACGTAGTTGTTGTTGACGTTGTTGTTGTTGTTGTTTATTTGACGTTGTTGTTGTTGTTGACATAGTTGTTGTTGTTGTTGTTTATTTGACGTTGTTGTTGTTGTTGTTGTTTATTTGACGTTGTTGTTGTTGTTGACATAGTTGTTGTTGTTGTTGTTTATTTGACGTTGTTGTTGTTGTTGTTTATTTGACGTTGTTGTTGTTGTTGACATTGTTGTTGTTGTTGTTTATTTGACATTGTTGTTGTTGTTTATTTGACATTGGTGTTGTTGTTTATTTTACGTTGTTGTAGTTGTTGTTGTTTATTTGACGTTGGTTTAGTTGTTGTTGTTTATTTGACGTTGTTGTTGTTGTTTATTTGACGTTGTTGTTGTTGTTGTTGTTTATTTGATGGTGTTGTTGTTGTTGTTTATTTGACGTTGTTGTTGTTGTTTATTTGACGTTGTTGTTGTTGTTTATTTGACGTTGTTGTTGTTGTTGACGTTGTTGTTTATTTGATGTTGTTGACATAGTTGGTGTTGTTTATTTGACGTTGTTGTTGTTGACGTTCTTGTTTATTTTACGTTGTTGTTGTTGTTTATTTGACGTTGTTATTGTTGTTGACGTAGTTGTTGTTGTTGTTGTTGTTTATTTGAAGTTGTTGTTGTTTATTTGACATTGTGGTTGTTGTTGACGGTGTTGTTGTTGTTGTTGTTTATTTGACATTATTGTTGTTGTTGTTGACGTTGTTGTTGTTGTTGTTGTTTATTTGACGTTGTTGTTGTTGTTGTTGACATAGTTGTTGTTTGACGTTGTTGTTGTTGTTGTTGACATAGTTGTTTTTTGACGTTGTTGTTGTTGTTGACGTTGATGTTTATTTGACATTGTTGTTGTTGTTGTTGACGTCGTTGTTGGAGTTTATTTGACGTTGTTGTTGTTGTTGTTGTTGATTATTTGACGTTGTTGTTGTTGTTTATTTGACGTTGTTGTTGTTTATTTGACGTTGTTGTTTATTTGACGTTGTTGTTGTTGACGTTGTTGTTGTTGTTGTTGTTGTTTATTTGACGTAGTTGTTGTTGACGTTGTAGTTGTTGTTTATTTGACGTTTTTGTTGTTGTTGATGTTGTTGTTGTTTTTGTTGTTGTTTATTTGACGTTGTAGTTGTTGTTGTTATTGTATTTGTTGTTGTTGTTGCTGCTTATTTGACGTTGTTGTTATTGTTGTTTTTTATTTGACGTTCTTGTGGTTTTTGTTTATTTGACGTTATTGTGGTTGTTGTTTATTTGACGTTGTTGTTGTTGTTGTTGTTTATTTGGCGGTGTTGTTGTTGTTGTTTATTTGACGTTGTTGTTGTTGTTGTTTATTTGACGTTGTTGTTGTTGTTGACGTTGTTGTTGTTTATTTGATGTTGTTGTTGTTTGACATAGTTGTTGTTGTTTATTTCACGTTGTTGTTGTTGACATTGTTGTTCATTTGACGTTGTTGTTGTTATTTATTTGACGTTGTTGTTGTTGTTGACGTTGTTGTTGTTGTTGTTTATTTGATGTTGTTGTTGTTGTTTATTTGACATTGTTGTTGTTGTTGACGGTGTTGTTGTTGTTGTTGTTGTTTATTTGACATTGTTGTTGTTGTTGTTGACGTTGTTGTTGTTGTTTATTTGACGTTGTTGTTGTTGTTTTTGTTGTTGCTGTTGTTGTTGTTTATTTGACGTTGTTGTTGTTGTTTATTTGACGTTGTTGTTGTTGTTGTTTATTTGACGTTGTTGTTGTTGACGTTGTTGTTGTTATTGTTTATTTGACGTTGTTGTTGTTGTTTATTTGACGTAGTTGTTGTTTTGACGTTGTTGTTGTTGTTTATTTGATGTTTTTGTTGTTGTTGATGTAGTTGTTGTTTTTGTTGTTGTTTATTTGACGTTGTTGTTGTTGTTTATTTGACGTTGTTGTTGTTGTTTATTTGACGTTGTTGTTGTTGTTATTGTTGTTGTTGTTGTTGTTTATTTGACGTTGTTGTTGTTGTTGTTTATTTGACGTTGTTGTTGTTGTTGTTGTTGTTTATTTGACGTTGTTGTTGTTGTTGACGTTTATTTGACGTTGTTGTTGTTGTTGTTGTTTATTTGACGTTGTTGTTGTTGTTGACGTTGTTGTTGTTGTTGTTATTTATTTGACGTTGTTGTTATTGTTGTTGTTGTTGTTTATTTGACGTTGTTGCTGTTGTTGTTGTTTATTTGACGTTGTTGTTGTTTATTTTACATAGTTGTTGTTATTGTTTATTTGACGTTGTTGTTGTTGTTGTTGTTGTTGTTTATTTGACGTTGATGTTGTTGTTGTTGACGTTGTTGTTGTTGTTGTTTATTTGACATTGTTGTTGTTGACGTTGTTGTTGTTGTTTATTTCACGTTGTTGTTGTTGTTGTTTATTTGACGTTGTTGTTGTTGTTGTTTATTTGACGTTGTTGTTGTTGTTTATTTGACGTTGTTGTTGTTGTTGTTTATTTGACGGTGTTGTTGTTGTTATTTATTTGACGTTGTTGTTGTCGTTGTTTATTTGACGTAGTTGTTGTTGACGTTGTTGTTGTTGTTGTTGTTTATTTGACGTTGTTGTTGTTGTTGACATAGTTGTTGTTGTTGTTGTTGTTTATTTGACGTTGTTGTTGTTGTTGTTTATTTGACGTTGTTGTTGTTGTTGACATAGTTTTTGTTGTTGTTGTTGTTTATTTGACGTTGTTGTTGTTGTTGTTGTTTATTTGACGTTGTTATTGTTGTTGTCATAGTTGTTGTTGTTGTTGTTTATTTGACGTTGTTGTTGTTGTTGTTTATTTGACGTTGTTGTTGTTGTTGACATTGTTGTTGTTGTTGTTTATTTGACATTGTTGTTGTTGTTTATTTGACATTGGTGTTGTTGTTTATTTTACGTTGTTGTAGTTGTTGTTGTTTATTTGACGTTGGTTTAGTTGTTGTTGTTTATTTGACGTTGTTGTTGTTGTTGTTTATTTGACGTTGTTGTTGTTGTTGTTTATTTGATGGTGTTGTTGTTGTTGTTTATTTGACGTTGTTGTTGTTGTTTATTTGACGTTGTTGTTGTTGTTTATTTGACGTTGTTGTTGTTGTTGACGTTGTTGTTTATTTGATGTTGTTGACATAGTTGGTGTTGTTTATTTGACGTTGTTGTTGTTGACGTTCTTGTTTATTTTACGTTGTTGTTGTTGTTTATTTGACGTTGTTATTGTTGTTGACGTAGTTGTTGTTGTTGTTGTTGTTTATTTGAAGTTGTTGTTGTTTATTTGACATTGTGGTTGTTGTTGACGGTGTTGTTGTTGTTGTTGTTTATTTGACATTATTGTTGTTGTTGTTGACGTTGTTGTTGTTGTTGTTGTTGTTTATTTGACGTTGTTGTTGTTGTTGTTGACATAGTTGTTGTTTGACGTTGTTGTTGTTGTTGTTGACATAGTTGTTTTTTGACGTTGTTGTTGTTGTTGACGTTGATGTTTATTTGACATTGTTGTTGTTGTTGTTGACGTCGTTGTTGGAGTTTATTTGACGTTGTTGTTGTTGTTGTTGTTGATTATTTGACGTTGTTGTTGTTGTTTATTTGACGTTGTTGTTGTTTATTTGACGTTGTTGTTTATTTGACGTTGTTGTTGTTGACGTTGTTGTTGTTGTTGTTGTTTATTTGACGTAGTTGTTGTTGACGTTGTAGTTGTTGTTTATTTGACGTTTTTGTTGTTGTTGATGTTGTTGTTGTTTTTGTTGTTGTTTATTTGACGTTGTAGTTGTTGTTGTTATTGTATTTGTTGTTGTTGTTGCTGCTTATTTGACGTTGTTGTTATTGTTGTTTTTTATTTGACGTTCTTGTGGCTTTTGTTTATTTGACGTTATTGTGGTTGTTGTTTATTTGACGTTGTTGTTGTTGTTGTTTATTTGGCGGTGTTGTTGTTGTTGTTTATTTGACGTTGTTGTTGTTGTTGTTTATTTGACGTTGTTGTTGTTGTTGACGTTGTTGTTGTTTATTTGATGTTGTTGTTGTTTGACATAGTTGTTGTTGTTTATTTCACGTTGTTGTTGTTGACATTGTTGTTCATTTGACGTTGTTGTTGTTATTTATTTGACGTTGTTGTTGTTGTTGACGTTGTTGTTGTTGTTGTTTATTTGATGTTGTTGTTGTTGTTTATTTGACATTGTTGTTGTTGTTGACGGTGTTGTTGTTGTTGTTGTTGTTGTTTATTTGACATTGTTGTTGTTGTTGTTGACGTTGTTGTTGTTGTTTATTTGACGTTGTTGTTGTTGTTTTTGTTGTTGCTGTTGTTGTTGTTTATTTGACGTTGTTGTTGTTGTTTATTTGACGTTGTTGTTGTTGTTGTTTATTTGACGTTGTTGTTGTTGACGTTGTTGTTGTTATTGTTTATTTGACGTTGTTGTTGTTGTTTATTTGACGTAGTTGTTGTTTTGACGTTGTTGTTGTTGTTTATTTGATGTTTTTGTTGTTGTTGATGTAGTTGTTGTTTTTGTTGTTGTTTATTTGACGTTGTTGTTGTTGTTTATTTGACGTTGTTGTTGTTGTTTATTTGACGTTGTTGTTGTTGTTATTGTTGTTGTTGTTGTTGTTTATTTGACGTTGTTGTTGTTGTTGTTGTTTATTTGACGTTGTTGTTGTTGTTGTTGTTGTTTATTTGACGTTGTTGTTGTTGTTGACGTTTATTTGACGTTGTTGTTGTTGTTGTTGTTTATTTGACGTTGTTGTTGTTGTTGACGTTGTTGTTGTTGTTGTTATTTATTTGACGTTGTTGTTATTGTTGTTGTTGTTGTTTATTTGACGTTGTTGCTGTTGTTGTTGTTTATTTGACGTTGTTGTTGTTTATTTTACATAGTTGTTGTTATTGTTTATTTGACGTTGTTGTTGTTGTTGTTGTTGTTGTTTATTTGACGTTGATGTTGTTGTTGTTGACGTTGTTGTTGTTGTTGTTTATTTGACATTGTTGTTGTTGACGTTGTTGTTGTTGTTTATTTCACGTTGTTGTTGTTGTTGTTTATTTGACGTTGTTGTTGTTGTTGTTTATTTGACGTTGTTGTTGTTGTTTATTTGACGTTGTTGTTGTTGTTGTTTATTTGACGGTGTTGTTGTTGTTATTTATTTGACGTTGTTGTTGTCGTTGTTTATTTGACGTAGTTGTTGTTGACGTTGTTGTTGTTGTTGTTGTTTATTTGACGTTGTTGTTGTTGTTGACATAGTTGTTGTTGTTGTTGTTGTTTATTTGACGTTGTTGTTGTTGTTGTTGTTTATTTGACGTTGTTGTTGTTGTTGACATAGTTTTTGTTGTTGTTGTTGTTTATTTGACGTTGTTGTTGTTGTTGACATTGTTGTTGTTGTTGTTGTTGTTTATTTGACATTGTTGTTGTTGTTGACGTTGTTGTTGTTGTTGTTGTTGTTTATTTGACATTGTTGTTGTTGTTGTTGTTGTTGATGTTGTTGGTGTTGATGTTTATTTTACGTTGCTGTTGTTGTTGCTGTTGTTGTTTATTTGACGTTGGTTTAGTTGTTGTTGTTTATTTGACATTGTTGTTGTTGTTTATCTGACGTTGTTGTTGACATTGTTGTTGTTGTTGTTGTCGATGTTGTTGTTGTTGTTTATTTGACGTTGTTGTTGTTGTTGTTTATTTGACGTTGTTGTTGTTGTTGTTGTTATTGTTGTTTATTTGATGGTGTTGTTGTTGTTGTTGTTGTTTATTTGACGTTGTTGTTGTTGTTTATTTGACGTTGTTGTTGTTGTTGACGTTGTTGTTGTTATTGTTTATTTGATGTTGTTGTTGTTGTTGTTGGCATAGTTGGTGTTGTTTATTTCACGTTGTTGTTGTTGACGTTGTTGTTTATTTGACGTTGTTGTTGTTGTTGTTTATTTGATGTTGTTATTGTTGTTGACGTTGTTATTGTTGTTGTTTATTTGAAGTTGTTGTTGTTTATTTGACATTGTGGTTGTTGTTGACGGTGTTGTTGTTGTTGTTGTTGTTTATTTGACATTGTTGTTGTTGTTGTTGTTGACGTTGTTGTTTTTGTTTATTTGACGTTGTTGTTGTTGTTGTTGACATAGTTGTTTTTTGACGTTGTTGTTGTTGTTGACGTTGTCGTTGTTGTTTATTTGACGTTGTTGTTGTTGTTGATGATTATTTGACGTTGTTGTTGTTATTTATTTGACATTGTTGTTGTTGTTTATTTGACGTTGTTGTTTATTTGACGTTGTTGTTGTTGACGTTGTTGTTGTTGTTTATTTAACGTAGTTGTTGTTTGACGTTGTTGTTATTGTTGACGCCGTCGTTGTTGTTTATTTGACGTTGTTGTTGTTGTTGTTGATTATTTGACGTTGTTGTTGTTGTTGTTTATTTGACGTTGTTATTGTTTATTTGACGTTGTTGTTTATTTGACGTTGTTGTTGTCGACATTGTTGTTCATTTGACGTTGTTGTTGTTATTTATTTGACGTTGTTGTTGTTGTTGACGTTGTTGTTGTTGTTGTTTATTTGATGTTGTTGTTGTTGTTGTTTATTTGACATTGTTGTTGTCGTTGACGGTGTTGTTGTTGTTGTTGTTGTTTATTTGACATTGTTGTTGTTGTTGTTGTTGACGTTGTTGTTGTTGTTTATTTGACGTTGTTGTTGTTTTTGTTGTTGCTGTTGTTGTTGTTGTTTATTTGACGTTGTTGTTGTTGTTGTTGTTGTTTATTTGACGTTGTTGTTGTTGACGATGTTGTTGTTATTGTTAATTTGACGTTGTTGTTATTGTTTATTTGACGGAGTTGTTGTTGTTGACGTTGTTGTTGTTGTTTATTTGACGTTTTTGTTGTTGTTGTTGTTGTTTTTGTTGTTGTTTATTTGACGTTGTTGTTGTTGTTTATTTGACGTTGTTGTTGTTGTTGTTTATTTGACGTTGTTGTTGTTGTTATTGTTGTTGTTGTTTATTTGACGTTATTGTTGTTGTTGTTTATTTGACGTTGTTGTTGTTGTTGTTGTTTATTTGACGTTGTTGTGGTTGTTGACGTTTATTTGACGTTGTTGTTGTTATTGTTGTTGTTTATTTGACGTTGTTGTTGTTGTTGTTATTTATTTGACGCTGTTGTTGTTGTTATTGTTGTTGTTGTTGTTTATTTGACGTTGTTGCTGTTGTTGTTGTTTATTTGACGTTGTTGTTGTTTATTTTACATAGTTGTTGTTATTGTTTATTTGACGTTGTTGTTGTTGTTGTTTATTTGACGTTGATGTTGTTGTTGTTGACGTTGTTGTTGTTGTTGTTTATTTGACGTTGTTGTTGTTGACGTTGTTGTTGTTGTTTATTTGACGTTGTTGTTGTTGTTGTTGTTTATTTGACGTTGTTGTTGTTGTTTATTTGACGTTGTTGTTGTTGTTGTTTATTTGACGGTGTTGTTGTTGTTGTTATTTATTTGATGTTGTTGTTGTTGTTGTTTATTTGACGTAGTTGTTGTTGACGTTGTTGTTGTTGTTGTTTATTTGACGTTGTTGTTGTTGTTGACATAGTTGTTGTTGTTGTTGTTTATTTGACGTTGTTGTTGTTGTTGTTGTTTATTTGACGTTGTTGTTGTTGTTGACATAGTTGTTGTTGTTGTTGTTTAATTGACGTTGTTGTTGTTGTTGTTTATTTGACGTTGTTGTTGTTGTTGACATTGTTGTTGTTGTTGTTTATTTGACATTGTTGTTGTTGTTTATTTGACATTGGTGTTGTTGTTTATTTTACGTTGTTGTAGTTGTTGTTGTTTATTTGACGTTGGTTTAGTTGTTGTTGTTTATTTGACGTTGTTGTTGTTGTTTATCTGACGTTGTTGTTGACATTGTTGTTGTTGTTGTTGATGTTGTTGTTGTTGTTGTTGTTTATTTGACGTTGTTGTTGTTGTTTATTTGACGTTGTTGTTGTTGTTGTTGTTTATTTGATGGTGTTGTTGTTGTTGTTTATTTGACGTTGTTGTTGTTGTTTATTTGACGTTGTTGTTGTTGTTTATTTGACGTTGTTGTTGTTGTTGACGTTGTTGTTTATTTGATGTTGTTGACATAGTTGGTGTTGTTTATTTGACGTTGTTGTTGTTGACGTTCTTGTTTATTTGACGTTGTTGTTGTTGTTGTTGTTTATTTGACGTTGTTATTGTCGTTGACGGTGTTGTTGTTGTTGTTGTTGTTGACGTTGATGTTTATTTGACATTGTTGTTGTTGTTGTTGACGTCGTTGTTGGAGTTTATTTGACGTTGTTGTTGTTGTTGTTGTTGATTATTTGACGTTGTTGTTGTTGTTTATTTGACGTTGTTGTTGTTTATTTGACGTTGTTGTTTATTTGACGTTGTTGTTGTTGACGTTGTTGTTGTTGTTGTTGTTTATTTGACGTAGTTGTTGTTGACGTTGTAGTTGTTGTTTATTTGACGTTTTTGTTGTTGTTGATGTTGTTGTTGTTTTTGTTGTTGTTTATTTGACGTTGTAGTTGTTGTTGTTATTGTATTTGTTGTTGTTGTTGCTGCTTATTTGACGTTGTTGTTATTGTTGTTTTTTATTTGACGTTCTTGTGGCTTTTGTTTATTTGACGTTATTGTGGTTGTTGTTTATTTGACGTTGTTGTTGTTGTTGTTTATTTGGCGGTGTTGTTGTTGTTGTTTATTTGACGTTGTTGTTGTTGTTGTTTATTTGACGTTGTTGTTGTTGTTGACGTTGTTGTTGTTTATTTGATGTTGTTGTTGTTTGACATAGTTGTTGTTGTTTATTTCACGTTGTTGTTGTTGACATTGTTGTTCATTTGACGTTGTTGTTGTTATTTATTTGACGTTGTTGTTGTTGTTGACGTTGTTGTTGTTGTTGTTTATTTGATGTTGTTGTTGTTGTTTATTTGACATTGTTGTTGTTGTTGACGGTGTTGTTGTTGTTGTTGTTGTTTATTTGACATTGTTGTTGTTGTTGTTGACGTTGTTGTTGTTGTTTATTTGACGTTGTTGTTGTTGTTTTTGTTGTTGCTGTTGTTGTTGTTTATTTGACGTTGTTGTTGTTGTTTATTTGACGTTGTTGTTGTTGTTGTTGTTTATTTGACGTTGTTGTTGTTGACGTTGTTGTTGTTATTGTTTATTTGACGTTGTTGTTGTTGTTTATTTGACGTAGTTGTTGTTTTGACGTTGTTGTTGTTGTTTATTTGATGTTTTTGTTGTTGTTGATGTAGTTGTTGTTTTTGTTGTTGTTTATTTGACGTTGTTGTTGTTGTTTATTTGACGTTGTTGTTGTTGTTTATTTGACGTTGTTGTTGTTGTTATTGTTGTTGTTGTTGTTGTTTATTTGACGTTGTTGTTGTTGTTGTTGTTTATTTGACGTTGTTGTTGTTGTTGTTGTTGTTTATTTGACGTTGTTGTTGTTGTTGACGTTTATTTGACGTTGTTGTTGTTGTTGTTGTTTATTTGACGTTGTTGTTGTTGTTGACGTTGTTGTTGTTGTTGTTATTTATTTGACGTTGTTGTTATTGTTGTTGTTGTTGTTTATTTGACGTTGTTGCTGTTGTTGTTGTTTATTTGACGTTGTTGTTGTTTATTTTACATAGTTGTTGTTATTGTTTATTTGACGTTGTTGTTGTTGTTGTTGTTGTTGTTGTTTATTTGACGTTGATGTTGTTGTTGTTGACGTTGTTGTTGTTGTTGTTGTTTATTTGACATTGTTGTTGTTGACGTTGTTGTTGTTGTTTATTTCACGTTGTTGTTGTTGTTGTTTATTTGACGTTGTTGTTGTTGTTGTTTATTTGACGTTGTTGTTGTTGTTTATTTGACGTTGTTGTTGTTGTTGTTTATTTGACGGTGTTGTTGTTGTTATTTATTTGACGTTGTTGTTGTCGTTGTTTATTTGACGTAGTTGTTGTTGACGTTGTTGTTGTTGTTGTTTATTTGACGTTGTTGTTGTTGTTGACATAGTTGTTGTTGTTGTTGTTGTTTATTTGACGTTGTTGTTGTTGTTGTTTATTTGACGTTGTTGTTGTTGTTGACATAGTTTTTGTTGTTGTTGTTGTTTATTTGACGTTGTTGTTGTTGTTGACATTGTTGTTGTTGTTGTTGTTGTTTATTTGACATTGTTGTTGTTGTTGACGTTGTTGTTGTTGTTGTTGTTGTTTATTTGACATTGTTGTTGTTGTTGTTGTTGTTGATGTTGTTGGTGTTGTTGTTTATTTTACGTTGCTGTTGTTGTTGCTGTTGTTGTTTATTTGACGTTGGTTTAGTTGTTGTTGTTTATTTGACGTTGTTGTTGTTGTTTATCTGACGTTGTTGTTGACATTGTTGTTGTTGTTGTTGTCGATGTTGTTGTTGTTGTTTATTTGACGTTGTTGTTGTTGTTGTTTATTTGACGTTGTTGTTGTTGTTGTTGTTATTGTTGTTTATTTGATGGTGTTGTTGTTGTTGTTGTTGTTTATTTGACGTTGTTGTTGTTGTTTATTTGACGTTGTTGTTGTTGTTGACGTTGTTGTTGTTATTGTTTATTTGATGTTGTTGTTGTTGTTGTTGGCATAGTTGGTGTTGTTTATTTCACGTTGTTGTTGTTGACGTTGTTGTTTATTTGACGTTGTTGTTGTTGTTTATTTGATGTTGTTATTGTTGTTGACGTTGTTATTGTTGTTGTTTATTTGAAGTTGTTGTTGTTTATTTGACATTGTGGTTGTTGTTGACGGTGTTGTTGTTGTTGTTGTTGTTTATTTGACATTGTTGTTGTTGTTGTTGTTGACGTTGTTGTTTTTGTTTATTTGACGTTGTTGTTGTTGTTGACATAGTTTATGTTTGACGTTGTTGTTGTTGTTGTTGACATAGTTGTTTTTTGACGTTGTTGTTGTTGTTGACGTTGTCGTTGTTGTTTATTTGACGTTGTTGTTGTTGTTGATGATTATTTGACGTTGTTGTTGTTATTTATTTGACGTTGTTGTTGTTGTTTATTTGACGTTGTTGTTTATTTGACGTTGTTGTTGTTGACGTTGTTGTTGTTGTTTATTTAACGTAGTTGTTGTTTGACGTTGTTGTTATTGTTGACGCCGTCGTTGTTGTTTATTTGACGTTGTTGTTGTTGTTGTTGTTGATTATTTGACGTTGTTGTTGTTGTTGTTTATTTGACGTTGTTATTGTTTATTTGACGTTGTTGTTTATTTGACGTTGTTGTTGTCGACATTGTTGTTCATTTGACGTTGTTGTTGTTATTTATTTGACGTTGTTGTTGTTGTTGACGTTGTTGTTGTTGTTGTTTATTTGATGTTGTTGTTGTTGTTGTTTATTTGACATTGTTGTTGTCGTTGACGGTGTTGTTGTTGTTGTTGTTGTTTATTTGACATTGTTGTTGTTGTTGTTGTTGACGTTGTTGTTGTTGTTTATTTGACGTTGTTGTTGTTTTTGTTGTTGCTGTTGTTGTTGTTGTTTATTTGACGTTGTTGTTGTTGTTGTTGTTGTTTATTTGACGTTGTTGTTGTTGACGATGTTGTTGTTATTGTTAATTTGACGTTGTTGTTGTTGTTTATTTGACGGAGTTGTTGTTGTTGACGTTGTTGTTGTTGTTTATTTGACGTTTTTGTTGTTGTTGTTGTTTTTGTTGTTGTTTATTTGACGTTGTTGTTGTTGTTTATTTGACGTTGTTGTTGTTGTTGTTTATTTGACGTTGTTGTTGTTGTTATTGTTGTTGTTGTTTATTTGACGTTATTGTTGTTGTTGTTTATTTGACGTTGTTGTTGTTGTTGTTGTTTATTTGACGTTGTTGTTGTTGTTGACGTTTATTTGACGTTGTTGTTGTTATTGTTGTTGTTTATTTGACGTTGTTGTTGTTGTTGTTATTTATTTGACGCTGTTGTTGTTGTTATTGTTGTTGTTGTTGTTTATTTGACGTTGTTGCTGTTGTTGTTGTTTATTTGACGTTGTTGTTGTTTATTTTACATAGTTGTTGTTATTGTTTATTTGACGTTGTTGTTGTTGTTGTTTATTTGACGTTGATGTTGTTGTTGTTGACGTTGTTGTTGTTGTTGTTGTTTATTTGACGTTGTTGTTGTTGACGTTGTTGTTGTTGTTTATTTGACGTTGTTGTTGTTGTTGTTTATTTGACGTTGTTGTTGTTGTTTATTTGACGTTGTTGTTGTTGTTGTTTATTTGACGGTGTTGTTGTTGTTGTTATTTATTTGATGTTGTTGTTGTTGTTGTTTATTTGACGTAGTTGTTGTTGACGTTGTTGTTGTTGTTGTTTATTTGACGTTGTTGTTGTTGTTGACATAGTTGTTGTTGTTGTTGTTTATTTGACGTTGTTGTTGTTGTTGTTGTTTATTTGACGTTGTTGTTGTTGTTGACATAGTTGTTGTTGTTGTTGTTTAATTGACGTTGTTGTTGTTGTTGTTTATTTGACGTTGTTGTTGTTGTTGACATTGTTGTTGTTGTTGTTTATTTGACATTGTTGTTGTTGTTTATTTGACATTGGTGTTGTTGTTTATTTTACGTTGTTGTAGTTGTTGTTGTTTATTTGACGTTGGTTTAGTTGTTGTTGTTTATTTGACGTTGTTGTTGTTGTTTATCTGACGTTGTTGTTGACATTGTTGTTGTTGTTGTTGATGTTGTTGTTGTTGTTGTTGTTTATTTGACGTTGTTGTTGTTGTTTATTTGACGTTGTTGTTGTTGTTGTTGTTTATTTGATGGTGTTGTTGTTGTTGTTTATTTGACGTTGTTGTTGTTGTTTATTTGACGTTGTTGTTGTTGTTTATTTGACGTTGTTGTTGTTGTTGACGTTGTTGTTTATTTGATGTTGTTGACATAGTTGGTGTTGTTTATTTGACGTTGTTGTTGTTGACGTTCTTGTTTATTTGACGTTGTTGTTGTTGTTGTTGTTTATTTGACGTTGTTATTGTCGTTGACGGTGTTGTTGTTGTTGTTGTTTATTTCAAATTGTTGTTGTTGTTGTTGTTGACGTTGTTGTTGTTGTTTATTTGACGTTGTTGTTGTTTTTGTTGTTGCTGTTGTTGTTGTTGTTTATTTGACGTTGTTGTTGTTGTTGTTGTTGTTTATTTGACGTTGTTGTTGTTGACGATGTTGTTGTTATTGTTAATTTGACGTTGTTGTTGTTGTTTATTTGACGGAGTTGTTGTTGTTGACGTTGTTGTTGTTGTTTATTTGACGTTTTTGTTGTTGTTGTTGTTTTTGTTGTTGTTTATTTGACGTTGTTGTTGTTGTTGTTGTTTATTTGACGTTGTTGTTGTTGTTGTTTATTTGACGTTGTTGTTGTTGTTATTGTTGTTGTTGTTGTTTATTTGACGTTGTTGTTGTTGTTGTTTATTTGACGTTGTTGTTGTTGTTATTGTTGTTGTTGTTGTTTATTTGACGTTGTTGTTGTTGTTGTTTATTTGACGTTGTTGTTGTTGTTGTTGTTTATTTGACGTTGTTGTTGTTGTTGACGTTTATTTGACGTTGTTGTTGTTGTTATTGTTGTTGTTTATTTGACGTTGTTGTTGTTGTTGACATTGTTGTTGTTGTTGTTATTTATTTGACGTTGTTGTTGTTGTTATTGTTGTTGTTGTTGTTTATTTGACGTTGTTGCTGTTGTTGTTGTTTATTTGACGTTGTTGTTGTTTATTTTACATAGTTGTTGTTATTGTTTATTTGACGTTGTTGTTGTTGTTGTTTATTTGACGTTGATGTTGTTGTTGTTGACGTTGTTGTTGTTGTTGTTGTTTATTTGACGTTATTGTTGTTGACGTTGTTGTTGTTGTTTATTTGACGTTGTTGTTGTTGTTGTTGTTTATTTGACGTTGTTGTTGTTGTTTATTTGACGTTGTTGTTGTTGTTGTTTATTTGACGGTGTTGTTGTTGTTGTTATTTATTTGATGTTGTTGTTGTTGTTGTTTATTTGACGTAGTTGTTGTTGACGTTGTTGTTGTTGTTGTTTATTTGACGTTGTTGTTGTTGTTGACATAGTTGTTGTTGTTGTTGTTTATTTGACGTTGTTGTTGTTGTTGTTGTTGTTTATTTGACGTTGTTATTGTTGTTGACATAGTTGTTGTTGTTGTTGTTTATTTGACGTTGTTGTTGTTGTTGTTTATTTGACGTTGTTGTTGTTGTTGACATTGTTGTTGTTGTTGTTTATTTGACATTGTTGTTGTTGTTTATTTGACATTGGTGTTGTTGTTTATTTTACGTTGTTGTAGTTGTTGTTGTTTATTTGACGTTGGTTTAGTTGTTGTTGTTTATTTGACGTTGTTGTTGTTGTTTATTTGACGTTGTTGTTGTTGTTGTTGTTTATTTGATGGTGTTGTTGTTGTTGTTTATTTGACGTTGTTGTTGTTGTTTATTTGACGTTGTTGTTGTTGTTTATTTGACGTTGTTGTTGTTGTTGTTGACGTTGTTGTTTATTTGATGTTGTTGACATAGTTGGTGTTGTTTATTTGACGTTGTTGTTGTTGACGTTCTTGTTTATTTTACGTTGTTGTTGTTGTTTATTTGACGTTGTTATTGTTGTTGACGTAGTTGTTGTTGTTGTTGTTTATTTGAAGTTGTTGTTGTTTATTTGACATTGTGGTTGTTGTTGACGGTGTTGTTGTTGTTGTTGTTTATTTGACATTATTGTTGTTGTTGTTGACGTTGTTGTTGTTGTTGTTGTTGTTGTTTATTTGACGTTGTTGTTGTTGTTGTTGACATAGTTGTTGTTTGACGTTGTTGTTGTTGTTGTTGACATAGTTGTTTTTTGACGTTGTTGTTGTTGTTGACGTTGATGTTTATTTGACATTGTTGTTGTTGTTGTTGACGTCGTTGTTGGAGTTTATTTGACGTTGTTGTTGTTGTTGTTGATTATTTGACGTTGTTGTTGTTGTTTATTTGACGTTGTTGTTGTTTATTTGACGTTGTTGTTTATTTGACGTTGTTGTTGTTGACGTTGTTGTTGTTGTTGTTGTTTATTTGACGTAGTTGTTGTTGACGTTGTAGTTGTTGTTTATTTGACGTTTTTATTGTTGTTGATGTTGTTGTTGTTTTTGTTGTTGTTTATTTGACGTTGTAGTTGTTGTTGTTATTGTATTTGTTGTTGTTGTTGTTGCTTATTTGACGTTGTTGTTATTGTTGTTTTTTATTTGACGTTCTTGTGGCTTTTGTTTATTTGACGTTATTGTGGTTGTTGTTTATTTGACGTTGTTGTTGTTGTTGTTTATTTGGCGGTGTTGTTGTTGTTGTTTATTTGACGTTGTTGTTGTTGTTGTTTATTTGACGTTGTTGTTGTTGTTGACGTTGTTGTTGTTTATTTGATGTTGTTGTTGTTTGACATAGTTGTTGTTGTTTATTTCACGTTGTTGTTGTTGACATTGTTGTTCATTTGACGTTGTTGTTGTTATTTATTTGACGTTGTTGTTGTTGTTGACGTTGTTGTTGTTGTTGTTTATTTGATGTTGTTGTTGTTGTTTATTTGACATTGTTGTTGTTGTTGACGGTGTTGTTGTTGTTGTTGTTTATTTGACATTGTTGTTGTTGTTGTTGACGTTGTTGTTGTTGTTTATTTGACGTTGTTGTTGTTGTTTTTGTTGTTGCTGTTGTTGTTGTTTATTTGACGTTGTTGTTGTTGTTTATTTGACGTTGTTGTTGTTGTTGTTTATTTGACGTTGTTGTTGTTGACGTTGTTGTTGTTATTGTTTATTTGACGTTGTTGTTGTTGTTTATTTGACGTAGTTGTTGTTTTGACGTTGTTGTTGTTGTTTATTTGATGTTTTTGTTGTTGTTGATGTAGTTGTTGTTTTTGTTGTTGTTTATTTGACGTTGTTGTTGTTGTTTATTTGACGTTGTTGTTGTTGTTTATTTGACGTTGTTGTTGTTGTTATTGTTGTTGTTGTTGTTGTTTATTTGACGTTGTTGTTGTTGTTGTTTATTTGACGTTGTTGTTGTTGTTGTTGTTGTTGTTTATTTGACGTTGTTGTTGTTGTTGACGTTTATTTGACGTTGTTGTTGTTGTTGTTGTTTATTTGACGTTGTTGTTGTTGTTGTTGTTGTTGTTTATTTGATGTTGTTGCTGTTGTTGTTGTTTATTTGACGTTGTTGTTGTTTATTTTACATAGTTGTTGTTATTGTTTATTTGACGTTGTTGTTGTTGTTGTTGTTGTTGTTTATTTGACGTTGATGTTGTTGTTGTTGACGTTGTTGTTGTTGTTGTTTATTTGACATTGTTGTTGTTGACGTTGTTGTTGTTGTTTATTTCACGTTGTTGTTGTTGTTGTTTATTTGACGTTGTTGTTGTTGTTGTTTATTTGACGTTGTTGTTGTTGTTTATTTGACGTTGTTGTTGTTGTTGTTTATTTGACGGTGTTGTTGTTGTTATTTATTTGACGTTGTTGTTGTCGTTGTTTATTTGACGTAGTTGTTGTTGACGTTGTTGTTGTTGTTGTTGTTTATTTGACGTTGTTGTTGTTGTTGACATAGTTGTTGTTGTTGTTGTTTATTTGACGTTGTTGTTGTTGTTGTTTATTTGACGTTGTTGTTGTTGTTGACATAGTTTTTGTTGTTGTTGTTGTTTATTTGACGTTGTTGTTGTTGTTGACATTGTTGTTGTTGTTGTTGTTGTTTATTTGACATTGTTGTTGTTGTTGACGTTGTTGTTGTTGTTGTTGTTGTTTATTTGACATTGTTGTTGTTGTTGTTGTTGTTGTTGATGTTGTTGGTGTTGTTGTTTATTTTACGTTGTTGTTGTTGTTGCTGTTGTTGTTTATTTGACGTTGGTTTAGTTGTTGTTGTTTATTTGACGTTGTTGTTGTTGTTTATCTGACGTTGTTGTTGACATTGTTGTTGTTGTTGTTGTCGATGTTGTTGTTGTTGTTTATTTGACGTTGTTGTTGTTGTTGTTTATTTGACGTTGTTGTTGTTGTTGTTATTGTTGTTTATTTGATGGTGTTGTTGTTGTTGTTGTTGTTTATATGACGTTGTTGTTGTTGTTTATTTGACGTTGTTGTTGTTGTTGACGTTGTTGTTGTTATTGTTTATTTGATGTTGTTGTTGTTGTTGTTGGCATAGTTGGTGTTGTTTATTTCACGTTGTTGTTGTTGACGTTGTTGTTTATTTGACGTTGTTGTTGTTGTTTATTTGATGTTGTTATTGTTGTTGACGTTGTTATTGTTGTTGTTTATTTGAAGTTGTTGTTGTTTATTTGACATTGTGGTTGTTGTTGACGGTGTTGTTGTTGTTGTTGTTGTTTATTTGACATTGTTGTTGTTGTTGTTGTTGACGTTGTTGTTGTTGTTTATTTGACGTTGTTGTTGTTGTTGACATAGTTTATGTTTGACGTTGTTGTTGTTGTTGTTGACATAGTTGTTTTTTGACGTTGTTGTTGTTGTTGACGTTGTCGTTGTTGTTTATTTGACGTTGTTGTTGTTGTTGATGATTATTTGACGTTGTTGTTGTTATTTATTTGACGTTGTTGTTGTTGTTTATTTGACGTTGTTGTTTATTTGACGTTGTTGTTGTTGACGTTGTTGTTGTTGTTTATTTAACGTAGTTGTTGTTTGACGTTGTTGTTATTGTTGACGCCGTCGTTGTTGTTTATTTGACGTTGTTGTTGTTGTTGTTGTTGATTATTTGACGTTGTTGTTGTTGTTGTTTATTTGACGTTGTTATTGTTTATTTGACGTTGTTGTTTATTTGACGTTGTTGTTGTCGACATTGTTGTTCATTTGACGTTGTTGTTGTTATTTATTTGACGTTGTTGTTGTTGTTGACGTTGTTGTTGTTGTTGTTTATTTGATGTTGTTGTTGTTGTTGTTTATTTGACATTGTTGTTGTCGTTGACGGTGTTGTTGTTGTTGTTGTTTATTTGACATTGTTGTTGTTGTTGTTGTTGACGTTGTTGTTGTTGTTTATTTGACGTTGTTGTTGTTTTTGTTGTTACTGTTGTTGTTGTTGTTTATTTGACGTTGTTGTTGTTGTTGTTGTTGTTGTTTATTTGACGTTGTTGTTGTTGACGATTATGTTGTTATTGTTAATTTGACGTTGTTGTTGTTGTTTATTTGACGGAGTTGTTGTTGTTGACGTTGTTGTTGTTGTTTATTTGACGTTTTTGTTGTTGTTGTTGTTTTTGTTGTTGTTTATTTGACGTTGTTGTTGTTGTTTATTTGACGTTGTTGTTGTTGTTGTTTATTTGACGTTGTTGTTGTTGTTATTGTTGTTGTTGTTGTTTATTTGACGTTGTTGTTGTTGTTGTTTATTTGACGTTGTTGTTGTTGTTGTTGTTTATTTGACGTTGTTGTTGTTGTTGACGTTTATTTGACGTTGTTGTTGTTGTTATTGTTGTTGTTTATTTGACGTTGTTGTTGTTGTTGTTATTTATTTGACGCTGTTGTTGTTGTTATTGTTGTTGTTGTTGTTTATTTGACGTTGTTGCTGTTGTTGTTGTTGTTTATTTGACGTTGTTGTTGTTTATTTTACATAGTTGTTGTTATTGTTTATTTGACGTTGTTGTTGTTGTTGTTTATTTGACGTTGATGTTGTTGTTGTTGACGTTGTTGTTGTTGTTGTTTATTTGACGTTGTTGTTGTTGACGTTGTTGTTGTTGTTTATTTGACGTTGTTGTTGTTGTTGTTTATTTGACGTTGTTGTTGTTGTTTATTTGACGTTGTTGTTGTTGTTGTTTATTTGACGGTGTTGTTGTTGTTGTTATTTATTTGATGTTGTTGTTGTTGTTTATTTGACGTAGTTGTTGTTGACGTTGTTGTTGTTGTTTATTTGACGTTGTTGTTGTTGTTGACATAGTTGTTGTTGTTGTTGTTTATTTGACGTTGTTGTTATTGTTGTTTATTTGACGTTGTTGTTGTTGTTGACATAGTTGTTGTTGTTGTTGTTTATTTGACGTTGTTGTTGTTGTTTATTTGACGTTGTTGTTGTTGTTGACATTGTTGTTGTTGTTGTTTATTTGACATTGTTGTTGTTGTTTATTTGACATTGGTGATGTTGTTTATTTTACGTTGTTGTAGTTGTTGTTGTTTATTTGACGTTGGTTTAGTTGTTGTTGTTTATTTGACGTTGTTGTTGTTGTTTATCTGACGTTGTTGTTGACATTGTTGTTGTTGTTGTTGATGTTGTTGTTGTTGTTGTTTATTTGTAGTTGTTGTTGTTGTTTATTTGACGTTGTTGTTGTTGTTGTTGTTTATTTGATGGTGTTGTTGTTGTTGTTTATTTGACGTTGTTGTTGTTGTTTATTTGACGTTGTTGTTGTTGTTTATTTGACGTTGTTGTTGTTGTTGACGTTGTTGTTTATATTATGTTGTTGACATAGTTGGTGTTGTTTATTTGACGTTGTTGTTGTTGACGTTCTTGTTTATTTGACGTTGTTGTTGTTGTTTATTTGACGTTGTTATTGTTGTTGACGTTGTTGTTGTTGTTGTTGTTTATTTGAAGTTGTTGTTGTTTATTTGACATTGTGGTTGTTGTTGACGGTGTTGTTGTTGTTGTTGTTTATTTGACATTATTGTTGTTGTTGTTGACGTTGTTGTTGTTGTTGTTGTTGTTTATTTGACGTTGTTGTTGTTGTTGACATAGTTGTTGTTTGACGTTGTTGTTGTTGTTGTTGACATAGTTGTTTTTTGACGTTGTTGTTGTTGTTGTTGACGTTGATGTTTATTTGACATTGTTGTTGTTGTTGTTGACGTCGTTGTTGGTGTTTATTTGACGTTGTTGTTGTTGTTGTTGTTGATTATTTGACGTTGTTGTTGTTGTTTATTTGACGTTGTTGTTGTTTATTTGACGTTGTTGTTTATTTGACGTTGTTGTTGTTGACGTTGTTGTTGTTGTTGTTGTTTATTTGACGTAGTTGTTGTTGACGTTGTAGTTGTTGTTTATTTGACGTTTTTGTTGTTGTTGATGTTGTTGTTGTTTTTGTTGTTGTTTATTTGACGTTGTAGTTGTTGTTGTTCTTGTATTTGTTGTTGTTGTTGTTGCTTATTTGACGTTGTTGTTATTGTTGTTTTTTATTTGACGTTCTTGTGGCTTTTGTTTATTTGACGTTATTGTGGTTGTTGTTTATTTGACGTTGTTGTTGTTGTTGTTTATTTGGCGGTGTTGTTGTTGTTGTTTATTTGACGTTGTTGTTGTTGTTGTTTATTTGACGTTGTTGTTGTTGTTGACGTTGTTGTTGTTTATTTGATGTTGTTGTTGTTTGACATAGTTGTTGTTGTTTATTTCACGTTGTTGTTGTTGACATTGTTGTTCATTTGACGTTGTTGTTGTTATTTATTTGACGTTGTTGTTGTTGTTGACGTTGTTGTTGTTGTTGTTTATTTGATGTTGTTGTTGTTGTTTATTTGACATTGTTGTTGTTATTGTTGACAGTGTTGTTGTTGTTGTTGTTGTTGTTTATTTGACATTGTTGTTGTTGTTGTTGACGTTGTTGTTGTTGTTTATTTGACGTTGTTGTTGTTGTTTTTGTTGTTGCTGTTGTTGTTGTTTATTTGACATTGTTGTTGTTGTTTATTTGACGTTGTTGTTGTTGTTGTTTATTTGACGTTGTTGTTGTTGACGTTGTTGTTGTTATTGTTTATTTGACGTTGTTGTTGTTGTTTATTTGACGTAGTTGTTGTTTTGACGTTGTTGTTGTTGTTTATTTGATGTTTTTGTTGTTGTTGATGTAGTTGTTGTTTTTGTTGTTGTTTATTTGACGTTGTTGTTGTTGTTTATTTGACGTTGTTGTTGTTGTTTATTTGACGTTGTTGTTGTTGTTATTGTTGTTGTTGTTGTTTATTTGACGTTGTTGTTGTTGTTGTTGTTGTTTATTTGACGTTGTTGTTGTTGTTGTTTATTTGACGTTGTTGTTGTTGTTGACGTTTATTTGACGTTGTTGTTGTTGTTGTTGTTTATTTGACGTTGTTGTTGTTGTTGACGTTGTTGTTGTTGTTGTTATTTATTTGACGTTGTTGTTATTGTTGTTGTTGTTGTTTATTTGACGTTGTTGTTGTTGTTGTTGTTTATTTGACGTTGTTGTTGTTTATTTTACATAGTTGTTGTTATTGTTTATTTGACGTTGTTGTTGTTGTTGTTGTTGTTGTTTATTTGACGTTGATGTTGTTGTTGTTGACGTTGTTGTTGTTGTTGTTTATTTGACATTGTTGTTGTTGACGTTGTTGTTGTTGTTTATTTGACGTTGTTGTTGTTGTTGTTTATTTGACGTTGTTGTTGTTGTTGTTTATTTGACGTTGTTGTTGTTGTTTATTTGACGTTGTTGTTGTTGTTGTTTATTTGACGGTGTTGTTGTTGTTATTTATTTGACGTTGTTGTTTATTTGACGTAGTTGTTGTTGACGTTGTTGTTGTTGTTGTTGTTTATTTGACGTTGTTGTTGTTGTTGACATAGTTGTTGTTGTTGTTGTTTATTTGACGTTGTTGTTGTTGTTGTTTATTTGACGTTGTTGTTGACATAGTTTTTGTTGTTGTTGTTGTTTATTTGACGTTGTTGTTGTTGTTGACATTGTTGTTGTTGTTGTTGTTGTTTATTTGACATTGTTGTTGTTGTTGACGTTGTTGTTGTTGTTGTTGTTGTTTATTTGACATTGTTGTTGTTGTTGTTGTTGTTGATGTTGTTGGTGTTGTTGTTTATTTTACGTTGTTGTTGTTGTTGCTGTTGTTGTTTATTTGACGTTGGTTTAGTTGTTGTTGTTTATTTGACGTTGTTGTTGTTGTTTATCTGACGTTGTTGTTGACATTGTTGTTGTTGTTGTTGTTGTCGATGTTGTTGTTGTTGTTTATTTGACGTTGTTGTTGTTGTTGTTTATTTGACGTTGTTGTTGTTGTTGTTATTGTTGTTTATTTGATGGTGTTGTTGTTGTTGTTGTTGTTTATTTGACGTTGTTGTTGTTGTTTATTTGACGTTGTTGTTGTTGTTGACGTTGTTGTTGTTGTTGTTTATTTGATGTTGTTGTTGTTGTTGTTGACATAGTTGGTGTTGTTTATTTCACGTTGTTGTTGTTGACGTTGTTGTTTATTTGACGTTGTTGTTGTTGTTTATTTGATGTTGTTATTGTTGTTGACGTTGTTGTTGTTGTTGTTTATTTGACGTTGATGTTGTTGTTGTTGACGTTGTTGTTGTTGTTGTTGTTTATTTGACGTTGTTGTTGTTGACGTTGTTGTTGTTGTTTATTTGACGTTGTTGTTGTTGTTGTTTATTTGACGTTGTTGTTGTTGTTTATTTGACGTTGTTGTTGTTGTTGTTTATTTGACGGTGTTGTTGTTGTTGTTATTTATTTGATGTTGTTGTTGTTGTTTATTTGACGTAGTTGTTGTTGACGTTGTTGTTGTTGTTGTTTATTTGACGTTGTTGTTGTTGTTGACATAGTTGTTGTTGTTGTTGTATATTTGACGTTGTTGTTGTTGTTGTTGTTTATTTGACGTTGTTGTTGTTGTTGACATAGTTGTTGTTGTTGTTGTTTATTTGACGTTGTTGTTGTTGTTGTTTATTTGACGTTGTTGTTGTTGTTGACATTGTTGTTGTTGTTGTTGTTTATTTGACATTGTTGTTGTTGTTTATTTGACATTGGTGTTGTTGTTTATTTTACGTTGTTGTAGTTGTTGTTGTTTATTTGACGTTGGTTTAGTTGTTGTTGTTTATTTGACGTTGTTGTTGTTGTTTATCTGACGTTGTTGTTGACATTGTTGTTGTTGTTGTTGATGTTGTTGTTGTTGTTGTTTATTTGACGTTGTTGTTGTTGTTTATTTGACGTTGTTGTTGTTGTTGTTGTTTATTTGATGGTGTTGTTGTTGTTGTTTATTTGACGTTGTTGTTGTTGTTTATTTGACGTTGTTGTTGTTGTTTATTTGACGTTGTTGTTGTTGTTGACGTTGTTGTTTATTTGATGTTGTTGACATAGTTGGTGTTGTTTATTTGACGTTGTTGTTGTTGACGTTCTTGTTTATTTGACGTTGTTGTTGTTGTTTATTTGACGTTGTTATTGTTGTTGACGTTGTTGTTGTTGTTGTTTATTTGAAGTTGTTGTTGTTTATTTGACATTGTGGTTGTTGTTGACGGTGTTGTTGTTGTTGTTGTTTATTTGACATTATTGTTGTTGTTGTTGAAGTTGTTGTTGTTGTTGTTGTTGTTTATTTGACGTTGTTGTTGTTGTTGACATAGTTGTTGTTTGACGTTGTTGTTGTTGTCGTTGACATAGTTGTTTTTTGACGTTGTTGTTGTTGTTGTTGACGTTGATGTTTATTTGACATTGTTGTTGTTGTTGTTGACGTCGTTGTTGGTGTTTATTTGACGTTGTTGTTGTTGTTGTTGTTGATTATTTGACGTTGTTGTTGTTGTTTATTTGACGTTGTTGTTGTTTATTTGACGTTGTTGTTTATTTGACGTTGTTGTTGTTGACGTTGTTGTTGTTGTTGTTGTTTATTTGACGTAGTTGTTGTTGACGTTGTAGTTGTTGTTTATTTGACGTTTTTGTTGTTGTTGATGTTGTTGTTGTTTTTGTTGTTGTTTATTTGACGTTGTAGTTGTTGTTGTTCTTGTATTTGTTGTTGTTGTTGTTGCTTATTTGACGTTGTTGTTATTGTTGTTTTTTATTTGACGTTCTTGTGGCTTTTGTTTATTTGACGTTATTGTGGTTGTTGTTTATTTGACGTTGTTGTTGTTGTTGTTTATTTGGCGGTGTTGTTGTTGTTGTTTATTTGACGTTGTTGTTGTTGTTTATTTGACGTTGTTGTTGTTGTTGACGTTGTTGTTGTTTATTTGATGTTGTTATTGTTTGACATAGTTGTTGTTGTTTATTTCACGTTGTTGTTGTTGACATTGTTGTTCATTTGACGTTGTTGTTGTTATTTATTTGACGTTGTTGTTGTTGTTGACGTTGTTGTTGTTGTTGTTTATTTGATGTTGTTGTTGTTGTTTATTTGACATTGTTGTTGTTGTTGTTGACGGTGTTGTTGTTGTTGTTGTTGTTTATTTGACATTGTTGTTGTTGTTGTTGACGTTGTTGTTGTTGTTTATTTGACGTTGTTGTTGTTGTTTTTGTTGTTGCTGTTGTTGTTGTTTATTTGACATTGTTGTTGTTGTTTATTTGACGTTGTTGTTGTTGTTGTTTATTTGACGTTGTTGTTGTTGACGTTGTTGTTGTTATTGTTTATTTGACGTTGTTGTTGTTGTTTATTTGACGTAGTTGTTGTTTTGACGTTGTTGTTGTTGTTTATTTGATGTTTTTATTGTTGTTGATGTAGTTGTTGTTTTTGTTGTTGTTTATTTGACGTTGTTGTTGTTGTTTATTTGACGTTGTTGTTGTTGTTTATTTGACGTTGTTGTTGTTGTTATTGTTGTTGTTGTTGTTTATTTGACGTTGTTGTTGTTGTTGTTGTTGTTGTTTATTTGACGTTGTTGTTGTTGTTGTTTATTTGACGTTGTTGTTGTTGTTGACGTTTATTTGACGTTGTTGTTGTTGTTGTTGTTTATTTGACGTTGTTGTTGTTGTTGACGTTGTTGTTGTTGTTGTTATTTATTTGACGTTGTTGTTATTGTTGTTGTTGTTGTTTATTTGACGTTGTTGCTGGTGTTGTTGTTTATCTGACGTTGTTGTTGTTTATTTTACATAGTTGTTGTTATTGTTTATTTGACGTTGTTGTTGTTGTTGTTGTTGTTGTTGTTTATTTGACGTTGATGTTGTTGTTGTTGACGTTGTTGTTGTTGTTGTTTATTTGACATTGTTGTTGTTGACGTTGTTGTTGTTGTTTATTTGACGTTGTTGTTGTTGTTGTTTATTTGACGTTGTTGTTGTTGTTGTTTATTTGACGTTGTTGTTGTTGTTTATTTGACGTTGTTGTTGTTGTTGTTTATTTGACGGTGTTGTTGTTGTTATTTATTTGACGTTGTTGTTTATTTGACGTAGTTGTTGTTGACGTTGTTGTTGTTGTTGTTGTTTATTTGACGTTATTGTTGTTGTTGACATAGTTATTGTTGTTGTTGTTTATTTGACGTTGTTGTTGTTGTTGTTTATTTGACGTTGTTGTTGTTGTTGACATAGTTTTTGTTGTTGTTGTTGTTGTTTATTTGACGTTGTTGTTGTTGTTGACATTGTTGTTGTTGTTGTTGTTGTTTATTTGACATTGTTGTTGTTGTTGACGTTGTTGTTGTTGTTATTGTTGTTTATTTGACATTGTTGTTGTTGTTGTTGTTGTTGATGTTGTTGGTGTTGTTGTTTATTTTACGTTGTTGTTGTTGTTGTTGCTGTTGTTGTTTATTTGACGTTGGTTTAGTTGTTGTTGTTTATTTGACGTTGTTGTTGTTGTTTATCTGACGTTGTTGTTGACATTGTTGTTGTTGTTGTTGTTGTCGATGTTGTTGTTGTTGTTTATTTGACGTTGTTGTTGTTGTTTATTTGACGTTGTTGTTGTTGTTGTTGTTTATTTGATGGTGTTGTTGTTGTTGTTTATTTGACGTAGTTGTTGTTGACGTTGTTGTTGTTGTTTATTTGACGTTGTTGTTGTTGTTGTTATTTATTTGATGTTGTTGTTGTTGTTGTTTATTTGACGTAGTTGTTGTTGACGTTGTTGTTGTTGTTGTTTATTTGACGTTGTTGTTGTTGTTGACATAGTTGTTGTTGTTGTTGTTTATTTGACGTTGTTGTTGTTGTTGTTGTTTATTTGACGTTGTTGTTGTTGTTGACATAGTTGTTGTTGTTGTTGTTTAATTGACGTTGTTGTTGTTGTTGTTTATTTGACGTTGTTGTTGTTGTTGACATTGTTGTTGTTGTTGTTTATTTGACATTGTTGTTGTTGTTTATTTGACATTGGTGTTGTTGTTTATTTTACGTTGTTGTAGTTGTTGTTGTTTATTTGACGTTGGTTTAGTTGTTGTTGTTTATTTGACGTTGTTGTTGTTGTTTATCTGACGTTGTTGTTGACATTGTTGTTGTTGTTGTTGATGTTGTTGTTGTTGTTGTTGTTTATTTGACGTTGTTGTTGTTGTTTATTTGACGTTGTTGTTGTTGTTGTTGTTTATTTGATGGTGTTGTTGTTGTTGTTTATTTGACGTTGTTGTTGTTGTTTATTTGACGTTGTTGTTGTTGTTTATTTGACGTTGTTGTTGTTGTTGACGTTGTTGTTTATTTGATGTTGTTGACATAGTTGGTGTTGTTTATTTGACGTTGTTGTTGTTGACGTTCTTGTTTATTTGACGTTGTTGTTGTTGTTGTTGTTTATTTGACGTTGTTATTGTCGTTGACGGTGTTGTTGTTGTTGTTGTTGTTGACGTTGATGTTTATTTGACATTGTTGTTGTTGTTGTTGACGTCGTTGTTGGAGTTTATTTGACGTTGTTGTTGTTGTTGTTGTTGATTATTTGACGTTGTTGTTGTTGTTTATTTGACGTTGTTGTTGTTTATTTGACGTTGTTGTTTATTTGACGTTGTTGTTGTTGACGTTGTTGTTGTTGTTGTTGTTTATTTGACGTAGTTGTTGTTGACGTTGTAGTTGTTGTTTATTTGACGTTTTTGTTGTTGTTGATGTTGTTGTTGTTTTTGTTGTTGTTTATTTGACGTTGTAGTTGTTGTTGTTATTGTATTTGTTGTTGTTGTTGCTGCTTATTTGACGTTGTTGTTATTGTTGTTTTTTATTTGACGTTCTTGTGGCTTTTGTTTATTTGACGTTATTGTGGTTGTTGTTTATTTGACGTTGTTGTTGTTGTTGTTTATTTGGCGGTGTTGTTGTTGTTGTTTATTTGACGTTGTTGTTGTTGTTGTTTATTTGACGTTGTTGTTGTTGTTGACGTTGTTGTTGTTTATTTGATGTTGTTGTTGTTTGACATAGTTGTTGTTGTTTATTTCACGTTGTTGTTGTTGACATTGTTGTTCATTTGACGTTGTTGTTGTTATTTATTTGACGTTGTTGTTGTTGTTGACGTTGTTGTTGTTGTTGTTTATTTGATGTTGTTGTTGTTGTTTATTTGACATTGTTGTTGTTGTTGACGGTGTTGTTGTTGTTGTTGTTGTTTATTTGACATTGTTGTTGTTGTTGTTGACGTTGTTGTTGTTGTTTATTTGACGTTGTTGTTGTTGTTTTTGTTGTTGCTGTTGTTGTTGTTTATTTGACGTTGTTGTTGTTGTTTATTTGACGTTGTTGTTGTTGTTGTTTATTTGACGTTGTTGTTGTTGACGTTGTTGTTGTTATTGTTTATTTGACGTTGTTGTTGTTGTTTATTTGACGTAGTTGTTGTTTTGACGTTGTTGTTGTTGTTTATTTGATGTTTTTGTTGTTGTTGATGTAGTTGTTGTTTTTGTTGTTGTTTATTTGACGTTGTTGTTGTTGTTTATTTGACGTTGTTGTTGTTGTTTATTTGACGTTGTTGTTGTTGTTATTGTTGTTGTTGTTGTTGTTTATTTGACGTTGTTGTTGTTGTTGTTGTTTATTTGACGTTGTTGTTGTTGTTGTTGTTGTTTATTTGACGTTGTTGTTGTTGTTGACGTTTATTTGACGTTGTTGTTGTTGTTGTTGTTTATTTGACGTTGTTGTTGTTGTTGACGTTGTTGTTGTTGTTGTTATTTATTTGACGTTGTTGTTATTGTTGTTGTTGTTGTTTATTTGACGTTGTTGCTGTTGTTGTTGTTTATTTGACGTTGTTGTTGTTTATTTTACATAGTTGTTGTTATTGTTTATTTGACGTTGTTGTTGTTGTTGTTGTTGTTGTTGTTTATTTGACGTTGATGTTGTTGTTGTTGACGTTGTTGTTGTTGTTGTTGTTTATTTGACATTGTTGTTGTTGACGTTGTTGTTGTTGTTTATTTCACGTTGTTGTTGTTGTTGTTTATTTGACGTTGTTGTTGTTGTTGTTTATTTGACGTTGTTGTTGTTGTTTATTTGACGTTGTTGTTGTTGTTGTTTATTTGACGGTGTTGTTGTTGTTATTTATTTGACGTTGTTGTTGTCGTTGTTTATTTGACGTAGTTGTTGTTGACGTTGTTGTTGTTGTTGTTTATTTGACGTTGTTGTTGTTGTTGACATAGTTGTTGTTGTTGTTGTTGTTTATTTGACGTTGTTGTTGTTGTTGTTTATTTGACGTTGTTGTTGTTGTTGACATAGTTTTTGTTGTTGTTGTTGTTTATTTGACGTTGTTGTTGTTGTTGACATTGTTGTTGTTGTTGTTGTTGTTTATTTGACATTGTTGTTGTTGTTGACGTTGTTGTTGTTGTTGTTGTTGTTTATTTGACATTGTTGTTGTTGTTGTTGTTGTTGATGTTGTTGGTGTTGTTGTTTATTTTACGTTGCTGTTGTTGTTGCTGTTGTTGTTTATTTGACGTTGGTTTAGTTGTTGTTGTTTATTTGACGTTGTTGTTGTTGTTTATCTGACGTTGTTGTTGACATTGTTGTTGTTGTTGTTGTCGATGTTGTTGTTGTTGTTTATTTGACGTTGTTGTTGTTGTTGTTTATTTGACGTTGTTGTTGTTGTTGTTGTTATTGTTGTTTATTTGATGGTGTTGTTGTTGTTGTTGTTGTTTATTTGACGTTGTTGTTGTTGTTTATTTGACGTTGTTGTTGTTGTTGACGTTGTTGTTGTTATTGTTTATTTGATGTTGTTGTTGTTGTTGTTGGCATAGTTGGTGTTGTTTATTTCACGTTGTTGTTGTTGACGTTGTTGTTTATTTGACGTTGTTGTTGTTGTTTATTTGATGTTGTTATTGTTGTTGACGTTGTTATTGTTGTTGTTTATTTGAAGTTGTTGTTGTTTATTTGACATTGTGGTTGTTGTTGACGGTGTTGTTGTTGTTGTTGTTGTTTATTTGACATTGTTGTTGTTGTTGTTGTTGACGTTGTTGTTTTTGTTTATTTGACGTTGTTGTTGTTGTTGACATAGTTTATGTTTGACGTTGTTGTTGTTGTTGTTGACATAGTTGTTTTTTGACGTTGTTGTTGTTGTTGACGTTGTCGTTGTTGTTTATTTGACGTTGTTGTTGTTGTTGATGATTATTTGACGTTGTTGTTGTTATTTATTTGACGTTGTTGTTGTTGTTTATTTGACGTTGTTGTTTATTTGACGTTGTTGTTGTTGACGTTGTTGTTGTTGTTTATTTAACGTAGTTGTTGTTTGACGTTGTTGTTATTGTTGACGCCGTCGTTGTTGTTTATTTGACGTTGTTGTTGTTGTTGTTGTTGATTATTTGACGTTGTTGTTGTTGTTGTTTATTTGACGTTGTTATTGTTTATTTGACGTTGTTGTTTATTTGACGTTGTTGTTGTCGACATTGTTGTTCATTTGACGTTGTTGTTGTTATTTATTTGACGTTGTTGTTGTTGTTGACGTTGTTGTTGTTGTTGTTTATTTGATGTTGTTGTTGTTGTTGTTTATTTGACATTGTTGTTGTCGTTGACGGTGTTGTTGTTGTTGTTGTTGTTTATTTGACATTGTTGTTGTTGTTGTTGTTGACGTTGTTGTTGTTGTTTATTTGACGTTGTTGTTGTTTTTGTTGTTGCTGTTGTTGTTGTTGTTTATTTGACGTTGTTGTTGTTGTTGTTGTTGTTTATTTGACGTTGTTGTTGTTGACGATGTTGTTGTTATTGTTAATTTGACGTTGTTGTTGTTGTTTATTTGACGGAGTTGTTGTTGTTGACGTTGTTGTTGTTGTTTATTTGACGTTTTTGTTGTTGTTGTTGTTTTTGTTGTTGTTTATTTGACGTTGTTGTTGTTGTTTATTTGACGTTGTTGTTGTTGTTGTTTATTTGACGTTGTTGTTGTTGTTATTGTTGTTGTTGTTTATTTGACGTTATTGTTGTTGTTGTTTATTTGACGTTGTTGTTGTTGTTGTTGTTTATTTGACGTTGTTGTTGTTGTTGACGTTTATTTGACGTTGTTGTTGTTATTGTTGTTGTTTATTTGACGTTGTTGTTGTTGTTGTTATTTATTTGACGCTGTTGTTGTTGTTATTGTTGTTGTTGTTGTTTATTTGACGTTGTTGCTGTTGTTGTTGTTTATTTGACGTTGTTGTTGTTTATTTTACATAGTTGTTGTTATTGTTTATTTGACGTTGTTGTTGTTGTTGTTTATTTGACGTTGATGTTGTTGTTGTTGACGTTGTTGTTGTTGTTGTTGTTTATTTGACGTTGTTGTTGTTGACGTTGTTGTTGTTGTTTATTTGACGTTGTTGTTGTTGTTGTTTATTTGACGTTGTTGTTGTTGTTTATTTGACGTTGTTGTTGTTGTTGTTTATTTGACGGTGTTGTTGTTGTTGTTATTTATTTGATGTTGTTGTTGTTGTTGTTTATTTGACGTAGTTGTTGTTGACGTTGTTGTTGTTGTTGTTTATTTGACGTTGTTGTTGTTGTTGACATAGTTGTTGTTGTTGTTGTTTATTTGACGTTGTTGTTGTTGTTGTTGTTTATTTGACGTTGTTGTTGTTGTTGACATAGTTGTTGTTGTTGTTGTTTAATTGACGTTGTTGTTGTTGTTGTTTATTTGACGTTGTTGTTGTTGTTGACATTGTTGTTGTTGTTGTTTATTTGACATTGTTGTTGTTGTTTATTTGACATTGGTGTTGTTGTTTATTTTACGTTGTTGTAGTTGTTGTTGTTTATTTGACGTTGGTTTAGTTGTTGTTGTTTATTTGACGTTGTTGTTGTTGTTTATCTGACGTTGTTGTTGACATTGTTGTTGTTGTTGTTGATGTTGTTGTTGTTGTTGTTGTTTATTTGACGTTGTTGTTGTTGTTTATTTGACGTTGTTGTTGTTGTTGTTGTTGTTTATTTGATGGTGTTGTTGTTGTTGTTTATTTGACGTTGTTGTTGTTGTTTATTTGACGTTGTTGTTGTTGTTTATTTGACGTTGTTGTTGTTGTTGACGTTGTTGTTTATTTGATGTTGTTGACATAGTTGGTGTTGTTTATTTGACGTTGTTGTTGTTGACGTTCTTGTTTATTTGACGTTGTTGTTGTTGTTGTTGTTTATTTGACGTTGTTATTGTCGTTGACGGTGTTGTTGTTGTTGTTGTTTATTTCAAATTGTTGTTGTTGTTGTTGTTGACGTTGTTGTTGTTGTTTATTTGACGTTGTTGTTGTTTTTGTTGTTGCTGTTGTTGTTGTTGTTTATTTGACGTTGTTGTTGTTGTTGTTGTTGTTTATTTGACGTTGTTGTTGTTGACGATGTTGTTGTTATTGTTAATTTGACGTTGTTGTTGTTGTTTATTTGACGGAGTTGTTGTTGTTGACGTTGTTGTTGTTGTTTATTTGACGTTTTTGTTGTTGTTGTTGTTTTTGTTGTTGTTTATTTGACGTTGTTGTTGTTGTTGTTTATTTGACGTTGTTGTTGTTGTTGTTTATTTGACGTTGTTGTTGTTGTTATTGTTGTTGTTGTTGTTTATTTGACGTTGTTGTTGTTGTTGTTTATTTGACGTTGTTGTTGTTGTTATTGTTGTTGTTGTTGTTTATTTGACGTTGTTGTTGTTGTTGTTTATTTGACGTTGTTGTTGTTGTTGTTGTTTATTTGACGTTGTTGTTGTTGTTGACGTTTATTTGACGTTGTTGTTGTTGTTATTGTTGTTGTTTATTTGACGTTGTTGTTGTTGTTGACATTGTTGTTGTTGTTGTTATTTATTTGACGTTGTTGTTGTTGTTATTGTTGTTGTTGTTGTTTATTTGACGTTGTTGCTGTTGTTGTTGTTTATTTGACGTTGTTGTTGTTTATTTTACATAGTTGTTGTTATTGTTTATTTGACGTTGTTGTTGTTGTTGTTTATTTGACGTTGATGTTGTTGTTGTTGACGTTGTTGTTGTTGTTGTTGTTTATTTGACGTTATTGTTGTTGACGTTGTTGTTGTTGTTTATTTGACGTTGTTGTTGTTGTTGTTGTTTATTTGACGTTGTTGTTGTTGTTTATTTGACGTTGTTGTTGTTGTTGTTTATTTGACGGTGTTGTTGTTGTTGTTATTTATTTGATGTTGTTGTTGTTGTTGTTTATTTGACGTAGTTGTTGTTGACGTTGTTGTTGTTGTTGTTTATTTGACGTTGTTGTTGTTGTTGACATAGTTGTTGTTGTTGTTGTTTATTTGACGTTGTTGTTGTTGTTGTTGTTTATTTGACGTTGTTATTGTTGTTGACATAGTTGTTGTTGTTGTTGTTTATTTGACGTTGTTGTTGTTGTTGTTTATTTGACGTTGTTGTTGTTGTTGACATTGTTGTTGTTGTTGTTTATTTGACATTGTTGTTGTTGTTTATTTGACATTGGTGTTGTTGTTTATTTTACGTTGTTGTAGTTGTTGTTGTTTATTTGACGTTGGTTTAGTTGTTGTTGTTTATTTGACGTTGTTGTTGTTGTTTATTTGACGTTGTTGTTGTTGTTGTTGTTTATTTGATGGTGTTGTTGTTGTTGTTTATTTGACGTTGTTGTTGTTGTTTATTTGACGTTGTTGTTGTTGTTTATTTGACGTTGTTGTTGTTGTTGTTGACGTTGTTGTTTATTTGATGTTGTTGACATAGTTGGTGTTGTTTATTTGACGTTGTTGTTGTTGACGTTCTTGTTTATTTTACGTTGTTGTTGTTGTTTATTTGACGTTGTTATTGTTGTTGACGTAGTTGTTGTTGTTGTTGTTTATTTGAAGTTGTTGTTGTTTATTTGACATTGTGGTTGTTGTTGACGGTGTTGTTGTTGTTGTTGTTTATTTGACATTATTGTTGTTGTTGTTGACGTTGTTGTTGTTGTTGTTGTTGTTGTTTATTTGACGTTGTTGTTGTTGTTGTTGACATAGTTGTTGTTTGACGTTGTTGTTGTTGTTGTTGACATAGTTGTTTTTTGACGTTGTTGTTGTTGTTGACGTTGATGTTTATTTGACATTGTTGTTGTTGTTGTTGACGTCGTTGTTGGAGTTTATTTGACGTTGTTGTTGTTGTTGTTGATTATTTGACGTTGTTGTTGTTGTTTATTTGACGTTGTTGTTGTTTATTTGACGTTGTTGTTTATTTGACGTTGTTGTTGTTGACGTTGTTGTTGTTGTTGTTGTTTATTTGACGTAGTTGTTGTTGACGTTGTAGTTGTTGTTTATTTGACGTTTTTATTGTTGTTGATGTTGTTGTTGTTTTTGTTGTTGTTTATTTGACGTTGTAGTTGTTGTTGTTATTGTATTTGTTGTTGTTGTTGTTGCTTATTTGACGTTGTTGTTATTGTTGTTTTTTATTTGACGTTCTTGTGGCTTTTGTTTATTTGACGTTATTGTGGTTGTTGTTTATTTGACGTTGTTGTTGTTGTTGTTTATTTGGCGGTGTTGTTGTTGTTGTTTATTTGACGTTGTTGTTGTTGTTGTTTATTTGACGTTGTTGTTGTTGTTGACGTTGTTGTTGTTTATTTGATGTTGTTGTTGTTTGACATAGTTGTTGTTGTTTATTTCACGTTGTTGTTGTTGACATTGTTGTTCATTTGACGTTGTTGTTGTTATTTATTTGACGTTGTTGTTGTTGTTGACGTTGTTGTTGTTGTTGTTTATTTGATGTTGTTGTTGTTGTTTATTTGACATTGTTGTTGTTGTTGACGGTGTTGTTGTTGTTGTTGTTGTTTATTTGACATTGTTGTTGTTGTTGTTGACGTTGTTGTTGTTGTTTATTTGACGTTGTTGTTGTTGTTTTTGTTGTTGCTGTTGTTGTTGTTTATTTGACGTTGTTGTTGTTGTTTATTTGACGTTGTTGTTGTTGTTGTTTATTTGACGTTGTTGTTGTTGACGTTGTTGTTGTTATTGTTTATTTGACGTTGTTGTTGTTGTTTATTTGACGTAGTTGTTGTTTTGACGTTGTTGTTGTTGTTTATTTGATGTTTTTGTTGTTGTTGATGTAGTTGTTGTTTTTGTTGTTGTTTATTTGACGTTGTTGTTGTTGTTTATTTGACGTTGTTGTTGTTGTTTATTTGACGTTGTTGTTGTTGTTATTGTTGTTGTTGTTGTTGTTTATTTGACGTTGTTGTTGTTGTTGTTTATTTGACGTTGTTGTTGTTGTTGTTGTTGTTGTTTATTTGACGTTGTTGTTGTTGTTGACGTTTATTTGACGTTGTTGTTGTTGTTGTTGTTTATTTGACGTTGTTGTTGTTGTTGACGTTGTTGTTGTTGTTGTTATTTATTTGACGTTGTTGTTATTGTTGTTGTTGTTGTTTATTTGATGTTGTTGCTGTTGTTGTTGTTTATTTGACGTTGTTGTTGTTTATTTTACATAGTTGTTGTTATTGTTTATTTGACGTTGTTGTTGTTGTTGTTGTTGTTGTTTATTTGACGTTGATGTTGTTGTTGTTGACGTTGTTGTTGTTGTTGTTTATTTGACATTGTTGTTGTTGACGTTGTTGTTGTTGTTTATTTCACGTTGTTGTTGTTGTTGTTTATTTGACGTTGTTGTTGTTGTTGTTTATTTGACGTTGTTGTTGTTGTTTATTTGACGTTGTTGTTGTTGTTGTTTATTTGACGGTGTTGTTGTTGTTATTTATTTGACGTTGTTGTTGTCGTTGTTTATTTGACGTAGTTGTTGTTGACGTTGTTGTTGTTGTTGTTGTTTATTTGACGTTGTTGTTGTTGTTGACATAGTTGTTGTTGTTGTTGTTTATTTGACGTTGTTGTTGTTGTTGTTTATTTGACGTTGTTGTTGTTGTTGACATAGTTTTTGTTGTTGTTGTTGTTTATTTGACGTTGTTGTTGTTGTTGACATTGTTGTTGTTGTTGTTGTTGTTTATTTGACATTGTTGTTGTTGTTGACGTTGTTGTTGTTGTTGTTGTTTATTTGACATTGTTGTTGTTGTTGTTGTTGTTGTTGTTGATGTTGTTGGTGTTGTTGTTTATTTTACGTTGTTGTTGTTGTTGCTGTTGTTGTTTATTTGACGTTGGTTTAGTTGTTGTTGTTTATTTGACGTTGTTGTTGTTGTTTATCTGACGTTGTTGTTGACATTGTTGTTGTTGTTGTTGTCGATGTTGTTGTTGTTGTTTATTTGACGTTGTTGTTGTTGTTGTTTATTTGACGTTGTTGTTGTTGTTGTTATTGTTGTTTATTTGATGGTGTTGTTGTTGTTGTTGTTGTTTATATGACGTTGTTGTTGTTGTTTATTTGACGTTGTTGTTGTTGTTGACGTTGTTGTTGTTATTGTTTATTTGATGTTGTTGTTGTTGTTGTTGGCATAGTTGGTGTTGTTTATTTCACGTTGTTGTTGTTGACGTTGTTGTTTATTTGACGTTGTTGTTGTTGTTTATTTGATGTTGTTATTGTTGTTGACGTTGTTATTGTTGTTGTTTATTTGAAGTTGTTGTTGTTTATTTGACATTGTGGTTGTTGTTGACGGTGTTGTTGTTGTTGTTGTTGTTTATTTGACATTGTTGTTGTTGTTGTTGTTGACGTTGTTGTTGTTGTTTATTTGACGTTGTTGTTGTTGTTGACATAGTTTATGTTTGACGTTGTTGTTGTTGTTGTTGACATAGTTGTTTTTTGACGTTGTTGTTGTTGTTGACGTTGTCGTTGTTGTTTATTTGACGTTGTTGTTGTTGTTGATGATTATTTGACGTTGTTGTTGTTATTTATTTGACGTTGTTGTTGTTGTTTATTTGACGTTGTTGTTTATTTGACGTTGTTGTTGTTGACGTTGTTGTTGTTGTTTATTTAACGTAGTTGTTGTTTGACGTTGTTGTTATTGTTGACGCCGTCGTTGCTGTTTATTTGACGTTGTTGTTGTTGTTGTTGTTGATTATTTGACGTTGTTGTTGTTGTTGTTTATTTGACGTTGTTATTGTTTATTTGACGTTGTTGTTTATTTGACGTTGTTGTTGTCGACATTGTTGTTCATTTGACGTTGTTGTTGTTATTTATTTGACGTTGTTGTTGTTGTTGACGTTGTTGTTGTTGTTGTTTATTTGATGTTGTTGTTGTTGTTGTTTATTTGACATTGTTGTTGTCGTTGACGGTGTTGTTGTTGTTGTTGTTTATTTGACATTGTTGTTGTTGTTGTTGTTGACGTTGTTGTTGTTGTTTATTTGACGTTGTTGTTGTTTTTGTTGTTACTGTTGTTGTTGTTGTTTATTTGACGTTGTTGTTGTTGTTGTTGTTGTTGTTTATTTGACGTTGTTGTTGTTGACGATGTTGTTGTTATTGTTAATTTGACGTTGTTGTTGTTGTTTATTTGACGGAGTTGTTGTTGTTGACGTTGTTGTTGTTGTTTATTTGACGTTTTTGTTGTTGTTGTTGTTTTTGTTGTTGTTTATTTGACGTTGTTGTTGTTGTTTATTTGACGTTGTTGTTGTTGTTGTTTATTTGACGTTGTTGTTGTTGTTATTGTTGTTGTTGTTGTTTATTTGACGTTGTTGTTGTTGTTGTTTATTTGACGTTGTTGTTGTTGTTGTTGTTTATTTGACGTTGTTGTTGTTGTTGACGTTTATTTGACGTTGTTGTTGTTGTTATTGTTGTTGTTTATTTGACGTTGTTGTTGTTGTTGTTATTTATTTGACGCTGTTGTTGTTGTTATTGTTGTTGTTGTTGTTTATTTGACGTTGTTGCTGTTGTTGTTGTTGTTTATTTGACGTTGTTGTTGTTTATTTTACATAGTTGTTGTTATTGTTTATTTGACGTTGTTGTTGTTGTTGTTTATTTGACGTTGATGTTGTTGTTGTTGACGTTGTTGTTGTTGTTGTTTATTTGACGTTGTTGTTGTTGACGTTGTTGTTGTTGTTTATTTGACGTTGTTGTTGTTGTTGTTGTTTATTTGACGTTGTTGTTGTTGTTTATTTGACGTTGTTGTTGTTGTTGTTTATTTGACGGTGTTGTTGTTGTTGTTATTTATTTGATGTTGTTGTTGTTGTTTATTTGACGTAGTTGTTGTTGACGTTGTTGTTGTTGTTTATTTGACGTTGTTGTTGTTGTTGACATAGTTGTTGTTGTTGTTGTTTATTTGACGTTGTTGTTATTGTTGTTTATTTGACGTTGTTGTTGTTGTTGACATAGTTGTTGTTGTTGTTGTTTATATGACGTTGTTGTTGTTGTTTATTTGACGTTGTTGTTGTTGTTGACATTGTTGTTGTTGTTGTTTATTTGACATTGTTGTTGTTGTTTATTTGACATTGGTGATGTTGTTTATTTTACGTTGTTGTAGTTGTTGTTGTTTATTTGACGTTGGTTTAGTTGTTGTTGTTTATTTGACGTTGTTGTTGTTGTTTATCTGACGTTGTTGTTGACATTGTTGTTGTTGTTGTTGATGTTGTTGTTGTTGTTGTTTATTTGTAGTTGTTGTTGTTGTTTATTTGACGTTGTTGTTGTTGTTGTTGTTTATTTGATGGTGTTGTTGTTGTTGTTTATTTGACGTTGTTGTTGTTGTTTATTTGACGTTGTTGTTGTTGTTTATTTGACGTTGTTGTTGTTGTTGACGTTGTTGTTTATATTATGTTGTTGACATAGTTGGTGTTGTTTATTTGACGTTGTTGTTGTTGACGTTCTTGTTTATTTGACGTTGTTGTTGTTGTTTATTTGACGTTGTTATTGTTGTTGACGTTGTTGTTGTTGTTGTTGTTTATTTGAAGTTGTTGTTGTTTATTTGACATTGTGGTTGTTGTTGACGGTGTTGTTGTTGTTGTTGTTTATTTGACATTATTGTTGTTGTTGTTGACGTTGTTGTTGTTGTTGTTGTTGTTTATTTGACGTTGTTGTTGTTGTTGACATAGTTGTTGTTTGACGTTGTTGTTGTTGTTGTTGACATAGTTGTTTTTTGACGTTGTTGTTGTTGTTGTTGACGTTGATGTTTATTTGACATTGTTGTTGTTGTTGTTGACGTCGTTGTTGGTGTTTATTTGACGTTGTTGTTGTTGTTGTTGTTGATTATTTGACGTTGTTGTTGTTGTTTATTTGACGTTGTTGTTGTTTATTTGACGTTGTTGTTTATTTGACGTTGTTGTTGTTGACGTTGTTGTTGTTGTTGTTGTTTATTTGACGTAGTTGTTGTTGACGTTGTAGTTGTTGTTTATTTGACGTTTTTGTTGTTGTTGATGTTGTTGTTGTTTTTGTTGTTGTTTATTTGACGTTGTAGTTGTTGTTGTTCTTGTATTTGTTGTTGTTGTTGTTGCTTATTTGACGTTGTTGTTATTGTTGTTTTTTATTTGACGTTCTTGTGGCTTTTGTTTATTTGACGTTATTGTGGTTGTTGTTTATTTGACGTTGTTGTTGTTGTTGTTTATTTGGCGGTGTTGTTGTTGTTGTTTATTTGACGTTGTTGTTGTTGTTGTTTATTTGACGTTGTTGTTGTTGTTGACGTTGTTGTTGTTTATTTGATGTTGTTGTTGTTTGACATAGTTGTTGTTGTTTATTTCACGTTGTTGTTGTTGACATTGTTGTTCATTTGACGTTGTTGTTGTTATTTATTTGACGTTGTTGTTGTTGTTGACGTTGTTGTTGTTGTTGTTTATTTGATGTTGTTGTTGTTGTTTATTTGACATTGTTGTTGTTATTGTTGACAGTGTTGTTGTTGTTGTTGTTGTTGTTTATTTGACATTGTTGTTGTTGTTGTTGACGTTGTTGTTGTTGTTTATTTGACGTTGTTGTTGTTGTTTTTGTTGTTGCTGTTGTTGTTGTTTATTTGACATTGTTGTTGTTGTTTATTTGACGTTGTTGTTGTTGTTGTTTATTTGACGTTGTTGTTGTTGACGTTGTTGTTGTTATTGTTTATTTGACGTTGTTGTTGTTGTTTATTTGACGTAGTTGTTGTTTTGACGTTGTTGTTGTTGTTTATTTGATGTTTTTGTTGTTGTTGATGTAGTTGTTGTTTTTGTTGTTGTTTATTTGACGTTGTTGTTGTTGTTTATTTGACGTTGTTGTTGTTGTTTATTTGACGTTGTTGTTGTTGTTATTGTTGTTGTTGTTGTTTATTTGACGTTGTTGTTGTTGTTGTTGTTGTTTATTTGACGTTGTTGTTGTTGTTGTTTATTTGACGTTGTTGTTGTTGTTGACGTTTATTTGACGTTGTTGTTGTTGTTGTTGTTTATTTGACGTTGTTGTTGTTGTTGACGTTGTTGTTGTTGTTGTTATTTATTTGACGTTGTTGTTATTGTTGTTGTTGTTGTTTATTTGACGTTGTTGTTGTTGTTGTTGTTTATTTGACGTTGTTGTTGTTTATTTTACATAGTTGTTGTTATTGTTTATTTGACGTTGTTGTTGTTGTTGTTGTTGTTGTTTATTTGACGTTGATGTTGTTGTTGTTGACGTTGTTGTTGTTGTTGTTTATTTGACATTGTTGTTGTTGACGTTGTTGTTGTTGTTTATTTGACGTTGTTGTTGTTGTTGTTTATTTGACGTTGTTGTTGTTGTTGTTTATTTGACGTTGTTGTTGTTGTTTATTTGGCGTTGTTGTTGTTGTTGTTTATTTGACGGTGTTGTTGTTGTTATTTATTTGACGTTGTTGTTTATTTGACGTAGTTGTTGTTGACGTTGTTGTTGTTGTTGTTGTTTATTTGACGTTGTTGTTGTTGTTGACATAGTTGTTGTTGTTGTTGTTTATTTGACGTTGTTGTTGTTGTTGTTTATTTGACGTTGTTGTTGACATAGTTTTTGTTGTTGTTGTTGTTTATTTGACGTTGTTGTTGTTGTTGACATTGTTGTTGTTGTTGTTGTTGTTTATTTGACATTGTTGTTGTTGTTGACGTTGTTGTTGTTGTTGTTGTTGTTTATTTGACATTGTTGTTGTTGTTGTTGTTGTTGATGTTGTTGGTGTTGTTGTTTATTTTACGTTGTTGTTGTTGTTGCTGTTGTTGTTTATTTGACGTTGGTTTAGTTGTTGTTGTTTATTTGACGTTGTTGTTGTTGTTTATCTGACGTTGTTGTTGACATTGTTGTTGTTGTTGTTGTTGTCGATGTTGTTGTTGTTGTTTATTTGACGTTGTTGTTGTTGTTGTTTATTTGACGTTGTTGTTGTTGTTGTTGTTATTGTTGTTTATTTGATGGTGTTGTTGTTGTTGTTGTTGTTTATTTGACGTTGTTGTTGTTGTTTATTTGACGTTGTTGTTGTTGTTGACGTTGTTGTTGTTGTTGTTTATTTGATGTTGTTGTTGTTGTTGTTGACATAGTTGGTGTTGTTTATTTCACGTTGTTGTTGTTGACGTTGTTGTTTATTTGACGTTGTTGTTGTTGTTTATTTGATGTTGTTATTGTTGTTGACGTTGTTGTTGTTGTTGTTTATTTGACGTTGATGTTGTTGTTGTTGACGTTGTTGTTGTTGTTGTTGTTTATTTGACGTTGTTGTTGTTGACGTTGTTGTTGTTGTTTATTTGACGTTGTTGTTGTTGTTGTTGTTTATTTGACGTTGTTGTTGTTGTTTATTTGACGTTGTTGTTGTTGTTGTTTATTTGACGGTGTTGTTGTTGTTGTTATTTATTTGATGTTGTTGTTGTTGTTTATTTGACGTAGTTGTTGTTGACGTTGTTGTTGTTGTTGTTTATTTGACGTTGTTGTTGTTGTTGACATAGTTGTTGTTGTTGTTGTATATTTGACGTTGTTGTTGTTGTTGTTGTTTATTTGACGTTGTTGTTGTTGTTGACATAGTTGTTGTTGTTGTTGTTTATTTGACGTTGTTGTTGTTGTTGTTTATTTGACGTTGTTGTTGTTGTTGACATTGTTGTTGTTGTTGTTGTTTATTTGACATTGTTGTTGTTGTTTATTTGACATTGGTGTTGTTGTTTATTTTACGTTGTTGTAGTTGTTGTTGTTTATTTGACGTTGGTTTAGTTGTTGTTGTTTATTTGACGTTGTTGTTGTTGTTTATCTGACGTTGTTGTTGACATTGTTGTTGTTGTTGATGTTGTTGTTGTTGTTGTTTATTTGACGTTGTTGTTGTTGTTTATTTGACGTTGTTGTTGTTGTTGTTGTTTATTTGATGGTGTTGTTGTTGTTGTTTATTTGACGTTGTTGTTGTTGTTTATTTGACGTTGTTGTTGTTGTTTATTTGACGTTGTTGTTGTTGTTGACGTTGTTGTTTATTTGATGTTGTTGACATAGTTGGTGTTGTTTATTTGACGTTGTTGTTGTTGACGTTCTTGTTTATTTGACGTTGTTGTTGTTGTTTATTTGACGTTGTTATTGTTGTTGACGTTGTTGTTGTTGTTGTTTATTTGAAGTTGTTGTTGTTTATTTGACATTGTGGTTGTTGTTGACGGTGTTGTTGTTGTTGTTGTTTATTTGACATTATTGTTGTTGTTGTTGAAGTTGTTGTTGTTGTTGTTGTTGTTTATTTGACGTTGTTGTTGTTGTTGACATAGTTGTTGTTTGACGTTGTTGTTGTTGTCGTTGACATAGTTGTTTTTTGACGTTGTTGTTGTTGTTGTTGACGTTGATGTTTATTTGACATTGTTGTTGTTGTTGTTGACGTCGTTGTTGGTGTTTATTTGACGTTGTTGTTGTTGTTGTTGTTGATTATTTGACGTTGTTGTTGTTGTTTATTTGACGTTGTTGTTGTTTATTTGACGTTGTTGTTTATTTGACGTTGTTGTTGTTGACGTTGTTGTTGTTGTTGTTGTTTATTTGACGTAGTTGTTGTTGACGTTGTAGTTGTTGTTTATTTGACGTTTTTGTTGTTGTTGATGTTGTTGTTGTTTTTGTTGTTGTTTATTTGACGTTGTAGTTGTTGTTGTTCTTGTATTTGTTGTTGTTGTTGTTGCTTATTTGACGTTGTTGTTATTGTTGTTTTTTATTTGACGTTCTTGTGGCTTTTGTTTATTTGACGTTATTGTGGTTGTTGTTTATTTGACGTTGTTGTTGTTGTTGTTTATTTGGCGGTGTTGTTGTTGTTGTTTATTTGACGTTGTTGTTGTTGTTGTTTATTTGACGTTGTTGTTGTTGTTGACGTTGTTGTTGTTTATTTGATGTTGTTATTGTTTGACATAGTTGTTGTTGTTTATTTCACGTTGTTGTTGTTGACATTGTTGTTCATTTGACGTTGTTGTTGTTATTTATTTGACGTTGTTGTTGTTGTTGACGTTGTTGTTGTTGTTGTTTATTTGATGTTGTTGTTGTTGTTTATTTGACATTGTTGTTGTTGTTGTTGACGGTGTTGTTGTTGTTGTTGTTGTTTATTTGACATTGTTGTTGTTGTTGTTGACGTTGTTGTTGTTGTTTATTTGACGTTGTTGTTGTTGTTTTTGTTGTTGCTGTTGTTGTTGTTTATTTGACATTGTTGTTGTTGTTTATTTGACGTTGTTGTTGTTGTTGTTTATTTGACGTTGTTGTTGTTGACGTTGTTGTTGTTATTGTTTATTTGACGTTGTTGTTGTTGTTTATTTGACGTAGTTGTTGTTTTGACGTTGTTGTTGTTGTTTATTTGATGTTTTTATTGTTGTTGATGTAGTTGTTGTTTTTGTTGTTGTTTATTTGACGTTGTTGTTGTTGTTTATTTGACGTTGTTGTTGTTGTTTATTTGACGTTGTTGTTGTTGTTATTGTTGTTGTTGTTGTTTATTTGACGTTGTTGTTGTTGTTGTTGTTGTTGTTTATTTGACGTTGTTGTTGTTGTTGTTTATTTGACGTTGTTGTTGTTGTTGACGTTTATTTGACGTTGTTGTTGTTGTTGTTGTTTATTTGACGTTGTTGTTGTTGTTGACGTTGTTGTTGTTGTTGTTATTTATTTGACGTTGTTGTTATTGTTGTTGTTGTTGTTTATTTGACGTTGTTGCTGTTGTTGTTGTTTATTTGACGTTGTTGTTGTTTATTTTACATAGTTGTTGTTATTGTTTATTTGACGTTGTTGTTGTTGTTGTTGTTGTTGTTGTTTATTTGACGTTGATGTTGTTGTTGTTGACGTTGTTGTTGTTGTTGTTTATTTGACATTGTTGTTGTTGACGTTGTTGTTGTTGTTTATTTGACGTTGTTGTTGTTGTTGTTTATTTGACGTTGTTGTTGTTGTTGTTTATTTGACGTTGTTGTTGTTGTTTATTTGACGTTGTTGTTGTTGTTGTTTATTTGACGGTGTTGTTGTTGTTATTTATTTGACGTTGTTGTTTATTTGACGTAGTTGTTGTTGACGTTGTTGTTGTTGTTGTTGTTTATTTGACGTTGTTGTTGTTGTTGACATAGTTATTGTTGTTGTTGTTTATTTGACGTTGTTGTTGTTGTTGTTTATTTGACGTTGTTGTTGTTGTTGACATAGTTTTTGTTGTTGTTGTTGTTGTTTATTTGACGTTGTTGTTGTTGTTGACATTGTTGTTGTTGTTGTTGTTGTTTATTTGACATTGTTGTTGTTGTTGACGTTGTTGTTGTTGTTATTGTTGTTTATTTGACATTGTTGTTGTTGTTGTTGTTGTTGATGTTGTTGGTGTTGTTGTTTATTTTACGTTGTTGTTGTTGTTGCTGTTGTTGTTTATTTGACGTTGGTTTAGTTGTTGTTGTTTATTTGACGTTGTTGTTGTTGTTTATCTGACGTTGTTGTTGACATTGTTGTTGTTGTTGTTGTTGTCGATGTTGTTGTTGTTGTTTATTTGACGTTGTTGTTGTTGTTGTTTATTTGACGTTGTTGTTGTTGTTGTTAGTGTTGTTTATTTGATGGTGTTGTTGTTGTTGTTGTTGTTTATTTGACGTTGTTGTTGTTGTTTATTTGACGTTGTTGTTGTTGACGTTGTTGTTGTTGTTGTTGTTTATTTGATGTTGGTGTTGTTGTTGTTGACATAGTTGGTGTTGTTTATTTCACGTTGTTGTTGTTGACGTTGTTGTTTATTTGACGTTGTTGTTGTTGTTTATTTGATGTTGTTATTGTTGTTGACGTTGTTGTTGTTGTTGTTTATTTGAAGTTGTTGTTGTTTATTTGACATTGTGGTTGTTGTTGACGGTGTTGTTGTTGTTGTTGTTTATTTGACATTGTTGTTGTTGTTGTTGTTGACGTTGTTGTTGTTGTTTATTTGACGTTGTTGTTGTTGTTGACATAGTTTATGTTTGACGTTGTTGTTGTTGTTGTTGACATAGTTGTTTTTTGACGTTGTTGTTGTTGTTGACGTTGTCGTTGTTGTTTATTTGACGTTGTTGTTGTTGTTGATGATTATTTGACGTTGTTGTTGTTATTTATTTGACGTTGTTGTTGTTGTTTATTTGACGTTGTTGTTTATTTGACGTTGTTGTTGTTGACGTTGTTGTTGTTGTTTATTTAACGTAGTTGTTGTTTGACGTTGTTGTTATTGTTGACGCCGTCGTTGTTGTTTATTTGACGTTGTTGTTGTTGTTGTTGTTGATTATTTGACGTTGTTGTTGTTGTTGTTGTTGTTTATTTGACGTTGTTATTGTTTATTTGACGTTGTTGTTTATTTGACGTTGTTGTTGTTGACGTTGTTGTTGTTGTTTATTTGGCGTAGTTGTTGTTGACATTGTAGTTGTTGTTTATTTGACGTTGTTGTTGATGTTGTTGTTGTTTTTGTTGTTGTTTATTTGACGTTGTAGTTGTTGTTGTTGTTGTTGTTGTTGTATTTGTTGTTGTTGTTGTTGTTGCTTATTTGACGTTGTTGTTATTGTTGTTTTTTATTTGACGTTGTTGTGGCTTTTGTTTATTTGACGTTATTGTTGTTGTTGTTTATTTGACGTTCACTACGCCAAAAATGAGTTTTGGCACCGCTACATAGACAGCGCTTATGCAAAAGCGCTGCTGTAGGTATCCAAAAAAAAATACTTTAGACAGCGCTTATTAAAAGCGCTGCTATATGCCTTATCAAAGGCAGCGCTTTTTCTCCCTAAGCGCTGCTATAGGGTTTTAAAAAAAATAAAAATTAAAAAATTAATAAAAGCGCTGCTAAAGGGCATGCTTTAGAAAGCGCTTTCAAAAAGCACTGCTAAAGGTGTAAGTCTAAAAGCGCTGCTAAAGGGGGGTACCTTTAGCAGCGCTTCTTGAAAGCGCTGCCTTTGTGTAAATCTAAAAGCGCTGCTAAAGGGGGGTACCTTTAGCAGCGCTTCTTGAAAGCGCTGCCTTTGGTTTGTTAATTTATTTCTAAACCCCTAACCCCTAAATCAAATTTCCAGAAACACAAAATTAAACCTATATCGCTGTTCATCTTCTTCTCCATTCGTCTCCTCCCAAGCTCCCCCTGACTCACTCCATTACTCCCTTTGTTCCGTCATCTCTCCGATATAACTCCCTCCGGTAGTCATCCGACACCGCTTTTCCCCTGCAACTCGCCATCATTTCCCCTCCTCACCATAAACAAGCTTCCGCCAAAACAACTTCATTCAACCGTTCCATCTTTCTTTTTTCAACTCACCACCGATTCACGCTCCTTCATCATCTGCTTATCCAATCCGCGGCTTTTTCGCAAACCCAAACGTGATTTGTAATCTCACTGCATTGATTCAGTCGTGTTATAATTTTGGTTCAGAACTTCTTTGTTTCAGAATGTTTATGGTTTGGTGCATTTTTACGGTAAGCTTCACGGTTCATGTTGATAACAATTTCAATTGGTTTCTCTGTTTTTTCCCCCCGGTATTGATTCTAAATTAAGTTAACACTAGCATACAATATTATGAAGCTAAATGGAGGAATGCTAGCATATTAAAAATGCCGAAAAATACAGCTTTTGGTCTTGCCCGCAAGGTGTTCGATAAAACTCCTCAACCGTATCTCTTGATTCTTTTTGCTTCAATTCTTTCACTTCATGTGCTGAGTTGTTGTACTGTTGGCATTGTTGATTAGTGATCATTTGCGGTGTGTGAATTGACGGATAATTGTCGCTGTTACTACCGTTTTGCAACTCGCGCATCACGTGTTCGACAAAATGTTTCAACTGGTTTCTTTCCTCTTTTCCCTTCTGTTTTGATGTGCATTGTGATGCTGAATTTCTTTTGAATATGATTTGTATTTTTATATGGCAGGTGAGTTTGTTAGCTGTTGAAAATCAATTTGTTCAACACGTTGCGGTCAATGCTGTTGTCTTAATTTCAAAGTTTATGTTCACTTTAGTATGTTATATTCGTAGTGGTTTCTATGAGGTTATGCTAATTTTATGCTTATGCATAGACATAGTTTAAGATATTTATGATTCCTTGTGATGATTTGCAGGGGAAAAATTGGGATGAATTCGTCCATTTGTTATGTTGTTCCTTAGAAATGGCTTGAAATCCTTCATAACTACTTTCAAGAGCTTCTGCTACAACCTTTAATTAAATTTATGTCTGCTCAAGGTGGTTGTCTTGAAGGCTTCTATGCAGATTATCATATTAACAACTCTTTAGGTGCCTCAACAGTGCTTCTGTGCAGTGTCAATATAAGATTGATGATAATGACTTAAAGGAAACCCAAAGAAGATATTATCAGATATAAGCTAACTGTAAACAAAGCTGACTGTGAAACCTAATCACATGATTCTGGTTCAGAAGCCAAATCAGCTGGTGCAGAGTATGTGTTGCAGGTTGAACCAGAAGTAGAAGGGTCAAAAAATGGTAATCATGTGGAGGCACGTGAGGACCCAAGTTAAAATCTGCAAGACAGTTTTGAGACATGTGTTGATTCAAATGAAGTAGGTTTGTTTCTCATATGCTATTAATTATTAATGATAGAAGTGCTTGTGTATACTGCAAAACTTATTAATATATCAATTGATAGTTAATATATCAATTGTGGTTTCTTGACTTATTATAAGTAGGTTTACTCATACACTTTGATTATGTAATTAAAAAATAAATTCATTGTGATTATGCTTCTAATTAAAACAATAAATACACGAAAGCGATGCCACATGGTTTTCCAAAGGAAATATTGAAAGGTATGGTTTGTTATCATAATTTTTTATTTGTTGATAACTTAGATTGGCATATCTTGGAATCAGAGTTAGTGCGTATTTCTGTTACAAAGCTCCCTAAACTCCTCTCCTCCCAAATGTGAGTGTACGGCTCGCTTGTATATGATCATTTCTCCCCTAGTTAATTCAGTTAGTTACAGCAGTGACAACTGTTGCATGCTGACTATATTTGTTTATTAGTGTTAGCCCGGTCTATAAATATAGATCTGAGGCTCATCACATGTAACAAGAATTCGTTTGGTCATCAATCAATAAAATGAATTCTCAGGTTCTCTCTAATTCAAACACTGAACAGCTATTCAAAATGCACATTTAGACATTTAGTTAATATATTGTTTTCACCTCTCATTGTGCAGGATCTTCCTGGGAGCAATGTTTAGTTAATATATTGTTTTCACCTCTAAGTTTCTTGGCACATATGAGTTTGACAACTTGCCTTTTGACTGGGGAGAGAATTATAAGCTTCCAAATATTGCCGAGGTATTCAGCCTACATAAATGATAGTTGTTCGAAAATGATATTCATAAAATCTTTTCTCTAAACCAAGACTTCATCTAAATTGCTTTATTCTTAAAACTATATGTAGATTTTGTATTCTACCTTGATGTTGATCTCTAGTGTTTCTTTTCCTTTTTAGTTGATGAGAATATGACTGCGTATTGTATGTTTCTAGATGAAGTAAGTCCAATTTATGGATTCATTATGCTCTTGCTGCAAATGCAGAAAGATCTTGTTATATATGAGATGAATTTCCGTGCATTTACAATGGATGAATCTAGTGGATTGGATAAAAACATTCGTGGAAGCTATCTTGGTGTGATTGAGAAGGTAACATCTTTGCTATCATTGGGTATTCAACTTAATAAGGTGTATCGATGTTTAGTGGTTGCATGCTACCTCCAACTTTAGGAACTATATTTGTGTTGTTTATTAATTACTATATGATTGGTGCTTACTATTTATTGTATGTCTTTATTTAAACTCATTTTGTTGCTTGCATATAAGATCCCACATCTTCTAGAGCTTGGTATCAATGCAGTGGAGTTGCTGCCTATCTTTGAGTTTGATGAGTTGGAATTGCAAAGGCGTCTAAATCCTAGAGATCACATGGTAAATTAGAAAAGTATTACGTTCTATTTTGAAGTCAAGGCTTCATAACGGACTTTTGTAGTGTGTACTGTATATCCCCAGTAAATAAAGGAATGGATCTTCCGCATTTCTCATTCTATCAATTTTCTCCATTACTATGGTATTGGGATTATTGAATAAAGCATGATAATGTGATATTATACGAGCTTGAAATTTCCCCTATACACCCCAAAACTATAGAAAGGAGAAATATAGAGGATCCATTCCTAATAAACAAATATATAAAAACTATTGTATTCTTTCTGGCTGTATATCCATATCTATTTTTCTTTGATGAATGAAGAGGTCAGAGTATGTAAGTGTGCACTTTTTTATAGTGATGAAATCTATCTACATTCATGATTTTGGTAACTGGAAGTATTATTATGAATGTTTGCTGGTTTCAAGGCTATTCAATCTGAATTTAATGACTGTAGTTCCCTTTGTTCCCATGCACCAACCTCTTGCAAAACGGTGCATCTTGTCTTTTTGTTACTAACTTCTAAGAAAATGAGTAAGTGATTAGCTTGAATCTCAATCTGAATCTGCATATTATTATTATTTTTATTCAACTTGAGAGTCATGTAATTATTTTTGGCATTTGCTTTGACTAGTTATTCAAACTAAGAATAAATTTTTATGACAAGTTCAGAAAATTGTTGAATCTTTTTTGGCAAATTCTAATTTTGAGTGGTGCGTTCACATTACTTAAATAAATTATTGAAAGCTTATGTTATGGTTCATTGTTTCAGATCACAGATATTGAAGTTGAGTCTTTTGATATTGTTAAATGGCCAAGAAGAACAAGAGCTGGTTTAATCTGGTGAAGAGCCTTTTCATATGGGACACACATTCCACACAAGAGAAGGTAATTTTACTTTTTAAAAACTAAATTCTTTTTTTGTTGTTGTAAGATTCTGTTTATTCTAATGAGAAAGAAGAAACTTGATTTCAGAAAGAGAAAAGAAGGAAATGGATATTTGGAAAGCTAAAAACCAAGAAGTTACCTTCAATTACAGCTCCAGCAACAACATCAAATGAAGCTGAGGAGGAGGGAAAAACCAAGCATTCTCAAGTTGTTATGCTTAATGAAGTTTCACAATCTGGTTATCAAAAAGATCAAGATGGCTCATAAGAATCTGAACCTGTTGAAACTAGGAATGGTGTTCCTCGATCAATATATCTGTGCCAGAGAGAGATTCAAGAATTTGCAGCCATCAAAATTCAAACTGCTTTTAGGGGCTACCTTGTGGGTTTCTTCAATCTGTCTTGTTACTTAATCTTTACTGCTAAAGTTTTTGGATCTGGAATAGTCTTTTAAAATCAGTACAAGTAATTGAATTATGAATCTTATTAGAAGAAGGTTATATATCAAGGTTGCAAGTAACCATCAAATGTGGCTAATGCATCCTCCATACCAATACTCAGACATCAAAAACCCCTTAAGGATCTAGTGATTTCTCAAATTCAACTCTAGTTAAACAAATAGAGAAAACTGTAAGAGTAAGATGTAATGGCAATTAATATGTAGAAGAAATCAAGGACAAGTGATAGTATTGTCATGTTCATTACAGACAAAGAAGGCTTTGAGGGCATTGAAAGGAATAGTAAAACTTCAAGCGATTATTCGTGGGCGAGCAGTGAGAAGCCAAGCTATGAGTACTCTCAAGAGCTTGCAGTCCATTGTAAGTATTCAATCAAAGATATGTGCAAGGAGACTCCAAATGGTTGAAGGAAGATGGGATTCTGTTGAAGATGAAGAGACTCTTTATTCTAAAGACAAGATCATTAGGGTGAGCAAAGCATGGCATGTTACATTATTTCATTACCTCAATTCACATTCCAAACATAAATTTGTATGATTTGAAACATGAGTTTTCAAATTTTTAGATGGACTCAAACAACGAAAGAAAGTGGGATGACAACACTTTATTGAAGGAAGAGGTAGATGCCTGTTGCATGATCAAGAAAGAAGGCATTATTAAGAGAGAAAGAATAAAAGAATACACATTTAATCATAGAGTAAGCTCCTAACTCTTTCATGTCATAAACTGTTTCATTACTTTTTCCAACCAGTTTCTCAAGTTGAACTAATTTACATAAATCCCTCAGAGGTCAGCAGAGTCAGAAAGAAGTAAAGTGAACGGAAGATGGAGGTACTGGCTAGAGCAATGGGTAGATACACAGCTTTCTAAAAGCAAAGAACTTGAAGGAGGGTATGAATGGATTTGGATGTGGCATAAAAGTTGCATACTAAAAGATCACGATGTTTTTGATACTTGGCCTTGAAGATGATAATTTGAAGATGAAGAAGCCTGGGAATGAAGGATGAAGTTATCGAGACCAAAGGCTTGGTCTTGAAGCAAACTTGAAGAGACTTTTTTAGAATTAGGTCTAGATGCAAATCTTTGTATAATTTTCCTTGAAATTTGTAAAGGATGACTTTTCTTGCGTTCATGTATTGGTGCTTTTGAATTTGGAGCGTCCTTGAATTTTGTACACTTTGTAATTAATGGTAAAAAACTCCAAGTATTCAAGCCAACTTTCTTCTCCAAATTGCATACTCCTTTCTTTGATCTTGAAGTATCATTGATAGAATGATGATGAATATTGTGGACTTTGATGATGAATGTATTTGAAATTTAGCTTCACAATTCGAACTTGAATGATGATGAATAATGTTGAATAGCAATTGAACTTAAATTTTAAAAAAAAAATAAGGAAAAGCGCTGCTAAAGGGGGGGGGGGGTAATAGACAGCGCTTTTCATGAAAGCGCTGTCTAAAGTGATTGCAAAAAATTTTTTTTTAAAAAATAAGGAAAAGCGCTGCTAAAGGGGGGGGGTAATAGACAGCGCTTTTCATTAAAGCGCTGTCTAAAGTGATTGAAAAAAAATGAGGAAAAGCGCTGTTAAAGGGTAGTGGGGTAATAGACAACGCTTTTCATGAAAAGCGCTGTCTAAAGTGATTGAAAAAAAATAAAAAAAAAGAAGAGGAAAAGCGCTGCTAAAGGGGGGTAATAGACAGCGCTTTTACCAAGCGCTGTCTAAAGTGATTGAAAAAAAAGTGCTGTCTATACCTTTAGCAGCGGAGGTTTTAGCAGCGCTTTTAAGCGCTGTTAAAGGCCTAAAAAAGCGCTGTCTAATCCCTTGTTTGGCATAGTGGTTGTTGTTGTTGTTTATTTGACGTAGTTGCTGTTGTTGACGTTGTAGTTGTTGTTTATTTGACGTTTTTTATTGTTGTTGATGTTGTTGTTGTTTTTGTTGTTGTTTATTTGACGTTGTAGTTGTTGTTGTTGTTGCTTATTTGACGTTGTTGTTATTGTTGTTGTTTATTTGACGTTGTTGTGGTTGTTGTTTATTTGACGTTATTGTTGTTGTTGTTTATTTGACGTTGTTGTTGTTGTTGTTTATTTGACGTTGTTATTGTTGTTGAAGTTGTTGTTGTTGTTGTTTATTTGGCATTGTTGTTGTTTATTTGGCGTTGTTGTTGTTTATTTGACGTTGTTAATGTTGTTGACGTTGTTGTTGCTGTCGTTTATTTCACGTTGTTGTTATTATAGTTGTTGTTGTTGTTGTTGTTGTTTATTTGGCGTTGTTGTTGTTGTTGTTTATTTGGCGTTGTTGTTATTTATTTTACGTTGTTGTTGTTGTTGTTGTTGTTTATTTGACGTTGGTTTAGTTGTTGTTGTTTATTTGACGTTGTTGTTGTTGTTTATCTGACGTTGTTGTTGACATTGTTGTTGTTGTTGCTGTTGTTGATGTTGTTGTTGTTGTTGTTGTTGTTTATTTGACGTTGTTGTTGTTGTTGTTGTTTATTTGACGGTGTTGTTGTTGTTGTTGTTGTTGTTTATTTGATGGTGTTGTTGTTGTTTATTTGACGTTGTTGTTGTTGTTTATTTGACGTTGTTGTTGTTGTTGACGTTGTTGTTGTTGTTGTTGTTTATTTGATGTTGTTGTTGTTGTTGACATAGTTGGTGTTGTTTATTTCACGTTGTTGTTGTTGACGTTGTTGTTTATTTGACGTTTGTTGTACCCCAAAATTTGCCCTCCCATTTCCTCAACATTTTCTCATCACAAAACCCTTGGAGCTCAAGATCCAGTTAGGGTTTCCTCTGCTCAAGACTTCTCCTTGCACTGTGGACCCAAATTAGGGTTTGTGTTTGAACAAAGATGTTTTGATCTAAAATTCCTAAGATGACTTTCATGCTTCATGTTGGGCTCCCAAGTTTATCCATACCAAGTTTCAAGTCTTGATTCCAAATTTTGCCCAGTCAATTGGACAGTTGACCTAGAAATCAACTGTATTGGGGAAAAAGTCAACTGTGGCCAATTGACAGTCAAATCTCATGAAAATTGACCCACATCAACATTATGGACTCACATGGACCATTTGATCAAGTTTGGATCATAATTCCATAAGAAATTTGATCAAATCACCAAAAGGGCAAAATGGTCATTTTTAGGGTTTTGACTGCACAAAGGCAATTTTTGACTGTTTGACCTAGCCAATGGCAAACCAAGCTCACATATGGACTCAAGGACCCCATGGAATTGTCTTGACATACTCAACAAGTTCAAAAGATCCCAAATACACAAGATTGACAGTTGAATTTCCCAGTCAATTGATCAATTTTGACTGTATACTGAAAAGTCAAACTTTGACTTTTTGGTCAAGATCAAGTGTCAAGATTCATTTTTCATAAAAACATTCCAAATCATGAAACTTGTTCATCAAGAAATCAAGAATTGCAAATTAGGGTTTGAAATGAAGATTTTTCATAACTTAGAATTTTTCTAAGTTATGAAAAACCCTAATTTTTTCCTAACTTTGTCCCACGTTCTCACCAAGATGCATTTGGATTCAAGGAAAAGTCAAAACATGAAAGTTGTAGCCTATTGCAAAATATACAACTTTGATTCACAAAGTTTTCCCAAAAGAAGCTTGTAGCTCAAGTTACAATTTTTGGAACAAGAGTTTGGACATTATATGCAAGATTAAGCCATTTATAGAAAAAGCAAATTAGCCATTCTTGAAAAGTTGCACTTTATGTCAATTAACAATCCAAGCAAGTACAGTGCAAATCTCTTTGGCACAAGTTTATGAGCTAATTACACTGATCAAGGCCAAGGTTTGCAGCACATTAGGGGGGCCTGTACAAGCTAGAAACACCACTTGGACATTTGTTGCTTAAAGTTGAAGAAAACTAGCATAACACATAACAACTATCATTCCTGTAAACCAAGGCTTAAGAAAACTTGTCAAACATATTCTAAACATCCATTCTGAGCTAGAACACGAGCCAACCATCTCCAACACCTTCCCATACACAGAATCACCCTCAAACTGCCAAAACAGGGGACCTGCTGCAGTTTGAGTTCCATAGCTCAAACCTTTCATGCATTCTTGCTAAAACCACCTCAAACACATCCCACAACATCCCTTGAAGCTATTCCAAACCTCAAACACGACCTGTAACACTCCCATTCAACATCACCATTTTCATTTTTCTGTTTTGCAGGTGGAGTTCTATAACTCGATTCAGCTAGTTTCAAAGCAAAGTAAAACTTAGAATAGCATCCCTGGACATCAAGGAAGTTGTACCAATCATCACCTTGCACTGAAAGTACCTCCATCACCAGATACAACTCCAACTGAACAGGTAAGTTCATGAACTCGTATCTCTCTATCCAGGCATTGTTAGCTTTAGGTTTGTGAAGAAAATATGTCACATTCATAGCCCTGAACATGCCCATGTAATTAGTTTTCATTTATATTATGTGTGCTGTGAGAATTTAATGTCTGAACATGGAACAAAAACTAGGTCAGGAATTGGGGGAGAAGAAATTCTCTCTCATCTTAGAGAGTTAAGTCAAGTTCTTTATATGTCTAGATTCGTCTTTCAATGCTCTACATTTTTCATGTTGTGAGTTTTGCTTGAAAGTCCAGGAATTGGGAGATAGAAAACGCGCGTGGATGGTTGTTCAAACATGTTCTGAGGTTGAAGATGAAGTCTTCTTGGGCTGGGCCTGAGTTGACTTTCTTTTTGCACCCTTTTGTTACTTTTACACCCCCTAAGCCCATTATGCTTATTTTATGATTTTTTGATCTTTTCTTTTTTGTTCTGACTTATTTATTTTTCCTCAAAATATTAAAAATATAAAAAAAATATTTTTACACCATTTTTATATTTATTAGGCTTTTTATTTGTTTAAATTGATATTTGTATATAAATCAATACTTACATACTTTTATTAAAAAATACTAAAATAATGCAAACACATTTTATTTTCCATTTTTATTTCATTTTATCTTCTGAAAATATTTTATATAAAATAAACTTTTTTTCATAAATATTAAATATTATTATTTTGTATATATAATATATATTTAGTAAATAATACAAATACATACATATATATTAGCATATTTAGGAAAAAATACAAAATATACACATTTTTATTTTTATTAATTTATTAATATTAAAAATACCTTTTTACAAAAATACTTCATTTTTATTTCATTTTTGCACATAATTGATAAATATTTGTACATATTAAATAATTAATACATTTTACTTAATAAAATTAGGGTTTTGCCCTAAACATGAAAAATACTCAAAAAAATAATACTTTTTATTTTGTTTATTTGACATATAAAAATACTTTTTTTTCATACACATAAAAAAACATTTTTTGCATCTTGCATATTTATTCCATTTTTATTTAATTATTGTATATTAAATAATTTGTATAATTCAATATTTGATGTAATAGTCTAGGTTTAAATTCCTTGTCAAAATACCCCCATTTGAACATTTGTACCCCCCTTCCCATATATTGTGTTGTAATAATTTAGGAACTTTATTTTTCGCATTTTAATGCTTTCTTACTATACCATGTTAGAATTAGGGTTTGTATGCGAATCAATTAACCAAAATAGTTTGACCTAACTTCAAGATAATCAAGCATGAAAATGGACAACACCAATCACACTTGCACCCCTAGGGTATTCCACTTGTTGCCTTCAATAAATGGGCCATATTGCATGTTAGGTCTCTTTGGGCAAAACAAACAATCAAATGATCATAGTCCCTCGATGACGCTTTCGAAAGTTGCCTAAAAAATGATCAAGTCCCTTAAAGAAAACATTGCCCAAAGATACTTGGCACCATTGCAATTATGGTCTAAAAGATGACCCGCGCCCGTCCCTTTCACATCCTAACACAAGATTGTCCACCAAATACAATGGTGGAAAAAAATTGTTAAAAGGGTTAAAAACATAGGAGAAATCTTTGAGAAATTTAGGAGTAGACAACCTCTTAGTTACTTGAATCAAACTTGCAAAACAAAACACTTGCCTATTTTTTAAACCACACTTCACAACACTTTCAAAACAAATTTTCAAAAACAAATGAAAACCTTTTCAAAAGACGTACATCTTTGTATACATCCCAACATGGATCATTACAAAGGTTGCCACCACATTGGCCTCTTTTCAAAAACATTTTCAAACCCACGCACACAAAGCACCATTTCAAACAATTGAAAATCAAGGCAAGTTGATCTAAGCAAGTAACTAAGAGCCCATGGATAACCATGGATAGAAAGGGTGCTAATACCTTCCCTTTCTATAATCTACTCCCCGAACCCAAGAAAACATCTCAAAGGTTTTTGCTGTGCTTTTTAACCTTTCCTTAGGATAAAATAAAAAGTCGGTGGCGACTCTTGCTCAACCGAAACATTTGCGAAAACAAACGCAAAAGACCATAGTCAGTTCTCCCACCGTATCACAGAACTGGCGACTCTGCTGGGGATATTTTTAAAAGTGGAGTAACCTTAGGGCTTAGATCATCTTTGTTTTCAATTGTTTGCCTTGTTTGCTTTTATATTTGTGGTCTTTGCATTGGAGTATCATAGATCCTAACCCGGATCTGGGGAATACCTTTTTTTAGGTAGCATAATATGTGAGGGACCTGTCCGGCGTAGACCGACATGGGTGAAGCAGTGGCTACATTGGTGTGGCACCTTGGTCTGTACCGATATCCCTTGTGTTGCAACGAGGAGAATATGGGTCTTCTAAGGAGTCATTAAACACCAACCGACCTTAGAACCTTAAATTGACCCAACTTGGCCATAGAACAGTAGCAGTATGCTACACTCATTGAGGCTAAACTCTCGCGATGGTTCTGGCCGCAAGAAAAGATTGCGATGCTGGATTTATGACCGATTGAGGGTAGTCAATGATTTGAGATCCTCTAGAACCCGGTTACTTTTGATAGGACAGGTTTTAACCAACGAAACTAAAAGAGGGTAATACCTAAACTTCACGCTGGCCTAAAACCTAAGGGTTGTCTTGTGTGACTTGTGTGCCTTATCATGCTTGCCTTTGTGAATACTTGTGGTGTGCTTCATCATAGCATCATGCCATCATACCATTGCATGCATCCTGTATAAGGACTAACCCATTTCAAAGACAAAAAAGTTTCATCTTTGCTCTGTTTTGTAGGACATCATGATGCCCGTGCGTAGGAATACTATCCGGCTCAACTTTGCTCAAGGATTTGGTTGGTAGGATTCCAAACACTACTTCCTTCATCAAAAGGCATGGTTATCTCCTTGGCTTGATCACTGCAAAGTGGGACCAACAGCTGATAAGTGTCCTGACCCAGTTTTATGACCCCTTGTATCATTGCTTTACCTTTCAAGACTTCCAGCTGGTCCCTACCCTGGAAGAATTCTCTTATTTGCTTGGTATCCCTGTTTTGGAGCAAACCCCATTCACTGGTTGGGAAAAGACTCCTAGGCCTGAAGAGGTTGCTGCAGTCCTCCCCTTGACCAAAGAAGAAGTATTGGCTAACTGGGAAACTAGAAGTGGAGTTAAGGGCTTTTTGGTCAAATTTCTGGTTGGCAAAGCTAATGATTTCTGGAGTGACTTAGACTTCAAGGCGTACGAAGACGTTCTGGCTCTTTTAATCTATGGTCTGGTATTGTTCCCAAATCCTAACACCTTTATCAGTATCTATGCCATAAGGATCTTCATGTCTCGGAATCTTGTACCCACTCTTTTGGGTGATATCCTGCAACAAATCTATGCTCGTGCTGCTCGAAAACGGGGAACTCCGTGGTGTTGTGCTCCTTTGCTAGTGAGGTGGTTTATTTCGCACCTTCCTAAGTTCGTGCTGAAGAATGAAGAAGGAAAGGGTTGGGCTCATAGGTTAATGTCTCTCACTGATAAAGACATCACTTGGACTCTCAGAGGTTTGGATGAGGTAGCTGTTATTGATCGTTGCGGAGAATACCCTAATGTTCCATTGATTGGTATCCAAGGAGGAATCTCTTATAATCCGTGTTTAGCTCTCCGCCAGTTTGGAAGAGCCAGAAGAGTAGCGCCTCATGAAATGTTGGTTCCTTGTAACACCCCAGTTCTATTTATTTGGAATTATCTTAATAAGAGTTATTTTATTTGAAACCAATAAAATTATTTTATTTGGGTTAATATAAAATAAAAGGATTATTATTTATTTTATAAATAATTGTAGAAAAAAAATAAGGATTGAAGGTTATTGGGCTTATGATGTTATTGGTAAAAGAGGGGGTGCAAGTGAAGTAAAATGTTATTTGGGACTTATATGTCACTTTTGCTCACTTTCACGTAAAACTGAGATTTTGGGATTTTGGAACTCAGAGAACGTGTAAAGAAGAGAAAGGAGAAGAATGAGAAGATTGATCGAGGAAGTCGCAGGAGCTGCAGATTATCCAAGGTAAGGGGTTGGTCATTCTTTTGCTATGAATAAGTTGTGATATATATTCTATATGAGTTAGGGATTTGTAGGGATGATGGATTCTTGATGCCATGGTTGTTGTGATGATGAAACATGAATGGAATTGATTGGTGTTTTGATGTGGTATTGATCCTATTGTATGCCTTAGATCATTGCTATATGGTAGGAATTCGATTTTGATGGTTTTAGGATGTTTGGGGATGATTAGGAATGAGTTGGGGTGATTTTGGGAAGCATAAAAACGTGAAATATGATGTTGCAGAGTCATCAACACGGGCCGTGTTGATGCACACGGGCACCCGTGTTGATCTTCTGTGTTGATGTTCGGGTAGGTTTTTCCCAAAAATCGTTTCGGCCATAACTTTTGAACCGTAACTTCGATTTAGGCGCCGTTTGATGCGTTGGAAAGATAGTGAAATTTTCTATATGATTATGAGGAATTAAGTAGCTTTAAGAGTTTATTTTAATAAGTGATTATTGGAGAAAGTGTTTATGTTTATAAGTGAATTTGATTGTTATGTATTTTAGTGAAGTGTTTGGAGATATTTGGGATTGGAGCTCTGAAGAATGACGAACAATTGCTCAAGAGTTCGAAGCTGCAATTTGATAAGGTAAGGGGGGCTACTACTCAATTTATATTTGCTTATGGGTTTAGATGCAATTGGTTGGGTAATCGTAGGATAATCCCATTTTCTCTGATATTCGTAGTGATCGATAACTTTAGGGTCGAATTTCGTTAGGAAGGATTAGGTTCCCTAAAGGTTGTGAATCAATTAAGAAATTAATCCCTGTTGTTGATTTAGATCGAAATTGTATGATCGTGAATTTACCTTAGGTGTTCTAGGGATAACCTTGATGTTGTTAGGATTTCCCTAAAGGACGGGTAATATGTAACTTAAGGTCAATTTTAATAAAACTTGTTGTTGATGAAAGGATTGTTGATAAAATAGGATGTTTTAAAAATGAAAATTCTGGGTTTTGATTGATTTTGGAAAATGAGACCTTAAGTGAAATAATGCTGTCCTTAAGATTGGAAATTGACTAACGTAGAAGGGAATTGTGTTTCCAATTGATGTGTTGCTTTGAGTTATGCATAATTGATGTTGTATGTACCGAAATGTGCGTTTTGGCTGGTATTTTTCGTGTTTGGCTGCTGTTCTGAGATGCTGCAGGTACAGGAATTTCTGGGCTCGCGCTCATCAACACGGGCCGTGTGGATTCACACGGGAACCCGTGTTGATTCACTGTATTGTCAAAAAAATGTGTTTCCAGACACATTTCAACACGGGCCGTGTTGATTCACACGGGCACCCGTGTTGATCCCCTGTATTGATAAAATAATGCGTTTCTGGACACATTTCCACACGGGCAGTGTTGTTTCACACGGGCACCCGTGTTAAACCTCCTGTGTTGGTTTCTGAATTTTGTTTTCTGTGCATGCTGTTATGTACGGGATTGATCCTATTTTGATGTGCAGTGTTTAATATGTTTTGAATATGCTGTTTACTGATTTCCTAGTGTTGATTGATGCTTGTATCGAATAACGTTTGAATGTTATGATACCAACACTACGTAGATTTTATTGTCATGCTTTTAGATGATGTTATCAAGCATGAATTATGATATAACTTGATATGATTGATGTTTAATAGTATGCTGAGTGATTACATGCTATCCATATCCTGTTATGATTGATGTTGTTGATGTTGCATGATATGTTGATTGATGTTAATAGTATGCTGAGTGTTACATACTTTACATATCATGTTGCATTTGTTAATTCCCATTGTGTGGAATTAACATGGTGGCCAATATACGTGTCCGCGATTTAATGGAACGTTGAGGTGGTAGCCGTGTCCGCGATATAATGGAACGGTGAGTTATCCGTGACCCGAGATTTAATGGGGCGGTAAAATGGTACCACATGCATGGGTATGTTGCATTATATTGAATATAACATGAATGGATGATTTCCAATGTTGTATTTAATTGATTGTATGCATGTATTGCTGCTAAATTGTTAATGATGTTTGATGTTAATTATAAGTATGAAAAGTGATATATTATGAATATATGAATTGTAAAGGTTTTTCGTAAACTATGAAACATGCTAACTGTTTGGGTGATGCTTATGGTTTTCTGAATTAATTGTTATGAACGTATAATCAAATGTATAGTTGAGATGCTCACCCTTACTGTTGAATATTTCAGATTGAGGAGCTTCGTTCAGGTGCTTGGCGAAGGCTTGTTGTTTCTAGTTTATTTCCGTTTAAGTATTGTCCGGGTCATGCTCTGATAGTTGTAACTCCGGGAACGTTTGTTTGTCGAGCTGCTTTAGTCAGACTCGTTTATTTCCTTATGTTTGTTATAATATGATGTTGATATTTTCCAGGTGTTAATCCCTGATGATTTTGAAAATATTATAACATTGGTTTTGTTAATTAAATTATTCCACTGTGTAAACATGTATGAGTTGCTTCTATGTTATGCATGATAGGAACTTGTTTTTATTAAAAAAGAATTGTGACATCCTCGTTAATACATGTACTCTGAAATTATGATTTTAATTATTTGCGAAATTTTATTCGGGGTTTAGAGGGTGTTACAATAGTGGTATCAGAGCATGGTCGGTCTGTCCGGCCAAGTTGTTATGTCAGTGTCATTACCCTTGGTACGCAATAAGTGTTTGAAAACACTGTTGGTACTTCTTTGTTTTGGATCACTTGATTGCAGGGATAAGATTGCGATAAGTGGGGGAGAAGTTGGTACTTCTCCATGGTGCTTCTGGATGCTAAGTAATGGCTCGACGTGAGGAAAATGGTAAGAGTATGAGCATGGTATAGACTGCATTGTTCATAGTCCTGAAGAGGATTCAGAGGTAAGAGCATTACTTAGGTGGAATTTATCTCATGGATTTGTGCATCAGTTGTATGCAGTGCTAATGAAGTCAGTAAAGATGGGTTTTTACATTCATTATGTCTTCGGTTGTCTATTGACAAATTGAGGGACTGATCGACCTTAATCTGTTGTTGATAGCAAATAGGAGCATAGTGGATGTGATAGACATGTCTTGCTAGTTTTGTTAGTATGTGTATGAACTTGGTAGAGCGAAGCCAATTGCTTTAAGATGGATATGAGAAGTTGATATGGATTCTGATATCTGAAAGAATACCAATTAAAGGTCTCGATGTATTGATCAAATTGAGATGGTTCGATAAGAGAACGATCAAGTGAAGTTGGAGAGTACTTCTCTAGAAAGTGAAGGTGTAGCGACAGATAGTGTTGTATTAGTGGTTTATGAATTCCTAGTGACACTCTGAAGCTAGCAGTAGTTCTGTAAGTGTGAACTAAGGTCCAACAAGAGTAAACGATGATATATTGAGAATGTGGAGTACTTGTGGAATTATGTAGTCTACCTTCGTGTTAAACTGGATTGGTTGGTATTAGTTGGACTTGGTTGTTTTGTGAATATCGTGGGCTAAGAGTGTGATGGATATGCTTCCCTGTAGCGGGGATTCGAGAAGGAAGATTGGTTTTCCATGATTGGAAGTGAGAACTTGTATGGATTCTGACGATACAAGAGTTCTGTTAGGCAAGTAAATAATTCATAAGAAATGAAGTCTAGACTTGAATGTTGTGGCGTATAAGAATATGTGTGACGTTATTGTAAACCTTCTGGTTTATTCAATTCAGGATAAGGACTGATGGAGTAATTACAAATCTCATGTTGGGAATTGACAGAGATTAGACTTGGTGCTAAGTTAGCAAAGTGTGACTTCGGTTTAAAGAAGCGAGTTATGAGTATGATGTTCCGGATGGTGGTATGTGTGAATCCATCCCAGTAGATGAGATTCTATATGGATAATTACCAGACCGATTATAGTGATTAGAAACTTGTTGAGCTTAGTTGAGCACTGCTGTGTTGTTGAAATGGGGTAAAGTGTTTATCTGAGGTAAGGTTCAGTGCGAAGAATTTTGGTAAGTTGTGGTAGTACTGATGGAGGATATTCTGATTTACTTCAAGGATGAAGATGAATAGTTGGAATATCTCGAGAATTGTTTTGAGAATTATTGAAAGAGAAGTGATTTCATATGTATCCTGGTTAAGTAAAGTTAATTCTCGTGGACATGTGATTTCTATGATGGTATTGTGTTGATCCTAAGTAAGAAAGGGTCCAACGTATATTGGTACTCTAAGTGTGAATAAGGATTTCAAGAGGTGAAGAAGAGGTTAACTAGTGTGCCTATTTTGAGTTGCCAATCCGGCAGAACTTTGTTGTGTATTGTGATGCATCCTTGATGGGATTAGTGCAGAGTGTAATGCAGAATCGGGAAGAAGTGGCTGATGCTCCGAGACAACTGAAAGTGCATGAAAGAAACTATCCTACTCATGACTTAGAATTGGCGGCAGTTGTGTTCGTTTTGAAGTTGTGAAGACATTATCTGTATGGTTCGAGATTAGAGGTGTATAGTGATCATAAGAGTTTGAAATATCTTTTCGATCAGAAAGAGCTTAACATGAGGCAGAGAAGATGGTTAGAATTTCTCAAAGATTATGATTTTTGTTTGGTTTACCATCCTGGTAAGACAAATGTAGTTACAGATGCTTTGAGCAGGAAATCATTGCATGTGTCTATGATGATGGTTCGTGAATTGGATTTAATTGAGCAATTCAGAGAGTTAAGCTTAGTATGTGAAAGTACTCTGAAGGGTTTCAGGTTGGGTATGTTGAAGCTGACTAGTGGTATACTAGAAGAGATCAGGATTGGGCAGAAATCTGATGTTAATCTAGTTGATAAATTGATATTGATCAATCAAGGTCAAGGAGGTGAATTCCGAATGGATAAAAACAGTATTTTTATGGATTTTGTATCTGGGTTGCCGAGGACTCCTAAGACTTGTGAAGCGATATGGGGTATTTTGGATAGACTAACGAAGTCTGCTCATTTTATACCGGTGCGAATGGATTACCCAATGGAGAGACTAGCACAGTTATACATTGAGAAGATAGTAAGTTTGCATGGAGTTACTTCTAGTATTGTGTCGGATAGAGATCCGAGGTTTACTTCAAAATTTTGGGAAGGATTGTAGAAGGCTTTGGGCACTAAGTTGAGGTTGAGTTCGGCTTATCATCCTCAGACTGATGGACAGACTGAGAGGACGATTCAATCATTAGAAGATTTATTGCGTGCTTGTGCATTAGAGAAGGGTGGATCTTGGGATAGTTATTTACCACTGATTGAATTTACTTATAACAACGGTTACCATTCGAGTATTGGTATGGCTCCGTTCAAAGCATGGTATGGTCGGAGATGTAGAACGCCTTTGTGTTGGTATGAATCTGGAGAAAGTTCAGTAATTGGGCCAGAGATTGTTCAGCAAACTACTGAAAAGATCAAATTGATTCAAGAGAATATGAGAGCTTCTCAGAGTCGTCAGAAAAGTTATCATGATAAGAGGAGGAAGAAATTAGAATTCAGTGCTGGAGATCATGTGTTTATGAGAGTTACTCCGATGACGGGTATTGGTCGAGCATTGAAATCTAAGAAGTTGACTCCGCATTTTATTGGTCCGTTTCAGATTACGGAAAGAGTTAAAGGAGTTGCTTATCGTATTTCTTAACCGCCGAGTCTTGCAAATTTGCATGATGTTTTTCATGTTTCTCAGCTGAGGAGATATATTTCAGACCCATCTCATATGATCCAAGTAGATGATGTTCAGGTGAGGGATAACCTGACGGTGGAAACATTGCCTATGAGGATAGAAGATCAGGAATTGAAACAACTTAGAGGTAAAGAGATAGCTTTGGTAAAGGCAGCTTGGGGAGGCCCAGCAGGTGGAAATGTTACATGGGAATTGGAGAGCCAGATGAAAGAGGCGTTTCCGGAACTTTTCGTCTAAGGTATGTTTTCGAGGACGAAAACTCTTTTAGTGGGGGAGAGTTGTAACACCCCAGTTCTATTTATTTGGAATTATCTTAATAAGAGTTATTTTATTTGAAACCAATAAAATTATTTTATTTGGGTTAATATAAAATAAAAGGATTATTATTTATTTTATAAATAATTGTAGAAAAAAAATAAGGATTGAAGGTTATTGGGCTTATGATGTTATTGGTAAAAGAGGGGGTACAAGTGAAGTAAAATGTTATTTGGGACTTATATGTCACTTTTGCTCACTTTCACGTAAAACTGAGATTTTGGGATTTTGGAACTCAGAGAACGTGTAAAGAAGAGAAAGGAGAAGAATGAGAAGATTGATCGAGGAAGTTGCAGGAGCTGCAGATTATCCAAGGTAAGGGGTTGGTCATTCTTTTGCTATGAATAAGTTGTGATATATATTCTATATGAGTTAGGGATTTGTAGGGATGATGGATTCTTGATGCCATGGTTGTTGTGATGATGAAACATGAATGGAATTGATTGGTGTTTTGATGTGGTATTGATCCTATTGTATGCCTTAGATCATTGCTATATGGTAGGAATTCGATTTTGATGGTTTTAGGATGTTTGGGGATGATTAGGAATGAGTTGGGGTGATTTTGGGAAGCATAAAAACGTGAAATATGATGTTGCAGAGTCATCAACACGGGCCGTGTTGATGCACACGGGCACCCGTGTTGATCTTCTGTGTTGATGTTCGGGTAGGTTTTTCCCAAAAATCGTTTCGCCCATAACTTTTGAACCGTAACTCCGATTTAGGAGCCGTTTGATGCGTTGGAAAGCTAGTGAAATTTTCTATATGATTATGAGGAATTAAGTAGATTTATGAGCTTATTTTAATAAGTGATTATTGGAGAAAGTGTTTATGTTTATAAGTGAATTTGATTGTTATGTATTTTAGTGAAGTGTTTGGAGATATTTGGGATTGGAGCTCTGAAGAATGACGAACAATTGCTCAAGAGTTCGAAGCTGCAATTTGATAAGGTAAGGGGGGCTACTACTCAATTTATATTTGCTTATGGGTTTAGATGCAATTGGTTGGGTAATCGTAGGATAATCCCATTTTCTCTGATATTCGTAGTGATCGATAACTTTAGGGTCGAATTTCGTTAGGAAGGATTAGGTTCCCTAAAGGTTGTGAAAGTATTAAGAAATTAATCCCTATTGTTGATTTAGATCAAAATTGTATGATCGTGAATTTACCTTAGGTGTTCTAGGGATAACCTTGATGTTGTTAGGATTTCCCTAAAGGACGGGTAATATGTAACTTAAGGTCAATTTTAATAAAACTTGTTGTTGATGAAAGGATTGTTGATAAAATAGGATGTTTTAAAAATGAAAATTCTGGGTTTTGATTGATTTTGGAAAATGAGACCTTAAGTGAAATAATGCTGTCCTTAAGATTGGAAATTGACTAACGTAGAAGGGAATTGTGTTTCCAATTGATGTGTTGCTTTGAGTTATGCATAATTGATGTTGTATGTACCGAAATATGCGTTTTGGCTTGTATTTTTCGTGTTTGGCTGCTGTACTGAGCTGCTGCAGGTACAGGAATTTCTGGGCTCGCGCTCATCAACACGGGCCGTGTGGATTCACACGGGCACCCGTGTTGATTCACTGTATTGTCAAAAAAATGTGTTTCCAGACACATTTCAACACGGGCCGTGTTGATTCACACGGGCACCCGTGTTGATCCCCTGTATTGATAAAATAATGTGTTTCTGGACACATTTCCACACGGGCAGTGTTGTTTCACACGGGCACCCGTGTTAAACCTCCTGTGTTGGTTTCTGAATTTTGTTTTCTGTGCATGCTGTTATGTACGGGATTGATCCTGATTTGATGTGCAGTGTTTAATATGTTTTGAATATGCTGTTTACTGATTTCCTAGTGTTGATTGATGCTTGTATCGAATAACGTTTGAATGTTATGATACCAACACTACGTAGATTTTATTGTCATGCTTTTAGATGATTTTATCAAGCATGAATTATGATATAACTTGATATGATTGATGTTTAATAGTATGCTGAGTGATTACATGCTATCCATATCCTGTTATGATTGATGTTGTTGATGTTGCATGATATGTTGATTGATGTTAATAGTATGCTGAGTGTTACATACTTTACATATCATGTTGCATTTGTTAATTCCCATTGTGTGGAATTAACATGGTGGCCAATATACGTGTCCGCAATTTAATGGAACGTTGAGGTGGTAGCCGTGTCCGCGATATAATGGAACGGTGAGTTATCCGTGACCCGAGATTTAATGGGGCGGTAAAATGGTACCACATGCATGGGTGTGTTGCATTATATTGAATATAACATGAATGGATGATTTCCAATGTTGTATTTAATTGATTGTATGCATGTATTGCTGCTAAATTGTTAATGATGTTTGATGTTAATTATAAGTATGAAAAGTGATATATTATGAATATATGAATTGTAAAGGTTTTTCGTAAACTATGAAACATGCTAACTGTTTGGGTGATGCTTATGGTTTTCTGAATTAATTGTTATGAATGTATAATCAAATGTATAGTTGAGATGCTCACCCTTACTGTTGAATATTTCAGATTGAGGAGCTTCGTTCAGGTGCTTGGCGAAGGCTTGTTGTTTCTAGTTTATTTCCGTTTAAGTATTGTCCGGGTCATGCTCTGATAGTTGTAACTCCGGGAATGTTTGTTTGTCGAGCTGCTTTAGTCAGACTCGTTTATTTCCTTATGTTTGTTATAATATGATGTTGATATTTTCCAGGTGTTAATCCCTGATGATTTTGAAAATATTATAACATTGGTTTTGTTAATTAAATTATTCCGCTGTGTAAACATGTATGAGTTGCTTCTATGTTATGCATGACAGGAACTTGTTTTTATTAAAAGAGAATTGTGACATCCTCGTTAATACATGTACTCTGAAATTATGATTTTAATTATTTGCAAAATTTTATTCGGGGTTTAGAGGGTGTTACATTCCTCACTTCCATTTTGAATTTCAGGTAGACAGTGACAAACTACGCCATGGATTCATTAAGGCTTGGGACATAATTCACAAAGCTGACCTGCATGAGTTGGGACCAAAGACTTCTCTACCAATGGAACCCTATTGCAGATGGGTCCGCATCCGTGCTCAGAAGTTAGGTATGTCGTACGAAGCTGTCAGACCTATCATTCTTGAAACTCCTGATGAAGATGGGGTACCTCCAACTGTCCTCCCTCCTCAGATACCCACTAATTTTGACACACTGAAGAGATCTTGGGCACAGCTAAAGGAAGAACGGGATTTTTATCGGGAAAAGTTCAACGAACAGGAACGGAAGATCTAGAGGCTGACTAAGCAATTGGAGGAGGAGCGGGTCCTGAATGACTACATCCACACTGAGAAGAGGAGGCCATGGGAGCACTGATGGGCTTTGGATATTTCCTTTTACAACTTTTATTTCCTTTCCAGTATTTTTCATTCCTGTAACGCCTAAGGGCAAGTTGTTGAACAGTTTAAAATTTAAATCTAATGAAGTGTGTTTCCCTTTTGTCTACAAAGTTGAATCTCGTTTGTCTTTGAAAACATAAAACATACGCATCTCATTGCACCATATGCATAACAGGTACCTTTTTCCACAGGTTGCTTAATCTTCTTCGCTGTTTGTTTGAACAGTCATCATGAATCCAGAATCATCCAGTGAACAAGCAATCAAGGCCCTTCAGGCCCAAAGTGCCCAGTTTCAAGAGATGGTGATGAACCTGGCCCAAGGGCAACAAGAGTTGAAGGCTCTGCTCCTAAAGAAGAAGAAAAAGAAGAGGACTGCGTTATTCAACACTGGACGCAGGTTTGGGAACACACTCCATAACGAGGTTGATCCAACTACTTTCTCTGCAGAGAAAGATAGTCCCCAAGGGGGAGGAGCTCCTAGTCCTGCAGTCTCTGACAACGAGACGGACTACAATGACGAACAATACCCACCTGCTGCTGACAGATACAAGCAATTAGAAGACCGCTTGAGTGCCATGGAGATTCAGAATGTGTCGGGGCTGGATTTTAGAGATTTGGGGTTATCTTCTGGGGTGGTAATCCCACACAAGTTTAAGGCGCCTGCCTTTGCCAAATACGATGAGGCTTCCTGTCCAAAGCTGCATCTAAGGTCGTACGTAAGGAAGATCCAACCTTACACGGCAGATAAGAACCTTTGGATCCACTTCTTCCAAGATAGCCTTTCGGGGTCACAGCTTGAGTGGTTCTATCAGCTAGATGGAACTAGTATCCGACATTGGGAAGATTTGGCGACCGCATTTTATAGACAATATCAATACAATTCTGACCTCGCTCCTACGCGTACCCAACTTCAGGGTATGTCTATAGGAACGGGCGAAGGGTTCAAAGAATATGCACAAAAATGGAGAGATTTGGCTGGCAGGGTGCAGCCTCCATTGACTGATCGTGAGCTGGTTGATATGTTTCTAGGGACCTTGTCTGGTCCATTTTTTAATCATCTGGTTGGCAATTCCTCAGCTGGGTTTACGGATTTGATCCTGACGGGTGAAAGGATAGAAGCTGGCATCAGGTCAGGAAAGATACAAAAAGTTGCCTCCGCAAGTACTGAGAAGAGGCCTTTCAAGAAAGAAGCAAGTGCCGTCTATGGTCCTAGAAGACAAGTCAAGCCAGAAAGCCGCCAAGCCATCAATGCCTTGGTCATTTCAAAACCTGCTGCTGCTCCTCAGCAGTACAATTAACAAAGAGGTGAAAGGCCCAAGAGGCAGTATACTCGGCTGAGTATGACCTTGTCACAAATCTTACCGCAACTGTTATCAACCAACTTGGTGACCATCAAAGAGGCTCCGAAGGTCGTGAATACTGCATCTCCTAAGTATAACCCAAATGCCCGTTGTGCTTATCATTCCGATGGCCCCGGGCATACTACTGATGATTGCTGGGCCCTGAGAAATAAAGTTCAAGACCTTATCGATGCGAAGGAAATTTAGTTTGAGGCGCCTGAGAGGCCAAATGTTGTAACTGCTCCTATGCCCCAGCATAGAGTAAATGCCATTGAAGAAGATTTGTATGCTGTTTCGGTGAATGATGTTGCTACCCCTCTATTGACTGTTAAGAGAAACCTACTACTAGCCGGTTTATTTCCGGGTTGTAGCAAGGGTTGCCTCCTGTGTGCTGTTATCCCTACCGGTTGTCCGCTGCTGAAATCAGGCATCCAAAGCCTGATGGATAGCAAAGAAATTCTGTTCAAGAAAACTGTTGTTCCGTTTGTTTCCGCTGAAGAAGTATCTGTCGTCACAATTTTCAACAATCCTACCAAGGCTCTCCCAAGGAAGCGAGTCCAAATTATGTCTGTTGCACCCATTACTATTACTGTTCCGGGGCCCCTCCCCTATGAATCTAACAAGGCTGTCCCATGGCACTATGGGGCAGACGTGTATGTGCTTGGAGTGAAGCAGGAGTTCAACACCGGTACCAGTATTAGTAACATCACTGGTCCCGCCAAGATTACCCGCAGTGGCAGGCTCTTCTCGCCTGACATTGCACCGCCAGTTATCCGAAAACCTCTTATCATCACACCCGCAAGTGTGCATGTTCCAAATCAAGTTCCGGTGTCTACTACTGCCACCGAGTCCTCTGATGCTCGGGGAAAAGAAGTTGCTACCGATTTGCCTGCCATGACGGAGGCACCAAAAAAGACTGTTGTTGAAGCCTCCCAACAAGAGATGGAGGAAATCCTTAAAATCATTAAAAAGAGTGACTTCAATGTTGTTGAACAGTTGGGGCATACCCCCTCCAAAATCTCTATGCTATCATTGCTGCTATGCTCAGAGGCCCACGCAAAGGCCCTGATTTCATTTCTGAAAACGGCCCATGTGCCGCAAGAGACCTCTGCAGATCAATTCACTGACTGTGTGGCTAATTTGACGGCTGACAATGGCCTGGGTTTCTCAGATGCAGACCTTACCGCCAAAGGAAGAAACCACAATGATGCCCTGCACGTCTCTATAGAATGCAGGGGCACTACTCTTGCACACGTGTTGGTGGATACTGGTTCTTCCCTGAATGTATTGCCCAAGAAGGCATTGGATCGTTTGGATTGTGAGGGCATGGAATTGAAACCTAGTAACATCATTGTTAGAGCCTTCGACGGTTCTAAGAGGATGGTGCACGCTGAAGTAGACATTCCTATTCGTGTGGGTTCCCAAGTCTTCGACTCAACGTTTTATGTAATGGATATTCGTCCATCTTATTCCTGCTTGTTGGGTCGACCCTGGATTCACAAGGCTGGGTCAGTAACATCCACTCTACACCAAAAGCTCAAATACCCTGTCAAAGGGAAGATTGTTACTGTGCAGGGTGAAGAGGAATACATGGTAAGTCACTTGAATTCATTCCGGTATATCGAGATGGACGGGGAGTTTATTGAAACCCCCTTTCAGCATTTTGAGGAGGTACCTCCAACGTTGGCATCGGCTGAAACAGTGGTTGAAGAAGACTTTCCGTTGAAGATGGCTTCCCTGAAGGATGCCAAGGCTGTAATCGAGAAAGGCAATTGTGCAAACTGGGGTCAGCTTCCTGACTTCACTCAAAAGACCGACAAGTTTGGGCTGGGCTTCACTGCAGAGGCTCAGAGGGCTGTGCGCAAAGAAAGGATCAGAAAGGCTCCGGTGTTTATCACCAACCCAAGGGTGAATGCTATCGAGGAGGATGTAGAGGAAGCAGAGTTTGACAGTTGGATCTATCCAACCACCAACAATGGACCAAGCAACTGGACGGCAAAGGATTTTACACCTATTACATTTGTCACGCAGTAATTAACTCTTTTGATTTTCAATTTGTAACAAACAATATGTTGAAACTTTTATTGGCTCGGTGTCCTACCCGGGGCACCGTAGCTCCATTTGTGAGGGCTTTTTGTATGACATTTCCATATATCATTAATCAAAACATTGGACGTTTGTTGCATTTCAAATATTGTGCTCTTTTTCTTTCTGTGTTATATTTCAAAACAGCTATATTTACACACACTCACTTATACAGGTTTCAATCCACTCTAGATCTCACTGGTAACAACTCTGCTACTGCCAGTTATGACTTCGAAAATCCGATCAACTTGGCCGAAGACGAAGGTGAAGATGATTGCGAAGTGCCTGGTGAGCTCGCGAGACTGCTGCTCCAGGAAGAGAGGGCCATTCAGCCGCATGAAGAGCCGGTGGAAACAGTTAACCTGGGTACTGAGACAGATAGAAAAGAAGTCAAGATTGGTGCCAATCTAGAGCTCAGCGTGAAGCAACGATTGATCCAAATGCTGCATGATTACATGGAAATCTTTGCTTGGTCTTATAAAGACATGCCTGGTTTGGATGCCGACATTGTAGTTCATCACCTGCCTACCAAGGAAGACTGCCCTCCGGTAAAGCAAAAGGTCCGCCGTATGCATCCAGAGATGTCCGAAAAGATCAAAGCTGAGGTTATGAAGCAATTCGATGTCGGGTTTCTAGCAGTGACTTCTTACCCTCAGTGGGTGGCCAATGTGGTGCCAGTGCCGAAGAAGGACGGTAAGGTCAGAATGTGTGTCGACTACAGGGATTTGAACAGGGCCAACCCCAAAGATGATTTCCCTCTGCCTCACATCGACGTTCTTGTTGACAATACTGCTCAACACAAGGTGTTCTCCTTCATGGATGGTTTTTCAGGGTATAATCAGATCAAGATGGCTCCTGAAGATATGGAAAAGACTACCTTTGTGACTCAGTGGGGCACCTTCTGCTACAAGGTCATGCCATTCGGGTTGAAAAATGTTGGGGCAACCTACCAATGCGCCATGGTTTCTTTATTTCATGACATGATCCATCATGAGATTGAGGTATACGTTTACGACATGATTGCAAGGTCCCAAACTGAGGAGGAACACCTTGACCATCTGCGGAAGCTGTTTGACCGATTGAAGTTATACAAGCTGAGGTTGAATCCCAACAAATGCACCTTTGGGGTGAGGTCCGGAAAATTGCTAGGTTTCATTGTAAGTGATAAAGGTATTCAGGTGGACCCTGCCAAGGTGAAAGCCATACAAGAGATGCCAACTCCCAAGACAGAGAAAGAAGTCAGAGGCTTTCTGGGACGACTGAACTATATTGCCCGATTCATCTCACATCTAACTGCTACCTGTGAGCCAATCTTCAAATTGCTGAAGAAAGATCAAGTAGTACGTTGGAACGATGAATGTCAGGCCGCTTTTGAAAAGATAAAAGAGTATCTCCAAGAGCCACCCATTCTTATGCCTCCAGTGGAAGGGAGACCTCTGATACTATACTTGACAGTACTTGACAACTCAATGGGGTGTGTGCTGGGGCAGCATGACGAGTCTGGCCGAAAAGAGCACGCTATTTATTACCTGAGAAAAAAGTTTACCGACTGTGAGTCTCGGTACTCACTGCTCGAGAAAACTTGCTGCGCTCTGGTATGGGCTGCTCGCCGGCTGAGACAGTATATGTTGACTCACACTACTCTGTTGATTTCAAAGATGGATCCCATCAAGTACATATTCGAAAAGCCTGCTCTGTCTGGAAGAATAGCAAGATGGCAAATGATCTTGACGGAATATGATATCCAGTACACAACTCAAAAAGCAATCAAGGGAAGTGTATTGGCAGATCATTTGGCACACCAACCTGTGGACGATTACCAATCGCTGAACTTTGAGTTTCCGGACGAAGATATCATGGTAGTAACTGACTGTGAAGTACCTGGACCGGATGAAGGACCTGAGGAAGGATCCCGATGGTCTATGCACTTTTACGGAGCCTCCAACGCTTTGGGTAATGGAATCGGCGCTGTAATCATATCCCCCAAAGGAACTCATACTCCACTCACCGCCCTGCTGTGTTTCAACTGCACCAACAACATGGCAGAATATGAGGCATGTATCATGGGTCTTCAAGCTGCAATCGACTTAAGGATCAAGTTTCTGAGTGTCTTCGGAGATTCCTCTCTCGTGATCAATCAGATCAAAGGCAAGTGGGATACGAAACACCCAAATCTTATTCCTTACAAGGAGTATGTGTTGACTTTGCTTCCCCACTTTGAAGAGATAACTTTTGAACACTTCCCAAGAGAGTAGAATCAGTTAGCGGACGCACTAGCTACGATGTCTTCAATGTTCAAAGTCAAATGGGACAACGAGGCTCCCCGGATCATTATCTGGAAGTTGGACGAACCTGCATACTGCTGCGATCTTGAGACCAAGAAGGTGGCTGAAAAACCCTGGTATCATGAGGTGAAGAGATACTTGGAAGCTCAGGAATACCCTGAAGGTGCATCTGTCAACGACAAGAAGTTCATGAGAAGGTTTGCGGCAAAATTCTTCCTCAGCAACGACATTCTCTACAAAAGAAACCATGATTCAACTCTACTGCGTTGTGTGGATAAAGCTGAAGCGGAGAAGATCATGGTAGAACTACATGAAGGTACATTCGGAACACATTCCAGTGGACACACCATGGCAAAGAAAATCCTTCGGGCAGGATATTTCTGGTCCACAATGGAAGCTGACTGTTACCAACATTCTCGAACTTGTCACAAATGTCAGATCTATGCTGATAAGGTGCATATCCCTCCGGTTCCTCTGAACGTCCTGACGGCACCTTGGCCTTTTGCAATGTGGGGCATCGATATGATCGGCGAGATCCGACCGACGGCATCCAACGGGAATCGTTTCATCTTGGTAGCGATCGATTACTTCACGAAGTGGGTTGAGGCAGCTTCCTACGCCACGGTAACCAAGAGCGTGGTGGCACGGTTCATTCGGCATAATCTGATCTGTTGATACGGTGTACGGGAAAGGATCATTACGGACAATGGTACCAATCTCAACAACAAGATGATCACTGAGCTCTGCGAGCAATTTAAGATACAGCACCACAACTCTTCTCCTTACCGGCCGAAGATGAATGGGGCTGTAGAAGCAGCCAATAAGAATATCAAGAAAATTGTGCAGAAGATGACAGTGACCTATAAAGATTGGCACGAAATGTTACCGTTTGCTCTTCATGGGTACCGTACCTCAGCAAGGACGTCAACCGGGGCAACTCCTTTTTCCTTGGTCTATGGCATGGAGGCAGTCTTGCTGATTGAAGTCCAGATACCCTCTCTCAGGATAATGAAGGATGCAGACTTGAACGAAGATGACTGGATCCAGACTCGACTTGATCAATTAAACCTGATTGACGAAAAGAGACTCACTACTATCTGTCATGGCCAGACGTATCAAAAACGGATGATCAGGGCATTTAACAAGAAAGTCAGACCACAAGAGTATCAAGTTGGGGACCTGGTAATCAAATGCATCATCCTTCCTCAAGGTGATCCCCGGGGCAAATGGACCCCTACGTACGAAGGGCCATTTGTGGTTAAACATGTGTTCTCAGGAGGAGCCATGATTCTAACCACCATGGATGGTGACGACCTTCCGCACCCCGCCAATGCAGACATAGTAAAAAGATACTACGCATGAATAAAAGACCCGCTAGGTTGACATACCTAGGCAAAAATAAGGGCTTCCCGGCGAACCAAAAGGGTTCGGGCAAAAATAAGGGATGAAATGAAAAAAATCTGTACACCCGGCAAGTCGAAAACCTGAAAAGGCGGCTTGGGCAAAAATGGGTATCCCGGTGGACTGAAAACCCGAAAGGGCGGTCCAGGCAAAAGTTAGGGATAAAGCGTAACACTATGTCTCATTGGATCACCTTGTATCCAGAATTCGGCATCAACTATCTAGCTCAGACTTCGGCATCAATCAATCAGCTTCATCTTCAACTAAGCAGCAAAGTGATGAGACGCTTGAAGATATAAAGGCGATAGCAGAGTTGGAACCCAGTGGGAATATTGTGCACATAGCTGTTTTGTTTCCTTTTCAAAATTGTATAAAATTTATGTTATTCGGCGGCGTTCTTTTACTAGGACGTCGGCCTCTTGTACAAAAAAAAAAAACGCCTATTTTCAGGCAAATTTCAAAATCAATACAAATTCAGTTTTCCAAACAAATTGCCAATTTTTTTTCCTTTTTTCTGTTTTGTCTTGCGAAGAACGTCCAATGTTCATTTTTGATATATGCATTTGACATTAAATTGCTAATTCATAAATACTTGCATATGAAACAAAAGACTAAATACATGTGACATCAGAAATAGGGGCAATGTAGAGTTGTCCAGGCAGTCTAGTTTCTCTGTCCGCCAAGGTACCAAGGTAGATTTCACTGAAGAATGTGATCAAGTTATCTCAACTCCCCACAGAGTAAGACAAGATAGCAACATTCCCCAGCGGAGTATAGGCGTTCATCAGCAAGCATCCCCGACAGTCTTGGTCTAAGATTGTTCCCCGGCGGAATACAGACACTCCAGTGGAATCATTCCCCAGTACAGTCTGAAAAGTTTCTCCAGGAAAGTGGAATTCTTATCCCCAGCAGGTCTTGAAGCTTATCCCCAGTAGATTCTGGAAGCTTATCCCCTGCAGGGTACGGACGTCTCTCCCGAGCATTATTCAAAGTTATTCCTCATAAGGGCTTATAACTAGGTTATCCTCAGCTGATTACCACGGAAGATCGCCCTCGGCAAAATTCTTCCTATCCCCAGCAGAGTTCATCAAATTCCCCAACATAACTTATCAACACAATCCCCAGCGGAGTTTATCATTGTTATCCCCAGCGGAGTCCATCATTGAAATTTTCAGCGGAGCTCTCATCAAAACTTCAGCGAAGTATCTCTTCCACAGAGCATTTCCCCACAGAGTAATCTCTCCAACAAGTTTATTCCTCAATGGAGTCATCTTCTCCTACTGGTGTATTCTTGCAACCATTATCCCCAGCGGAAACGAAGGGCTCTACTCTTCAACGTCAGCCCAGGATTTAATTCCACGGCCGATCGTCAAGGATTTATTTTCCTAGACGAAAATACATTCATAAACATTTCGCATTTCATACATCTTGCTTACATACATGATAAAGTGCATACGACACTATCTCATTTTGAACGTCATAACATCATGCATGTCATACATCATGACATTGCATACAACTGATGTTTTGCCTTTTTCAGGAAAAGACAACTACCTTTAACTGTCACAATTTCCAGATTCGATTCCTGTATCTAGCCAGGGCATATCTGTTGACAACAATTCCAGATTCGATTCCTGTATCTAGCCAGGGCACATCTGAAGAGTTTGAGGATTCGATTCCTGTATCCAGCCAGGGTATATATATCAGCTGTCACAATTCCAGATTCGATTCCTGTATCCAGCCAGGGCACATCTGAAGAGTTTGAAGATTCGATTCCTGTATCCAGCCAGGGCATATCTATCAGCTGTCACAATTCCAGATTCGATTCCTGTATCCAGCCAGGGCACATCTGAAGAGTTTGAAGATTTGATTCCTGTATCCAGCAAGGGCATATCTGTTGACGACTAATTCCAGATTCGATTCCTGTATCCAGCCAGGGCACATCTGAAGAGTTTGAAGATTCGATTCCTGTATCCAGCCAGGGCATATCTGTTGACGACTAATTTCCAGATTCGATACCTGTAGCCATCCAGGGCATATCTGTGAGCAACCGATTGTAGACTCGATTCCTGTATCTAACCAGGGCATATCTGCATGAAGAGATTGAAGATCAAACACCTGTAACAAGCCAGGAAAACATCTGTCTTTCTCAAAATACACAAGTTATCGCTAAGGAATCTCTTATGCGATCAACACTTCCAAATGGCATCTATAAGCCCATTCCCGACAAAGTTTTGTCACATCTCCAGATGGCATCTATAAGCCCATCTCCCTATCCACCATCTCTCCAAATGGCATCTATAAGCCCATTCCCGACATCACATTGCTGATACTCCAATATGCGAGTGCAAATTTCCGGGCACTCTAGTGTCCAATCTTCTTTTACCCTCGAGTCACGAAAGGCAAACTTGCCAATCTAATTCTTCAGGTTCAATAAGATTGAACAGGGGAAACTGTTGTACCCCAAAATTTTCCCTCCCATTTCCTCAACATTTTCTCATCACAAAACCCTTGGAGCTCAAGATCCAGTTAGGGTTTCCTCTGCTCAAGACTTCTCCTTGCACTGTGGACCCAAATTAGGGTTTGTGTTTGAACAAAGATGTTTTGATCTAAAATGCCTAAGATGACTTTCATGCTTTATGTTGGACTCCCAAGTTTATCCATACCAAGTTTCAAGTCTTGATTCCAAATTTTGCCCAGTCAATTGGACAGTTGACCTAGAAATCAACTGTATTGGGGAAAAAGTCAACTGTGGCCAATTGACAGTCAAATCTCATGAAAATTGACCCACATCAACATTATGGACTCACATGGACCATTTGATCAAGTTTGGATCATAATTCCACAAGAAATTTGATCAAATCACCAAAAGGGCAAAATGGTCATTTTTAGGGTTTTGACTGCACAAAGGCAATTTTTGACTGTTTGAACTAGCCAATGGCAAAACAAGCTCACATATGGACTCAAGGACCCCATGGAATTGTCTTGACATACTCAACAAGTTCAAAAGATCCCAAATACACAAGATTGACAGTTGAATTTCCCAGTCAATTGATCAATTTTGACTATATACTGAAAAGTCAAACTTTGACTTTTTGGTCAAGATCAAGTGTCAAGATTCATTTTTCATCAAAACATGCCAAATCATGAAACTTGTTCATCAAGAAATCAAGAATTGCAAATTAGGGTTTGAAATGAAGATTTTTCATAACTTAGAATTTTTCTAAGTTATGAAAAACCCTAATTTTTTCCTAACTTTGTCCCACTTTCTCACCAAGATGCATTTGGATTCAAGGAAAAGTCAAAACATGAAAGTTGTAGCCTATTGCAAAATCTACAACTTTTATTAACAAAGTTTTCCAAAAAGAAGCTTGTAGCTCAAGTTACAATTTTTGGAACAAGGGTACCAAACCATTCTTAACTTAGAGAAAATCTGACCTATTTTAGGCAAGGTTTTTACCTAACTTCAAGACCATTTTTCACATACTTCCACTTGGAATTTCAATTTGCATTTCAAATATGGATTGTAGTACACATTCCAAGATTTCCAAAATGTCCAAGAACTCATCAAACAACCTCATGGTTAGGGAGAATCGAATTTGGCAAGTTGGGAAAAACTCACTTTGTTCATGACCAAGTTACATGTCCATAACCTTGCATTTTTGAACTCATCATGCCTTAAGCTAGATTACAGGTCTTTTATCTCATCTACACTCCATAATTTAATGCCAATCCTTTGTGCCAAGGTGTTGTTCTATGAGTTTGGACATTATATGCAAGATTAAGCCATTTATAGAAAAAGCAAATTAGCCATTCTTGAAAAGTTGCACTTTATGTCAATTAACAATCCAAGCAAGTACAGTGCAAATCTCTTTGGCACAAGTTTATGAGCTAATTACACTGATCAAGGCCAAGGTTTGCAGCATATTAGGGGGGCCTGTACAAGCTAGAAACACCACTTGGACATTTGTTGCTTAAAGTTGAAGAAAACTAGCATAACACATAACAACTATCATTCCTGTAAACCAAGGCTTAAGCAAACTTGTCAAACATATTCTAAACATCCATTCTGAGCTAAAACACGAGCCAACCATCTCCAACACCTTCCCATACACAGAATCACCCTCAAACTGCCAAAACAGGGGACCTGCTGCAGTTTGAGTTCCATAGCTCAAACCTTTCATGCATTCTTGCTAAAACCACCTCAAACACATCCCACAACATCCCTTGAAGCTATTCCAAACCTCAAACACGACCTGTAACACTCCCATTCAACATCACCATTTTCATTTTTCTGTTTTGCAGGTGGAGTTCTATAACTCGATTCAGCTAGTTTCAAAGCAAAGAAAAACTTAGAATAGCATCCCTGGACATCAAGGAAGCTGTACCAATCATCACCTTGCCTTGAAAGTACCTCCATCACCAGATACAACTCCAACTGAACAGGTAAGTTCATGAACTCGTATCTCTCTATCCAGGCATTGTTAGCTTTAGGTTTGTGAAGAAAATATGTCACATTCATAGCCCTGAACATGCCCATGTAATTAGTTTTCATTTATATTATGTGTGCTGTGAGAATTTAATGTCTGAACATGGAACAAAAACTAGGTCAGGAATTGGGGGAGAAGAAATTCTCTCTCATCTTAGAGAGTTAAGTCAAGTTCTTTATATGTCTGGATTCGTCTTTCAATGCTCTACATTTTTCATGTTGTGAGTTTTGCTTGAAAGTCCAGGAATTGGGAGATAGAAAACGCGTGTGGATGGTTGTTCAAACTTGTTCTGAGGTTGAAGATGAAGTCTTCTTGGGCTGGGCCTGAGTTGACTTTCTTTTTGCACCCTTTTGTTACTTTTACACCCCCTAAGCCCATTATGCTTATTTTTATGATTTTTTGATCTTTTCTTTTTTGTTCTGACTTATTTATTTTTCCTCACAATATTAAAAATATAAAAAAATATTTTTACACCATTTTTATATTTATTAGGCTTTTTATTTGTTTAAATTGATATTTGTATATAAATCAATACTTACATACTTTTATTAAAAAATACTAAAATAATGCAAACACATTTTATTTTCCATTTTTATTTCATTTTATCTTCTGAAAATATTTTATATAAAATATACTTTTTTTCATAAATATTAAATATTATTATTTTGTATATATAATATATATTTAGTAAATAATACAAATACATACATATTTATTAGCATATTTAGGAAAAAATACAAAATATACACATTTTTATTTTTATTATTTTATTAATATTAAAAATACCTTTTTACAAATATACTTCATTTTTATTTCATTTTTGCACATAATTGATAAATATTTGTACATATTAAATAATTAATACATTTTACTTAATAAAATTAGGGTTTTGCCCTAAACATGAAAAATACTCAAAAAAATAATACTTTTTATTTTGTTTATTTGACATATAAAAATACTTTTTTTTTCATACACATAAAAAAACATTTTTTGCATCTTGCATATTTATTCCATTTTTATTTAATTATTGTATATTAAATAATTTGTATAATTCAATATTTGATGTAATAGTCTAGGTTTAAATTCCTTGTCAAAATACCCCCATTTGAACATTTGTACCCCCCTTCCCATATATTGTGTTGTAATAATTTAGGAGCTTTATTTTTCGCACTTTAATGCTTTCTAACTATACCATGTTAGAATTAGGGTTTGTATGCGAATCAATTAACCAAAATAGTTTGACCTAACTTCAAGATAATCAAGCATGAAAATGGACAACACCAATCACACTTGCACCCCTAGGGTATTCCACTTGTTGCCTTTAATAAATGGGCCATATTGCATGTTAGGTCTCTTTGGGCAAAACAAACAATCAAATGATCATAGTCCCTTGATGACGCTTTCGAAAGTTGCCTAAAAAATGATCAAGTCCCTTAAAGAAAACATTGCCCAAAGATACTTGGCACCATTGCAATTATGGTCTAAACGATGACCCACGCCCGTCCCTTTCACATCCTAACACAAGATTGTCCACCAAATACAATGGTGGAACAAAATTGTTAAAAGGGTTAAAAACATAGGAGAAATCTTTGAGAAATTTAGGAGTAAACAACCTCTTAGTTACTTGAATCAAACTTGCAAAACAAAACACTTGCCTATTTTTTAAACCACACTTCACAACACTTTCAAAACAAATTTTCAAAAACAAATGAAAACCTTTTCAAAAGACGTACATCTTTGTATACATCCCAACATGGATCATTACAAAGGTTGCCACCACATTGGCCTCTTTTCAAAAACATTTTCAAACCCACGCACACAAAGCACCATTTCAAACAATTGAAAATCAAGGCAAGTTGATCTAAGCAAGTAACTAAGAGCCCATGGATAACCATGGATAGAAAGGGTGCTAATACCTTCCCTTTCTATAATCTACTCCCCGAACCCAAGAAAACATCTCAAAGGTTTTTGCTGTGCGTTTTAACCTTTCCTTAGGATAAAATAAAAAGTCGGTGGCGACTCTTGCTCAACCGAAACATTTGCGAAAACAAATGCAAAAGACCATAGTCAGTTCTCCCACCGTATCACAACGTTGTTGTTGTTGTTTATTTGACGTTGTTATTGTTGTTGACGTTGTTGTTGTTGTTTTTTATTTGAAGTTGTTGTTGTTTATTTGACATTGTGGTTGTTGTTGACGGTGTTGTTGTTGTTGTTGTTTATTTGACATTGTGGTTGTTGTTGTT